>VKOC01000001.1:43670342-43711248 GCA_009364415.1 Spea multiplicata
TAAGTCTTCGGCCGGCCCTGGGTGTAGGCCCCATAAATGAAACATGCAGTAATGATAGTAACAGCTCCATAGACAGAAGATTTGCATGTGAATCACTTTCACTCAATATTTTGAGTATTCTATACAAAGGAGTGTATCATTTTGAGGTAGAGAGAAATCATTTGATCTATGTAATCTGACCCTGCTTGGAAAAATGAAAACCTTATTTAGTCCTTTTTCTTGTCTTTTATAGCCTAATGCATCCACACATAGGAGGCTAAATGAGATCAGTCCTGTCAATATGTAGAAGAACATAAATGTTTAAAATCTTAGGATCAGTAGAAGGGTTGAACTTGATGACTTGGTTCTTTTTTCAACCAAAATTACTATGTTGCCACATGAACATTTTGGATTCTTTAAGATCAAAACACACAACTAGGTGGATAGCTAGCTAATGCTATGCAGATGCATTTACTGAGACCTAGATATACATGTCTGTTTATGTTTATAGATGAATCCATACACAAATCTGTGCTGTGATTTCCAATACATCTTTTAGAGCTGCAATATATTTTCCTTTCTCTTTTATATTTGTTATTATACTCACATTTTGCTTTATCCTATTCAGTTTCGACTTCATTGCCATCAGGATCAAAATGCCTTCTGCCCGTTTCTAATTAACTTTCTATTTTGCATTTGATAATATAGACTTTAATGAAAAAGGCTTTACAGAAGACATAGAAAGAGAATTTGTGACAGCATAACTGTTTATTGTTTACAGTACTGGAGACCATATCTCCAGAAGGATTTAGAAATGTTGGAGAAAGTTCAAAGAAGGGCTACTAAAATGGTTCATGGATTACAGGATAAAACTTACCAGGACAAGTTAAAGGATCATAACATATATAGCCTGGAAGAAAGACCTAACAGGGGGGATATGATAGAAACATTTAAATACTTAAAGGGAATCAACAAGATAAAGGAAGAGAGTTTATTTAAAAGGAGAAAACTACCAAAACAAGAGGACATAGTCATAAGCTAGAGGGGCAAAGGTTTAAAGGTAACATCAGGAAATATTACTTTACAGAAAGGGTAGTGGATGCATGGAATAGCCTTCCAGCAGAAGTGGCAGATGTTAATACAGTAAAGACATTTAAGCAAGCATGGGATAGGCATAAGGCCAAGCTAGATATAGGATAAGGCCAGGTACTAACGAAAGTACTCAGAGGTTGGGCAGACTGGATGGGCCTAACGGTTCTTTTCTGCCATCACTTTCTATGTTTAGATAAAACATTTTCCCTGTATTCCTTTCAGCTAAGTATAGTATGATTGCTATTGTACATTAACAAAACTGTTATGCCAATATACATCAATATCACTAATATAACATTATTTGTATGTCATGGAGGTATGGATCATCCTGCATTGACTGTATTACCTTTGGCGAGAGTATTGCGCAGTCCTTTTCAAGACATGCACTGCAGGATTTCTATTGTGTTCTACTAAACCATTTCACTGTGCAATATCACAGTATTCCCATTGTGGTACTATTAAGCAGCAGTTGCTAACAAATATTTCAGGAAAAGACACTGAAATGTAAAGGTTGTATCGTAACAATGTATTTTTAGGCAACTTTCACTCTTTATCTAACAAAACAGGATTTTTTTAAAAAAAATGCCAAAGAATAGCAAATGTGAAATATTGCAAAAATACATAAATTGAAAAGATGCAATTGCTCATTTAAATGGCATGAGATCATAAGTTGTATCGTTTAAAGGGGAAGCTCCATTTATTTTGAATATATGGATGTTGAGAACCAAGTTATGTTGGAGAAATTAAATACAAACAAAATCAAGTCAAGAGTTGTAAGACAAGTTTATAAGGCAGTTCTATTTGTGAATTCCACATAAATAATACTTGTATGACATCTAGAAATTATATCAGCATTTTAAGCACAATAACATTAGTCCCACATTGGAACGATTATGTTTGTAAGTGTATGCAAACTACATATCACATTATTACAATACTGCTCTCCAGAACAGTACTGAGCCACTTAAGGGAAAAACATGTGTTGTACTATCTGCAATACTTCACATGAAATTTCATAGAATAAAATCTAATATCAATAGCTAAAACACTAGATGACCTTTGTATATGTGCTATTTGGTGAATACAAGGTTAAGGCAAATAATTGTTTCTTCCAATTTCCAGTAACTGAGAAAGGAATTTACTGTCTGCTACAACCCCCAAATTCAATCTGTACGTTTGGAATAGATAGGGAATGTATGTCTGATAAGAATTTGAAACTGTAAATAGGCATCAGAGGAGAATGCCTCTAAGAAGTTGAATTCAGAATCGTATCTGGGCCCTATGCAGAAGACCAGGTGATGCAGAACTGGATTTATACAACACTAGCCTCCATGTGTTGTGGGCATTATTGAAAGACATTTTATAGCAACAAGCAATAAAGAGAATTAGTTATTTTTTTCTTTTTTTTAATTAATTGAACAGTACATTCTTAGACACACAGCTATACAGCACTGAGAGTGGTGCCTTTGGCAGGTGGGTAAGCAGCATAAATATCAAATGGTGCCAACATTTTAATGACTGGAAAAAGATACATAACAACATGCCACATTGTTTTATTAAATAGCCAAAATGATACCTTGTCTGTAATGAATAAAAACACCATCTGCTGATGCATGAGTATGACAAAGAAAGAGCAAAGTCTATACAAAACATAAGCTCTCAGATTAGTTTAATGTCTGTTTAAATCATCCTTGTAATACAAAGCCAAGGCCAGGTATAAGCCCAGGGTTAGTGGCACATGGGTGACACTAACCCTCCCGAGAATCAAGTGCAGATACTAACACCCATGCTCTAACATCCTTTAATATCATACATGTGCACACACATACAAACAGTATCTAATTTCTCTGCCTTGAACTACTAAACCTAGCGTCAACCATGATACTCTAACACCATACACTACACATACGTGATACTAACACACACTCATCCAATTAATATACACTCTTACATGCTCAATATGATGGATTTGTGTGTCTGTTGTACGTTAAGGCCAACACTGTATACAATCTAATAAAGTTTTTAATGGTCACTTTTATTTGTATGGGATTGGGTTTGAGGTGTGGCTAGAGTAGGATTTTTCTGAATGTGGCTTTGGGTCAGGGTCCCAAATAGGGACACAGTCTAATAGTGGAATCTGGTTGCAGGGAAATACACACTTGCAAAGCGGAATCTTGCAGGCCACAAATCACATAAGCAGTGTGAGTAGGCACAAAGCCACATCCAGTGGCACTGTGCAGAAGGATAACTAGAAGTTTCATGCAGTCCAAATTCAGGGGCAGGAAGCATAGTCAGGTAAACAGGCAAGTAGTCAAATCCTATTTAACAGGCCACAACACAAGCTCAACATGCAGAGTACAACTGAGTATAGAATCTAGGCTAGAAGTAGGTTTAAACAGTTTGGTAAATAGGTACCAGGTAAATTTGAAAGTACCCTGAGTAAAAAAAACCAAAACAGCAGAGTAAGTAGCATGTCCCCCAACTGTCCCGATTTGGACAGGATAGTCCCATTGTCTCGCCAATCCCTACCTCTGGGGCAGAGGAAGGGTGAGGCGAGAACGGTACTCACCTCGGGAGCAGCTGCAAGGGGGCACACAGACACACAATAAGCAGCTGCAGCCTTACAGACCTTACGCTCCTAACACAGGATGGAGGAAGAGGTAAGAGATCGGGAGAAAGGGGTGTAAGGGCAGTGTATGTGTATATATGTGTGTGTTTGTAAGCTTGTGTGTATAGGCACACTGATCCCCATCACCTGTTCCATTGCCTGTGTACTCCTCGAGCTGACGGGATTTGTTGTTGGGTTCTGTAACGTTGGAAAGGAACCCAGTATGCAGGGACTCGTGTAAAAAAGATTTATTGAGCCAAATGAGGAACAGGAAGAGGCAACAGCGATGTGGAAAACACCAACACTATGTATGTTGCTGTGAAACAGTTAATAGCATAGTCCATAAGTATAGCAAGAAGTCAATGAACTCTGTGGAGTTATGGTTGCAGGTTTTAAACTTGCCACGCTCGAATGCCCCACCCTTGGCCCATGACATCATGGAGGAGGCATCCGGGGCGTGGTGACAGAAGAAGGCCAGCACAGGAGGAGAGATTGCTGCGCGCACCCTCTACGCGTGGGTGTTCGGGGATGCCGGCAGCGGAGGGTTCGGGTAAGTGCCGAGTACCTGCTAGACGCGGGTACTCGCGTGAGGTGCTCTTTTGTGGGGCATGACAGGTTCTGTGTACATTGAGAACGTATGTTAAAGGAATGGTAATAGAATTAAGGATCTATAAAAGTTCTATGTGTTTTTAATAAAAGTGGCTCTTGTTTTACTACGCAAATGCTGTAACATGTGTGTACAAGAGCAGTATTGGTATTTGTAAGCTGGTGTGTAAGGACAGTTTATGTGTATATGTGTGTTTAAAGGCAGGAGTGTGTTTATGGGCAAATGTGTGTAAAGGCAGTGTGTAATGGTCCTGGGAGGAAGGCTAACATTAGCCTTTTTTTTAATTAAAAAAAAAATCTCTGCTGCTGTTTACTACTCTTCCAGGTGATACTCAGACAGAATTATGGTGGACACCTGGCTGGCTGAGAATCATGGGAATTGTAGTTCACAGCTGGCATCTGCAGCTTTTCTGTTGACTGCACTTCCCATGATGCTCAGCCAGCATCATGGAAGCAGTATATCTGGCTGAGCCTCATGTGAACTGTAGTTAACAGCAGATGATGTGACAGGTGTTAGTTGTGAATGACAACTCCCATGATGCCTAGTCATATGGACACTTGGCTGGCTGAACATTATGGGAATTGTAATTCACAGCTAACATCTGCAGCTTTATCTACTGTTAACTGCACTTCCCATGATGCTCAGCCAGCCACATGGAAGTAGTGTGTCTGGCTGAGCCTCATGGGAATTCAATTTGGTGTTATTTATTTTTATTTTTTAATATGCATGATTGTGCTTTGAAGTGTGTTTTAAGTGGCGATGCTAAGGGCAACATTTTAAAGTGCAATTGCTTGTATTGGTGAGTTTAACCCCTTCCGGACCGCCGATTACATACTGCGTCTTCACTTGAAGACCGCAGTATGTTTTTAAATATTTAAATTCCGTGATCGTGATTCGCTGAAAAGCGATCACGTGCACGGAATTGAGGGGGGGTGGCTGCTACTGATCGCTGGGAACACCCAGCGGTCAATAGCAGCCGCCCCTCGCGATCCCAGCGTTCAAAGCGACGCTGGATCGCGTAAAGGCTGTGACGTACCTGGTACGTCCCGGTCTGCCGGTGACCCGTGACCCGGAAGTACCAGGTACGTCCCGGTCTTGAAAGGGTTAATATGGCTGGAGCATAACACTTACATGTTGTGACCAATTAGTATTAAATAGTATGACATTTAGGAGTGGAAATAGGGAGAGACAATGGGTCCCAAAGAAGTACTGGGACAGTTTAAGTGAGACAAGGAAATGGCTGCAACAGAGTCATTTTGAAGGTATGGTTTATATAAACATCTGCATGTATACTGGTGTTCTGCTGCATTTTATTTCTGCAACTAATGTATAAACAGGTTCAGTATCTGCAGGTCAATGCACACTTCATTTGTCTTTCCTAAAGTTTCACATCCATTTAGTGGTAGGCCTCAAAGAATATCCATCACTCTACATATGTTTCTAACTAAACAAAGGCTGCCAAGATGAACTTAGAATACGATTGTCATTCTGCCTAGATTTTAGCATTTAATAATTACAGTGGCAAAGATCCTTCTCAGCACTTTTATACTTCTTAATTTGTGAATTATTTAGGTTGCTTATTAACCACAATTACTTAGTCGTGCATTTAATTCAATAGCTTTTCCTTGAAGTGCTATACTTTTTGCCAGTAGTTTTGCAATTAAGTTTTGTAGTGCAAGGGTTTAACTAGAAAAAGTCGATATAAACCATTTCAACTATATAATAAAAGATAGACTAATTGAATAAGCAGTAACCTTAACAATATGCCTTTTAATGACTTTAATTGCATAGAAATGATTTTTAGGGAAAGGAAAAAGCACACTGTTCTTCTTTGAGAGGGACTATCCCATTTGGAGACCCAAATGCCTTTTGTTCTTCTTTTCTCTCCTTTTTTGGAACTTAAAATGTGTGCTGGGTACAAATATTTAACAGTGTCCTTAAAGCCATACAAACCCTGGTGTATACAAACAGTGGAAAATAAGCATGTGTTTATGTAGGGTAAACGGAGTACAAAGACAGCCATTACATGGGGGGTCCATGGGACCCAGGCAGCGCTTTCATAAGGGCAGCAATTTGCCACCAAGGCTTAAAATCGATCAAGGGAGTAGGAGGTCAGTTAACAAAGACCTCTGATCCTTGTCCCTTTGCGATTCACGCTGGCAACTGATGCTGTGCCCAAGATTGATGTCATAT
The DNA here is from genome assembly GCA_009364415.1 of Spea multiplicata. Classification (NCBI taxonomy): domain Eukaryota; kingdom Metazoa; phylum Chordata; class Amphibia; order Anura; family Pelobatidae; genus Spea; species Spea multiplicata. Next base: position 43,676,822 of record VKOC01000001.1, read on the forward strand.
ACCTTAAGGAGTCAGAATAAAAAGAGCTTAAAGGAAGTATGAAGAGGAGGCAGTGGAGGAGGAAAAAGAGCAGCAGCTGGAAAAGTGACCAGGGCAGAGGAAAGATAGGGAGACATTCAGAGAGAGAAAGTGAGAAAGCATTAGTAAGTGTGTGAGAGTGATGGGAGTTATGCTGTACCATTGTCAGTGTCTTGTTCAGCGTAAAGTGGTTGGAGTTATGCTGTACCACCAACAGTGCCTGGCGCAGTATGTAGTGACGGGAGTTACACTCTAAAGTAGATCATAACTCCCTTCACTACATACTGAGACAGACATTACAAAAGGAGTAGAGGCCCCTGTCTTGCAAGCTTAGAATCTGAGCATCTGGCAACGTCTGGCTTAGTGTATAGAGTGTGATAAGGCACAGGGTGTTGTCTCTGATGGTGTGTACATCCCCTCTAGGTAGAGAGTGGTATGATATTTAGCCCCAGGGGGAGTATGTGTTGTGTGCAACATAATAAATACAATTATGATTGAATATGGGCCCCTGGGGTGGAGCATATGGGGAGTAGGGTGGGCGGGTGCTCCACCCCACAGTTTACACACAGCTGGAGTGAAATAGAATCCAGGCCAGGAGTACAGGCTGACTCTGAGGCACTGCTCTGCTGCAAGTAGTTAGCTGCAATAACTGAGGTAAATCCTTTACTAGTAGAAAGAAGCAGAAGAGGCTTTTTGAGGGTTGGAAGCAGCAAGAATGATAGTACAACACATCGATAGTCTACAAGGTTGGTGAAGTAATGGACAGCTTGTTAGTAAGAGCTCAGATGAGCTAGGAATTATATTGTAGGGGTTTCTTTTGTAATTTATGTTTATTTGCTGTCTGCTAAAATGGACTGTACAATAAAGTGTCCAAATGTTCCATATTTAATAATCTAGAGGACTGTGCTGTTTACAAGGACATAGTTCCCTGTGCGGGTACGGGTTCACAAGTGATAGAGTTATGCTGAACCACCGTCAATGTCTGGCTCATATCTAATGATAGCAGTTATGCTGTGCCACTGTCAATGCCTGACTGAGTATACAGGGATATGTGTTATGATGTACCATATCTGTTCAGTAAATGTTATTTATTCAAACTTATTTAATTTATTTTAAAGTTAAATTTTTTTTAGATTTCTAGTTTTTTTCCAGCCGGCATACAGTTTACACATTTGTGCATTCAATATTCTTGCTAACATTTTTTTTTGGGTGTCTTCATTTTATGTGGGGCTGCCACATACAGGATCTGCCCTGGGATGCAAAATAGTCTAGGTATGCCCATGGATAGATTTGTGGAGAAAAAAAGAGCCACAAGGAAAGCCTCTCCCCAGTTCCTCCAATTAAGGAAGAGGGTATAGCCAGAAGCTCCTTTTGCTGCAGGATGGGAGATAAGGTAGGAAGAGTCAGTGTGAAACTTTATCCATGGACACAGGAAGCACAATGCCATGAGCTTGCTCTGACTGTCCAAAAAACCCAAACATTATTCCTCTCCTAAATGTCTTACTCTGCTACCTGCATAGACATGAATAGGTCACAAAATAGCATAGTTAAACCTTTGCTAAACTTGGGACTCTACAGTTGTGTGACAAATTGTATGCTGAGTGAATCTACCATTTTCCAAGAAATACTTGGCTTCCTCAAGTTGGCAAAAGTTCAGTTCTAATCGATTTCCGTGGGCAGCAAATTGTACAGTGTGGCTTATTGAAGCTCGGATGTTAAGAGCACCCCACAAGTTGGGTAAATGCCTTATGTAGTACCATGGGAATCACAGGGTTTTGGGCCAACACAGACCTTAATGAACAGAACTCATAGATGCTCCTTACTTGTGTGAGATCATGGTCTCAGACACTAAACAGTGAAATGCATATTAGATTGCCAGCAACTGCCAGTCATTTCAATACATTATTAGCAATAACAATATGAATAAATTACTCCTCCTATAAAGTCCAAATACTGCAAAGGATCATCTCTTTGTAGTATCTATGTTTTGAATCTTAAATTATAATTGACTGAGAAAAAAATCACACATATGATTGTCCAAACTTTCTCAGCTGTAGTATGTTTTATCATCACTCCTATAATGGCAGTCACTATGAACATTGGCATAATAGTTACTTTGTGTGGAAATATATCAGCTAATGTGAACCTGAGAACTTCGCAAGAACATTTACCCCTGATGTGTCATTTGTGAAAGTCTAAGTGTAGTTCAGGTTAGTCCCAGAAGATGGCAATGCCATACAGGAGTCTCTAATTAGCCAATTATAGTATATAAACAAAATCCTATTTTATAATCATGAAATAAAAAGTGACAAATAATAGGGAAGTTCATGACTACTACTTCATTATGTTAGGGAACAACATAGGGAATAATACATGTATATTATGTGTATAAATAAATACACATTTTATATGTACTGGGTTTTCAATTTTTACTCAGCATTGTTTTAAATGAATACTTAAGAATACCTAAGTTCTGATATATTTTTTTTTAGTTTCTAACATTTGCTTTGGAACTGTGTGTGTCAATTGCAGTGTCATCAAAGTTTCAAGGGTTACTACAAGGTACGACATGTAATTTTGTTTATAGAAAATGGAATAGTTAGGTGATTAATGAATGCTGTCAGAATTTGAAATGATTATTTTGATTCTTAATATTCTTGAATCTCAACTTATAACACATGATTTCTTTAAAAGGGAACTGTCTGCATAGAGTACATAGTGCTACATTGGCAAAGGTCACAAAATTGATAATTTACAATAATCCGATGTGCTTAGTTTTGCATTAGATTACACTACAGTTTGCATGTGGCTCATAGTATAGTGTTACAATCCAGGTAGCGTTTTTTGTGTTACCTGAAATGAATACAGCACATTAAAAATGAATGCACTATGATCAGTAAATGTATCCAGTTTCAGATCTTGCTCAGTTAAAAATCAGTTCTTTTACTTACACTCAATATAATTAATGGACCATTTTTTGCAGAAAAATATGTTTGTACTATTTAAAAATATGTGATTATATTTTATAAAACAAGGGCCCTTTTAAATGTTAGTTTTTGGTTTTATTTTTTTCATTTGCTCTTAGTTTTAAGCAGGTGATTTACATAGATGGCAAATGAGAACCATTGTCCCATATAGTCTGCTAATTTTTCCAGCTGTAAGGAGTCAAAACTTAATCAACCCTTGATTTCATTTTATATTAAGAATAGCCATATGTCTATCCCGTGTATGATTAAATTACTTTACTTTATTAACATCTACCAGTTAGTTATCCAGTCAAAAATAGATCTCCCTGTAGAAAATTTGCATCCAGATGTTTAACAATCATTTTCTTTAACATGGTTCCCATTATTTCCTAACTACTGATGGAAGACTTGTTTATTCTCCCCTGCTACTCTTCTATCTTAAATTATACTGCGGTTGCAAATTCTCATTCTTCTGGAACTACTGCTGTAAACAGTGACTGATGATTTTGTCAGGACTTTCCAAAGCCCTTTAATAACTTCAGGTGTATCCCATCATGTCCCATTAAATTATCTGTGTTTATTTTGTAGAGTCCAAGTAGAACCTCTTAAAATTAAATACATGTTTTATATGTCTTATTATTTTTTACAATATAGGTCCTTTTTATTATCTCTGTAAGACCCAAACATAGGTATTTATTGAGTCAGTGAGCTTGATCTTTCCCCTACTAAACTTCACATTATATCTAAAAAAAAATTTGACAGTTTTCTCCTCTTTATATGTTTTGGTGCATAATAATGGACTTTACCTGTTTAAACTTAGCTTAGTGAAGTGTAACTCAAGGTCTGCCTGTATATTAAACCACACTGTTTTATGATCATTGAAGTACAAGCACACCACCCTTTAAATGGGGGTGTTTCCCATGATGTTAGCAGGAACATCCACTAACGCAAGCAGGAATGCCCACCGACGTCACGGGACCACCCACTGATGTCAGAAGGACCGCCCGCTGACATCAGTGGGCAGTCCTGAATGCGTCCCCCAAAGGAAGGCTCCAAGTAGCAGGAGCTAAGAAGTTCCCAGGTATTGTCCTATCCCAGCACTCAATAGTAAGGACGGAGGCTGTGGAAAAGGTGGCTGGGGAGCTGTGTCAGGCCTAGGGCAGTACACAAGTTAAGTATACCACTGCATATTTTTTTTTATGTTCTTTTGGTTACTGTAAACACTTTCTCTTTTATTTATTTGTAATTAATGTAAGCAAAGGACACTTCCACTCAACTATCTGGGGCACAGTCCTACAAATCTCCTTTTAATTTTATTTTCCAACTCTTTTTTCTTTGTGCTGCTTCCAATGCAACATTAATAGAGACTCTTTAGAATGTCTATAATTTCATGTTGACTCAAGCGATCAAGTTCCATCAATAGTGTCCCCATAATTATTTTTTAAAAAAAAATTACTACTTATTTTCATGTTTTTTCACACAATCAGGCATTCGAAAAGTGAAGGCATACTGGCACTCACACTCAATATCCTTGCATCGGAGCTGTCAACACAAAGTCAACAATGCTGCCTTCTGCTGACACAGAAAAGTCAAAAAATGGTCTTCAGTCTTATACAGACATATACCCAAATGTTTAATATTATTATTTATTGTTTTATATAGCGCCATCAAGTTCCGTAGTGCTGTACAATGGGTAGACAGGACATAACAAGTAGTATGTAACATAACACATTGACTTACATAGACAACAGGTGAGGAGGGCCCTGTTCAAATGAGCTTAACTCCTTCTTAAAGTGTTTTCTGACTAAAGTATCTTGAACTTACTGTGTATACATTATGTATGTATTCTTCAAACTTCCTTTTACATAGTTAATGTAGTAGATAAAACATTAGACCATCATCTTTTTTATTGATCCAGATAAAGGTTAAAAAACCTCCTTAAGCCATTGGCAATTTTCCTCAAAATGGATTTGAGAAGGAGTCCTTCATGACGCCAAGGTCAAACGGATTAACACCTGGATCAATCTCTGTTAATTTATAATTGTGCACACCCTTGTCAATTATGTAGTTAATCCTTTCTTAAAGACAGTCACATTATTTACAGCTTTCACATAACCCATAATGTATACCTCATGATAAAAGTATTTATTTTGAGAGTAACCAGTAAGATGCAATGTCTACAACTGCACTGAATTACTAACATGCATTAACCTTTAGAATAGCAACCAGGAATGGCGCATATTTACTTTGTGAGGGCTGCATATAGCAATCCTACTCTGGCAGAAGTCTTGCCCGCTTAAGTAATACTTCTGCTAAAGAAAGATGATTCATATTTATGCTTAAAGCTGAGGCTTACTGTTACCATGTTCTTCTGTGTTCTTGTAGGGAAGAGTGCGTTCAAAAACAGTTTTTCTTATAGACCCTAGGGCTTCAACTGCTTTTCGTCAGTATACTGTGGTCACTTACTAAATCCCTGAACTGGGAATGTCAGCTGAATGCTTTTTATTTAATGTTGTCTTATAGATGTTGAAAGCACTGCATTGTAACCACAACTAATACATATGGTTGTTTCCTCTTTCTCATTGTGGCAAGGGGCAAAACTAATTGCTGAGCTGCAATCCCTTTCTCTCTATTTCTGTGTTACTTGAAGTCTGAGCCGGGGGTGCAATCATATGTTATTGTAATATACCATATAAAGTATAGATGGAACAATGTATAGAGTTATTCCACAATCCACTTCAATTGAGGGAAATTATTGTTTTTGTATAATTCAAACTTGCCAGGGGCTAGTGTAGTCCCTAAATACTTTAACATTGTCTTACATCAAATAAAGGGGAATGTCCACTCCAAAATACTAGCCTACTCTTTCAGTGCATTGATGTGCAGGATTTCTGACTTGGCAGAGTTAATTTGTGACATTAAACCATAGTCCCTGAAGATCTGGTGAACTGATCCTAGGTTGTGCGATGAATAATAATTTGCATTAGCTAGAGGTTTATGACGATGTCTATCTGCCACTATGCCCTTAATATTCACATTTTGACAAATTGTGCATATAAGAAGCTCTATTGTGAAGTCAAAAAGCATAGGCAGCAGGGTCACCCCAGCCTAGTTTCATTCAAGATCATGAAGCGGGATAGCCCAAGCCCATTTACACAGACATGGGCTGTTCAAATACAAATACAGCACAGTTCTCCACTGCATCCAGGGCCGGCCGAAGACTTAACGCCGCCTGGGGGAGTCCTGCGGCAAGTGTCCCTGCTCTGCCACGGTGCCGGCTTGTAATGCTGAGCGCCGGAAATTGACGCCACTTCCGGCGCTCAGCATTACAAGCCGGCACTGAGACCGAACAGGGAGGGAGACTCGCCGCAGAGGAGAGGAGCGCCGAGCGGGTAAGCGAAAACCACTCGGCGCCTCTCTCTCTCCTCCGACTTAAAAAAAACCAAACAAAAAAACGCTTGGGGCGGCAAAGTGCCGCTCCTTCTAAAGTGCTGTCTGGGGCAATTGCCCCAGTCGGCTCCATTGTAGGGCCGGCCTTGACTGCATCATATTGGGGTTTACTTACTAAAGTGTCATAAGAGTTTGGTTTCAACTCCCTTATTTCACTATTCATTTAGAAGGGCTAGCCAATCTCTTCCTGCAGCAGGTGACATTATCCTATGGCTCTATACCAAGCATAAAACCTATTCCTGTCAGGAACCGGGTCCATAAAGACAACTGTAAAGACCGAGAGCGCCCAAAGATTGTGTACACAAGTGCTAGACAGAGCAAGGAGCTTAACCAGACAAGATATACATAATACATGGCACAACATGGAACAAGAAAAGGAATACTCAATGTAGTAACTCCCAGAGATCACCCAGATGTATCCTCCTGTTGTCCCCGGAATCACTTCCATCACCAGCCAGCATGCACACCTTGGAACCCTGCTAAGTGCACCCAATAAGTAGACACAACTACCTTGAACTGAGTACAGCAGGAATGAACAGTTTTTTACTTGTAAACCAAAGTACTCCAATGACGGTTGGTCCTAACGCTAAAGCCTGCCTAGGGTACTAAGTACTAATAAACTGAAAATCGAATCTATACACATATCAGAGAGACATACCTGCAGACTGAGACAAACAGAACACATGGGTGGGGCACGTCTTATAAAGGAAACAGAGCTGAAGCAAAGAGCAAGACTGGAATCAAGGAATCAGAGGTAAGAGTCTTGCTTGCTAAAAGCCCCTTGTGCCTGTTGAGGGATTATTTCCCCTCAATTATGTACTGATAACCTTTAACTTCTCAAGGGGGCATCTTATCTTGTGTAAGATATTTACATAAGAAAATGATAGACATGTAAAGTCAAAAGATTTTTTTATTTCTTATGATTTTGCCAAGTACTTTTTTTTCTATTGGAAATGTTTTTACCACTTTTTTTCTTCAGCTGATACATTTATTTTCTCCATGTATTTTACAATTGCTAATGCTTGAAAAATATTGCACACTGCTGTAACTATGACACCTATTATATAACAACTGATTTTATTATCACTCACACTGTGTTCACTCTTAGTACTTTCAATAAAACTTAAATATATTAAGAAAAAACCCAGTTCTCAACTTGAAACAGATAATAGAATCTGGCCTAGAATGCTGCATAGTTATGATTTAATGTTTAAGAGCATATACAATAATTTATATTCAACAGGATCATTGTTTCTAATGCAGTACCATTAAGATTTCAATAGCATAAAAGTAAAATGTTCAGCGACAAACAAGGTTTCAATTGCAATAATTACATTTCATTAACTTATATCTTCCTATGTACACTTTATATATCTACGTGTCTGCATGCACATATAATATATTTATAGAGACAGAAAGTACAAAATGTATTGTTAAGCTTTACTAGTTTTATGAGAGAGAAAAAGGTAGTGGTCAGCACTAAAATGTAATACATTATTATTTTACACATTTTTTTTGTTGCATTGTACCTTGATATAATACAGATAGGCATGTTAGTGACAATGATAAGGTGTCTCTGTTCTACCAAGCTATCTCATTTCAAGAACTTCACTAATACATTATAAATCTTTACGCCACTTTATGACAGATACAAAGCAGGTTAAAGCAAATATTCCTTTGAATAATTAATGTGATGCAGTTGACTTTTTTGTGATTGCAATTAGCCTTATCATATCTAATGTCTGTAAAAGATGGTCCATTACTGAAGATTCAGTGGACAGAGAAGTGATATGCTTCTTTGCATAGTATACAATAGCTTTTTTTATTTCCACCTGAATCAATCAGACAATGTATATTAATATTCACAACTGTTTTCAGAATAATCATACTTTGATCATATGTTATTTGTTTTAGTTACTGTTCTTCATTGCATGCATCTTTTGTCTAATCAACCATAACTCATCCCTACTTGCTTCTTTAAATCTTATTCACTTATTCTCTACACTCTACCGGTTTTTTTTGTACCAGCCCTGCCCTTTTTTGTACCAGCCCTGCCCTTTTTTGTACCAGCCCTTTTTTGTACCAGCCCTGCCTATTTATCTTTCTTGTTTAATCTTTTCCTTATTATATTTGTTTATTAGCCCAATTCTGCCAAAAGTGTTACTGAAGGCACTGTGTTTGCATTATTAACAAAGGTTCTCCATCTTCCAAGAAATAGAAAATGTAAAAACATGTTTAAAGAAAAATATGAATTAAAAAGTATAAACTATATAGTGAGCTCAGTGTGACTCCACTGACATCCATAAGATGTAACAGAGATCCCCAATGGCATCTCTATCCAGAACTGATAAAACTCCTGACAATATATTCTGTCCCAACATGTTCTGTACTAGGAAAGTGAGATGGTCTGTTAGATGACATCACCACAGTTAAAATAATCCAGAAATAATTTAAAAGTCAAAAAATCAATGTTAAAAAGGGTGAGAAATCGAGAAGAAACTGTAAGTGACAATTTGCTTCAAGCATCACCTCGCTCCTATTTACAGCTTCACAGTAACTAAAACACAAATTGTGTGTTTATTAGTGGTATGGGATGATATACACAGTCTTATACATAACATTTATCATAAGAAAAGCTCAAACAAGGAAGGGCACAATTAAATTAGTAATATATTTAACATTGTTCTGTTTTTCTAAATGATCATGAACACAAACCTTTAGGAAAAGAGGTACTGGAAATCAAACATCATCTCAATGGCAGTTGGTTACTTCAGTACCTATGCTTTATGCTAAGAAGATACTTGTTACTGTAACTTTTCTTATTCATAATTAATTACATTTTATTGTTTCTAGTAGAATGCCCAGGTCAATTCCAGCAGGTGGATATCATAATAATTGCAATACAGACTTAATTAACTAGACAAAGTAAAGATTTAGCAGCTATATATAGACAGGCACACGCTGCAATCTATAATCTGACATTCTAAATATACACATCCAATACCATCAACAGTCCTGTTTAAATTATAAAATAAATCAACACATCTAGACTTTATATTATGCTCATTCTTATAATAGTTATTATATCTAATTACAAGAATACATGAGTATACCATAACTAACTTTAAAATTTGTAGTATTACTAAAATGATTCTTTATTATATACTAAATTACTATGTATGTTCCTTTGTATATCAAATGCTCCCAACTGTTTATTTGTTTCTAAATTCTGAATTTGCTCTTTAATGTTCAATATGTTGCTTAAACAAAGAACTTAAACTCTTTTTTGTCTTCGTTGTTTTCTTAATCCATGGGCAAGTCTGCTAATTCAACTTGGGCCATCCCACTGATCAGCAGAATCATTTCTATTTCAGCATCATTGACCCTTTGAGTGGGCAATACATGCCTGAGGCTGAGCAATTTTTATATTTTCTAAACTAACTTTTTTTCAGGGCAACGTGAGCTAGATACCTAACAGGCCATCTAAACCCACTTTGGCAGCTACATATCTCTACATATCGTTGATCGCTTCCTAAACGCTTTTAAAACGGGTGTCCGGGACGCCCCGGGGAGGGGCCAGACATGGCCCCCGATGCCGATCTCAGCATTACTGAATGCCTCGACATCGAGGCATTACAGTAACGCCGTTTAAGCGAAGAAAGTGATCGTTGATCACTTTCTAAGCTTATTTAATTTTTTGACGGTTCAGGACCGTCAAAGGTCATTTAGTGACCTTTTTGTCATGACGGTCCTGAACCGGCAAAGGTCGCGAAGGGGTTAATAGTGTAAGAAGTTGTTACTAGACCTTAAAATCTAAAGGGGAAAATCGACCTAAAACTTAAGGTGAAATAGTAGCCATGGATAGTAGAGATATTATGTTTTCTTCACATGTCCTACCTAACTGTTACAAAGGCTTTCTCAACCAATGAGCCACCACCAAAGTGGATAGTAAATATCATGAGAAAATTAAGTTGACAGATGCCATGGTACACACAAGTGATGATTAACTAATATAGGATTGGGCAAAAGTGACAGATCCAATTTAAATGTGATCCTGGTAGCTATGGTAATCACTATTGCTAGTAGAGAAAAGAGAGCTGGAAATGATGAGTGCTGGGTAAGAAAAAAATGGTTAGGCCAAGGTATGTATGTATTTGCAAAAGGCAAAGAACTATATTAATAAGGGTTATGTGGGTGAAGATAAAACCATGAAAAGAATTAAGAATTGTGCAAGTCACCATTTTGGTAACCCTCCTCCTTGGTCATATACTAACTATTACTATGATCAGTAGTATTACTAGTAATAGTAATGGAATATAGTTATAATAATTAAATCCATATAACATTAACAATATGAATAGCATATGTCAATACACTTGTAATTGGTAATTATAAATTGCTACCCTATTATGCCAAAAAAAAAATCTTCTGGACAACATATATAACTTGCTTGCATAACAATAGCAGGTCATGAAAGAAGACTCTTTCGTTGTATTCACCCACTTAATGCAGTCTGTACGATGTGTACATTATTTCACATAATCTATTTCTTTTGCGATCCTACTATGCTTTTGCAATAATTTCAATGAAATGAAACATTGTGACAAGATAATAGTCTCCCATTTCCCTATTTTCAATGCCTTGCAGTAGGAGATCATTACCCTGTCATAACATTTCCTTGAAATTACTTTCTTTCTATTACATGAAATGATTTAAGATTTGCAACAAGAATGTAAGTAAAATGATGATGCTAATAATAAAAAAGAACAGCACAGTCATCCAGAAAGCTGCATACCCAATAAAAGTCAGTTAGTCTCTGCTAATGAGTCTTCTTGTGTATCTTGGTGACATAAAGTGTTGATGTGTTTTAAGGTGCATTGTAATTGGTTTTTAAGGTATTGTATATTCTTGGTCAATTTTAAATGCAACTTGGATGTTCACATTCAGTATATGAAGTAATTTTATATTTTTTCCCAACATGTTTTTTAAACTCATTTTGTATTCCTAGTTGTGCTCAACATTAGTTGTGTTCTGAAGAATGCACCATTAATGGCTGGTGAAATTTTAAATCATTTGAAGACAATCAAAGGGTTTAGCAAGAGTCCCATTTAACTGTTTGACTAAAGCGATCTACAAAACTTCGCCATAAATAGTTTGGGAAGGTGGAAAACATTGATGTCAGCAATAACAATCGGATGTATTAACTTTTAAATGCTGATGGATCAGAATATTATGACCCCACAAAACAAGCACGTAAAGCCTGGGATGTAATTTTGGGGTCCCTTACATAACAAATGGTCTGAATCCCCACCCCCAGGTGACCCCCACACCACCAGGATTTTCTTTCCTATTCAGCTTTTTTGGTGGCAAAGATGGCACAGATGGGCTGTTTGAGGTTAAAAAAGAGACTTTGTCTCCCCAAACGGGCCCCTCAGGACCTTTACAACTGTAATAGTTGCACCCTTCTGATGGTGGCCCTCCCCAGATGGAGTAGCTGTAATATGGTTTAAATAGAACAATAATCCATTGAAAGGTTAGCATGCCCATTTCTTGAAGGTCACTGTAAGCTAGAAATTGGCTTTGTGACATGTCATCGATGCAGTTACCTTAGTTTGGGTAATTTGTCCGTGTCTCTTCTTAGATTCAGGATAGCCATATGCTTTGCATTCGTCTTTAAATTCCCTTGCTGTATTAGTCTTTAATACGTCTGCTGGGGAGCTGTACAACTTATCCACCATTTCACTACAGTGAACACTAGGACATGAAAAAACTCAGGTATAGAGTTCAGGCACTTATGTTCACTTTTTATATTTTATATTACTATTGAAATTGATTATTATGAAATAATAATAATCTCCCAATTTGGCTGAATACTTAGGAGAGGGGGGTGAAATGTGCATGTATCTCAAGATATAATATATTTTAGTTTGCTTTTGACTGCTTTTCAACATTAATATTAAATCCATATAAAATTTGGTCTGAAGCACATTCTTTATTAAACTTTTATGAAAACATTCCTGTGTTTTATTGGTTCTAGCTGTGAATGTGGAAGGCAAGTCATATGTGTCAGTCTACTGTAAGCTACAATCTTATTCCACGTAAAACATCTTCTTTTTCTCTCGTCCTGAGTGCAGATATTATTATTTCTGTGTTTGTTAGCCCTACTAATGCACATAGCTAGATAATGATGTTAACAATAATTTATCAGTCACTTTAGAGCAGTGTTTTTACATAATATGTACTATATCTGGCTTTAGGTAATGGTTTATGCTCAATTTAATTTTGAAAAGGGAAGTTGTCACACAAAATATTTACAAAACTAATAACGTGCAATCATGTGTGATTGTAAATCACTAGTGAAATATTTATTATTAATATTATTCATTGACTTCTATAGCACTCCTGTATTCTGCAGCACCTTACCATTAGCAAATGAGAAATGATATAGTATAGTATGATAAAGTATAACTAAGAAATCTTGCAAAGAGGCATTTTCCTCTGGGGTGTGCGAGCTGCGCACCAGGGCTGTGTCGGGTTGGGTACGCAGGGTCCACGGCACCCAGGTGGCAGGGACTGGCAAAGAGAGAGGGGCCGCTGAGTGGTCGCTCATGAAAAAGTTTTCAGCAACCACTCAGTGCCCTTTTGTTTCCTCCGCTCCCTGCCACCAGGCTAGCACAAGGCCTTTGTCTTGGTCACAGTAATGACAATTCATGCTGAGAGCCTGAATATGACATGATATCCTCAGCAGTGAAGCAGCGCGCATTGCGGCAGGGCAAAGAGACAGAGGCCTCCCGCAGGACTTCAGCAGGGTAAGTCAATTATAAAAGGGGGGTAGATAGTGAGATGGGGTAGATAGTGAGAAGGGGGAGAGGTAGAGAGTGAGAAAGGGGTAGAGGTAGCTACTGTAGCTAGTGAAAAAGAGCGATAGTAAGAATATTGAAGTAAATAAAGAGTGAGAATGAGTGAAAGAATGCATGAATTAATATGTGGATGAAGTCTGTGAATGAATGTGTGGATGAATTGTGTGAATTAGAGAATAAATTAATGCGTGGATGGATTGTGAGGTTGGCGTAGAGAATGAATTAATTAATGCATAAATGAATTGTGTGAATGAGTGAGAGAATGAATGAAAATATGGATGAATTGTGTGAATGAAAGAATTAATTAATTTGTGGATGAATTGTGTGAATGAATGAGAGAATGAATTAATATGTGGATGAATCATGCAAATGAATGAGAGAATTAATTAATGTGTGCATGAATTGTGTGAATGAATGAGAGAATGAATTAATGTGTATATTAATTGCTTGAACACTTTTTGAGAATGCATTAATGAATATGTGTAAATGATTTGTGTGAATGAGTGAGAGAATGAATGATTGTGTGAGTGAATTGTGTGAATGAAAGAGTGAATGAGAGTATTACTGTATAAGTATTTGTGTGAATCATAGATGTATAAATGATTTGGGGAAAGGCAAAGATGGAACAAGCAGGGTGTTTGTGCATTAGGGACCAAGACGGCAGAGGCAGGGTGTTTATGGCACAGATTAGGCTGTTTGGAGACAAGGATGGCTCACGCTGGTCTGTTTAGGGGCAAATATAGTTCATGCTTGGATATTTGGGCTCAGGCTTGGCTGTTTGGGGACAAAGATAGCAAGTCCTATGTGTGTAATTTGGGTGCTGCTCAGGTTCTATCATGGTTTGTATGTCTGATCAAGTTGACCTTTGCCTGCAGTGCTGTTTTCTTATGTTGTTTATTTGGTCTATACCTTCAGTGCTGAGTTAAAGATGATACTTCAAGTTGATCTATACCTGCAAAGATGGGTTTGTGTTTTTCTGTTAATCTATACCTGCTATTATTATTATTATTATACTTTATTTATAAAGTGCCAACTGATTCTGCAGCGCTGTACAAGGTAAAATTATTTACAGATATCGACAAGTTCAAAATGACAAGCAATTGACATACACACATACAAGAGAAATGGAGGGCCCTGTTCCCGCAGGAACTTACATTCTAGAACTTACATGCTATGCCATTTTCCATATATTATTTATGTATACCTGCACATATAGGGTTTGTATGTCCTATTCAGTTGATCTACACATACAAGTGATGTTTACATGTGTCATTTATTTGATCTATACCTGAACTAAAGTGAGGAAGGAAAAGAGAGATGTGGTTTAGAGAATGAACGGACAAAGGGACTCTGTGGATGATTACGGGGGGAGTCACGGTACGATTAGAAGGGAGGCTTTCACAGTCTTCCTCTAATCTGCAGTCAGTGTGGCAAATACTTTTTTTTTGGTGTGGGAGCGGAGGTAGTATTTGCATGCTAGGGAGCATTGAGGAGGGCCCAAGGAAATGCTTGCCTAGGGTCCAATCTTTTCAATATTTAAAAAAAATATTTTTGTTGTAAAGATTGCACTGTTAGCTGTTTTTTCCCTATATTTAATGTATTTAGCATACATTATTGTTACCAGTTATATATTATTGTAGTTGCTTGCACTGGTTGTTTGTTATAAGATTTTTTTCCTTTCTTTTTTGTGGGGAGGGGGTGCCAGAGGAGTAGTCCACACAAGGTGCCTGAACATCTAAGGCCGGGCCTGAGTTAGCCCCATCCTGGACACTAAACAATGTTACCAGGAAAATATTGAAAAGGTTGAATTGTTTGGGAAGAACACACAGCACTACGTATGGAGTAAAATGTCACTGCATACCAACGTGAAAACATCATCACAACGATGAAGTATGGTGAAGGGAGCATCATGATTTGGGGCTGCTTTGTTGCCATGGGAACTGGATAGTTTGCCATTATCGTAAGTTCTGTAAGGAAGAATGGTCTGAAGTGCTTCTGGAATGTTGTGCAGGTCTGATCTGCAACTACTGGATGCACTTGTTTAAAGTTATTCAAACAAGAAGGTTCCACCGGTTATTAAATTCAAATGTTCATTTACTTTTCCCACCATCATCTTGAATGTTTAATGTGTGTTCAATAAAGACATGAAAAGGTTACCATTGTTTGTTATTAGTTTAAGAGCATTGTGTTTGTCTATACTTAAGACTTAGATGTATATCTGATGACATTTTATGAACAACCAGAAGTGACGTTTTGTACTGTTTTTTGGTGCCAATTGAACTCCATGCCCCTTGCAGTTTCCAATGGTCCTTGCCCTCTGATGATCACCAATATTACTATATATAATGCATGTTATCCTTGGCGGTCTTTACATGTTTGACCTTGTCTTATTTCCTCAATTATGTTGATTCTCTGGTATACTAACCTTGGCATGTTATCTGTTAATCCTGATTTCTGGTATCCTGACCTCGACTTGTTTGGCCACATTATTGTTACCAGGTTTTACCTGACTCTGGTAACTCTAACCTTGCTGTGCGTGACACTGTGGTTTTAAAGGCATGTGTAAAAAAAACCCTTTAAATAAAAAATATAAAAAATAAAAGCTTTATCTATGTACCTAACAGTGGAATAAATGTATGTAAATATAAATATGATATGTAGTGTGTAAAGTGTATGCAGAAAATGGAATGAATTAATTGATGTAATGATAGAAATTAATCTTAATAAAAAGATGTGTAACTAAATTCCTCATTCGGAACATTGGGAGCTGAGGTGTTAACCTTATAAATCCAAAAGGACTAGGAATAATATAAGGATTAAGTTTCCTTTCCTCTTATTTAAGGTGGTCTTTCAATTGCCAGAAATTTTAGGCAGTTATGAATATTGATATTTTCTAAATACACTTGTCTCAACTAAATTGGATATCTGATTCTAATTCACATGCTCCAAAATACATTGGTGAAAAGGGCAAATAGTTTTGCTTATATATTCCATACGACATGCACAATCAATTCAATACACAAGCCCCATGGTGCTGTAGTGTGTAAAATGCTGTATTTGGAACGCCTGTTTACTGTAAGTACCCATGGTAGGAGTTAGCCATGTTATGGGATCTGTTTTTCAATAATGGCTGTGAACCAAGTAATCCTTTAAATTGTTTGCTCAATGTGATGTTAGGATCACATTTGGAATTATTATGTCTCACTGTTGTGTTTGTGATATATCTTTAACAGAGTGTCATCCATTATCGTATATGTGGCTATGCACCGGGTGACATTGTTACTCTTTGTCTTTGCTGTGTTATTATCAGCTTCCCTGTAGTGCTCTCTGATTACCTCTCTTTAACCATGTATTAGGGTACCTTTTTTGCTTGAGCATAGACCTTACAAAGAAAGTAGATGTAGGTTTATGATACAGCATTGATTCAATATGACTGTTCTCAGTCACGACTGACGAGATCATCACCAGCAAACACAGATGTGAGTCTGAGATTACAGGGGTTATAATGTCATCTATGTACCTATATTAAATCTATACTGTACATGTTCTTTAAACTTCTATTTTAGTTCCTTAATGACAAGATTCTCCCACCAACCAAGAAATAAGTCTGCATAACAGGTCCCTATAGCTGTGCCCTTAAGTTGTACCTTAAACACAAAGAAATTGTGCATGAGTAAATATTCTAGTAAATCTATAAAAGTAAAAGTCAAAAGTTAAGTATAAAGTTAATATATTCAGGATCAAGAATATTATTTCTTCAAGAAATAACGGTATTCCATTAATCCATATTCATGTGAAATGTTACTATACAAAGCCTCCATGTCTAGGCTTGTTAGATCACATTCATGCAAAATCTGAATTTCTTTGCTAACCATGGCAGCATTATATATATATGGGTTAGCTCCTCCCTTCAGCCATTAGGACAGGATCTAATTAGACATCTAGGGTATGAGAGCTTCCCCCACAGCAATACCTCAGCCATTTTTTTCATGTCCTTCAGCCAGGACAGTGGTCTCTTTATGAGATATATACTTTCTCTTTTTTGGCTCGCCAAGTTCTTTTGTTGATAGGACTTTCAGAGGGAGTTCAGCCTCTCCTTCTAGAGCCCCAGCAATCAGTCAGATTACTTGATTTTAACTCCTGCAGTACCATGGTATGCTAGCCACTAGCTTATTATGGCTAGCAGAAAGGTAAGGGCACCTCCTTACCCTGAATATGTCCCCCCTTCTGCCTGGACCTCATTAGAAGTACTAAGACAAATTTTGGTGTTGTAAGAATTGGTTTTATAGCTCCATACAGCAGAGATCCTTTTGCCTCTGTTTACATGCAGTTTACTTCCTGTATGGCATAAGGCCTAACAGTTATCAGGTAAGCCAGCCTGTCTTTGCACCACATTTGATGCCCCTGTCTCTCCTTTTTTCACTCTCTGGGGAAGGGTGAGTGCACTGCTAACTGTGTTATTATTTTTTTACTTAGTCAATTCTCCATTTATAATTCAGGTTCCGATAGACAAGTTACAGCATTGCCAAACTGTAATTACCGTATTTATCGGCGTCTAACACACAATTTTATAATCAAAATAAGAAGTGGAAGCCCTACCTGCGTCTTAAATCCTAGAGCTGCACGATTTGCAGGCGCGTCTCCCTCAGTTCCGGTACAGGTGCGTGTTATACCCCGGTGCGTGGTATGTGCCGATAAATATGGTATATGTGATATACATAGTGTTATAAATGCCATCCATGCATACGTGTAAATTTCAACATTTCGCTGTAACATATGAGTGAAATATGCAATTTAACAAAAAATAAACTGGAAAAGCACCAAACTATAGTAAATATATTAAACACTATATATCGCTCCAAATATAGGGGGAAGAGGTTTATCCGGTATACAGACTTCAGAAAAGAAATGAAATAAAATTGCTCCAAGGTGTTGCTAAAGTACCTTGTTCACATGTACAATTTTAATTGAAAGAGATGAGATAGATGAACCAAGTGAACACCAGAGGTGCGCACTGCCCGTTAATGCATTAAATTAATTGGAGTTGACCGGTCGTCAGATAAAAGACATAGGTCAATACATTTTAGGGAGGACGCAAGTTGTCCAAGATTTGACCCTGTTTCTGTACTCCAACCCCTTGGATGCTGCTATATAATCCTCCATTTGTTAAATAATATTCACTCTTGAAATCCAAGCGCTAATGGGGTGGGGGCTGGTGTCTTCCAAAATCTAGGGATAGCCGCTTTAGCTGCATTTGCCAGGTGTAGCGTTAAGGACCGGTTGTATCCACCAAATGTGGATTAGGTGTGATGTAACAACAGCGCCTCAGGAGAGGCTATATAATCAAGGTCTTCTACTTCCTTAATTACTCCCACCACCACATTCCAAAATGGGCCGAATATCTGCACACTCCCATCACAGGTGAATGTCCTCCTCCACAACTTCATAGCTCTGTAGGAACTTTGTACCAAGGTATAAGCAGCACCTTGAATCTTACTCGATATCACTTCCTGTGAATCTACGAAAGAGGACTAGACATCCCTCTCCCATAGACTCAAAAATATGGTTTTGTGTTTCCCTGTATAGCGATTAAAATAGCATATATCTTAGACAAGAGATGTGCAGGCTCAGAGCTCCCCACACACAATTGTTCAAAACCTGTCAAAGCCCTGGTGATGAGAGAGTTTTGGTAACAAAGTGAAGATATAATGTTTCAGTTGGTAATAAAGGAAGACAACCTGAAAAGGGAGTGGAACCTGCTTAACCAAATTCCTAATAGACTTGAATTCTTCCCCTGTACAACCTGATAAACCCTCACGCACCCCGAGCGGCTGGGGGTAAGTGATCCCAATTGTCCGCCAGCAAGGTGAAATTTGAGTGCGGGGTGGAGTTTGAGTTGGGAAGGTGGGAAAGAGGATAAAGGAGACTGGGCAGAGAAGTTATTTGTTGCTGTGTAACAACCTTTCTAAGGACCCTCAATGTCGGGGAGATAGTGGGATGTGTACTCGTAGTTAGTTTTTTATAGTGATCCCACCAATTTTGACAGTTTTATTACTCCAGATTTAAAGGCACAGCAGTCATTTTACTGTTGCAGTTGATTTTTTCCCCTTTCCCCCACCTGCACTATGGAAAGTTCTACTCATTCTCAGAGATCTCAATCTAGGTCTAGGGGAGCCAATCATTTTTATATGTAAACTACTTATATTCTATGGTTCCACAAAAGAGTGCTCATAATAGGTTATCTTTGTTCTTTTAGCCACAGATCACAATCCCCACTTCCCAAGAAGAGAAGGAAAAAATCAGCCTCCTGTTGTACGTGCACCAATAAGGCTGCTTCAGGCAAAACCCTGTGCATTGATTGCATAAAACTAGTGGCTGGCAATGAACCCAGTAGCGAAAGTTTTAAAAGCTGCTACACAGTTAAAATGTACATGCCATGCTATGGAGAGAGGCTATACTTCTGAATTAGACCCAGAAGACCACTCCCCACAAAATGATTTGTTGAACTTCTGGTCCTAGGAAGAAGAGGACTTCACACCAGTCCCCAGTACTTTGGACACAAGAACAATGGAGGCTTTAATTGCGCTGGTCTGTTCTACTCTCAATATTCCAGAAGAAGAAGAGCAAGAGCGAGTGGACTCGGATAGGTTCTTTTTGGACCTGATACATACCAAGCCATCTTTCCCGTTCCATAAAGCAATGAGAGAGCTTATGTTGTCAGAATGGCAAAACCTGAGAGACAGGTTAAGTGTAAGGGAAAAATTGACCGGCTATACCCAGTAAAAACCTCAGATACAGAGATCTGTGTCAAGGTCCCTTGTATTGATGTGCCCATTGTCTGTCTAGGAAGGAGAACTGTGTTACCCATGGACAGTGTGGCCACTTTCAAAGATCCTTTGGATCGCTGACTAGACTCCAATCTTAACAAGCTTCATTTGGCCCAGGGATCTCTTTGTCACACAGCAGTTTCCATGATGTCCCTTTCTAGGGCAGCCAACTTGGAGGAGGATATTGACAATTGTGTCAGCCGCCACCAACTGTTGGACTCCTTGAAGTCTTTCAACCTTGCTGTAGACTTTATGATAGATGCCTCAATGGATATCTTCAAGACTGGAATTAGATCTATAGCCCTTAGCTCTGAAGCTTGAAGATCCCTATGGCTTTGTTCTTGGGGGGCTGATTTTGCCTCCAAACATAATATCATGGCCATGCTCTTCCAGGGTGATCTCCTGGAAGGGCATCGGAGACCACTGGATGAGGCCATCAAGAAGGTGGCAGACAGTAAACATGCCTTTCTTCCCCAAGATAGAAGATCTAGGAGGTTCCAGCCCAGTGGTACTGACAGAAAATCTTGGAGGGATCAGCTCTTTCCCGACAACAGGTCCTATCACCCAGGCAGAGAAATCACCAGAGGGGGGTTGTGGAAGAGTGGACAGTTCACCAGTTCCAGATGGAACAGAGGCAGAGGTGCTTCTTCCACAACCACCTCTAAATAATATTTACACCTTGTGGGCCTAGGATACCCCAGTTGGTGGAAGACTATCCTACTTCTTCCCAGCCTGAGCCATATAAATTGCATGGGTCCTCTACATGGGTCCCGATCTACATGGGATCTGCATGAGTCCCGATCTACCTTAAGTTAGAATTCCTAAAGTGGGCTCTTCGGAGGAATGTTGTCACTAGGGTTCCTGCAGATTCTGTCAAACTTCAGGCAGTGGCGTCATACATCCCAGATGCTAGCACAGATGCTAGAAGACATGGCTATTGTTCCAGAAGATCAACTCCTCAAGGGTATTTACTCCCCATTGTTTCTGGCCAAGAAACCTTCTGGGAAATGGGAGACCCATTCTGGACCTGAGTGATCTCAACAGAAACATCAAGGTTAGGAAATTCAAATTGGTTTTGCCAGTTCCTGGGAACTCTATCATTAACTGTTGGCCTGGTGAGTTTGGCCCAGTGGCACATCTGAGCTCCACAGAGTCTTGGAACAGATGGAGGACCAATTCTATTCATGACTCAGCAGTCTTCGGTGGTGGCTCAGCGCAAGAAACCTTTCCAGGGGTTCCCTTTGGAAGATAGCAGATGGATGATTATCAGCACAGATGCCATCTCCCTAGGGTGGGGAGCCTAATGCAAAACTCAGGTGGCCCAGAGGCTTTGGACCTACAAGACTAGTCTTCTACCTTCCAACATCAGCCTTGCCTTGAACAAGGATCCTCCACAAAGTCTAAAGCCCACTCGACCTGCGCTCTTTCCCCCTCCTGGGCCGCTCATGCCAGGCTTCCCCAGAAAGTATTTGTAAAGCTGCCACCTGGTCATCCGTCAACACCTTCATTCAACATTAAATCATCTACATTGCTTCTGCCTCTGAGTCTTCCTTTGGTCCAAGCAGTTCAGTCTTCTAATTAAATACCTTTTGCAGTAGTTCTCGCCTCCGTAATTTCTTTGCTTTGGCATATGTAATGCTGCCAGGAAAAAGCTAAATTATTTCATTTCTTACCGTAAATTTTCTTTTCATGGGTATTTCCCATGGCCGCTTTGGATTCCCTCCCTTTTTATCTCTTTTCAGAGCTTGGTACTTATGACTGAGGTATTGCTGTGGGGGGAAGGGAAGCCCCATACCCTAGATATCTAATTAGATCCTGTCCTACTGGCTGAGGGGGGAGCTAACCCATATGTAACACTGCCATGGGAAACGGCCAGGAAAAGAAAATTACAGTAAGTATGAAACAATTCAGCTATGTTTCTTAATTTAAGGATTGTGTCCTTTGTATTTTGTATGGAAGACAGTAAGTTATTTACAAAAGGTCTCAAAATCTTAGTCAGTTCTTAGTTCTTAGTCAGACATGAGTGGCCAAAAACAATTGGTCTTCCAGGCAGGTCGATGTCAATTTTGTGTATTTTTTGGAAGCAGTAAAAAATTGCAATTGTTGGTTTCATAGGTAACATTAATTTAAATTCATCCTCTGTAATAAATTTCCTTTCGATACTTCTATTTAATATTGTTAGGAGTATTGGATAGTTGGGTCATCTGTTAATATTTTGTAGGTGGTTTCATGTTTCAGATGTTTATAACACAGGAGCTCATATTGGTTAGCATCCAGCAATACAATGTTGCCGCCCTTATAACTTTGTTTGATAATTTGATTATTAGCGGATGGTAAGCCTTCTAAAGCTTCTAATTCTTCTTTAGATACATTACTGGCACTAAATATTTGTGTTGCCTCAAGTTTCTCAATCTCGCTGCCAGTTTACCAGTTTAACAAACATATCAATCACTGGATACTCAAAAATAAGAGTGTAACGTTTCAGTCCTTGACGCCAAATTACACATACATTGACACTGAGGATCTAGGCCACTTAATTTAGTTACCAGTAATTTGAGCCAAATTATAGCAGGAAACAAATATAATTTTTTTTTTATTGGACTAAAATATTACTTTCTGTTTGTAAATGGTGTATTATACTGTCTGTAAAAGCAGTCGCTCTGTTTGTAAATAATGTATCTTATAGTGTGATAGTATCTGTAAAATGTGACCTGTAGCATTTGTTTAGTGTGTCTTTTTAGTTTTCAAAATGTGTCTTTGAAAACATGTGATGTAATTTATCACTGTACTTTTTTTACATTCCAATTACATTCTAGTTACATCCTTGTTACAATGCCTCTGTCTATTGCACCCTAGACAAAAGTGTGTTGTCACCTGGAAACCCCTTTTCTAAAGATATCCAATTTCTAACATCCAGAAGGTCAAACTTTGGAATTATATTTTTTTTGTATTTAATTTATCAATTGGCAAGAAAATTTAAGACAGTCTCATATTGATGGGTATTTTTGTATAATACAACTATAAACCTTAATCAGAATTTTTAGTTATGATTTTTCATAATACACTAAACTTGCCTTTTGTGTTTAATAGCACACTGCCACTGTCATGTCAGCTTTTGGTTTGAGATGTTTGTCCCTGCAGTACTATCTTGCATATGAAATCATTTATAAATAAGTAATGGTTGTACAAAATCTCTTACAAAGTTAAGCTTTGAATTTCAAAGAGAAGGCATAAGTCAGATTCAAAGACTGAACAAGAACATAAAGAGCTTTAATCTTTGCTCAAACACTACAAAGTGCACTTACAGATCATATTTTACTTTAAGGAGCAGTAACAAACAAAACAGACATTAAGCAGATGCTGACATATGTGATACCCTATCTAACAATGATACCCCTACAAAGTTCCCTCTTTTATTTAGGAAAATGCGTAATGTTTATAATGTTCTCAGTGAAGTTATATGGCATATTTACAGGTACATTTTCAATTGTGCCATGGTCACTGTAACAGGCAATGGAATATTCCTACTGTACAGCCATTTTAATGACATTACATGCCGTTTGGCAAACACGGATTATTTAAAAATATATATATTTTTATCTTGAGGAGCGACGAAGGCTTTGTGAATTTTCTCTGGGTGGATCAAACAAAGGTACCAACCTGATGCCTTAATTGATCTCATCCTCACCTACAAGGGGGATTTACAAATAGGGAGGTAAAGTGGTAAAACTGAAACCCCTCTGAGGGGTGAGGGGAGGCACAGCTGTGCCTTCCTTAGGGCATTTTAGATTTTTTAACCTTCAATCCCCAATAGGAGGAGTTGGGGAGGCAGGATGTTAATGGGCCATATAGCCCCAAGGGTTACTTTATTACCCCTCACCACGTGTCAGGTGGGGGAAGAGGGGGTTGGTCATTTCCCCATAGGTGGTACCAGGGGCACCAGTTTTATTCATTTTATTTATTTAATTAATTTGAAGAGTACACTGAACTTTCATGCCCTCAAGATCTCACAAACAATTCACATATATATATTAAAAAAGGTGTGTGTTCTGGAGGCTATGAATCATATTCATAATGATTTTACAATGCAGTTTCTTTTCAGAAAGAAGAAAAAAAGAGCTGCAGGTTCCAAAATATCCAGAAATCAAAACTCACAGCTGCTCCAGGTTCAGACCAGCTGTTGGCATGGTGTCCATATACAAACATAGTAAGTAAAGAGAAAGATGTCGGGGAGAGATAATGAGGAGAGAGAAAGGGGAGATACAGAGAAAACGGAAAAATAATGAGAAAAAGAGGATAGATGGGAAAAAGGGAGAAAGATGAGTCATGGATCAAACAGGAAGAAATAACAAAAAAGGGATAGATAATAAGGAGAAATATGGACAAAGGGGAGAAATAATGGAAAAAAAGATTAAAAGAGGAGAGATAGAGAAAGAAGATAAGAGAGATGAGATGTGGATAAACGAGATACATGAGTAGGAAAGATAATGAGAAAAGGGAATGATATGGAAAAAAGGGAGAGGTAAAGAGACTGAGGAGATGAGATAAAGAGGAGGGAGAGAAAATGAGAGATGAATAAAAACGGGAGAGATAACAAGAAAGGATATGGAGATAAGGAGAACAAAGAGACATAAAAAAGGGGGTCAAAGAGGAGGGGAGAAATACATAGAAGTATGGAGAAAAGGGAGCTATAATGAGAAAATAAAGAGGTAAAAGATAATATGGGTGCTGGGGCAAGTACTATGTGTGCAATCTGGGTACTGAATCTGAGTTCTCTTGGTTTCTCTATCTCTTGCTCGCTCTGTCCCCCTTGCTTGTTATGTTTCTGCTATATCCTTTGCTTAGCTTCCATACTCCCAGCCTGCAGCATCCTGCTCATGATTCTAGTGATATGTTTCATGTCTGCTCCAGGGTGCCTACAGGATATCACTTTGTTTCCTTTTTGGATTACATCTGCTGCTATGTCAGGGCGCTGGTATGTGGCTGCACAACCCTAGGTGCTCAACACCTGAGTGAGTGTGGTCGCCCTGCAACCAGGCACTGTTCAACTCCGCTACTACACCGTAACTCCTGCATACAATCTTTGGGCGCGCTGGGTCCTTTCAGTCATCTGGATGGACCCGGTTCCGTGACACTTATTCAGTTGCACTATACCAGCAATGATGTATACCTGAACTCCATGGGGAAGGGAAATTGAGTTGTGGCACAGTAAAGGAGGGGACAAAAGTACTGTGGGAGTCCCTCCTGTAGTAAACCTGTGCTGTTACTGATCACGCACACCATTTACTTCCAGATATTTAACAAGCCTATCCTTTAGCATGGTTTCCATTAATTTGCGAACTACTGAAGTAAGACTTACTGGTCTGTAGTTGGCCGAGTCTTACTACCTATTTTGTGCAGTGGTACTATGGTTGCCAACTTCTAGTCTTCTGGAATTACTGCTGTCATTAGTTACTGGTGAAATAGATCTGCTAGCTGTTTTGCCAGGACACATCAAAGCTCTTTTAGTAATTTGGGGTGTATTCCATCAAGTCCCATTGATTTTTTCTGTTTTTACTTTTGGAGAGTTCACATAGAACTTCGCCCTCTGTAAACACAGCTGTCGCATGTCACCCTATTTCTCTTGGCTAACAA
This sequence comes from Spea multiplicata, assembly GCA_009364415.1. Lineage (NCBI taxonomy): Eukaryota > Metazoa > Chordata > Amphibia > Anura > Pelobatidae > Spea > Spea multiplicata. The sequence continues at coordinate 43,702,577 of VKOC01000001.1, forward strand.
GGGTCCCTCACCTTAACCTTCCTCTGTAAAAACAAAAGTATTTATTTAAGCAGTTGGTTAGATCTTTATCCTCATTCATATAATTCCCTTCATTTATCTTTGGTTTAATTATTCCTGGTTCATGTTTGCTTCTCTCTCTTTTATCACCCTTTTTTGTTAACCTGGCAATTTTCTCTTCAGTGTGTGCTTTGGCACATGGGCACATGTAATAATGCGCTTTGCCTCCCTAAGATTAGCTTTATATTGGCTCCCATCTTCCTCATTTTGAGTCTCTTTATATTTCTTAAAAGCTCGCTTCTTCTAATTCAATATATTTGCCACATCTGTGGAGTACCACAGTGGCTTTCTATTCATTTACTCTTGCTAAAAAGTTTAATTTATTGTTCTGCTGCCTTTAGCAGGACATCTCTTAAATAGTTCTATCTCTCCTGGACTACATCTGAAGATGTCCGGACAATCAAAGACTCACCTACCAGACTCTCCATTTTTGGAAAATCCATGTTTCTAAAATAAAAAAAAAACATTGGTTTTATTGTGGTTCAATGTAATGTTCATTATTTTAAATGTTCATTATTTTAAACCAGACTGATTGATGATAACTGGAGCCCAAACACTCTCCTACAGTGACGTCCAAGATGAAGTCTCTGTTTGTAAATACCAAATCCACTGCTTTTTTCCTTCTTGGCTCCTCTACCAACTGCTTTAGACACAGTCCCTGTAAGAAATTTAGGATCTCTCTACTCCTGGCTGGCACCGTTGTTTAGTTTCTCTTGTCTACATCAGGGAGATTAAAGTCTCCACTAAAGATAACCTTCATTGACATCTTTTATTGTCATTTTATTCATGTAGCAGATTGTCAAGATCCTCTGCCTGTCTAGTGGGTCAATACATCACACCAAGGTGAACAACCGCTTTGTTACAAAGTTCTGAAGTTACTCAAATTGTTTCTAGATTATCCTTATTACTTTGTTAGTTAAACCCACTCCATTTCTGCCACCTCTATCCTTTCTATATAACATGTACCCTGGTATAACAAGATCCCAGTCATTTTGCTCATTGTACCAGGTCTCTCTAACCTCCACTAAATTATCACGTGTCACTAATTCATTCAATAAGTGAATTATCTTTCCTTAGACTACAGGCGTTTGTACACATCACCACCAATCAAGTTTCCAACCTATGTGTTACAACACGTTGTGATTTAGCTTTTTCTATAGCTAATCCCACCATTTCTTTCTCAAGTTCCCAATGCTAAACTCTGCCCTGCCATCTTCACCCTCCCCCACACTCTAGTTTAAAATCTCTTCCATTCCCCAGTCCTGCACCCCCCTCATCATTCAGGTGCAGTCCATCCCTACTATAGAGTCTGTAGCTGACTACGTCTGCCCAGTTCTCTAAAAACACAACTCCCTCCTTCCTACACCACTTTGGCAGCTATGCATTCAACTCACCAAGCTCTTGCTGCCTCCCAATGTAGCTCATGGTGCAGGTAATATTCTTAAAGGTATTACCTCAAAGGTTCTTTTCCTAAGTTTGTCCATGAACATTACATTGAACCACACTAAAACCAATGTTTTTTTTATTTTAGAAACATGGATTTTCCAAAAATGGAGAGTCTGGTAGGTGAGTCTTTGATTTAAGTTAGTGCCATAAAATCTTTTTAAAGGACATCCCTCCTGCCATTAATTTTGTCATTTGTACCAACATGGACTATGACCACTGGATCTTCACCAGCCCCTCCCAACAATCTGTCCACCTGGTCCACAACATGCCGAGCCTGAACACCTGGATGACAGTAAACTGTTCTGAATTCTGGGTCTTGGTGGCAGATTATCCTATCTGCTTTCCTAATAATTGAATTCCCTACCACCGCAACCAGTCTAGCTTTCTTAGCATGAATCTGCCTGCTCTAGTAATGCCAAACATATTGGGCTGAGAAAGCCCAGAACTAAACTCCTTAAACCTATTAACCCTACTTCCCCTCTTGCCTTTGACCCAGCTCTTTGCTCTAGAAATGTCCTCTGTCCCATCTCTCACTTCAACAGCACTGACCCTAGTCAGTGCTTGCTCAGTGAGGAGTAGGCTCCTCTTCATATTGTCCATGTCTTGGATCGATCCACTATCTTGGATTCCAAGTATGCTACTTTCTCACACTTAACAAAACAATATAGCCCCTGTGACATTTGCAATAGGAGCACATACGAATAGCAAGATGTGCACTGAGTGGCATTACCCAACATGGTATTCCAAAAAACAAAACAATTTAGATAGAAAGTGCAAGTATACAATTTATACTTTGTGCTGCTTCTTCTTTTTCAACTCCTTCCTGGCAGTTAACTCTACATACCAGTTTTGCACTTAGCCCAACACAATGAATTATTTAAATAGATACAACCTGAGAATTCCCCTTTTTTTCTTTTTTATTCACAAAACTTTACTCTCCTCACCACAAAAGCAAACACAGTGTACAAAAGACTTACAGCAATGAAGTCTAGTAGAATGCGTTCCTGGAAGTTAACTCTACACTTACCAGTTCTGCTAAATTCCTGCCTTTTCCCCATGGTTATCCATTACCTGGATGATTTTCTGACTATTGAATCCCCGTTTGGTCCCCCACCACTTTTTACAGCGTAGTGGAAGCGTGCTCAGAGCTTGGAATTCCAGTAGTAAGGCACCTCTATTGAATTTCTGTGAATTTCTGTTAGATTTGATTAAGATGGAGACCAGCTTACCTTTTTTTAAAGAATTGATGGTTTTAGTTGTTCTCCAAACTGTTCTAAACTCCAGTTCCTTTTAGATCACTTGAAGTTTGCCATACGTATAATTCCCCAGGGGAGGTCATTAATTTCCCACCTCCTTGCCCTTTTGTTTAAGGCAGCTAACTCTGAATTCGATACTTGGGCTAGGTTTCTTAGAACTTGCAAGGATTGTTAAATGTTTATTCTTCAACTCAGTATTAACTTTCCTAATGTTTTCACTGATGCTGCTCTCTCCCTGGGTAAGCACTGATGCTGCTCTCTCCCAGGGCAAATCATCCTCTGTTCTTATTATGTGGTTCACTCTCAAATTAACCTGGCCATCAGTTTATCGTAAATTTCCCATCATCTGTTCTCATGTGTCTAGGACTCAGAACATAGCCGCTGTGTTATGCGGGACCATGGATGATGCACCCACTATGCAGAGACGGTAGCGTAGCACAGCACAGCACAAAGGGTGTAGGCAGAGAGAACGTAATCAGGATATTCCATGGTCGGGGCAGGCAGCACAGGATCAAAGACATAAACAAAGCCAATGTCGGGGCAGGCAGCACAGAATCGAAGTCGAGAAACAAAGCCCAGGTCAGGTACACGAGAATCAATCAGGAACGAACAAAAGAGCAATAACCCAGAGCTACACACAACTGACTCTTTGAATGAGCACTGCAGTAACAGGACAGGAGGTTTAAATAAGGACAAGGGCGGGAAAAAGCACAATAAACCAATGGGATATGTGTGTGACATCATCGCAACCGGTGCACACCAATGGCGTCGGCGCAATAAACAAACAACGCATTGCGTTGCGGGTGTGCCACACCGGCAGATGCTATGATAGCCGAGTCTCGTGATCGAGTCGCGGCAGCTCGCTTAGTCCCGCTGACTCGTCGTGGCGGCTCGCTCATTGAAGCGTCGTGGGTGTGCCACGGCGGCTCGCATTTCATCATGCGTCCGCCGTGAGCGCGCCATGTCGACGCGTCCGTCCGTCTGTGTACGTGCCACTTGAAAATCCAGAGCAGCAGTGGTAGTGCGGCCACACAGGGTAGAAGGGAAAAATGCTTATTGATTCTATTGGGATAGAGGCGGGAGGGAAGGGAAAGGGAATAGAAAAGTAAAGGCCCTTTTTATTTTTGCGCATTAAATATCTTTTATAATACTCTAGAAATGAAATAATGTGTTAAAGCTGGGTAGACTATGGAAACTAACAGCATGACTTTGTGTGAGAGATATGTAATGGGGAAAATTTCACCAATTTGCTTTAAATGCTAATTTGAACATAATATGCTGTACCCTTGTTTGCTCTTTAGCAAATACATGTATTTGCAAATTAAATGTTGGATTTATGCATTTATTTTTTTGCAATACAATATGAAAAGGGAAATGTATCAAGGAAATTGCATAAGGGATACTGAGAGAAGAACTATCAAAATATTTTAAAAAATGTTAAAAACTGTGTTTAGCTCATCTGGTGAGCTTGCATATTGCTTCAGTATAGACCTACACACGGGCTAGCAAATGGCACAATTGAATTACAAGTTTAATTGTTTTAAACTGTTCTTTTAATTATATCGCAGTGAAAGTTACAATTAACATGTTAATTTTAAATTCACGCTAGAGCAGAGAGGCCAGGGTGATCTCAACGTGAATGGCAGACTTATTTCCTTGAATATATTTTAAGTGATGTGATTGATCTACTTAAAATGCATGACTACCCTGCTAACATTGAAACATGTACAAGTCATTTCATTTAAGCCTTGCATTTTTACTGCTAAATAAATGCTATTTCAGCTAAATCTGCTTAGAGGAACATCTGGTGGTTAGGTTATTAACTTCCATTTGTTTTCTATGAATCTTGAATGCATAGTAATGCTATAATTCATCTAAAACAGGAGCCAGATCTGAATTAAATCTCTTGAGAATTCTTTACATTCTCTAAAACTAAATAATTCATATAGTGTACACTTAAGCTCTAAACTATTCGACTATATTGTTTTTCTAACTCCTAGTACACAAGATTATTTTTGAAAAATGAACACACAAGACCATGCTAACCTGTGGAATAATAATAAAATACATTTGGTTACTTTAATACCTAAAGGTAAATTAGTTCTCAAAAGTATTTTGTATTTTGATCTAAATGTAAGGAATGCCATCCAATGTATTTACAATAGTTTGTTACAGCCTAGCAGCCAAATTATATATTGAATATCACCCTTCAATTACATATCAGTGTTACCATATTTACCAAACATTATATAACAGTATGTTATGTCCAGTAATTTAAGTGGGTGGTTCACAATAAAATCACCCAATATCCAAATTACCTCCAAAAATCACAACATAATGCTGGCAACTAGATTTAAGTTACTTTTATAAAAAGCAAAAAAAAAGCCCTGGTTTCACTTTAAAAACAACTAGAAGCAAAAGGATAGTGTAATATTGAACGTTAGCAATTATTGTAGTGGCATTTTGATGCTAGATACAATTAGGCAGACAGTTTCAATGAAAATATTCCATATTATGGCTATCCCAGCTTTCGTCTTGTAATGTGGTACCAGTAGTAAGTTGCTGTAAGTGGATCAGAGGTTTTGAGAGAGTGTGTTGAGATAAGCACAGTGCTCTGGTACGGTGGCTGCATTCTAGAGAAATGCCTAGATGGAATTGTGGTGCAGATGTGAATACTACCGGTACATCCATTAAGGCCAATACAAATGTGATTTTAATTTGATATTCAATTGGAGTTGTTTTGTCTTGTTTCAAAAAACATTGTAATAGTTTTATTAATATTTAGTAATAATTCTGTCTTAGTGATTTATTTTTCATCTTCAAATTGTGGTTTGTATTTTTTAGGGTAGATATGTTTTCATCTACAAATGTGCACAATGAAACCATTGCAGACCTTGACTAGAAAAAAAGCAGAGAGCAAGGTCAGGACTCGGGCTAGCAGGTCAGCACCAGGAGATCACAAAAACCAAATAAGAAGCCAAGATCAAGGTCAGGACAAGCCAGGTCAAAACTGGTAGAATCCAACAATGAATTGGTAGGAAAAGCACAGGACCAGGAAGCAAAGCTAAATACACTTTAATGCAAAGGCCCAGAATAAAGGGCAGAGCAGGTATGTAAGTGCAGACCTAACATCTGGATTTCGTGGTTCAGCTTTCCCAAATAATTAAAAAAAGGGTGCTCCTGAGAGGGAAGGGTGGCCACTAGCGGCTGCAGGTAGACATGACATGTGCAAAGAAGAGAATGTGGTAGACATGACGTGTACAGGGCCGGAAACATTTGGACATCAGTCCCATATATTTTATCTCGTGGTCGAGCTCTTGTACCCACATCCATCATACATACCCGAGTCACACTATTTGCCATCAAAATAACTATAAATCATTAATTTTTATCACATTATTTGTATTAAAATCCCAGAAACCAAATAAATTACAGAGATTACACATGATGGAATTAAAACGTTTGCTACTGCAAAAACTTTTAGATAAAAAGTTCTCCCTTAAGGGGGAAGGAATGTGAGACCAAAGGGATTTGTCCCCTGTAGAGCCGAATGAAATCACGCCTCACAATTAAATTGGGTTTCACAGAATCTGAAGATCCCAACCACCATTTAATCCTTTGTGATAAGATCTGCTTATTAAAATAGCATAAATAACACAAAACCTTTACTTTTCCACTCACTGATTTCTGGGCCTAGAATGTTTTGTCCTCTGAAGTGACTACAAACTCAGGAGGGCGTTTTATCTCTGGATAAGTAAAAAAATAAATACCATGTTTGTTCGATTATAAGACAAGGTTTTTTTTCAGAGCTTCATCTTATATTCAGTGCCGTCTTATAATCAGACCTCAAATAGAGGTCTGACTACAAGACTAAGATTCAGATCCCCGCAGCGCTGCAGAAGACCTGGATCCTCCTCTCTGGTAATCTCCGCTACTGCCGACACTTCCTCTGGGGCTTCTATGAAGGAGCGCCGGCGTGACTTTCTGGTGCTCCATCATAGAAGCCACGGCGGAAGTGTCGGCAGCAGCAGAGGTTGTCTATGTGCATTGTGTAGATGTCTACCGGCTGCCCCCACTAGACACCATGAAGTCGGAAGTACGAGGAACAAGTCATTGGTAAGTCGGGGGTGGCAGAGTGGCATATGGGGGATATAAGGCCTTCCAGTAGGCAGAGTGGCATATAGGGGGTTAAAAGGTATTTCTGGGGGAGCAGAGTGGCATAATGGGGGTTAAAAGGTATATCATTGAGGCAGAGTGACATATAGGCAGGTATAAGACATATCTGGGGGCAGAGTGGCATATAGGGGGTTTAAGGCATATCTGGGGGCAGAGTAGCAAGTCATTGAGGAGATGTGCATAACTGGGGGGCAGGCTGGCAAATAAAAGGAAATAAAAACAAAAAAAAACATTTTTCTCAATCATAGTTTTTATTAAATATGACAAATAGTTTGCATACTAGTAAAACATTTTTCCTATAGGGTAGTCTTATATTCAGGCTTTCCTTCACCGACACCTAGACACACACACCAGTACAGGCTCTGCCACACCGGAAAACCCAAAGACCCACACCAGGACAGGCTCTGCCACACCGACACCCAGACACACATACCAGGACAGGCTCTGCCACACTGACACCCAAACACACACAACAGGACAGACTCAGCCACACTGACACCCAAACACACACACACACACCTGGACAGGCTTTGCCCAACCGATACCCAAACACATACACATCAGGACAGGCTAAGCTACAGCCTACAACAAAGCATAAAACATGTATTTTCTAAACTGCTTTATCATTAACCCTCCCCTTTTATATTTTTGTGTTCTATGCGCCCAGAAGTGCATATCTCGGGCATCGGGCGTCACTTACCTAATGGAGAAGCTGCAAAAAAAGCTAATTTTATGTTCTGCAGGTATGAAGACATTGACACTTTTTTCCCCTGCTCTTTCCAACATTAAGGGAATGAATTAAAGGTTTTAAATCATTATTACTGTGAAAACTGTAAAGTGCATCCAGAAGACTAATGTTTTGGCAAATGCTGATCTCTGTTGTTTATTGTGGTTATTTTTTATTGAAATTTTTAATAGAGTGTATGCATCAAGTAAATATCTGATCATTAAATGCATTTATCTTATTGATTCACTGTTTAATCTATACAGTTTTTGCAATGCCAATGAATGCACAGCGGTATTGTTCATCTTGAGAAAGGTCGCTAGGTTAGTGAACTAAATTCTTATATTTACAACCTGTGTAAACAAAGAAATAGTTGTATAAGCACATTTAATCAAGTTCCTGCGTTATTCTACAAGCTTAACATAGTTAACTAATTATATCACAGAGTGCTGCTTACTCAGTTTCTTAACAATTAAAACAGAAATAAATTGGTGCCTGTAACTCTTGTTGCTGTTACTATATATTGTGCAGCTCCATGTACACGTATCTTCATTTTTAACTACAAAATTATTTTGATATAATGGTTTTGTGTTTTACACGATTTTCTTGCCCATCTCAATTATTTTAAATATACTTACCGTATTTGCAAATGCTCTGAAAAATACCCCTCGTCTTCTAATCGGGGTCGTCTTATAATCAGACCTCAAATAGAGGTCTGACTATGAGACTAAGATCCAGATCAACCGCACCGCTGCAGGGGACCTGGATCCTTCTGTCTCCCCCCCTCCCATTTAACACTCCCACCCCACACACACTTATCGGTGCAGGGAACTCTGATTTCTGACAGTCGGGGAAGGTCTGCGCGATGGACGCAGACAACCCCCGCTGCTAGCCACACCTCCTTCCGTCTCCAGCGTAAGTTGTCTACGCGGATCGCGTGGACGCCAACCCACTGCCCCGGTATACAGCAGGAAATTGGAAGCACCGGTAAGTGTGTGTGGGGTAGGGGGGGT
>VKOC01000001.1:43711348-43722330 GCA_009364415.1 Spea multiplicata
CCGGGTGGCATCATTAGGTTCTGTCTTTTTCAATGTGTCTTAGATGCTTTCCCAGTCAAAGTTCAGTCTGCAAAAGTGTATTGTAAGCTGTTTAAAGCACCTCGCCAAATCATACTAAGGGCCCTTTAGTGTTGTGGTAAAAAAGACACAAAGTGTCTATCATTGTCCATGTGGTGAGCCTTTTTTGATCTTTTGGTTGTTACTTTTGCTTATTGATTTATTGGTATTCCTAACCCCAGCCTCCTAGTGGCGTTGTTTGAACTCTGACTGCCCAGATTTTTTGGCTTGTTACCTGGACTACGCTGGTGCTCTTCCTGCCCCGACCCTTTGGCCCTTTGATCTTAATTGTGAGTAGAATTTCTTACCTCTTGGATCTTAGCATTCAACTGCTAAGTGCTGGTAGTAATAGTACCTAGAGATTCAACAGAAGAGGTACATGTCTGTTATAGATGGAAGACCTACACACTCATGGATTTCTTTGTTGGCTCAGCATAAGAATGCATCCATAGACTTTGACATAGTTATAGCTGTGGTGATTTCAAGTTAAATAACAAACTAGATAAATTAGGGTGTATTACCATCTGCATTTGCCAGAGGAGTATTACTTTCTGAGCTTTTTTCTGTGACATATTAGAATTCTTTTTGAAATGCTGTAAGGATTCATAAAGGTCCATGATTTTATGCTTAGAACACTGTACACACTTTAGCATCTTAACAAGATCATATTATATTAAATTTGAAGAGGTCTCTCTCACTGAAGAGGAAGTACAAACTCATCAGAATGCACATTGCATTGCACACTACCATTATCCCCCCTCCAGTTGCAAATGAGTCCATATGTCCAACTAACATTTCATCATTATGCAGCTTACTACTTTCAGTAGACATAATCAGTATACAAATATTTTAAAATGACATAACTCATATCAGATTATTAATACACTATTTTAATAAGGACATAAAAATTAATTAATTAAATTGACAATACTCTAGTTTTAAACGAGTTTTGAATAATGAACAAATACCAATTTGAATTAATTGGGAATAAACACTTCAACACAAAACCACCACCCATACATGCATATGACTGTTGTGGAAAGATACAAAGATAGAAAAATAGCTGTTATTGAAAAGATAGAAAAACAGAAAAAATACTCCCACATATGCAATCTGCCAAACCATATGGAGATAAAATCTCAAGAAATTACCACTTAAATTGTAATACAAGCCAAATAAACTTTAAAATATTCTTTTTTCTATCATCTGTATTTCTAGGGCATTGGAACAATGTTTTGGTGGTGATGTTATAAGATTTGTATTAGCAGGTTTTCTATAATAGATAACAAGTTGTATATAAAGTCAAAATAATAACAATACTTATATACTAATAAAGATACCTTTAAAAAGGTATAAAGCAAAATAAGTCAATGAAGCATAAAACCAAATAGAATCTTGTAATATCTGTTTTAAAAGTTTCAAAGTCTCTTTTGGTTTTGGTAACTTCTAATTGTTCTTCCATAAAATATATATTTTCTAGGAATCTAACGAGTCTCTTCTTTCTTATATGCAGGTATCAGATTCTTTTGTCTGTACCTCTGTTCTGCTAGTTTTTTGCATGCACTAGTAGTTTATTCCAGGTATCTATTACCATACCTGGAATTTTCCAGGCTCTGATTTCCCTGAGTCCTCCCTCTTTGGGTAGCCTGATAAGGCAGGTGGGTGGAGTTGATGTCATTAGTAGGTGGGGTTTATGCCACTGGTGGTAGGGGTCATTAATGTCGGTGGGTGGGGACAGTTACTTTACAGGCAGGGCTAGCCACAACTGCTTTATATTTCTGTGGGGGTGGGAGTGAGAAATGGCCATAGTTTATGGATAGGGCATGTCTAACCCATCTACTGCAGCCTGGAGACTTCAGGCCATGACCCGGAGATTCAGAGGAGCAAGAATTGTTGTAATTGTCCTGGCTTGTGTTGTCCATTGTTAGTGATTCACGTCGTAGATGCAATTTCATTAGTGCATATTAATGATTTAAAGTATCTCCCTTTCGATAACCCACTCCCTTAACTGTGGCATTCATTACTTATATCTCTTATTTCTATATAACATTGTTTAAGAAGTACATTACTTCTATCACCAGGTAGCACAAGAGAGAGAGTGATGATGTGTAAAATCTATTCTGACACTGGATAATAGCTGCCTTCATGAAAACCCATGTAGGCTACAAGACTATCCATGGGATACCAGGAACTTCCTGGAAAAGGGGAGGAAAGACTGGACATGCTGGATGGATGGAAGAGAAGTAACATGGCAGAGACTAAGAGAGCTGTGGATGTTATTCAGTTACAAAGTATGCAATGTACACATGCTATCTAGTGAATGCAATGTCATATAGAAAATAATATATATTGGTTTTACATTCAGAGGAATTTACTCATCTTTACATACTTTAACTATATTATTGAATCAAATCAATGTATTGTTGTACTGTTAACATGGTTTGTGAAAATGATTGTTTTGCTGCCCTTTCTTGCAGACTGGGCTATTTTCTATTCTGTTCTTTTGCTTATCTAATTATTTGCTTAGCCTGTTTAACTTTAGACTATTTGTATTTGCAAGTGCATATTCATAATAACTATGTCTACGCATAGGCAGGGCTCCAGAAAAAAAACAATAAGAATGCCATCTGTCCCACATTATTTCCTTGTTCTCAAAATTATTTCTGCACTGTCATCACATCACTTCTAGCTGAATCATTAGTTTTATTTTAATTGTTGTTTAATCTAATGTATTTGTAATATTTTAATTTTTTTTACACAAGGACCCACTAACTCACTAGTAGAGGAAGGCCACATTAAAATTAAAAGGGGCACATGAGGTTGCAGTGTCTCTTTAATATGAAATTCTGGTAGACAGAAACAATGTGGCAAATGTAAAACTGTGTATAATGAAATGTATTATTTTATGTACTCCCACATAAAGGTTGCTCATAAACCAGGCATGTCCAAACTTTTTTCGAAGAGTGCCAGATTTGATGAAGTGAACATGTGCGAGGGCCGACTATTTTGCCTGACATTCCTTGAACCAATAAAATTAAATGCAAATTAACTATTTAATGCAACGTTTATTGAAAACGGCATACTTTTCATTTTGTGACTTGGATGACAAATCTAAACAGGTGTTAAATCACTCTGCCTTTAATATAAAAAAAAACAGGAAGCTGAAATATGTCAGGAACATTGGAAAGTACATTACACAAAGTAATAAAGGTTGTCTGTCAACTTTTAAGTTCAAAAAATGTGAACAGGAACATAACACCAAGTATACATGTGTTCAAATATATTTATAACTGATTTAGACCAACTGACATTAACTGAGATTTTACAATGTATTCATCTCAATTGAAAAAAAACTTGCCTGCACTAATGTGAAGGGTGAAACTGAGATCTGGACTGCAGCACATGGAGTAGGTCATCAGATAATGGAATTATAGCACAGTCACGGACAGTCAGGGGTTAATGAAGGGTATGACAGCTTGCTACCACAGATTCCTATATGCTCCCTTGTCTGCTTTATACATGTATCCTGAGTGCACAGCCCTGTCTGCCTGTCAGTGTGTTGTCTGTGCAGTTACTGCTCCTTGTCAAGGTGTTTGGTAGGCAGAAGTTTTTTTCTTCTTCATTAGCCCTTAATGGTCGCCCTTGTGGCTGTGTGTGGAGGCGCAGGGAGAAGGAAAGCCCAAATCTTGCGACTTCCGAGATCTCGCGAGATTTGGGCTTTCCTTCTCCCTGCGCCGGCTGATGACGTCAAGTCCCGCGGCGGGAGATCCCAGGAGTCCTGAGAGGCGCTCAGGGACTCACTGGGGGGGCCGTAAGATCTATATTTGGGCAACCTATCTGTGGGGCATCATCAGTCCGCAACTACTATAAACTATTATCCTTTAAACATTAACCCCTTAAGGATAGAGCTATTTTTGACAATGTCTGATTTAACATCTCTGCAGTGCTCATAGTTAGCTGTAATTTTCTTCTTTCTTATTTACTGTACCCAGTACGGTCAGGATATAGATATTTTTTCATCATATCAAATTTAACTATAAAAAAAAAGTTTGAAAATATGGTGAAAAATTAAGAAAAAAAGGAAAAAAGTTTTCTGACTGAAAAATCCATTTACTTATCTACAAAAGCTGAAAAAACCTGATAAATAGATAAATATTTGTACTGAGTTTAGAAATACCCAATGCTTAGAAATGCCTAATAAGTAGCGTTTCGCTATTTCAAAGCTATTTTTCCAAATCTGGTCATACCGCACCATATTCTATTTAGGATACCGGCAAAGCCAGTCAATCAATTTACCCCATAAAATCATATATATTTGAAAACTAGGTATTTCAAATGCTAATATTTTAACTCTTTCCATGCACACATTTTATCACCAGCCTTTACCAAAGTTTGCAGTAATATTTTTTTGTGTGTTTTTCTTTTCCACACACATTCTACATTATGTATGCATTTGCAGCTCCTGGTATATGCCACAGCCAAACAACACCCCAATATTTATTTAGCAACATCTTCTGAGCATAGTGATATCCCCCTTGAATAAGTTTGCCTGGTTATTTGGGGGCCAAATGGCCACATTTAGGAGGTACGCATTTTTCAATGTTGAACTTTGATACTTGGTGATGGGGTAAATTGAATTGGCCAGGTTCAAAGAGGGAACCTGGCCAAAGAGGGAATCTATTTGGGACATCTTTGATCCTGGCCAACTCAATATACCCTATCAAACCATATATTTTTGAAAACTATACCTTAGTATATTTCAAATGCTGGTATTTCTACTCTGTCTATGCCAGAATTTTTTGGGAAGATACAACTATTTAGGACTTATTTTATTTTGTTATATTTTTTGGACATATTTTCTTTGAATTTGATTATTTTCCTTATGGTGTCATTGTGAGATCACTGTAGTCTTTTTTAGATGTTTCAATTTGTCAATATTTTTCAATTTTAGTGAGCTGGGCACCATTGGCCTGCATGGTTGGTTGTATTACCTTTAGTAACACCAAACAGAGCTGATTATATTTGGCACTAGTAATGCTTAAATCTTTTTAGCTAATGATGTCTTATTCCTCATTGACCTAAATTAGTCAGAGGGTACCTCCGAGTCACTGTACTGTTTACTAGAGACAGTGTATTGTATTGTTTTAGATCAGAAAAGAACAGAATATTTTAAAATCTGTTTAATACTTGTAATATATATATTTTTTAATGTCATGATGAACAGGAGATTAAAGAACTTAGTGCAGTTGGATATTTAACACTTGCAAGGAACTATCGAGTGGGCTTGAAGAGTTGATACCAACAACATCAAACATTGTTGGAGAGTTAGAAGGACAGCCCACCCAGTATGGGGGCAAGTGGAGTATAAAGTAAAACCGTCCCAGAAAATTGAGTATTTTTTTTTTCAAAAGAAGGAGTAAGGATGTTGAGAATAAGGGGAACTTGGCCAATAGAGTCTTAGTACTAAAAAAGAAATAGAGTAGCAATATGAGGGAGGATCCTGGAAGAGGCTCAGAACAGCCCATTCCTGTGTCATGGATATGTAGACAGAGACCTGCAACCAGAAAGAGACCGACAACTTATTTGTTATAGAATAGAAAGCTGGAGGGAGCCTAGAGTCATATATGGACAGGATAAGCTGCTTTACTGAATGCAGAACTGTATTTTATTCAGTCTGAGCAGTGTATTGCATCCAGTTTCTCCACACTCAGGGCATTATACATTGAGGCCTGGAGCCAGATAACATCTTGCTTGATAGAAAGGGGCATAAGATGATCTGAGTGTTTGGTCTTTTTATTTTGGCTGAAGGTATTTTGGGAACCACAGACACAACAGGATGTTGTGGAACATTTTGTACATGGTCCCTGAAGTACATCTGATGAAAGCAAACGGGGTTGTTGTCAACTGATGGTCCTTTGGGTGATGGATGCTTAACAAAGCTTTGCCATTCTATGGTTTACCTTTCACCGCTCCCGGAGCTTGCTATTCAGCGGCCCACGCACTGTGTTTCACCATGGGGTCACCCGAGGTAACATGACCCCGGTACACCCTGTCTCTCCGTGCTGGTTCAAAGTAGTTTAAAAAGGGCCATTCTGACCTGGATACATGCTGTCCAGATCAGAAGGGCTCTTTCTAAACTATTTTGAATTTGTACGAGGAGAGCCTCCTCAGCTTTCCTATTCCAAGTTAGAGATCTTCGGGGTTGGCTGCCAATTAATTTCCCGCCATCCCTTATTTCCTTAAACCTCATATGACTTTATAATATCTTAGCTTGTTTCCCTACAGACTATGGGCTTCAGACCTGGATCTGGAGCAGCAGATCAGGTACATGTATAGAGCCATGTCAGTCATCTGACCACCTGTTTGGCCAGATGGCCAGTTTAGGCCTGTATGACTTATCCTGAATTCTAAATACTGGAGGACTGAGCTAGAGTAGAGTTGACTCAAGAGACTCCTCTTATGGGTGGTCCTAGGATCAGGCATTCCAGTAAACTACCTAGGTCACTTGAATCAGGGGCATGCCAGGGAGTCAGGTCTAAAATGGTGGCAGTCACTGAATTGCATTGCTGGGGCAGATTGTTGTATTAGGACCCAAATCCCTCTGCCCCTCTTTCTTCCCTTGATGTCCCTAATTTCTAAGAGCTCAGAATGCTTGTTGCACATGAATATATCACAGTGTTATATCACTCCAAATAGTATTTTTGATTGAGGAGCTGTGGCTCATCTGATGTAGCTCCGTCTGCCATTTTATCTATCTCCAGAGAAAAGATTAGTTTGATATTACTTGATATGATCAAGTACAATATAGCTACTCACTGCCATATGTCATAGTAAATACTAATTAAACTGTTACGAGAACTGAACCGCAGACATTAGATTAGGGCCAGAAAGATTGTATGCATTATTTTAGTACATATAGTTCACTAGACATTTCAAACAAAATTACTGTTAAATAACGAATCAACATCACACTCCATTCAAAACAACCTGTTTCATTTTCTTAAGATTTTATCTGGAAGATGTATTTTTAAAAAAAAAATGAGACATCATTATTTGCTTATTGTATTCAATGTGATACTACCTAGAACTTAAAATGGTTTTAAAGTATAAGACTTAATAATTTAAACAGTCTTTAATGGTATGTTTTTGTCTGTCTTTTGACATTTAGATTGAAAATAACATAACTAAAGGTAGGTGATTCATTGTAAGACTATTGTACAGCTCCCTTTCATGCCAAAGCTTTCTTGTTAGGTCAAAGGGTTCTTTTCAATCTATAAAAATCCTTTTTCATTTCGATGTTCCTTTTTTAGTGCTGAGAGGGCTTTCATTTATCCTTTGTTTTGCGAGGACCAAAATGCTGTCATTTACCCTTTTTACAGGCATTTTAATCAAATACAAAGAAACCATTTGCCTTATGTGCAAGTTTACAAGAAAGTTTAAGGGATCATTCCAAGAAGACATCTATAGGTATTTATTAAGAGGGTTAACGTACAGATGTCTATTATATAATATATATATATATATATTTACACTATAAATACCAGTATTTTAGCAGTAAGTAATAGTATCCTATTGAGTCTAGACACAAAGGTAAAATGACATCTACAGTGTTTTTGTGATTTAAAAAAACAATACTGAATTTGTTTCATTTGTAGCATGTTTACATTTTAATTCACTAATCAAATGTTCAACACATTTTCTCTGATAACAAAAAACATTTACATTTTAAAGCTATTTGTTTTAATGAAATTGGAAGAGTCAGAGTATATAGATATATTGTCTATTTTACAACACAACTAAAGACTTCGTAACCCGCTAGTCATTTGGGCATTCTCTTGTTCAATTGTCTATGTAACATATGGTGTGAACAAGCATTTGGTTATACATGTTTTCCAGTACAGGTGTTGATAACTACAAGGAAACTTCACTGCAGAACAGATGTGTTATAGTTTATAAGATCAAGTGTATAGGAAAGATGGAAACTGAAACTGAAAAAGCATTAGGGTGGAAATCATATTTACAAGGGCTTTTACTAAAAATTGCTAAAAACTTCCATTAATCAGCATCTGGTTTTTCCAATGATGATGAATATTTTTTTTTTTACATCACTCTTAATTTGTAATACAAAAACAATCATAAAAATAATCCTATAGCATGTAATAAATATCAGACCTTATAGCAAGTCTATCTTTTTTTCTCTGGTAGCTTTTTGGTTACATCGCAAGCTGTGTGCTGGCCACTTTCTGAAACCAGGCCTCTGCAGGATTCAAAAGGTATTTAAAGAAATATGGACTACTTTACAAGATCAGCAAGTAAGTTTCTTAATTAATATTTAGTATCATTATGCATGTTTTCCTGTATTTTGGGGAGATTGTTTATTTTTTGGCCAAATGTTGGTATTCACCTTTTGAAATGTACAGAATACATTCAAAAGCAATGATTAAAGTATTCCTGGTGTGATGGGAGCTATCCTGGGATGGAAACAAGGGAATCCAGATTTACCGTGGGTATGTGTGGGTGTCACAGTAACCACCTGAGACTGAGGACATATGGACATATATATTTGAGATTTAATCAGTTTTATTTCTTCTAATTAGTTATTATTTCTGCTTGTACATGTTTACTCCACAATATAAATAACATTAAAACACAAGGTAAGAGTAGGCAACAAATGATGTTATTTTGTAACATTTATTTATCTCCCTTTGCTCTCTTAGCAAACTCATGAAACAGCTGCCAGTTAATAGATGTCTTAAACTCAAGTAAAAGCCCCTGAAATCTACTTTTAGTTTTAAGCTCCTTCAAAATAGGACATTTTTTCTGTTCTCTGATTTATTTTATTCTTGATCCCGTGAACACATCTGTTCTGATCAAACCTAGTTTTATTTGTGCAAACTTTCTATCCATAGTTTTGAAATTCGAGATCTTTTCAAACTCATTTACATTCAATCAAAGGTGCTGTTCCACATAGGGGCCTCTTAAAATATCCTGAGGTAAGTGTTACATCATGTAGAGAGAAATAAAAGAAAGCTATGTATCATTTTGGTTTTTCACCTTAATGTTCCCTGTCCCTTAAAGGTTTATTTGAGTACTACAGTTGCCTAGAAACTGAGTCCTGTCATTCCTCCAAAGTACACATCTATGTATTACATCGCACGAGTCTGACCACCTATAGCCACGCCCACCCGCAGCTATGCCCATATAAAGGGAACAGTAGTTTATGCCTAACTTTTATTTTATTCTATGTGTGTGTTATGGCTCAACATTTAATTTTTTTTTCAAACAAATTTTTAAACACGTTTTTTTAAAACTCAAAAATCCATATCTCTAGTAGCCTAAATCTCCATTTCAGTACAGACAATTTCATTCTGAAATTTTCTACCTAATTACTGATGGTGTTCATAAAGAAACCAACTGTTTTCCTAGAAAATACACTTCTGCAATTGATTCAAAACGATTTAGACACATTTTTTGTTTAACTTTTGGTCCATTTGTTTTTGGATAAGAAATTTCATTTTCTGGTGAACTGCAGCAAAATCTCTGTCATTTTGGGGACGTTCACGGGAGGTTACTTTGGGGAAAAGGGTGGAGTCTCCAGACACACCCTTTCCCCAGATCCTCCAATCAGGAAAGAAGATGAAGAAGAAGAGCCCTGACATTTTGCGCTGGTTCACATATGGTTCTTCCCATTGACCACGGAGAAGCTGATGAAAAACAAAGTCTTTTTGGAGCAGGGAAAGAAGACAGAAAAACAAGACAATGCAAGATCAGAAGTGGTCGTCAGAGAAGGCTAGGGAAAAAGGTGGGTCAGTATGTGACCGAGAGTGAAAGAACCAATAAAAATTCAGAGCTTTTTGCTTCATTTTCGTTTGTTTTCTTGGGGGTCCCCAGCTTGTTTTTTGGGGTTCGGAATATGCAATTTCATTAAGAAATTAAACCCTAAAGGCACAAGTCTAAGCTATAATGGAATACCTGTTATGAAAAGTTAATTACTATATTTAACCAATCCTCTCATTACTGAATTACCAATTGAAGACTACATTTTATTGTATATATTTAATTTATAACAATATAATCTAAAATTGGCAATAATGTGGTGACATTGGATTTGTTTTGTTAAAGAAGTATTAAAAAAATATGTTGCTAGCAGAACTATTCAGTCTGCATGCATTATTTGGTAGTGTCTTTTGCTGCAATAAAAGCCTTAATTGTTTTGAGATAAGCATATACCAAGTTTGCCAAGGATGTTAAATTCATTTTGGTCAATTGCTCTTGGCATATTTGCTCCAACTCCAACCACAATTATTCACCACAGCATGCAAATTATATCTTAAAATCAGACCACCATATGAGACACTTGTCTCCTTTACCAAGACCCATTTTCTTAATAAAATATGCATTATACCATAAATATGTAGTCCAATAAGCAAAGACAGCCTATTTTCAGGAAATTGGAGATAGCACTATCTTTTAATTTTAATATCTATCTTTTTATTACATTTTTACATAAACTGAACAGTACTAAAAAAATACTCTGAAACTACACTTTAGTGCAAAATGAGCCCAGGCTTTATATGCATTGGATTCAATTCATGAATATGATATCTACATTATACATTTTCCCCAAACATTTGGGGCGTCTATAGTGGGCCCCGGATACACAAACATCAGAGAAGGGGCCGCATGATCAGGCCTGGATCATGCTAGGGGGGCATGATCACCTCATGGCTAGGTCGCCATAGGTCAAAAGTTTATGGTGGGGTGGGGTTAAGGGTCTTTAAATGTGGCTGCTTTTCTCTGACCCTCTACCATTTTTCTTTAAACAGGAAGGAGAGGCAGTGAGAAGCAGGGTCCCATGGGAAAGGGAGGGCCTTCGTTTACACCACGAGCTAGTGCAGCTTTACGGCTTGTGGTTGGTGTACGCG
>VKOC01000001.1:43722430-43746690 GCA_009364415.1 Spea multiplicata
AATTAATATTTACTGGTAAAACTTTTTTCCTATAGGGTAGTCTTATATTCAGGCTTTTTGTTTTTTCCTAAATTAATATTTTGATTTTGGGGGGTCGTCTTATAATCGAGCAAATACGGTATTTTGTGAGTGAGTAAATTAATGAATATGTGTGTGATAGCATGGATTTGTAAGTGAGGGGGCAAGACACAGGGAGGCTGTTAGAGGCTAGGATGCCACAGGCAGGCTGTTTCGTGGGCAAAGGTAACAAGTCCTATGCTTCCAATCTGGGTGTCGGGCAGGTCCTGTGGATGCAATCTTGGTGCCCCACTAACCACATATAACAAACTGCAAAAAAGTTTACGCATTTTTGTAATAAATGTAATTAACAACAAATATATTACTATGAATATATTCCTAAAAAAACTAACAATACAATAAATTATAAATATAACCTCTCTGAAATATTAATGCTGTATCTAATTCAGCTCATATGGCAATGTGACAATTATCAAACCCTTCCACATTAGTAAAACATGGCATCAGCTTAGCACCTTTTGTTTTCAACTCTAATGCATAAATTGCAAAGCTGTAATAAGAATGACAGTCCATGTCTAAATTGATTGAGGTTGCAGATGCGTTTTGTCGCTATGGTGCTGATAGGGGACAACAAAAAAGTAGGACAGTTGGAAAATATCCCAACTATAAATGCAAAGATGGCTTATGCTTCGTTAATACATGTGTGATGGGCAATTTAATTCAGCATAACAGTATTGTCTGTGCAGAGACAGGCAGCATCCCTCTCCCTTCGGTTGACCAAAGAAAACTGAAGGAATAGGGGAAATGTTGGCTTGTCCAAATTGTTTGAGAAAAATAATTCAATGTAGAGTTTAGCATTAGAAAATATACCTTTCAAATGTGAGTCGGTATGGATAGCCGGGGTCAGGATGCCAGAGGTACACGTAGTAGCAGGGAGAGCCAGGGTCAGGAAACCAGAGAAACACAGGAAGCTGTTTAGCAGACCAGGGTCGATACCAGGAGAACAAGAACAAAGCAAATATAATAATATATATATAGGATACGGAGAGCTCACGGAATACGGACTGGACCAGTATAACTGAGCACTGAGGATACTGTGCTCGAGGTTTAAATAGCCGGGGGGGGCGCTCCCCAACGTCCGGGACGTGATCGCGTCCTGCGTCGCCATAGCGACGCAGCGGAATCCAGCCGGCGGTCAGCTTCATAAATATTCATGAAGCGGCCGCGTGCGCGAGCGGCTGCTTCGAGTTCCAGCGTGTGGTGCCGGCGTTTCTGCCGGGGAAGAGAAGAAGACGGCCGGGAGCTGATTAAGGTAGGTGCCTTACAGTGAGATTTCATTTTATTGTTATGATTATTATGTAATTACTGAAGTCCACTAAGTTACATGTTGTTGAGAGTTACTTTCTGGTGGCTTATAATTGCACAACATTGGGACTGTCCCACAAAAAATTTGGCAGGTATACTAAAAGTGTGATTTGATTCCAAAGACAGGCAATATTTGTCCCCAAATAGCTTCCCAGTACCATATTTGTCCCAAAACAGCTTGTCACCTGCCAGTACCATTGTTGTCTACAAACATCTTAGTGCAATATTTACATCCACACAGGTAAACAGTGCCATGTTTATATCCAAACAATTAATCAGTGGCAACCTGGTCCCAAACAGAACCAAGACAACTAAATTGTGTCATGCCGCTTCCCAAACAGCTAAACAGTGCCATCTTTACACCAAACAGCTAAACAGTACCATCTTTACACACATACACCCAAACCGTACCATTTTGGTCCCCAAACAGCTAAACAGTGCCATGTTTGTCCCAAGCTTCCCAGTGCCAACTTTGTCACTAAACAGTTTCTCAGTTCCATCTTTGTCACTAAACAGCTTCCCATAATCATCCTTGTCCCCAATTTCATATAAGTCACTAAACATGGGACAATGGGAAGCTGTTTAGTGACAAATATGGCTATATTTATGGAATTTCCCATAGCCATATTTGTCACTAAACAGCTTCCCATAGCCATCTTTGTCACTAAATACCTTCCCATAACCATCTTTGTTCCCAGCCTCTCATTGCCAACCATGTCCCCATTTGCCAACTTACCTGACTAAAGACTTTGCTTGATCCTTCCAGTCCTCCACATGCCTCGACATCTTGCTGGGTTCTCGCTGCCAAACTGTCTCCACCCATGAAAATCATTAAGTAGGGCTGGAGCCGCCCAGGAAAATTATTGAGCTGCGCCGCCCATGAAAGTTATTGAGCGGTGCTGGCTGGCTCAATTCTCTTTCAGATAGACTTGGCGGCTTCCTAATATGCCGCCCCAAGATCCACCTCTACTGGGCTAGACAATATAGAAATTGAAAGTGTTTTAGTTAGTAACCAGTTGGATCTGGGGGCTTGGTTTGCACAGATTATAAGGAGAAACATATATTTTGATTCCCCCAAAACAAGAACAGAAGGTGTCTGTATGTGTGTTAAATGACAGGTTTAAGGTCATGTTTACAAAGTCTGGCACTTTAGGGAATAAGATCCATGAACTCAGACCGAGGCAATTTAAATGCAGTCCAGGAGAAATGGGATTATTTAAAAAGTTGAATTACTGAAGGTAAAAGAAAATTGTATTAGGTCGGTCAGTAGGAGCAAAAAATTAAAGAAACCACTGTGGTTCTCCACAGAAATGGCTAGAACAGTAAAAAACTAGCATTTAGTAAATACAAAAATAAATGAAGGGAAAAAGAGGCAAAGCAATTTATAAGAGCTGAACTGAAGAGAGAATAGCAGTCAGTTAAAAAAAGGGAGATGTTTTTTAGATATATAATTGAGAAAATTATGGTAAAACAAGAAGTAGTTAGATTTAAAACAAAAGAAGGAAGGTATGTATTCACTGCCTCAGTTAATACATTGATTTAACTAATTATTGTTAATGGGAGTAGTCCCAGAAGATTGGAAATTAACAAATGTTGTACCCATTCACAATCGACGCAGTAGGGAGGAGTCGGGTAACTACAGGTCTATGAGTCTTGCATCAGCAGTTAGTAAATAAATGGAAACTATTTTAAAGCATAGGATTGGAAGAATGGGTTACACGATCAAAAACAGCATGGGTTTACTTTAGGAAGATCATACCACACTAATCTTATTGTTTTTTTGATTGGATGACTAAAATAATTGATCAAGGTGGAGTAGACAGTAGACATCTGGATTTCCCTAAGGCTGTTGATGCTGTCCCACATAGAAGAGTTATAAATAAACTGCAATCTCTGAGTATATCCCAATATTGTTGAATGTACAAAAGGAACCGCACAACATTGGAAAACTATCTTACCACAAAGTTAACACTACCAAATCCCAGGCTATATCTTTCAAAAGGATCAGCCCGTCACTTCAATCACAATTTAGATTTGAGCGTTCCAGCTTCCCCTTCAAATGGTGTGAGGGGAAGCTGAGGTATTTGGGTGTCTGGCTTACGCGAGACTTTACCGCCATAATTTCCTCCCCCTATTATCTGCTATTCAGAAAGACCTCAACACGTGGTCCCCTCAACATATTTCATAGTTTGGGAGAATTAACACACTCAAGCTTTTATTTTTGTTCCAGTCTCTCCCGATAGAGATTCCCCGGGCCTTTTTTACTGTGTTTCCTGTGGTCTCGTGGGCGTCCTAGAATTCAGTTTGCGACCTTATGCAGACCTAAATTGAATGGAGGCGCGGGACTGCCGGACCCCCGTCTGTACTATCAGGCTTGTCAGCTTTTGCTGCACATAAATTGTGGGTTGGTATTGAGACCCAGGCGACTTCTGTGCCGCTGCACCACCTCTTGTGGTTGCCGCGTCATCACTCCCGAGCTTTTGCCCGACATCACCCGTTTGTGAAAGCGACTCGCACTGCACTCTCTGCATTTATCGCACTCTTTGACGACGTATCCCTCACCTCTTACGCTCATTCGCAATAATCCTGACTTCCCACAGGGACAGGTTGCTGGCCCTTTTTTGTCGACCGCATTGACGAACAGGGCTCCGATTTCTGACTTCATACTTGATGGCAGGTTGCGACCATTAGACACGATTCTGACGGGCAGACCACCCACCGCCCTCGACACGTGCTCTTACTAATTTTGAGCTCTTATGCACTGGCCCATCCCTCCCTCCCCATGGTGTTTCGATATTGTATCAACTTCTTTTACGGGCGCATATCACCGTCCCGCTACGCTTTCAAGGCTTCTGGGAGCAGCTGCTTCAGATTTCTTTAAGACCGAAAGACTGGGACAAAATTTTTCTCCTCACCCATAAAAGTTCACGCAGTACTAAGCTGCAAGAAACCTCTTATAAAATCCTGACCCGATGGTACAGGTCCCCTGATGTTCTCCATGCTGCCTTCCACGATGTGCCTGATACGTGTTGGAGATGTGGCTCCGGGGTGGGGACGCTTTTACATTTATGGTGGGAGTGCCCGAGGATTGTTTCATTCTGGCGTCAGATCCATTCGCTCATGCCCCAGTTCACGGACCGTCAGATACCGTTCTCGCCTGCTTTGTTCCTTTTGCATCATACTGACCAATCGGTCTCTAGCTATAGGAAGTCAATAGTGCCTCATCTTCTGAACGCTGCGAAAGCCTTAATCCCGCTTCATTGGAAAGATCCTCTGCCGCCTTCGTTTTGGGAGTGGATCTTGAGAGTGGAACATATCAGGTCTCTGGAGGAGCTTGCCATGTCCTCTGATGATCAAAGTGAGCGGTACCGGAAGATGTGGTATTATTGGATGGAGTATACTGCGAGCCCCGATGTTCGGGCCCTGTTGCTGGGTGAGGCGCTGTGCTGGTTCATGGAGCACCCCCCCCTCTTTTTTTTTTCTCCTCTTCTTCTTCTTTCTTCCTGTTCATCCCATCCTCTCCTTTTTGTTTGCCATCTTTCTCCGCCCCTTTGTTCTTCCCTTGTTATGTCAGGGATGCTATACTTCTGCACCTCCACACTTACTCCCATCATGTCTTATTTCGATCAGTCCCTGAGGTCCCCTATTGGGCCTGCAGTTATTTCTGGTCAGGACTATGTCGATATGGTTCTTGGGACCTTGCCTCCGGTATGTCGATGTGATGGACCATGTATTTGCTTCCTACGATGTTCTTGACGCTGTATGTGCACTGCATTCCACTGTTTTGACCCACTGCGCTGGTCTCTACGTCTGCCTGTAACTTTCAAGATACATGCCCTCTGCCTCAAAAATACTTGCTTGAAAACAACTATCATTTCTCTTATTTGATAGCCTCCAATAATTTTGGTTTCATCTTAATATTTGACAAATCAAGTTAAGAGACACACTTGTTAAATATGTGCATTGTATGTAGCAGTTTTGGGCTGTTTCCAGTGAAGTGCTCACTTGTAAATATGATTTCTGCTTGTGATCTTTATTTTCAGCAAAAGTCATTAAATCCATCCCTATTATTCTTCATCATGACATTCCCATTATTGTACACAAAAAGAAAGGTTGGAATGCAGCACTCAGCAGTGAAATGGTGCACGAGCCAGGGTACCACCAAGTCCCTCAATAAATCCAAAATAAAGAAGCAGAGGCTCAGCAAGTGCTGAGCCTCTGCTTCTTTATTTTGGATTCCCATTATCGGACTTCTTATATCTCCTACCTATATTGTTATAGAGTTTCTAGGAGTTTTATTAAAGAATGGAACATATTTTACAAACGTATCAAAAAGCCCTTTATCCACTATTAATACAATTGAAATAGATAATGATTGTCATGATGAAGTAAAGCTCGTATTGTCCTCTCTATTGTTGTCTTTATCATATCTTCCTTACCATGGGCCTCCTCTGACAAGTTAATTTTTTTCTTATTAATCTATTCCCACAATTCACATAAAATCTTTCTACTGCGTGCATGAAAATTATATTTGAAATTTGATGATGGTTCAGTGAAATAAAAAATATGATAGTTTAAAAGGAATGTAGGATCTATGGAAGGTTTCAAAATAGAGTAGGATGTTGGAGGAGGATGGGAACATGCCAGTGCAAAGATAGACTGGATGGGCCTACTGGTTCTTATCTGCCGTCACTTTCTATGTTTCTATGACTAGACAATTTGAGGTTGTCTGGCCACTATGTAGGTGGTGTCGCAAAGCTGTTCTACTATCCTGTAGGGAACAAGCTAAGCTGCCTGGAGCTTGTGCTGCTTGGCCGGCACCTTCTGTCCCTCCTGAAAGACACAATCCTTAGCTGACCGGTGATACTACCTCTTCTGCTTACATTGAGCATTTTGGAGGCTAGCTTGCACCAGATCCATTAACTTCTGGAGCCTATCTTTGAACCTGAACACATAAGCTACTATGGAAGGTAGCTCCATAGCTATGTCTCTCTCCTTGTATTCCCTCAGCAGACCTGTGGGCCCCCTCACCCACCTCCCATAGAGTAATTCAAAGGGGGAAAAACCAGTGGCCTCTTGGGGAACCTCTCGATAGGCGAAGAGGAGGTGATGCAAGTGGCGTTTCCAGTCCTTATGGGTGACAGAGAACTTCCGGAGTAGTTGCTTCAGGGTGCCGTTAAACCATTCACAGAGCCTGTTGGTCTGTGGATGGTACGGGGAGCTGTATACGGGTTTAATCTTGCATAGCGTCCACAACTGCTGGGTCAGTTCAGCTTTGAACTGTGTACCCTGGTCGGATAAAATTTCCTGGGGGAACCTCACTCGTGTTGTGTAGACTACCACGCTTAGAATATATTTCTTCCCAGTAGGACTGGGGTTGGTTATGGGTCCGGCTAAAGGGCTACGGGTAAGGGCCTAAGTTTAGCCTTCCACCGGTCCCCTTTATTTCCGACCTTCTGAGAAGGAGGATCAAGAGGAGACCTGAGACTCTGAGAGGAGACCAATGTGGATGCAATATAAGTGCAGCGTAGAGTTAAAATTGGATGTCTAAAATAGATAGACTTGGTTGCATATTTCACATAGGTTGCTGGAAATGAAGAAATCAGAATTGTGTTAACTTATAAACGTTTTGCAAATATGGGTGTGTAGATAAGTGCATTGTGTGCAGTGACTCCCTAATCTGACTCCACTGCTATAAAATCTGCTGTGGGCTTTAGCCCCGGATCTTTTGGAGACCTAGCAATGTCCCTGTAATACCTATATTAGTGTGGGTGGTGACACTTTTACCTCTTTTGTTATACACCCTAACTCCTTCTAGCTTGTAAAATCATTTGGGAAGGGACCACCTCAACTGTTGTTTCTGTAATGTCAAATTGTTATACTATATACTGTCTACCCATGTTATACTATGTCCTGTCTACCCATTGTGCAGTGCTACAGAATATAAATGCGCTATATAAAACTAATAATAACAATAATTGAATGGGCACATTTGTAAATTATTATGCCTAAATTATTTTTTTCAGCACAGGGTTATTAATGGGGTAACTTGCCACATAGTATGTACAACTCCAAGACTTGAGAAAATCTGCAGTCCTATTGTGTGGCCTTGCTTTTAAGAGAAAGAGCCAAATATATTCTTATTTTTTGCTTAATTGTATTTTGGACAAGCTGATATGACTTGGAAGGTGTGATATGATACAAACTTATTTTTAAATAATACGGACAGAAATTCATGTAGCGCAGTGTGCCAGATTTAAGTTATAAAGGGCTGTTAAATTTAAATCCCATACCAAAGAATACAACATGTAACATCTGTTCTTTCTCTGGCTAACAGAGAATAATTTCCTCATTCTTTTTCTTTCTGTAAGCTCTCCTTTATAAGATTCTTATATGCATCACATTAAGCATCTTTCATCTTCATCATGTTAAGCATCTTTCAACTGCTCAGATAAGCAGTTTAAACAGTAATGCTTTTAATGCTCAGGCTGTCTGTAATTCAGAGAAAATGGTGCAATTGGAAGTTATGTTACCAAAAAGCAGATGGTTTTCAAACTGTAGAAGGCAGAGGTCTGTTCATAATGCACAAATTTAGTGAAGAATAAAAGATAAAACAAGATCATGTCTCAAAACATTAATGTCTTTTGAATGGTATTTATTGGAACATGCTAATGTAAATTTTAGTGTACATTGCATGTGTAATTGCAGTGTAATTCTATAGGATGTGGCTTTAAGTCAATTTTGTCATTATTCCAGTGACTTAATTCAGTAAAATCCCCATGTTAATTGCTAGTCGACGCTTTACTGCTGCGGAAATCCTATTATGGGAATATAGATAGATAAATATGGACAAATTTGTGGAGCAAGAGAAATTCTAGCATCCATCATTTTTTTTAGTATCAAGGAGGTGACGTACTCATAGACATCATAATCTAAAGTAACACCAGCAATAACATTTTAGGAGCCATGATTACCTTATTTTTAAAACATATATGCAAGGTTGGACAAATCTCATGAGCCAGGTACCGTTCCTGAATTGTTTAAGAATTTATCATTAAACCATGCTGTGGGCATCCACGTAAAATGGGATTGCAATCAAAAAAGCTTAGATCCCGTGGTGCAAATAATTTTCCTAATATTTTATATATGTAATCTCCACAGAAGGATTACCATGCTTTATTTTATTTTTATTTATTTACATTATATTACATATTCCCACAGAATGAAATGAAGTATTTATTCATATTTTATAAAGATAGGATTGTGCCTCAAGTGTTTTTTTAATGACTGTTGTAGCCATTTTCTGGGCTAGGCTTAATCCCCCATTAACCCCAATAATTACACCACAAATAAGAAATAAGAATAAGAAATGGCCACAGCCAATTTTATTTATTACAGTCATTGTCACGCCAAAACCTGAAACAATAAACATAGGTGCGTTAACAAGGACAATGACTCAAAACACAATATATGCTATAAACACGCCAAGCTTGCTGAGTAATCCAGTTACCATAACCAAATACCACTTAAGGAAGGCACATACCCGGATGCCCCCACTCTGACCTGAGGTTCCCAGCACTGAGAGCCAAGTACATCCCACCAGTTGTTATCAGCAATTGACTTACCACCACATTAACCCCCTGGATACCTGGCAAACTACCGTCCCACAGTTGTCCCACAGTTGTGACAAAAACAACACAAACCCAAAACCAGAATTCAAATATAAAGGGAGGGATGGTGGGTTCCTAAACCCAGGAAAACAGCCATTTAAATAATCTACCCCCAGTTCCACTCCCAAATTTCCTGCCAAAAAGCCTACCCCTCCTCTGCACAACAGTCAGGGCCCACTATAGCCCATGCTGGCCCCCGTGGGCATCAATATAATCTATAGTTTAATTTATTTCCTAATAACACAATTGCCTTCATGTATTATGATATATTCCTGTAATTATGATGGAACATATTCTGTCTTCTACATTCAAATTAGTATAATTTAAATAGTAGACATGTGCAAATAAATTTTATTCCCTGCTCATTCGATTTGGTCAAAAATTTGGGGGCATTTTTAATCCAGGAAGGACATTCATTTTCCAGTGCCCACATTCACTCTCTCATACTCTCATTCTCTCACACTCTTATTATCGTTTACTGTCTCACGCTCTCTGACTATTTCTCTACAGCAGCAGGGAGACCAGTGGTCAGGTTGCAACTTAAGGAGTTAAGGGGCCGTGCGAGTGAGCCTATTGGTCGCTTGCACGGCCCTTTAACCTACGGATTTCCGATCCCGTTATATAAAGCAGCAGCTCAGGGGTTAACGGGAGTGGAAATCCGTAGGTTCGCTGTAAGGAGTTAAAAAGGCCGTGTGAGTGAGCCTATTGGTCACCTGCAGGGTCTTCCTGAGGCATCAACCAAGAGGAGGTCCCTGCAGGCGACCAATAGGCTCACTCGCACTGCCCTGTAACCCCTGACGGCGAACCTATGGATTTCTGCTTCCGTCAACTCCTGCGATGCCGCGAAGATAAGGTAGGCTAGATGAAGAAGGGACCAGGGAGATTAGTAGACGAAGACGACCACGAAGATTCTTCATGTGTGTGTCTTCTTCTACGTTTTACCGCCGCTATCTTCTCTTCTTCATGTCTTTGGAACAAATATGAAAACACACTCTTCGTGTTCGTTTTTATGTTCTTGAAATACTGTTCCTGAATTGGGTTTTACCCCTTAATGACAATTTCCGGTTCTGGCATGTCAAGGACTAACATCCAGTTAGTGATAATTGATGTGCCAGGACCGTCATGGCTTTAAATTGGTGCAGAAAGCGATCGGCATCAGGGGGCCATGTCTGGCCCATCCCTGGGGTGCCAAATTCCGCCAGACAGTGTATGGCGGCGGATGCCTGTTTTAAAAAAGTTTAGGAGGCGATCAACGATTGCCTCCTAAGCTTCAATGTTGTCGCTGAAATGCTTAGATAGCGAGGCATTCAGCGACACTGACCTCCCACCCCAGGACATGCCATGACCACTTCGGAGAGCGGTCACAACCGCCCCTGCAAGTGATTTTGCCACTCGCAAGATGGCGACGCGTCCTGTAAAAATGCTAAAAAAAAAAAGGACAAAAGAAAATTATATATATATATATTTATGAGCAAGTAAAATTAGCGCTTTATCTTAAAACAATTCTCGCATGGAAATGCCCATAGAGTGTCTAATTTAAAAAAATGTATGGGTTAAATTGGCTGGGTTCAACAATGACCAATTAAAAAATGCACACCTTCCAAAGGTGGCCTTTCAGCCCCCAAACAACCCGACAAACCCATGCAAGGGTGGTATCAATGCACTCAGGACATGTTGCTGAACACACATTGTTTCATACCTAAACTACAATGTGTGTGGGAAAAATACACACAAAAAATACTAATGCAAGCTTTAACAAACACTGGTGGTAAAATGTGTGCAGGAAAAGAGTTAAAATACCAGCATCTGAAATACCCTGGTGTGTCTAGTTTTCAAAAATATAAAGTTTTATAGGGCATACTGAATTGGCCAGGCTCAAAGAGGTACCAAATAAGGCATGGGCAGTGGATCACCAAATGTCAAAGTTCAACATTTAAAAATGTGAATGCCTCAAAACAGTCAGGCAAACCCATGCATTGGGGTATCACTGTACTCAGGGGGTTTTGCTAAACACATATTGGGGTGTTGTGTGACAGTGGCATATATCAGGAGTATACATTACATTATACATTAATGTAAAGTGTAAAAATACTAACATTTAAAATACCTTGGGGTGTCTAGTCTTCGAAAATAGATGGTTTGATGGGGTAATTTGTATTGGCCAGGTTCAAAGATACCCGAAATAGCACATGGGGAAGGATTACCAGATTTTGAAAAAAAGGTTTTGAAATAGCAAAAAGCTACTTGTACCGATAATGTGCCCCATAATGTGCAGGAAAAACAACATTGGGTATTTCTAAACTCAGGACAAATAGTAGAATCTGTTTAGCAGGTTTTTTTTAGATTTTATAGATCAGTAAAATATTTTTTAAAGTAAAGTAAAAGTCTTTTCCTCTCAGGGGCATTAGTTTAATTGTGTGTGACAGCTGAGCAACATTATCCGTATATTAGCCCTGCCTTTATATACCTGCTCTGCCCTTCAATCTGGGGCTTTGCATTGTGGTGTCTATAGCTTTGCTGTTTCTCTGCTTCCTGGCTCTGTGCTGTTCCCTGTTGGATTATACCTGTTTTGACCCAGCTTGTGCTGACCTTGATCTTGGCTTCTGATTTGGCTCCATGGTCCCCTATGCAAAGTCTGTATCCTACTGTGCATCTGCCTTTGTGCCTTTATGGCTGATTGGTGCATTCCTTTACATATCCAGCCCTTTGAGTCCTCTTTGGATATACAGCCGCAGAGGAGGGCTGGTATGATTTGGTTTGAGGACAAATCCATCCAAGTAGCCCAGTAATAAATCAACCCAAGACAACATGCCCAGCGAGAACAATGCAGCTCTGTCCAAAACATATTTACAGAGAAAGAATTCATAGAAAACCACAAAACAGCAGCACAGAAAAAATAAAGGTCATTGCTTAAATCAGTCAGCCAAAGGGGCAACTGCCTCCCTGTCCCCTTGCCAGTCCTCCCCTGGATATCAGGAGCAAAAGTTTGTGTTAAAAATAGTGGGTGAATAAAAATCCTTAGCAAATTATGTGTATGGGATTATAATGCGTATTATTCAGTATACTTTTTTCATCTTAACAATTGGTTGTAAAACTACATCATAATTTCTTTATGCAAATGTTATTGAGCAGGTCCTGAAGTCATCCAGACCAGATTCAGCAACATTTTAATTTGCAATTTTTATTCTCTGCTTGCCTTAAAAAAATGGTATGTTTATTCAGCTGGGGCCACTAATTAATGTAAACCTATCCTTGAACCGTGGATTTCATTGTATGCTTGATATTGTTGAATCTATCAAGCATCTCTTACTCATTCTCATTATGACAATAATCACTTATGCGTAAAGGTTTAGTTACAAAATGGAAATTCATAACACTGACTTTTTCCACTGTATTTTAATCTTTTTCTTGTGGGATTTCTTCCACCATTTAATCTAATTCCTTTTGACACTTCATCCATTTGAACATTGAGCAGTTTGAGAACAAAGAATGGAAGCTGCCTGAATCTTTGAAAGCAGAGAACAAATTGCAATACGTATTCAAACAGCTTTCTGGGGTGAGTCAAATATATATTATCTACTGAAAGCACAAAGAATGTCTTAAACATAATTAGAAATAAAGTGTCTCGAGAAGACTTACTGAAGGATTGTTAAGATAGGCTCTTGTTTCAAGCAGACACAGATTTGTACCCTCAGTTCTATGTTTGACCACAGTTAAAATATAGATCACTAATAAAGTTTTGATAAGAACAGAAAATAAGTAATAAAGTATTTAATTTTCTTTTCACACTGAGAAAAATCTTTATTGAAATGTGAAGCAATACCAGTTGTTGTGTGAATGTATATTTTATATCAGTGATGTGTACAATGTCAATAGTAATCTAATGTAGCAGGCTTACGAGACCCTTCTGATGCCATTGGTTCCTAAACTGTGACTGTTTCTGTTCATCTTCCTCAGCTAGCTAGAGACCTGTTGCTCTGGAATACGAGGAAGTGTTTGCCAAGACGATGCTTTTACTAATATTTCTTTTAAACTGTGGAAAGCCTCATCACACTTGGGGGACCACAGGACGTTATAGGGAAGGGACTTTGTCATGTACAGATTGAAGGAGCGTAGAGGTTTGGCTATGTCACTGTAGCAAAGGCACAAATTAACGATAGTACCCCGTTGTTCCTATGAATGTTAAAACTTGCTTTTAGTATTTGGAATGGATCAGTTAAGGGTAGCCTCTAAAAATATTTAAAACATAATAATATTAATTATTATTTTTATGAGTGAGTGCTAAAATTAGTTCTGTATCTTCCCAAAAATCCTGGCATGAAGAGTTAAAATGCTAGCATTTCAAATACCCATAGGGTGTCTAGTTTAAAAACATGTATGGTTTAAAGATGTCCCACATAGGACATGGGCGCAGACTGACCTGTTGTCAAAATGAAAAAAAAATGCTTATCTCCCAAATGTGGCCTTTTTACTCCCAAAGCAACCCAACAAACCTATGCATGAGTGGTATCACTGTACCACAAAGTTTGTCAAAGGGTGGTAGTAGAATCCGTGCATGAAAAGTGTTAAAATATCAGTATTTGAAATACATTGAGTTATGGGTAAAAATATATGGGTTGTAGGGATAAAACCAGTCCTGGAATACAGTATACAGTACTACACAGTAATGCCCTGCTGGCAGCGTGACATGCCACTAGGCTCCTCACTTACCTTGAGGAGGGGTGCACGAGTGCTGCCTCTTGCACCGACAACAACAGCTCCTGTTCCTCCATACACGTGTGTGTACTGTGCACGGCTCTTAAAAGGACCCCTTTTTAACTTGTAGTACACTTTGGGACCAAGGCTGTTTTAACTTGTGGTGTTGCTGTTTAGATATATTTTTCTTCTTTCTCATTTAGTGCACCAACACACATTATATATTGGGGTTTTTTTTCAGGACAAGCAGGGCTTTCTTAAGATACGATTATTTTGATCTTAACAGCTAATCTACTATAAAAATATAAAATATGGTGTTTTTTGTTTTATAAAATGACTTTTTCTCACTTTTATTTAACAAAATATTTTACTCAGCTGCAAAAAACAAATGAAAAAAACTGATGGATTTTTTTTTTTTTGCTTTTCTTGAAGCTGGCCAATTCAATTTACCCCATAAAATCATATATTTTTGAAAAGTATACACCCAAGGGTATTTCAAATGCTGGTATTAGACTATTTTGTGCACACATTTTACCACCGTCCTTTGTCACAGTTTGCCGTAGTATTTTTTTGTGTGGGTTTTCTACTTTAGGTATGAATTTACAGCTCCTGGTATATGTTACTCTCAAGCAACACCCACAATACGTGTTCAGTAACATCTCCAGAGTACAGTGATGCATGGGTTTGCTGGCTTATTTGTGAGGTGTGCATTTCTTGGAATTTTGACATCTGGTCAGACTGTGCCCATGTCCTATTTTTGGGAACCACCATTTAAATTTACCCCAACAAATCAATTTTTTTTTTAAAACTAGACACCCCATGGGCATTTATAATACAATATTTTTATATAATTTTATATTTTTATATTTTTATATTTTTTTTATAGGACTATTGTGAAGATATAGTACTAATTTTAGGACTTGCTCATAAAAAAAAAAATATGTTGGAACTGGGTGGCTCCCCTGATGGCGACACCAGTGGGGAATTATTTTTACATGTTACCAAATGTTTAATTTTTTTATATTATTTATTTATATTTTTTTATTATTTTACTAATCACATTGTGATTAGTGAGCTTGGCTCCATTGGCTTGCATGGGTGAATGCAGTAGGGGAGGCTTCCATGGATGCTGCAAAGCCGGCAATCTCTGTGAGAACACCACAATTACAGATATTGCGGGTATTTAAAAGCTGCCCTTACATGCATTGCATTATGAACCCATACATGTACGGGCTTTGTTGTAAAGGGGTTAATCTCACTGATTTCACCTTACTTTATGAAGGCCCAATCACCTATGTGCCATGCAGGGAGTCATGTACCAGGAGAATCTAGTGTCAGAAGCATGCAGCCTTTACTTCCTTTTCTGCCTGCAGCTGCTACAGCAAACCAACTAGCTGCTCAAGCACACCAGTGCAGAGTAAGGGATTCTTAATGGTACCACACTTAATTCTGGAGTAGGGTTGCCAGATTTTTTTCAGAGCCATTTTCTGGACAATTTTTGAAGGGTTGCTTCTGCGTGTGGTCAGGGGGGTGATCAGCTTTTTTTTGCATTTTATCGATTTGAGAAAAAAGAAACAGTAAAAAAGAACTGAAAGAAAGGTTAGATGAGATGAAGTGAAACAAGAGAAAATCAGAGATAAAAATGTGAAAGAAGAGGAGAGAGACAAGAGTAAAGAAGGAGATAAGAGAAAGGAGGACTGAGAGGAGATAGGAGAGACAAGAAAGAATAGACAAAGATGAAAGAAATGAGGAAAAAAGTAGAGGACACAATAGAAAAGAGAAGAAGATAAGATAGGAGGGAAGAGAGAAATCATAGATAAAAGAGAGGATAGTTGAGTGACGCATACTTACACACAAGCACAAATTCACTCTAACATACAGACACTCATACTAACACACACCTAGGCACTAACACGCATACACTGAAATACAAACACATACACACACACCTAGACACTGACACAAATATGACATCTACAATAAATTGTGTTTGTGCCAGCACTTTACCAGGCAGTTATCATGTTGTTATGTTCCTGATCCCTCTGACTGATTTGCCGTTGCTGACCATTGGCTTGCTTTGGGTTTGCAAGTGCATAGCCATAGCTGTAACCTGTAGCAGTGGGAATATAAATTTTTTGAAAAAGTAAAGCACCAGTGTGATAACTATCATTGTATACTTATGATGGAACAAAAGATTGATAAAATCTATATCGATCATGTGGGATACCCAGTTAGTTATCTAAAAAAATAGAATGTAGAGAGAAAAGAAAGGAGAGAAAGGATATAGAACAGAAAGCGGATGGAAGAGATATGAGATGAGAGAAAAAGGACAGAGATAAAAGAGAGAAAAGAGGGAATGAAAGGGTAAAAGGCACTTTTAAGTTCTCCAGACATCGTCTATCTGTGTCCATAACACTGGCTGGATCATAGCTTATCTCGACAGTTTACAAGTTTCCGGCATTTGCACAACTTAATACTGTTGCTCGCATCAGCTCAAGCATGCATCGCATGACAATTTTCTAGCCCATCCACACCCTTCAGGTTCCTGCAGAGTATGGCAGTTACTCACTTACAATTGTCCAAAGGCTGCCCAGTGAATCCCCTCACATGGCCCCTCCCCCAGCAGTTCCCTGTATATTCCTGAGGTAAATTTGGTACCCGCAACTTACCTTTTTATTCTTGGACTGTCTAGGTGAGCCTTCAAATATTTTAACTTAATACCTCTCTGATTTGACATATTACATTTTGGAAATTATCTGGAGAGTATTTAAGATTCAATGTGTATATTTGTTCATCACTATATGATCTTCATTCAGAACACTTGCTATTATTTGAAAAAAGAACTATCAATCAACTAACATAATTAGTTATCCTCAGTGCTCTGGTATGATATACTCAAAATCACACACACATATCTCTTAATAAAAGCTAACCTAAATTAATCATTATTATCAGTGCTAATATAAATCTTTAACATTCTGAGTTATCTTATCCACTAAACTATTAAAAGTTTCAGACTTACCTCAATATCATTGTTATATATTTACAGTAACTTTCTGTCATGTACAAGTAGTAGGAGACACCATAATCAGGTAGGACTCAAGGACAGAATAAGTTCAGACAAGCCAAGGTCAGGATTCCAGAGAGCAGGGTCAATGATAAACGTAGCTGAGGTCAGGATTCAGGAGAGCAGGATCAATGATAAACGTAGCTGAGGTCAGGATTCGGGAGATAAATGTAGTCAGGCAAGCCAAGGCCAAAACATAGGAAACAGGAATGGATAACGCTATCTGGGCACTAGCATTAGGCATAGACAACCATCAGAAGGCAAGGTATAGCAGGTCTGAGGAGCTTAAATAGGCACCGCAGAGAAAGTTCAAATCTCCCGCCAAAAGAGTTGTGACCATTTTGAGTGTGGCGTAATCTCCCTTCATAAAGGCCTGCCGTTTGGGAGTTCGCCACTAGAGGGCGCGCAAGCGCTGAAGCAGGACGCCGTGCAGCTGGAGGTCTGCCTCTCATGCACAGCTCTTCAGAAGATGGCAGCAGAAGTGGCTGTGCGGTGGAGAGGGGTCTCCCTCTCCTTCGTGGCAGCTGCTGCGTAGGTGGGTCTCCCTCTCCTTCGTGGCGGTTGCTGCGGGGGTGGCTGTGTAGTGGAGGGGGTCTCCCTCTCCTTCGTGGCGGCTGCTGCGGAGGTAGCCGTGCGGTGGAGGGGGGTCTCCCTCTATTACACTGCAGCTGTTGCAGCAGCATGGGAACCGATGACAGGAGAGTAACACTTTCTCGATATTCTTTTCGCCTGAACTTTTTGCCACTTTTCCATATATCCATTTATATTTCTGTTTCCTAACCCTACCTACAATTTTATCAAATGACAGGTGATGACAGATGTTGGCGGCAAATCCAACACATACATTTGTAAACAGTGTGTTGATACATTGACATAAAAATAAGATTAAATCAAATAAAATCAAATGAAATACAGTTTGTATAATGATTCAGGATGAGGTCTCGTTTTGGAGGCAGGAAAACTGTTTCCACCTACAAAACCATTCAAGTAGGCAACATAGAAATGTTGTACTTTTCTTTTTTCCTTACTATAAAATGTGTAAATACAGCAGTAGAAAAACTAGTTGCATCTTTTGTGTTAGTTCAAGGCTGGCCCTTTAAGGTCAGTGCCTTAAAAACTAAGGGCAGGCAGACAAGTGTGGTAAATATTCATAGAATCAGATGTTCATGGAGCCAAATGAGGAATCAATAACTGGGTCAAACAATACGGGTCAAAAGTCCATCAAAATAACACAGGAGCAAGAAAAATTTATACACCAGTCAAGGGTAACTGGCTAGAAATGGATGTAGTTTAAATAGTACACTTCCGAGGTCAGCTATGGTCAAAACCAGTGAGTATGGGCAGTCTCCGGCTTCAGTGACATCACCGATGCAACCGCAGGCTTCCATGATCACGTGACCGCACCAAGCAAGCCGTTAGTTTTTCGGCTCTTAAGCTGAGTTGGAGGCAGTCTGACGACGTGGGAAGCAGTTGCTGGGCACCTACGTCCTTACAGTTTGTCCCAAGAACTGCATGGTGGTCATGTAAGGGAGGACACAGCACAGCCATTGGATGAGTGAAAGTGGGAGCCCTGAAAGTGGGAAAGTGGGAGCCCTGAAACACACATAGAATTTTTACTTTTTATCTCTTTTCTCGCTCTATCAAACATTTAGCTTTTGCCTGTAAAAAAATGTCCATTGCAACAGCCTGGACCATGCCCCAGTCACATTCTCAGATACAACCTTAGTCTCAAGGTGGGAGAACAGGGAAAACATACTTACAAAGATATCTGGGGAAAGGGAAGAGGGGGAGAGAAAGGGAGAAAGAGGAAATTTTTTGGCCATGTCTAATTATATTATGTTTGTTTAGAAGGTTGCTTTCTGTTTATATTCAGAACCTACAGCTCCTTTTCATCAGTCGAATAGCAGACAATGTAAGCCTTATAGCTGGCCCATTTAATAATGTAAACTATATATAGAAACTTATGTCACTTTTTCCCCTCCTCTGAACACTTCATTTCTTAAGTTAACATTTTCATCTAAATGACACCTAGGTAAATTAAAAAAAAAACATCTATATAGAAATAATGCTACTATAAACACAGGGAAATGACCTCATCCTAAAAAATTATATTCTAAATTATTCTTTAATACATGCTGAATCCACCATAATATGTATTTTAAAAATAATAACTATGAGGCAGTGCATGTATTGTAAATATTGCTAAACACAAATGAACAGTGGTATGCGCTTAAAATGCTTATAAAGGTTATTGCTTTATTAACATTTGCCTTCTATGTTCAGTGAACGAATTATGTGTTATCACACCTATTAAGTATGTTCCAACTAATGTCAATACAAAACCATTGAAGAAATGTGTTGGCATGCCTCCCTTAATAACACATGAAATAAGATCACTGCTCAATTTGAGTTGGCTGTTAATGAATATTCATTCTCAGAAACTGCTCCTGGGAGGATCTCTGTTTCCTGCAATCTTCGAAGTTCTGCTTCAGAACTGATATATTATTAACTCTAAAAAGCGTCTCAACACTTTTATGACATGCATCTTCTTCTCTAACCGATGATAAATCAATAATTTTGTAATTAATTTACACAGCTAAGATGTCCCCCTCTATATCGTCTGTATAGCACTAAATTAAGGCACATCTAGAATTCCAGTCTGTAAGGTTTCCATGCAAACAAGATGTGATTTCAGCCATTTGCAGCTCGTAGATATTACTGCATCTTTGTGTCAGAATGTACATTATGGTCCTTACACTGTTGGTCCCTCTTGCCGCTAAAACAGCCCAGACTCTTTGAGATATGGACTCCACTAGACAACTGAAGGCAGGGGCGTAACTAGAAACCTCAGGGCCCCGGTGCGAGAATCTGTTAAGGGCCCCCCAACCCATCTATCCCTTTCTCACTATCTACCCTCTCCTTCCCTACCCCCCTTCTCACGATCTACCCTCTTCCTCTCTACCCCCCTTCTCACAATCTGCCCTCTCCCTCCCTATACCACCCCTTCTCACAATGCTCCTCTCCCTCCCTAACCCTTCTCAGCGATCTACCCTCTCCCTCCACCACCCCTTCTTCACAATCTACCTCTCCCTCCCTACCCCCCTTCTCACGATCTACCTCCTCCCTCCCTACCCCCTTCTCACGATCTACCCTCTCCCTCCTACCCCCTTCTCACGATCATACCCTCCTCCCTACCCCCCCTTTCTCACCATCCTAACCTCTGCCTCCTAACCCTTCTTACGATCTATCGCCTCATCCTCTCCTACCCCCTTCTCACACGATCTACCCATTCCCTCCCTACCCCCCTTTGTAGGTCACTCACTGTCAACTCCTGTGTTGGGAGCGTGAGGCGTTTGTTTCGGGTGCTGGCGCTTCACTGCTGAGCGCCGGCATATGACGTCATATGCCGGCGCTCAGCGTGAAGCGCCGGCACCCGAGACAAACGCCTCACATTTAAAACACTGCACTCTGGGCAGCGCCGAGGCAGGCGGCGGCGAGCAGAGGAGTCCTGGATTTCTGTCAGTAAGGGGGCCCCAAGTTGCTGAGCAGTCGTTTTCAGCAACCGCTCGGCACCCCTTGGGACCCCCTGACCGGCAGAACTCCAGGGCCCGGTCGCAGTCGCGACCCCGGTAGTTCCGCCACTGACTGAAGGTGTTAGCAGCAGATCGTTTAAGTCCTGCATTAGTGAGCCCATTTTCCCTGCTTCTAACACATCAACTTTGAGGACGAAATGTTCACTTGCTGCCTAATATATCCCACCCACTGACTCACCAGTCAGTGCTCATAATGTTATGACTGATTAGTGCATATTATACCTGGGAATATTCAATTTTTCAAATCGAATTGCTACTGTTGGTTTGAATTTGATTTGAAAGTTTTGAATGCCTCACTCCATTGATTAGTCGCTGTAACCAATAGCAATCATCATTGCCCTCTCCATCAGTCCTCACTCTGTGCCAGTACACTGCTATGATGTCATTTTTCCGAAACTCAGACAGAGGCAATAGTAAGAATGCTTTCAAAAATAGAATTGTTTATAGTTAATTTTATCATTTACCTAAATGTAAAGTGGGTGAACAGAATAAAAATCAAATTCAAACCAATATTTGATGTAAACACCCTTTGCCTTCAAACAGCATCAATTCTTCTAGGTACACTCGCACATGTTTTTTTAAGAAACTTGGCAGGTTGTTCCAAGCCTCTCAATGAACTAAACACAGTTATTCTGTTGATTTAGGCAGCCACGGTTGCTTCTCCTTTTTTATCTAATCCCAGAGAGACTTGATGATATTGAGATCAGGGCTCTGTGGGGGCCATGTTGGCTGTATGTTTAGGGTCGTTGTCATGCTGCAGAATACATTTGTGGCCAATCAGGTGCCTCCCTGATGGTATTACATGATGTATAGCTGACTAAGTGTACTTCTCAGAATTGAGGAGACCATTAATTCTCACCAAATCCAGCTCCATTTACAGAAATACAAGAAATGCAAACACTCATTAATGTACTGCTCTCTAGCCTTTCAGCAAACTGTCTTCTGTCTCGGAAAAATATTTGAAATTTTGACCCATCAATCCAGAGCACCTGTTGTCATTTTTCTGCACCTGTGTTTTTGTGATTAGTTGAGTTGCTTTGCCACATTGGAGGTATGGCTTTTTGGCCACAAGTCTTCCATGAAGACCACTTGCTGACCAGACTTCTCCGGACAGTAGATGGGTATACCAAGATCTCACTGTTTCTGCCAACTAGAGATCTTCCAATTGTGAAGGGAAGTAAGCAAGATGCATCTTCAGCCCTCAACATTGTCCTATTCTTTTTTTTTTGCTTCTCCAATAAAGCTTGGGCAGCACATCTGGAAATCCCTGATCGCTGCCTGGGAGAGACTTGCTGATACAGTATAACTACCTTGTGCCATGTTGCTGTGCTCAGTCTTGCCATGGTGTATGACTTTTGACATTAGACATTAAACATTAAACTGTTTTCAGCAACCTCACCTTTTCCGTGAGTTTGGCTGTTTTTCCAAATTGTATTCCTCCTACACAGCTGTTTCTGTTTCAGTTAATGATTATGTTTTAACATACGT
The DNA here is from genome assembly GCA_009364415.1 of Spea multiplicata. Classification (NCBI taxonomy): domain Eukaryota; kingdom Metazoa; phylum Chordata; class Amphibia; order Anura; family Pelobatidae; genus Spea; species Spea multiplicata. The sequence goes on from VKOC01000001.1 coordinate 43,744,327, forward strand.
ATTAAATTGATGATCATTAGCACCTGTTTGTTATAATTATTTAAGCATAAACCTAACTATATGCCTACAAAATCCCTGACTTTCTGTAATGGTACCTGGAAGAACTGATGCTGTTTTGAAGCAAAGGGTGGTCACACTAAATATTGTTTTGATTTAGATTTTTCTTTTGTTCACTCACTTTGCATTTTGTTAAATGATACAAAACATTAGTGCATATTATACCTGGGAATATTCAATTTTTCAAATCGAATTGCTACTGTTGGTTTGAATTTGATTTGAAAGTTTTGAATGCCTCACTCCATTGATTAGTCGCTGTAACCAATAGCAATCATCATTGCCCTCTCCATCAGTCCTCACTCTGTGCCAGTACACTGCTATGATGTCATTTTTCCGAAACTCAGACAGAGGCAATAGTAAGAATGCTTTCAAAAATAGAATTGTTTATAGTTAATTTTATCATTTACCTAAATGTAAAGTGGGTGAACAGAATAAAAATCAAATTCAAACCAATATTTGATGTAAACACCCTTTGCCTTCAAACAGCATCAATTCTTCTAGGTACACTCGCACATGTTTTTTTAAGAAACTTGGCAGGTTGTTCCAAGCCTCTCAATGAACTAAACACAGTTATTCTGTTGATTTAGGCAGCCACGGTTGCTTCTCCTTTTTTATCTAATCCCAGAGAGACTTGATGATATTGAGATCAGGGCTCTGTGGGGGCCATGTTGGCTGTATGTTTAGGGTCGTTGTCATGCTGCAGAATACATTTGTGGCCAATCAGGTGCCTCCCTGATGGTATTACATGATGTATAGCTGACTAAGTGTACTTCTCAGAATTGAGGAGACCATTAATTCTCACCAAATCCAGCTCCATTTACAGAAATACAAGAAATGCAAACACTCATTAATGTACTGCTCTCTAGCCTTTCAGCAAACTGTCTTCTGTCTCGGAAAAATATTTGAAATTTTGACCCATCAATCCAGAGCACCTGTTGTCATTTTTCTGCACCTGTGTTTTTGTGATTAGTTGAGTTGCTTTGCCACATTGGAGGTATGGCTTTTTGGCCACAAGTCTTCCATGAAGACCACTTGCTGACCAGACTTCTCCGGACAGTAGATGGGTATACCAAGATCTCACTGTTTCTGCCAACTAGAGATCTTCCAATTGTGAAGGGAAGTAAGCAAGATGCATCTTCAGCCCTCAACATTGTCCTATTCTTTTTTTTTTGCTTCTCCAATAAAGCTTGGGCAGCACATCTGGAAATCCCTGATCGCTGCCTGGGAGAGACTTGCTGATACAGTATAACTACCTTGTGCCATGTTGCTGTGCTCAGTCTTGCCATGGTGTATGACTTTTGACATTAGACATTAAACATTAAACTGTTTTCAGCAACCTCACCTTTTCCGTGAGTTTGGCTGTTTTTCCAAATTGTATTCCTCCTACACAGCTGTTTCTGTTTCAGTTAATGATTATGTTTTAACATACGTATTAAATTGATGATCATTAGCACCTGTTTGTTATAATTATTTAAGCATAAACCTAACTATATGCCTACAAAATCCCTGACTTTCTGTAATGGTACCTGGAAGAACTGATGCTGTTTTGAAGCAAAGGGTGGTCACACTAAATATTGTTTTGATTTAGATTTTTCTTTTGTTCACTCACTTTGCATTTTGTTAAATGATACAAAACATGTCAATTTTAAAAGAATTCTCACTTTTGCACAGTACTTTATATAGTTGTGGATGGTGAGGTACTTAAGGCCTACTTTGGCTAATTCTGTTTGCCCTTACCAACTAAGTTAAAGTTCCAGGGAAAGATAAACATCAATGTTGAATAAAATATTATTTATGAGACTTGCAAATTGTGCTATGGATCGCTGGGGTGGAGTATACAGAGAGTAGGGTGGGCTGGTGTTCCAACAGCTGGTGTGCCAGGATTTATACAGGTATGGCTAATTACAGATCACCTAGCCTAATTCGGACTATGCAGATTTCTGTCTCTACAAGGGATGCCAGGGGATCTCAAATGGATGGATTTGTTTCTGTTTGGCTACATATACCGTATTTGCTCGATTATAAGACAAGGTTTTTTTCCACGGCAAATGCTCTGAAAAATACTCCTCGTCTAATAATTGGGGTCATCTTATAATCAGACCTCAAATAGGTCTGACTATGAGACTAAGAACCAGATCCCCCGCAGCGATGCAGGGGACCTGGATCCTCCTGTGTCATGCCCCCCTCCAACTTACCGGTGCTTCTGAGTCCCCGAATCGCGTAGAGCTCTACCCGCTGCCCGGACTAAGCACTGGGGACTCAGATGCAGGGGACCTGGATCCTCCTGTGTTATGCCCTCCCAACTTA
>VKOC01000001.1:43746790-43783720 GCA_009364415.1 Spea multiplicata
CGTGCGTTGGAGGGGGGTCTCCCTCTCCTCCGTGGCGGCTCCGGTGTCCGAGCGTTGGAGGGAGGTCTCCCTCTCCTCCGTGCTCCCTCTCCTCCGTGCCGGCTCCAGTGGCCGCGTATTGGAGGGGGGTCTCCCTCTCCTCCGTGGCGGCTCCGGTGGCCGCGTATTGGAGGGGGGTCTCCCTCTCCTCCGTGGCGGCTCCGGTGGCCGCGTATTGGAGGGGGGTCTCCCTCTCCTCCGTGGCGGCAACGTGGGAGCCGGGGGCAGGTAAGTAACATATGTAAGGCAAAATTTTCTATATTATGGTCCAAAAAGGAATAATTTAGGCCAGATCAAAAACAGTAGGAGGTTTACAGAGGTTTAAAGCACTTTGCATGCTTTTTGTTACATCTCTATTTGTCTATTAGCTCCTTTATTTTGTGTAACAATTTTCAACTTAGCTGTTAATTATATTTTATGTCATTACTTAGTGCCTGTATGTTTTACCCAATTAAGCATCTTTTAATGGAACATTTATATTATTATCATGTAGTACATTGATTGTGGGAGAAAAAAATGTAACTAACTTCTTTAAAATTTCCCTGGCTTCTGGTGCGTAAAATTACTTTTTTTTTGTTTTAGAACCACACTACAGCAAACCAGCTGTAAAAAAAAAAATATAAAAAGCACAATTTGGAGTATATCCTGAATATCTTGGCGCAGTATACAATATAATCTGTGTTACCACTCTCATGTATATCCATGTAATGTTATATGGTAATCAGGCTCATTCACACCAGGTGCACTGGTACAGGCATTAGATTAAACAGAATATGATCTCAGTTTAGAATTTAGTTTCAACCACTACATTGATGTGGTGACCCAGTTATCATCTAAATTGCATGACTGGCAAAGGCAATCTATAATTATTTACTCTACACTGATATAAAATTTTGATTAGAATGAAAACACATTTTTTTAGCTAAATTGCATCTCAAAATAAACTATTACTTCTTCCAATTCTAAGTAGAAACATAACTTCAAACGTTTGTCAAAAAGTGTTAAGGTTGTGATTAAAAGCATAGCAATAGGGACAATGCTTTTTTTTATGCGAGCTTGTGACCCGTTGATCATCTATTTTATTAAGTAGGCCATTTCTGAGGAAAACATACACTCTATTTACTGAATTAATTTACTTTCAGATTTTTGGTGCTTTATATAGATACTATTTTCAGGTTAGGGATGCAGAACACTTTAGAGCTGTGATGCTCCCAGACCAAGGCTGGCCATCTGACACACCGGGCGAATGCCCGGTGGACTAGTGGCCGATAGGACTGAATAATACCGAGAATGCTGCTCTAGTGGCAGAAAGGGAGTGTGTGGCTGCCTGTTGTATTCGGTGTATCCTTACTTGAAAATAAGTAATCAATTTTAATTGAGATGCTGGTTTTTAAGCCACGATATCCCAAACATTGGAATGTTTGCAGCCCTCAACAACTGTGCGCCCCTATTTCATAACATCAATTTGTGGTATATGGGAAATGAACACTGAGCGTGCTGGGCCTATCAAGCATCAAATCCATTATTTTGTGAGGCTATTGATTTCTGTTTTTCTATTTATCTGTCTGATGTCAATCAAAAAAAAATCATACAAATTTCAATTCCTGTGACCCTCAAGATTTGACAGAATAGCTAAATCGAGTAATACAGGATGTGTGCACTCAATAGACTGAGGTTAATGAGGAGCAGTCCAATATCAGATGATGTCAGTTAAGGGCTAGGGAAATGTAGCCCCTGCCTAATGTATATAGCAGCAGTTTTTGATATTTTTCATTTTCAATATTTTTTTGTAATCTACTTCATTCGAAACATATATCATATAGCCCATATGTTTCTTTTGGTTGTATTTAATTTATATTTAAATAATTTATAAAAGAACCGGAAAAGACCAATGAACAACATATTCAAGTAATTTAGGCACCATTAGTGACAAGCTCATAAAAAATTAAAACCTTATTTTCCGACACTAGCAATATTACATGCATGTCAGTTGTAACTCAGGTGATGCCAAGGACAGAATAAGTTAAAAAAAAATGTGCTAATTACAAACAGTATTCCAATAAACAAATTCTCCCAAGAAATCCAATGCAATTGTAATAACTAAAATTCCATGCTTATGGTTATAGCTTTTGTGGAAGTGCTCCAGGAGGTCTGGTTAACAGAGCTGATACTGAGGAGAAGCAGATGATGAAAGTAGAAAAGACTTGTGATTCCACGTTTCAGGTCTATGATTTTACAGCAATCGGACGTGCATCAGGGATATTGTTGCGTGCATCAGGGATATTGTTGCGTGCATCAGGGATATTGTTGTGTGCATCAGGGATATTGTTGTGTGCATCAGGGATATTGTTGTGTGCATCAGGGATATTGTTGTGTGCATCAGGGATATTGTTGCATGCATCAGGGAGACGGAAGAAACAACCCCAATTTCGGAGACTCCTGGCATTTCTGTGAGATTGGGACCACTGCATATGGCAGATAGAAACTGATTGTTTTATATATGTAGACAATAACATATAAAGCATAATTCTGGCAAATCGTATCATCTACCAGCTACTTTTCACAATGCATACACTAAAGCATAAAGACTTTTGTGGTACCCGTATAGCCATAGATCATTATAGTTTGTAAGTAGTTAGTAGTATAGTCTGTGTTTACAATAAACTGATTTAACAGGTATAATTGATTACTACTGAGCGAGTGAATTTTTATCTAAATTTAGCTTTTCTTGTTTTTGCTGCTTCACAGATCAATTGTGCTCTAAATTTGAAATTATTTGCAAACTGATCTTACATTAATTTAATATACAATTTATTTTATCCCTTATGTACATGTTAGCTATTCATATGCATATTTATGAAGATAGTTCCTGAATAATTGCCTCTTTGTAACCTTCTTCATTATTTTTTTTTCATTTTTATCCGTGCCAATATCATCTTCTCATGTATATTGGATTTTCAAAGTAAATACCTTGTCATGTGTGTTAAAATTATAGATATATTTTTAGAGTCATGTCACATTGTTAGAATGGCCACTCAAAACTTTATAACTAAGCGGAGCAGCTTAAGCACAGCCATCAGCTACAGACATGATATAGCCTTCAACATTTGGACATGAGAACATAACTAGATACAGCACCTTCAAAAAAGCATAACACAGAACAAAGACCGCTGACTCTTGATGAATCTCTACAGCGACTATGGCAACAGTGCTTGAGACTACCAGTGCCACTACCCCCAAATAAGTTTTTAATCAAGGTCATTTAGAAAGATAATTGTTGTGTCTTAAACACCCATATGTGTTTATTGCTGTAGAGCTCATAGGGGAAAACAGTGACACCACAGTAGGAGAGAGGGCCGTTGACTTGTGTGTGATTCTTCACAAAAGTAATGTGTCAAAAATGTAAAGATATAGGGATTGAGAAAGTTGCAAACTCAGACATAGTTTTCAAGAAATAAAATAGATCTGAAGGTCTTTGTTACAGCTTTATCTGATAACTGTCACATTAATCATTTTGTACGATGAGTATGAACAGGCTATTATAGACCGAACATTTGAAGAAAAAAAATAAAAATGAAAAAATCAAAAGCTGTCTCCCAAGGAACAAATGGATTAGTAGATGTTACAAAATAATGAAATTCGAGATTACATAAAGATCTGATGAATGTTAAATTGTAGTATAATGATCATGGTCCCTATGTGATGGCAAGGACTTTGAAAACATAAAACTGGGGAGAAAAGGCATAATCCAAAAATAACTACTTACAGTGAGTGAAATATCACATTACATTATAGAAAATAATGTAAAGTGATTAATTAAACAGTAATGTATTCAAGAATCAGACCTTTCTTTTGACAAAGCACACTAATGTTCTCTTGGCTAGTAGAACAGACATACATCACACAATCCTAGTTTTAAGTCTTTTCCAAATTATTTCCTGCGTTCTACTTATAAAAAAAAATCTGGTGCGATGCTGAAATTAGGGTGACCACATCGGCCATGTTTTCCAGGATACATATAATTTTGACATATTGCTGACCAGTCCAGATAAAATGCTGCCCTGTAGTATGTGGGATGTATAAACTTATGCATAGGAACCAATTAGTCAGTTACAACCTCCGTACTGCAGGGGAGCATTTAATTTGGCTGGTCAGCAATATGTCAAAATTACTGTTTATGTGTCCTGAAAAACGTTGCTAATGTGGTCACCTTAGCTGGAACCCAATGTCAAGCCAAGGCTTCAGGTAACTATAGCTATGTACTATTCTTACAATCTAAGAAACAGAGGAAAGTGGAAACTGACACGAAAAACACCAGTTGAGCCAGAAAAGCAGGGAGACCTCATAAAAGAAATAAATCTGGAACAAACAATGTTGTTACTGGAAGTAAGTAATTGATCACTGTGCCTAACAAAGGAGAGGGTTTATGCAAGCCTAGGTAATTGCTGATTAGGCGCAGATATACTAAACTGGACACTGAGGCCAATTCTCCCTATGGCTTACTAAATGGAAATCTCCATGTCTCCATTTCTAAGACAAATTGAATGATGGTCCGTAAAATTAAATATGCATTTCTATGTACCCTTTTCTGTTTTGGAAAGGTTACTAAAATAAAAGTTATATGGTAGTCATTAAAATTATGTTTATAGGCAGCACCTCTGGGGAATATCTATACTACTACTAATATTACAGATGTGGCACTAAAGACGGAAAGGTTGGAGCAAAATAAAATGTTCTAACATCGAAGAGGTTTGTGACACTGTATCACTTAAAGTCAGCACTGTGAGAACTTGACTTCTTACTCCTTTGGGCTATTGTGAGTGAGCTTATTTTTCAGTTTTTTTTTGTTTTTATATTCACCACAAGGGAACTGCCTAACAGTTCTCTAGAGAATGCCACTAAAGAACGCAATTCAATTTAATTATTTGATGTGTTAAAGCTTAATCCGTTTGTTTTATAAGAATTGATTTTAATTGCACGTCAGTTACCTTTTAGTTCAGTAATAACAGTAAGAGGATATAGTGGTTTTCAGACATAATTTAAATTAGCATCAACATTTTTTTGAAATTTACTCTACATGACACCTGTTGTTTGGATGTGAGTGAGGTAATATTGATTACCTTCATATTATACAATAAAATTCTGGGGGAAAGTTCTACATGTGGTGGCACATACATTCTATGATAATAAAGTCCCGTAATAAAAATATCATGTTTATTGAAAAAAGGGAACTGAACTCACAAATATATGTATTTATATATACAGTACTTATACAGTATGTAGAAACTAATATATAAAATGCAACAATGTTAGTAGTTTTATGTGATAAGGTGCCCATAATAACGACAGGGCAGCAGTTATAGTGTTATTAATATGTTTTATTGCTATAGAAAAACAATTAAAGAGTATGAAAATCTCAGTTTCAGCAGTACAAACAGTAAAATGGAAAAAAACTAAGGCATTTAAGATGTCTTTAGGTGGAATAAATGTCCACAGAATATTAATCCTACAGACACAATTCTTCACTGCATGTACATGGTTTCTACAATTTTCTTGTATCACTGACAATGTAAGTGTAGGTTAACTTATATTTTTCACGTACAGTGATACTCAGTTCATACCACTTAGAAAATGCTGTTTATTTGGAAGGCACCTAGAGGCACTTGTTTTTCTCAAATTCCCAATATGGAAATGAAATCCGGATTTAACTTGCTTTCAGCCCTCATATGTTTTTATGATAGGTTCGGAAAGCTCATCCTCTTACCGGAAAACCAAACTTGACTACAATATTTTGTGGAGGAAGAAAAAAAAGCAAAATTATAAATGTTTTATTCGACAAAGTAATCCTTGGACAAAGGGCAAATAAGGTGTGTGAAATGGACAGGGTGTATGGATAACTTCAGACACAAAGAGGCATTAGTAAAACAAACCACTTTTGTACCAGGGAACTGGCTGGGGTATTGAGAAAACAGAGTATTTTTATTATGTTTTATAGCTTCCTTTCACCACTGGATGCCTTGTTAACCAGAATCCCTTCTATAAGAGTTTTCAAGAGGATATTGACACATAAGAAACAATATATGTGAAGATCTACTGATCTCTGGTTTTGAACGAATCACTAAAAGAACACAAAACGGAGGTGTTAAAGCTAATGAACCCTAAATATAATGAAACATCAGTTAGGGGTTTAAAGATAAAACATATTCTTTAACCAGCCAGGGATATCATTAGTGAGTACCCCTAAAGCACATCAAGACATCAACTTGAGGTGGCTTTTTGACTTTATTTGGTGATTCATAAACACAATCCATCTTACAATCAATGTAAAGAAAGATTTCAAGACTGTTCAATTTTTGCATAAAATGAGGTAAGAAAACAAATTTCTTTGACTTTTATGACACTAATTTCCTCTATGTAAAAATAAATCATAGACATAGAATAATTGTGTTATTTCACACAATTTTAGACATCTAAACAAAGGTTATTTTACATTATTTTACTGTATGTTTTATATATTTACTATAAAGTATTCTACATTTTGCATATTTAACTGAAAATAGTCTACATATGTATTGATGCATCTGATGTTTTTCCCTTCCTTCATCACTATATAATTACAATATTTAGTGATAAAAAAAAGTTTAATGACTAGGCTGAAGCTGTCCAATATGGAGTAGCAGCTGTCTAATATCTTTCTTAGCTTAAGGAATCAAACATGGTTACATTTTAAATTTATATAATTACTGTTGCACATTACAGTGCAAATGTGATACAAATATTGCAGATATATGAATGCATTTTATAAGCGTTGCCCAGGTAGACAGAAGAACCAATGGATACATCTAGTAGTATAATACTCATTATATTGTTTATATTTTCAAACTGTTCAGTTACACATTACTCAGTGTTCAATACAATACTGTAAAACTGTATGGCAAATGGAATACTGTAAATGCTATATTATGAAAGGGGAAGTAAAGATTTTTGATATTTTATTTCAGTGTCAGAAGTACATATACCTAGTACCTTTTTTAATGAAAAATCAATCAGATAAGAATTTATATTTCAGCTGTGGCTGGGTGCATTTCTGTTCAAAACCGTTTTAGTCTAAGAATTAACAATTTGTAATAGTAACTGAAATAGCAGTATGTTAACAAAAAGCCGGTCCACATGAAAAATATTTTAATAGACACTGCTTCATCTTCTGTATCTAGTGTAATCCTTTATACATAGGGAATAGACAAAGTTGGGTTCTTAAAACGTGGGTTCATAATCCACTGCAGGGTCGTGAGGATGTGGTGGCATCATCAAAAGAAAATGTGCTCTTGTTCTGTAATGATAGTTGTAAAAACAAACTTGAGATGTTCTTTCACAAAGTCTTTGACTACACTCTATTAGCCGTAACAAATAATTCATAAGATAACGTCACAACTAAAGATCAGACTCCTCTGAGTCCAAATGTGTATTATATTACTGGACTTGCACCATGTGCCAGAAATTACCTGGTCTTTTCTGTAAGCACACACACTTATGGTCATGAGCGTATGTGATATTACTTTACTGGGTTATGAGAAAACCAGAAGAACACTAAACTACATTATAGTTTCTACAATTAAACAGATAGGGATTTGCAAATCTTTTTGAAAAAAATCCAGATCTCCTATATTTTGCCTCTACTATTACCTTAATCTGGTAACTTCTGTGAACCTTGTAGTCAATAAGTTAATCATACCTTAATCTAAAGGGTCACCACATCATACGTATTCCCCTCTTTTCCAATACTAGGAATGATTTCACTATAATAGGAATTGATGATTTGAATAGGTGCCCTCAGATGCATATACTGTACCTCTGTACTTCTCCTGGGCATTTAGAAACATTTATCAAGTTATTAAATATACCTCGCATTTTAGTTAGATGTACAGGGTATATTACTATGCTGCATTAATTCATATATTGTAAAGTCGTCAAGTACAATATTAGCTTAATGTGGCAACACAAATACTTTCTGCAATATCTCTCATACTACTCTTCAAGTCTCACTTCTGTTAACCAATAGGATATCCTTGTGAGATGAAATACCAGATCAATACACTGTAGCATTTATTCCGAGCACACCATGTTATACTAATGGAATTGAAGAATTCTATTGATCCGACATTTGAGCATTGTAGAAACCATTGTACATAGTGCAACACTGCCATAATTATACAGTCCATGGATTTAGAAGGCATTATTAAACCTACTGATACAGAAGTCTGTCCTGTTGTAACTCAGCCTATGCTTAGTAATATTTTGGATCATTACTTGCACACTATATTGCAGAATATAAACCTATTTCCCAAGAGGGAAAAGAAAACAATAAAAACAATAACCAAAGCTACATCACTTCAGCAATTACATCCTTGCAAGAGGGAGGCAGAGGTATGTTTGCAGAATATAAATTGATGTTCAAATGGCTGTAATGTAGGTCAGAGTTCGATGACACCCCTGTAATTAAGAAGATAACTTCTGCTACAAAATAGTAGTCATTAAGCTGCATGCTCTATCCTAACTCATTTTTTTTTATTGAAAATTGATGTGTAAAGTATTTTTGCAAAGAGGCTTTGGATAAAAAGAAAGACAATCCACAGATATTTTAATGTCCAGGTCTGGACTGGAAATAAAAAAAGCCTGGCACTTTAAGGCCAACGGCTGTCTAATGACATAAGCAATGCCGATGGCTGGAAATGACAGGCTGCACTTTATATTTTTATGGTCAAAGTGCATGCTCAAATCAACATGTTGACATGGGCTACTGTCAGATGGTTGAATATAAATGTTCATGAAAGATTCCTATCTGACTAGCAAAATAAGATTAAAATGGCCATACTATAGCCAAAGGCCAATATGTACTGTTGTTTCTGTAAAAAAGGTATATTTTACCCCCACACTGCAAGTCTTACACTCTCTAGTTCTAATAACTATTTTCATATTTGCTCACAAATAATTGGCAACAGGTAAGTTGAGCTGGAATGGTAGTTCATCAGAAAGGAAGAAGCGTTGGCTTCCAAGTTTTCTTTTAATTAATTTAATTGGAACATCAATTAAATGGATTGTCTGTCCCAAATGACTTGCAACCAAGTCACCCTGTTGGATAGGTCACTAAATGAAAGATGTGGTTAACATTAATGAACTACTTGGCCTCAATGTGAATGCTGGCTGAAGCAATATGATTTGTCAGTGAATATGAAAGGTGTTTGTGCTGTTTTTATTATTCTTGTTAATTTACCAAACCCCAGCTTCTTCCTCAATGCAGCAAGATCAACGACTTCACAAACAAAATTAGTTACTTATGCATACCGTACCATGCAGTGGAGGAAAAAAATATTTGATCCCCTGCTGATTTTGTATGTTTGCCCACTGACAAAGACATGAACAGTCTATAATTTTAATGGTAGGTTTATTTAAAAAGTGAGAGAATCCAGAATAACGCATTTCAAATAAGTTATAAATTGATTTGACCCCTTTGTAAAACATAACTTAGTACTTGGTGCCAAAACCCTTGTTCACAATCACAGAGTTCAGATGTTTCTTGTAGTTGGCCACTAGGTTTGCACACATCTCAGGAGGGACTTTGTCCCACTCCTCTTGCAGATCCTCTCTAAGTCATCAAGGATTCAAGGCTGACATTTAGCAACTCGCTATCCTCCTCCTCCAGACACGGTGAGCTGAGTTGATGCCAAATAGCTCGATTTTGGCCTCATCTGACCACAACACTTTCACCCAGTTCTCCTCTGAATCACTCAGATGTTCATTGGCAAACTTCAGACAGGCCTGTACATGTGCTGTCCTTGCGGCTGCTACAGAATTTTAGTCCTTCATGGTGAAGTGTGTTACCAATTGTTGTCTTGGTGACTATGGTCCAAGCTGCCTTGAGATCATTGTGACAGAATGACCTGTCATACAAGGCCCCAAGGTAGTCGGAGATGGCTCCAGCCTGGCTGCCAAACAGGCAGGAACTCCATTGTTTAATTAATCCCATCAATAGGATTGCTGATTGGGGATTAAAGGTTGGGCTGTATGCATGTATCTGTTAATTTATGTTAATGAAGTTCTGTGGCTATATCAGTCTATGTTTTACTACAATAAACTGTTCATTCCTGCTGTACTCAGTTCAAGGTAGTTGTGTTTACTTATTGGGTACACATAGCAGGGTTCCAAGGTGCGCATGCTGACTGGTGCTGGAAGTGATTCCGGGGACAACAGGAGGATACATGTGGGTGATCTCTGGGAGTTACTACAGCTCTCTTGGTGAACCCGTTACAATCATTGACAAGATCCTCCCGTGTAGTTCTGTGCTGTTTCCTCACCGTTCTCATGATCATTGAAACTCCACAAGGTGAGATCTTGCATGGAGACACAAGTATACTTCCATGCTCACACACACAAACACACATACATACATCCCACCCCCCTCGGCCCACGCTTACCTCTCACCGCTCCTGTGGCTTTCGTCTGGTTACTTGCACACTGTGCGAGCAGGCTCAGTTTCGCCGCCGGGTCATGTGACTTCCCTGGACAGCACTGATCCAGATTGGAAGGGCCCTTTCTAAACTATATTGTCCCGGTACGAGGAGACATGAACAAGGGGTCGCACTCTGTAGTTACACCAGTGAGCACCTATTACGTGTTAAAGAGTACTTGAAGTGTACATCATATATCCTATTTGGGGACATTTGCATGTATGCAGACTGCTTGGTATGCTATTGTTGAAAATGTCAAGGTTGTTGGCCTATTGTTCCTCATCTCAACCATACCACCCCTGACATCTTGTTGATTACAAAAGTCCAAAGACCAGGATTGATTAAATGACCAGTTCACATTGACTCTGTATACTTTTTATAAATATTCAGCGGGATATAATGTTGCCTTATATTAAAGTGGAGACAGTCATACATTATACCTAGTTTTTCCTACTTATTGTCTTCACACTCAATTGTAATAATGCTAATAAAATCAATTAACTAAGGAGAAAAGTAAAATGCTTATGCTGCTATAACTCATTATGCCACAATCTCTAAAAAACGTACTTAAAATTCTGGTTTTTAATTTTCCTCCGTTGGATTTGTCAACAAATTATACAACTAATTCTGGGCAATATACCTATTTGAGCCAACAAATACACAAACAATAAAAATCATCTGAAAACCTTATATTTATTAATATAAAATATAATAATTACCCAATGCTTTTCCACCGTGAGACAGTTTTTTTTAAAAAATAAACATGGTAATCTGCATCACATTGTCTACACAAAGTATAGTTAGTAACTATAATACCTTTCTTGGCTACCTCAATTGTATTAGACTGCAAGCTTAAACAACTACTAAGGTCTCTTCTTCAGGCATAAGCATGTATATTAAATAATAAGCATGAAACCTAAATAACAGTGTCAGCAAAGACAAAAAATACATTTGTCTCCCTGAAAACCCTATATGGGGGGTTAAATAGTTATGTTGCATTACATAATCTCCTAATCAGCATCTCATAAAGGAGAAAACCTATCTTCCCAGAACTTAAAAGAACGACACAAAGGATGGGGTGCCAGTACCAAGGAAGTAAGATTTACTGCCTTACTGGAAAACTAATAATTGGACTTTCTTGCTCTACACAGTAGGCAAATGACATGTCATGTTCTTGATGAGAAATGTGTTAATTTATTGTAACTCATTACAACTCCTCACTCTGTGAAGCCCTCCACCAGCTCCCTATTAACTCAATTACATTTAAAATCCTTGTACAACATACAAAGCTCCCCCATACATTTCTGCCACTCAAACCTAACATTTCCTAATGAGGAAAGTCTCTCTTTCTTATCATCTTCTCCTTTTCTTGTTCACAAGACTTCACTTGTGCTGCCCCATAGCTCCAGAGCTCACTTCCACCAAACCTTCACCTACCCTAGCTCTCAATATTCAAAAATCTCAAAACCCACTTCAGAGATGCTTACAATCTTTACAGCTAGAACATATCTGTCACTAATACAGCTCCTGCATCCACCTATGGCACTACCTTTTTTAAGTTTTAATAACTCACCTAATTAAGGAGGGCTAACAATACAATAAATATTTACTATTCCTTTACATTAGGAAGGCTGTTGGCTATTCATGCATATAAAGAAGGATGCCATACTAGGCCTGCAGCGAAGGAAAAAATGGCATAAAAACTTTTGTGCTTAGAGTTAGGAAGAGTCTAGTTGAGCAAATGAAGAATAGACACTGGGGTTAGAATTTAGGATATTCAAGGCTAGGATGCATTTGGACACATGGAGAGAAAAAGTCTAAACATTAACATTAAGGGAGATTCTCCTTAACAAAGTCATAGTCAGAAGCATTTGGTTTAATAGGTTTATTTGAAACATTTACTACCCATGAAAATAATGAACATCAAACAAAATGGTATTTCTTTATCGAGATCTGAGGACTTATTCATTGCATGAAACTGCATTCATTCACCTAAAGAATGTCAAAAACACTAGCTGTTATTTTAATGACTCAATCAGAAACAGATCTTAAGATCAATCAAAAACAAATTAACAAACCAATCAAAACATTTTAATTTAGTTTTATATGTTTTTTGAGAAAGAGTCATTGGACATTTAGTTCATGACCTGTTGATTTAAAGGCTGCATCTTTCATTTTAGCATTTACATAACTGTATTGTGTCTTTAATTAAACAAATGTATTCTTACAGTTATCTGAAAACCACCCTGCCATGTTCTGAGGACAAGAAAAAGGAAGAAGAAACTAACATTTTAAACAGATTTAAATTTTTAAACAGGATAAAATTTAATAGTTAGAAAAAAATACATGAAAACATGAAAGTATAGAAAAATGAAGTGGGTGAGATAAGTAATCCTAAAATTTATGTAAACTAATGCTAAAAATATTGCCATATTGTAAAAAAAGCCAACAACTACATTAAAGAGAGCACAAATAGGGAGCTTGAAAAACAGTGTTAATGCCATTAGTAGACCCATATTTCTACCTTTGTAGGTTGTCTGATGCATTGTGCCAATATAAAAACCTATCCCAGTAATATAAAGTTCCCAGCACAATTTTTGACTATATTCTGGTGCAGATCAAAATCAGATTTTTTTTGTTTCTTTTTGGCCTATTAGTTTTCAGACAGCAAATTTTGTTTCCTGTCCATTTGTTTCAATGAAATTCAGGAGAGCTTTTTAGATTCAAAACGAAATATGTTGTTCGACACCCACATTCACAGACTCTCACTCACTCTTTCACACTCTGATTCTCATTCGCTCTCTGTCAAGCTCTTTGAATGTCCCCCTACCTTTTCCATCAACCTATCCCACTTCTATATCTCTCATCACCGCTTCTTCTCTAGAATTCTCTTCATCTTCTTCTATTTCCTCTTCTTGTTCTTCTCTCTTCTGTCTTCAGGCTTCTTTACTCTTTCTTCGTTTGCATCTCCGTGGAGATAACCACCTGGGGAACTGCTTTTTTTGTGGATGTCCACAGGCAAAATGGCGGGCCAATTCAAAGAAAAATTTGGAGCTTTTAGCTTTAGATTTTGTTTGCTTTGTGGGGGTGCTTCTTTTTCAGAGATTTGTATGAATTGTCAAAATATGCAAATTTCATTAAATTTGCAATTCATGTGAATCCGAATGCACAAGTCTAATATACTGTACTGTGCAAAAGTTTAAGGTAGGTGTGAAAAAATGCTGCAAAGTAAGAATGCTTTCAAAAATAGTTTTCTTTTGTTTATTTGTATAACTTAATAAAATGCAAAATGAGTGAACAGAAGAAAAATCAATATTTGGTGTCACTGCTCTTTACCTTAAAAACAGAATCAGTTATTTTAGTTACCGTTGTACACAGTTTAGGATTATACCAAAAAGGCGCTAATGATCATCAATTAAATAAATAGGTTGAAACACAATCATTAACAGAGACAGCTGTGTAGGAGCAAAACAACTAGGTAACAAGCTGTGGTTGCTAAGGACAATTGAATGACAAAAGTCATGCCCAATGGCAAGAGTGAGAGCAGCAAACAGACACAATGTAGTTGCATCAGCAAGGTATCTCCCAGGCAAAAAAAATTAAGCAAAACGGGGTTTCCAGATGTTCTGTCCAAGCTTGTTTGAAGAAGCAAAAATGGATAATGTTGAAGACCATAGACACAGTGGTCAGCCATGGAAACTTGGTGCAGAAGATGAAAAAGATATGCTTACTTCCCTTCCCAATCAAAAAAAATGTCGAGCAGTGTCATCAGCTCAGCATTAGTGGAAAATAGTGGGTCCCTGGTACACCCATCTATTATCTGGAGAAGTCTGGTCAGAAGTGGTCAAAAAGCCATACCTCCAATATGAAACCAAGGCCAAGCTACTCAACTGTTCACAAAAACACAGAAACTGGGGTGCGGAAAAACAGCTGTAGCGGAAGGAAGTTTATTCACCAAAAGGCCTGAGCGAAGAAACAAGAATGAGTGTTTGTAGGCAACAGTGAAGCATGGTGGAGGTCCCTTGCAAGTTTAGGGCTGCATTTCTACAACTGGAGTTAAAGATTCAGTTAGAATTAATGGTCTCCTTATTACTGAGAGCAACAGGCAGATACTTATACTTCTTGCAATACCAGCAGGGAGGCATCTGATTGGGCCCAAATGTATTCTGCAGCATGACAATGACCCTAAACGTACAGCCAAAGTCATTAAAAACTATCTTCAGCGTAAAGGAGAAGTCCTGGAAATGATGGCATGGCCCCCACAGAGCCGTTATCACAACATCATTAAGTCTGTCTGGGATTACATGAAGAGAGGGAAGCAACTGAGGCTGTGGTTAGTTCTCCAAGATGTTTGGAACAACCTACCTGTGGATCTCCTTAAAAACTGTGTGCAAGTTTACTTTAAAAAATTCATGTTGTTTTGAATGCAAAGGGAGGTCACACCAAATATTGATTTGATTTAGAATCCCACATCTGGATCCTTAGTTTACCAAGCACAAGAAGAAAATGTATGAATAATACAGCAGCAAATGCTGCCTCATTGTGACTTTTTGTTCAGTTTTATTAATAGGTCTGCGCAAAACATTTTTCTTTATAGGCGGAACTTAAAAGATTTGTGTTAAACTGCACATATCATTAGATGTTTTAGTTTCACAAATAAGAGCATAGAAAGCCACTTACTAATTGTTCGTGCCCAAAAATCCTATTTGCAGTGGTACATAAAGCTCTGTGAGTGTTTACTGTCCTCTTGACACCAGGGACTGGTAAGGTTCATGTAAAGTGGAGCTACTTATATATCCTTTTCTTTTGTAAGATCACACTTACTTGTAGTGGACCTTGTCAATAGCATATTTGTAGATGGCATGTAAGAGCCTTGGTCTCTAGTCTCCTATTACAAGGACCACTTAAGAAATCACTGTGTATGGCCCAATGGCTCCTGTTGTTAAAAGTGTAAGTGTAACGTTAGCCTATAATATCCTTTCCACAAAAGGATTCATGCTTAATTGAGCCTTATGTATGCATCAACCTTGTGTGTTTCTACCTATGGGAGTGCTAAGTGATATTCTCAGTTTCCCTTGTATATTCCTGTTAATGATTCTTAAGGTAACTCCCAAGACAGATTTATTGATGGTATACAAATAAATATACCCATATATGTTTCCCTTTAATTTGTACTTATGTCCTGTAGTGGTTTTATTTGTTGTAATTTTAAGTGAAAATACCAATACATAACCTGTTTAAAACGAAAAAAATGAAATATACACTTACATAGAAAGGTCCATTCTTATAGTTAGAATACCTTTTTTTCTGTTGTTTTACTATATGAATTGACAGCATTATGCACCTTTACTGAGTTGGGTCATGTGCCCATTTGAGATCAAAGAGTTATTTTTCGATAATCACATAATTATTCTAGTAGCTGACTTTATATTCTGCTATTCGGTAGCAGACTAGGAAACGAAAAGATAACATTATACATTATATGTAATATTTCTTACAGATTGTTCAAAAGTATGACAAAACATTATATTAAAGATAATATAAGTTATTTGTTATAATAATTTTATTATAATCTTGCCTATTCTACTGCAGAGCAAAATTCACACTATTTGGTATGCAAACCATTTTTGTTGGAGCAGACAAAAAATGATTTTACAGTGAACTGAGTTCTAAAAAAGCCAGAGGCAAAGAGAAAGTTTGATATTATTGAATACTTTAAATAAATGCACAATTTCCAGACTACCTAGAAACCCTCCTATATGTCCTTCTACACCCCTCATCTGTTTTATTTTAAGGACAGAGTGAACTGCCTATTTTTAGGCGTGTTTCCTTGCTACAGCACCAAAAAGATAAAATCAAGCAGTTTAACAGCATTTTAGAACAGCACTGTCCCCATATTTCATGGGACTCAAACAGAAATAAGCCACTAGCTTTGTCTTGCATTATCTAGTTTGTAGCAATAGGTGATCTTGTGTTTTTTGTGATTACACTGAAAGACAGCCTTGGGGAAACTCTAAAATGCAATCTCCAGTGTACTGTTTCCACACACTCTCAATCCTAGACCTGAATACTAGTTTTGTACGAAATGTACAAATGTCTGAAAACGAGGAGACCCCCCCAAGGAAATAAATGAAAATGAGAGCTCCGATTTTTTGTTTATATTTTGTCGTTTTTCATGCAATACCCCCTTCTATCCAAAGAACCAGGTGCGCAGAGCACTAACTGTGTTAACCACCATCTATGAAGAAGCTCACAGAAAAAAAATAACTGGTCCTTGAAAAATATCATGAGTGCATGGGTTCTGACATTATACGAATACTAATGAATAAATCAAGTTACTTCTAAAAGTGGTCGAATTTCAAACGTTGCCATAACTCTACTTTAATAAGGGCCATTCATGACAAAAGCACTCTTGTAAGCCTGCACTGGTAAAAATATGAGCCGATTGAATGTCTTTTCATTTTTAAGTGTCCCTAATGGCAACCCTGACTTATTATGAATTCCCCTTTGTAGACATTTTACAATGCTGTGCATGCAGTTTAGAGGGCTACGAGGAGTAATAATGAAAGGGAAATATCACATGGGTTGAGAATTGTTTCATATTATAGAGCAATCTGTCATTAGTGTACATCACCACAATTTTTTAAGTATGCGTTATAAATAGCAGAATGATGATTTTTTTTCCCCTACCGGACATTTCCATTTCAAAGGAAAATGAAGCTGATCATTGCATATTTCCTAAGCAGCAGTGTTTTAATGCAGTAGGTAATATAACTAGCATTACATCAAGAAATTATATACGATCACTTTATCAACAAAATGGCAATACAGCCACCTAGTGACAGACTATTGGGATATTACAGTTTTATCACTCGGCTGAAACTGTGAATCTTAAATACTAAATTTTATATGTTTTCTCTTAAAAAAACAAAATCCTCAAGCATCAATAAAGAAGGAACAAGCTGCAGCATCGCGAAGCACCAGTCCAGAACTGGCCATATCCGCTGAATTTTTTTCTAGGTTGTGGTGGTGGTGGGGAGAGATCGTCTCTTCCATATTTGTTCCTGGCAGCTGATACCATTTTACAGGTTGTGCTGACATCTCACGTTTTACAATGTCCAGTATCATACTATCCTATTTTGTGATATGGAATTCTCGCTAAGAATGGAAAATATGAAAAGCCTCTCTAGTGCAAAGGGCTAAAAGTGGACCAATTACCATAGCAACCATGTTCATTCTTATTGCTTAACTTTTACTACAATAAAACCAGATTTTTTTCAATGTTGATCCTCCGTGGCATGTACAATATGAAGATCCATTGTGTCGTTGTCATCTTATAAACTGACAAAAGATGATTACCATATTAGTATAAATTGTTTGGGACATATGGGAGTAAACCAATTAATACAGCACCTAAAATATCCTGCATATTTATTCCGGCCTTGTTATAGCAAGAATTTAGCATTCAGCATTATGTCTGTCACCAAAATTGTAACAGGATGATAAATTAATGTTAAGTGTTAATTAATATAAAATTCCATTGCTTTTTTGCATTCAATATGCTTGAGTCCTCCCAAAATGTAACACCTGTTGTAAGAAAAAAAAGTCTTTATCTTGAAGTTTTTATGATACAAATATTGTTTTATGTATTTCATATACTTGCACTTTATTTGATGATAGATATTTTGCATTAGCTGATATTTAAAAAAGGAATACTTAAGTATTGTTGTTCAACACTAATGAATAAACATAGTGTAGCACTGAGGGTTTTTAATGAACATTTCCCTAACATGGTGACGGAAATTCCTAACACTTTATTTTGGTTTTATTCAGCATGAATCAGCAGGACATTAACAAAGCAGTAGCTGAGAAATGAACTGGCATAAAGCCTTTTTGTAGGCTACGCACATGGTTATGGCGGCTGAGCACTTGCGGGTTATGACAAAAGTACAATACCTTTTTAAAGATTGTTAAAAATAATAACAGTAATTGTTGCTTGCAAGGCTATACATACTATATATTTAACATGTCTCTATTTTGTGTATGTGAGCATGCAGAAATATTTACCTTGTTTTAGGATTAATACTGCACTGTAAAATGGAACTATAAAATCTAAATATATTAATTGACTGCATTTTCTAGCACACTTTTTGATTACAAGTAAATCTGATGTCTAATATTCAGGTGCATGTCTAGCTGGGTCCTAATAGGGGCATGCAACCCAAGGCCTAGTTGGCTTAGGCCAGAATACCTCACTGGCTGTTTGCCTCTTCAGAGCCACACCCTTGGCACATGGCACAAGTGAAGCTATGGACTGTGGAACAAAATCATCCTTGGCACGTTAAGGACAGCAGCCACTTCATTATGTACATACGGCCAATGTCTGGATATGTTCAGCTGCACTCTACATTCTTACATGGTATTACATGTGGCTGTGTGTCTCTAGCCAGCCATTGTATATTAAAGGACCAGGTATGGCACAGCAACAGTAAAGCTAAATAAAGGTTAAGTAGCCTGATGATTTGCCGGATGCCAGTCTGGGTCTGTGCAAACATTCAAACATAAACCCTGCTGGCATATATTTGCCAGTGGAAGTCTAGCCTACTTAAGAAGTTAATGATCAATTTAACCGAGCAGCAGATTCTCAGACTGCTACTAGAAAAATTGCTGCTTACATTCTCCAAGCGTACTGTGGAGTTTGCAAAACTAAGTTGCTGAGTTTTTAGGAATCCTGTGAGGTCCAATTATGTTTAGATTTTTTCATGCTATATAAAAATCTCACCAGTCTCCCTCCTTTATTTGTTAAGGTAAGAAAACAGTTCAATGTAATCTAGCATTAATTTGGTTTAAACTATTTAATACCTTCATAATTCACTTGAATTTGGTGATATGATAAGTAAGACTTTTGTCTAATATACATATATGTGTCTAAACATTACTGTAATTTTACTTATGCAATACTTGAGGACAATTCTTACTGCTCATGTTAAATGATTACTAGATTGTATTTTCCTACTGATTCACTAGACCTGTAAGAATTGGCGGCCATTTTGAATAACTGGGAACTGTCATTAATTGTTCAGTGATACTGCAGATTGTGTAGTGTACATCTGAGGAAAAAGTAATAAAGAAAATAAAAATCACAGTTTGTGTATGTACCATTATCATTAGCAGCGGTAGTTTGTTAGTAGTTGATAAATACAAGTTACAAACAATGTAAAGCTTTATTCTCTCTCTCTCTCTCTCTCTCTCTCTCTATATATATATATATATATATACATTCAGATAAAGAGATAGTGAGAGCTAGCTTTATTAACTACTTTAAAACCATAGTACCTCGCGCAACCGGGCTATCTTAAGCTTTACTGCTGTAGTGTCATTAGCAAGTAGTTGCCTCAGTAAACTTGTAATAAGTACTTGTAAATTAGTCCATATATGTATCACATAACTGCTCTCCCAAATTAAAACCTAAATCCAAGTTATTAATATTCAGCCATATTGCTATAAATCATGTTTCCTTTGCACAGACAAAACAGCAATCTATACTATTTAAACTTTCATAATTAAGGCTCAATAATCATAATAAAACATCAGCATACAGTTGTTCCAATAGTGTATGGGCCATTCATATAGTCATTTATTTGTATAGCGACATATTTTATATAAGGTAAAAAATTTTAAATGCAGTAACAAAATCAGCATTAACAGAACAGAAAATATTTACACAAAGTAAAACATTTACCACTTACAGTGCATATAAACACACATGACACTAATGTGCTTTTCCATGCGCTTTTAAAAAATATTATTAATGGTAAATAGCGATTGATAAAAAAAAATGATATTGGCCTTTATAACTGCATTTTATATATTATAACTGCATTCAAACAATACCTTCAGTACATGAGCATCTCCAGTGAATATCAATCGACCAGCATAGATATTACCAATGCAGAACACTTACTGATATTTGGGATGCATGCTATACAGCTCCTACATGTTTAAACACGCCAAATGATGGTGTATCTAGCATCGATTTACCTTTTTTATTATGCGGAATTGTTTTTCGAGGTGTGTTTTTACTTTTTCACAAATATTGGTTAAATTATAATGTTCCAAATTATATAGTATATATACAAAGACCCCATCATTTATTCATTCATTATCTATCTATCTATCTATCTATCTATCTATCTATCTATCTATCTATCTACCTATCTATCTATCTATCTATCTATCTGTAGGTTTGCTCACATGGTGTCAGCAAAGTGCAAGATTTAATGAGTGCACTGCTTGCTCATACCTATGACTGAATCACCAATCATTTATAACATCAATTTTAAAATCGGTATTGTTTGAAGTTCGTGTCTAAGCCATGGTTATTTATTCCATGGGGAAGCCTGGATGATTTCTGACTCATTTAATCTGAGCTATTTAAGTTTCAGACGTGTGTCAAGATTCACCTTCTTTAAGTATCACACTTTAATTACACTTTGGCTATTGGGTTTGCCTGCAATCATCTTTGAAATACGACATGCGAGGAGGAATAAGCAGCTTTACCTTTTAAAGACTGCAAAGTATTGCGTAACACATTGAATGCATGATTTCTCAACCGTGATGGATCAAGGTGTGTGTATATATATATATATACCAGATTAATCAATGTCCTAGGGCTGCAAATCTAGGACACCCCTGCTGCAGGAAAGCTATAACAGCTATTGGGATAGAAAATGAAATGGATTTCCTCTTTAACTAGGTGTTAAGGTTGCTTCTTTAGACTGCAAATGGAATGTTCACACCTTCTAAAGGATATTCTCTCACCCTAGATTAAGGAACTGTTAAAAAAATAAAAACCCCTTTTCTCCCATCTTTATTGATGAGTATGAAACAAGCTTTTTTTTAAGGATCAGTCCTTCTTAATTTTTTGGAACATATTTTTTTTCTAGACGTAAGGTACCAAGAACTGTAACGATATAAACAGATAACAATATATGGTAATGAGTACAAGTGTACTCACAGGAGGCTTGAGACATGGAGAAAAACAGCCATCTGCCAGGAGCTGTAAAATGTTAAATCACTATATAGCAGCACCCCCTCCCAAATTAATGTGTGTAAATCAGAATATCCCCCCCCAGCCCCACACACACACCACCAAGGACTGATCCTCCAAAAGATCCAGCCACATCTCCCAAGTGTAACATTTTGATCTGGATTCCTGACCTACTTTGCAATGTACTGTGATAGTGGGCGATAGCATTCAAATTTGTAATTGCCTAAAAACCATCATCCCAAAACCGTGTTGCTCCAACTAAAACCATTGCAGGGTGTATCCCTGGATTGTTCAAACATACTTTGCAAAATCAATTTTCCCCCTGATTTTAAGACCATGTCTAAACACGGTAATATTAAAGCTAAATACATGTAATAGGACAATCTACGGTTATATATGTGTTTTAGAGGCATCCCTCAGCCAGGTTATGCAATCAAGGGTGGACTTTAACTATTTCAGATTGATGCAGAACAGCTACTACCCAAAGTAACCACATACAAAAACTTAGCAAATGCATATTCGGCAGTCAGAAATAACCAGTATTGAATCAAATCACCCAAAATATCAAAATAATGAAATATCTAACTACTTACCTCTATCAAACATGCTCTTCATTTTAGGATTTCTGAAATATATTCCTTTTTTTGTGCAGACTTGAGCTGGAGTGTATGATATTGTATTGTATTTTATAAATACACTATCCTTGGGAAATGAAAACTTCAGCAAAATGAATCACACTCACCCCTCCCCATAAAAAAAATAATATATATAAAGACTGCAAAGGAAATTTCCCATTCAATGATTACCCCCCCCTCAATTTTGGGGAGGTGTGAAGAAATCTTCCAATTAGTATTCAAGATCCATTTAAAATATCCATAGCTTGTTCTTCTTTTTTTTTTCTCCACCCCAAACTAATTCACTAAGGGATACTTGGGGAGCTTCACAATGAGCCTGGGGGTTAAGGAGATCTCTTGGTGTGTCCCCCCCCCACCACCAACACTGGTGCTGAGTATCCAGTGGGGTAGTTATGCTTCCTCTGCCTGCCAGGCTTTGTGCTAGAAATCGCAGTTCTTATTTCCTTACCTACTTTACTGTATGGAAAAACCAGTGAGAGGAGAGGAGAGGAGAGAGAGAGAAAAAAAAAGCAAAAAGATGAATGTTTTATGGAGCTGGATCAGGGATTGAGAGGTGATGAATGTTTTATGGGATCATGTGGTTTGACGTGAGGGGAATCAGGCTTGATCCGATTTACAAGAGACAGAGAGAGCAGATGGGAGGGAACCAGAAGAGAGAAACGGCAAACAAACTAGGATAATGAAAACATTGCAAATCCGAGCAGGAGGAAGCCGGCGTGCGCTGTTCGTTCAGCACCACGGATCTGCAGAGCAAGGGGAGACTTTTACCAAAAGATTCATTGCCTTACCTCTAGGAAACTGTTACAGTTTATTTTCCCATTTTTTTTTGGCAGGCTCGGTGTAATGGTGTCTGGTCCGGGCAGGCTTAGAAGAGTGTGAGGAAATCATCCCTGGGAAGCTACATTTTTCAGACACTTCTTTTAACACCAAAAATCAGGGCTTGGAATGAAAAAAAAAAAAAAAAAAAAGGAATGTATATGTAGTTAAACATATGTAATTGAATTAACATGTTGTGTAAACATGCAATTATATTTGATTGTTGTATGTTTGCTTCATATGCATAATAGTTGAGGAGGAATGGAAAAAAAAAAAAGGAAAAAAAAGTGACGAGAAGAGGAGGTGAAGCATGAACCTGTAATTAACCCTATGAGTGACACGGGGTGTGCAGGATTAGTTGCATATCACTTGCACGGAATAGGTTAATAAGCAGGTAATATATACACTATATGGAAAAAAGTACTGGGGCATGTGACCGATACACCAATAGGAACGTTGATGACATTGCTTTCTAAATTAATATGTAGTGGCTCCCCCATCCCCCCCTTGCAGCTATAGCAGCTTCCACTAGCCTGGAAGGCTTTTCACAAGATTTTGGAGTGTCTGTGGGAATTTTTGCCCATTCATCCGGTAGAGCATTTGTGAGGTCAGGCTCTGATGCTGGATGAGAAGTCCTGCAGTGCAATATCCGTACCAGTTTATTATTGTTATCTTTTATTTATACAGCGCCAACAATTTACGCAAAGCTTCTTACAATACATATATTGACAGACTAACACAAACTGGTACATTAGGTACAGAGGGTCCTGTTTGCCAGGTCACAAAGGTATTCGATGGGCCTTGATTTGGGCACCACTATATGGACAAAAGTATTGGGACATACCTTTTAATTATCTAAAACCAGGCTTGTGTTAGGCTCCTTAATTCTTCCAGTGAAGGAAAACCATAATTATACCATGACATTTTGGACAATGGCAGGCTTCCAACTTGTGGGAATAGTTTGGGGAAGGCCTGTTTCTATTCCAGCATGACTTGACCTGTTTGGTATAATTGTTTAATTATTTATATCATATATATTTTATATATATACTATATATTACCTATATATATTAACCTGAACATTACAATGTAAGTACAATAATAAAAAAAAACTAGAATAGAAGGCCAGAGGTTTACATCTAATTTAAAGATGTTTTACTTTATTGAGAGGGTAGATAAGTGGAACCGTTTCTAAGCAGAAGTGGTAAAGGTTAACACAATCAGGGAATTTAAACATGCATTGTTCATGCAAAAAAATAAAATAATCAATCTCAGACAGATTACGTGTTTTTTTTTCCCACCATTGAAGCCCAGAAAGACATGAGTCCTCCAAGACAGATACTTTTCTTACATTAACCAATTATCTGCAGAGAGGACTTGCATCAATAATGCCACAGTGTAGCAGATCGCACTGTATTATGCTAACGATGTTAACAGGCCAGCATATAGAATTTCAATAGAAAAGACTGGCTCATTATCACACTGCTGTCCTGGAGTTATTTGGCAGGTATGTTTCAATCCATTTGCTGCTGCAGGAGCCTGTCTTGCTTATCTCTGAGTGCATTACTAGCCCCTCTGGCAGGGGAAGGATTAGGATCTTACAGTTAGACTGAAAAGGGAAATACAAATCAGATTACATTTCTGAGAAATGGAAGAAATTTTATAATTTGAAAGCTGGTGTACAAATCACATCTGTCTCATGATCTTCAAACTTACAGTCAGCACTTTAACCCACGTGATTCTTAAGGGAAAACAATTATAGGATTGCCTTGCATATTGTAGTAATATTCTCTCATAATTGGTAATGTATCATGTGCAGCTGATAATAACAAAACTTTTAAAAAGAAAATATAAGACTGGTCAGCTAGGCATTTAGCCCCTTACAACTGACATGTCAGGCATCACATGGAAGAACATGCAGTTAACGACCATTGACGTGTCTGGCATGTCATGGGGATGAAAGATCACTTTCTTCGCTCAAACGGTATTGCTGCAATGCCTTGATATTGAGCCATTCAGCAACACCAAAACAGTTTGCAGGGACGCTGTGTGATCAAACTCAGGTGCAATTGCATTTGCCATATTGAAAGGCAGTGGGCCTTTTAAAAATGGTGGTGCCCTGCTGCTGTAAAAAAAACATAGGAGGCGATCAATGATTGCTCCCTTTGCTCAGCCGGTGTTGCTAAAATGCCTTGATATCAAGGTATTCAGCAACACCCAAAAACCCCCAGGGCACTGTGTGAACACTCTCTGGCTGGTCACAAGTGCCATATTGAAAGGCAGCATGTTTCTCACAAGATGGCGGTGCCCTTTTGCTGGCTAGTAAAAAAATCTGTCCAGACCCACCTGAGACATCTGAGCTACCCCTGCAGGCTGATTACATTTACTGCAATCAGCAATGCAGGGCAATGCAGCCCACAAAATCTAAAACTAAAAAAAGCCTGTACATGTATGGGCTCACAATGGAGTGTTTTAATGGGTTTAAGGACAATATTAGGATCTATTTAGCAGGTTTTTTTTTATTTGTTTTAGTAAAATATTTCTTTTAAATAAAAGTCAGAAAAGAGTTCTTTCCAATTTCTTACCATATTTCTTTTCTACATACATTATATGACATGACCAAAATAATAGTATCTAATTAACCCCCCCCCAAATATATAACTTGTGTGGGTATCAGTAAATGAGAAACAAGAAAATTACATCTTATTACAAACACTGAAGAAATGTTAAAACCATGTTAAAAAAGCCATTGTCATGAAGGGTACAAAATTTTAAAAAAGTCTGGTCACAAAGGGGTTAAAGTATAAGAAGTCAGCATCGTCTTGCTTGAAGCATATATTTATTGATTTTTATAGCACAGTCATATTCTCCAGAGCTGTACAATGGGAGCAATTTCTATGGTTTCTATGTTCACATTAGCAAAATGTGGATTGGTTAAATAAATTCATTATTTATAAAATAAATGTAAGCTTTACTGACCCACAGGCTTGTGGTCAGCTTTGACATTGCTAAGACAACTATTGGTTCTTGAGTACATTGATTTGTACGTGGGCACAATTACAGCTTTCTGATAAAACTATTTGCTAACTTAAAAGCAAACTGTATAAAATGCTGCCTATGTAAAGTTGGTCAAATAGAACAGTTTGGCCCAATTAGCATGTCTAGTTTTATACCTGCTGTAAAGCGTGAACCTTATTTTAGTTACGTTATATTAAGCCCTAAAACTTGTCTTATGTCTGGGATAGCCTTACGCCTGCCCAATGCATAATTTAACTACATCATTATATTAATGGCTTCATCTTATGCTAGAAGGATATTCCACATACCCAATATACTCTCAGCAAAGTTATATATATCTTAAATTGCATTTTATGTATGAATAAGCATTTAGCAAACTCTATAGAAATATACAGTGTATAGTCAAGTGTTGGAGCAAAAATACTCCATGTTAAGACATGTTTTAATGTAAATCATGGGATACAATGTACATCTGTATCACATTGCAACATGTTTGTGAGGATGATACCCTGTAAGTTTTAGATTTTTGAAATAATTTAGTGTAGAATACCCATAACAAAAATGAACAATTTACAATAAAAAACAGAATGAAAAGCTATCAGTGTGAAACATTGGGATGCTCATATGTCTAAAGTTACGGTTTAAAAAATCATCTCATAGTAGTTATACATGTGTAGTACTTCTCTGCATATGCTTTGTTAGCATCCGTGCTGAAAAGCCCCATGCCTCTATGTACTCAATCTGTTTTAGATCTGCAACCTAGAACAAGTGTGTGCAATTTGGAGGAAACAAATACAAAGCACCAATTTTGCATAAATGTAGTCCATCAATAGGTTAACAAACACCTTCCACATGCCTTGTAATAATTTCAGAATTCATATGGATTAGTGTCAATTTCATGGGGCCCAGTAACATACAGACACCAACTGACATGTCACAAATGTCAGATAACGGCACAGTAGCAATATATCCAAATGCACATTTGCCTCACATAGATCTGTTAATAAAGAGCAAGCGCTTGTGTGTAGGCAAAAAACCAAAGTATGTAGTTTCAATAGGCTTCATTCCAGGATATGGAGGTTCACTCAAATCAATGCAGCTTGTAACACTGAGAGGAGTATTCTTTCCAGATATTGAGGAGCCAGGCTCCATGGAACATCACTAGATGAGTCCTTCAAAATGTAAGGTATGGGTGAGCAGGTTAGTTTTTTATTTTTATTGTTTTTAACTTTGACTTAACACTTCCCAATGGAGGGGGTGATTTTGTGAGTGGTAAGCATGGAAATGTATGCTCACACTGAATTCATATGTCTTCATATGTAACTCATAAACTTTTAATGTAAAATTGCAAATAAATTAAAAACAAAACAGAATGGCCCAATGGTAGAGCTCAGTAAAAAGTAATCTTTTTTTTCACATTCCTCCACCAACACGGATCATTCTCACAAAGCGGCCCTGGGTAGCAGTTCCCGCCAAGAAGGCCTTTTTGGAGGCAGAGTGCCATATAGGCGGTATAAGGCATTTCTGGGGACAGAGTGGCATATAGGGGGTATAAGGCATATATGGGGCAGATGTGCATAACTGGAGGGACAGGTTGACATATAAAAGGAAATAAAACCAAAAATTTCTCAATCATTTTTATTAAATATGAAAAAATAGTTTACATAAATCAATCAAGAAATAAAAGTTTCTTACAAGAATATCGTGAAGAATAATGTGATCACTGTTTCGTTCTACTGAATAAAATGGAACTTTTTCGTCTAAAAAGGTTTGCAGTAGCAAATGTTTTGATTCCAAAATCAAAGGAGGGTGGCTAACATTAGCCTTTTTTAAGTACAAAAAAAACCTCTGCTGCTGTGGACTACTCTTCCAGTGATGCTCAGCCAGCACTATGGTGCACACCTGGCTGGCTGAGAATCATAGGAATTTTAGTTCACAGCTAGCATTTGCAGCTTTACTGTTGCTGCACGTCCCATGATGCTCAACCAGCATCATGGAAGTAGTATGTCTGGCTGAGCCTTATGGGAATTCAATTCAATGTGTTGGTTATTTTTTAATATGCATGACTGTGCTGACAAAAATAAACTGTGTTTTAAGTGGCGATGCAAGCGGGACATTTTAAAGTGCAACTGTTTTGAAATGTTGGGAGGTATGAAGATATAATAAAATATTTACAAAAATGTGAGGGGTGTACTCACGTTTGTGAGATACTGTAAGTTAATATTTACAAACACTAGGTTTTTTTTCAGGAAACATCCATTATCTTCAGACCTGGAGGCTGCCATTGTTGTCAGTCATGTGATGTTTTGGATCTCTTCCTCTGCTCAAACACCACATTGAGCTTATTTTTTATGGTGATACTAATGAAGTCCTGCTTGTCCAATTATATCCTTTCATCCATAGACTTTCATTAGTTAGAGTGTCAGGCTGGGTAATTAAGACCTACAGTAATCATCCTTTTTTTTCCCCACAAGTCAGTGATAGACTTGTAGATTTGTGCTAACATAACACAGATAAAATACAAATGACTAATGTGTATCTGCAGAAAACGACAAATTCCCCTTTAACCCTTAGAGTGACAGCTTTGTGTGTTTTTGCAAAATTGTAGTTGTAGGGTATGTTCAAAATACACCTGTATAAACAAAATGTGTAGTCCCATGCAGCTAAAGGCCCAAACACCACTTCTTCAAGTGGTGTGCAGCACAACATAGAACAACAAACATAAAAACCACAGCACTCAGGAAAGTATGCAAAAGTGAAAATCCATAAGTTGTTGGCTTCCTCAGAACAGAATGTTGCAGTTGGGTCATAACTTCTATGCCGTTAAAAACTAAAAGTTTGTTCCTAAAGACAGCGATCTAATGTAATGTTTTCCTACCGTTGTAACAGTCATTTATGGGGCTTAATGTGCTAGCATGTTGCCTGTAGATTAATAGTGAGATCAGCTGACTAAGATGCTAGTAAAGATCAAGTGGCTGGCATGCTGGCAATTGTGGGATTGTGATGTGCCCTATCCCTCTGTAAACCCTCCTTACCCCCATTTAAAAAATGTAATAAATAAAAACACAAACACACATTAATTTATTATATTTAAGCAAATTATAGCAACACATAGCTTAAACATTCACAGTGCACGGTTGGCTAAGGTTTGACTGTAACTCAATTGAGGTGCTGTGGTTAAGGTTGTTGCCGCCAAAGAAGGATTAACCAGTTATTAAATCCAAGGTTTTACATATGTTCTGCACCTTACACTGTAAATGTTTACATGGTGTATTCAACAAAAACGAGAAAACTAATTTAACGACTGATGTCTGCCAAAATCAAGGCCCTTCGAAAGAGCTCACCTATGTTTCCTTCATTTCTATGAAGCTTTCCCTAGTAAGCTGTGTATGGGATTGTCAAACCTGCTAATGTTTTGACTAGGAAAAAAGCTCAAGGAGTTAAATATTTTTTATATATATATGTTCTACAGTCTAGCGCTGCATGCTTCTAAAGGCATAGATTGCGGTGCTGTTGGTCAGCAGCTCATTGGGCGTTTGTCCAGTGTGCAAGTTTGCCAGTCTGGACCTGTTCTAGATTGTTAATTGTATAAGCAGGGCTCTCTTTACCTTTATTTTTGTAAGTCCAAATTTGTATGTGATGCGCTACTGAACCCGGTCCTTCATGATGGTTTTGTGAAATGCTGAAAATATGAAGGTTTTTAGCTAAAACAAAGCTAGAATACCATTCAAAAAATACCTATCTAAGTCATAAATATTGAGGATTCCATCACCCTTTATGACGATATATTGCTTAGCCGTTCTTTATGTCAAAGTACCTTAAGTTTGGTAAGTTCTATCTAATTTTTAAGGCTATATTGCTTACCAAGGACCCTAGACTTGTGTATTCCGATTCGTACAAAAAAAAGTCCCCCAAGTTTGGCGTGTCCGATGTAATTTTTCATTGCTATATTGCTTACCAAGGAGCTAAATCAATGGGACTGTGCTGCAGTTTAACCCAAATGAAACCTCTATGGACACTATGGACACTATTAATGAGGCAGCTGTGCGGCATACTGTCAACAGTAATTAAAGGAAACTATTTTTTTTGTAAAGTATTCTAGTTAAAAGGTGTGTCGACAATTCTGGCAGCAGCACAATGTAGGTAGATACTGATAACTATTCATGTTTCAACTCAGGGGACTTGAAAAATAAAAATGTTTGCCAGGAAAGGACAGTGCCTGCATCATAGGATAATAGCTGCATTCTCATATTCAAGGCCATCCTTTGTACAGAGCAAAATGGGAAGGTTGCCCTGGGCTCTGAGCGCCCAGATGTCCTTCACCAAGTCATACTGCGGGGTCACACGAGACTTGTTATATTGGGAGAGAAGTAGAGTGAGCATGAGTATGTATGTGTAAGTCTTGGGTGCACAAGTGAGTATATGTGTTAGTGTATGGTTACCATGAGTTGTATGTATAACTATGTTATGTTAATGTGTGTGTTTAGTGTATGCTGTTAGCATGTGTGCATGTTACAGTATGGTATTAGTGATTTTGTTAGTGTATGGTGTGAGTCTCAGCATGGGGTGTTCGCATTTGTCTCTGGGTGTCTGGTGGTCTTACTGGAGTTGTGCAAAGGACTTCCTGGATATCAATTTGATGCGTTTGTGGCACTCCAATAAAATGTGAGTTCATTAATTATGAAATTGGGGAGGCCAGCATTTATAACGGTTACTATGCAATAATTTAGTTTTTCCTTTTGTTTCTATTTTTGGGTTATTCTACTGTATATCTGGAATATTTGAAAAAAAAATTATACAACGGTTGTATACACATTGATTATCACATTATACTCAGAGATATCACAGAAGCACACAATATCACTTTTTCATTTTTATACATTTAATCGGTAACCATGGAAACTAGCAGCTACTATAAGCTGCTTGGTCCATACACCGATCTTTACACACAAGCAAATCTTTTCTCTGTTTCAAGAGACAATGCTAATTGGTCACTGATCTGGGTGCAGTGTTACTGCTCCGGGTGGGTGTGGCTTTATTGCTAAATTCTCCCCTTAACAAACATAACTCCTCTGATGACCCATTTCCCAATGCAACTCCTTCACCTCTTTGGGCTCCTTGACTTCATCATGTAACATGTCACTCACTCACCAGTGCCCAGTTTGTCGGTGCCATCCTTTCATCTAAACAGTTCATTGATGTCATATTTGCTCCCAGACAGCTTGTCAGTGCCATTTTGGCCCCAAACAGCATTACACTCAAAGAAGCCGAGAGGGGCAAAGCCGTAGCTAGTGTCTTTTCACAGAAAATTATGCCTACCCCTACATTTTTACAGAGTTATTTTGAGAAAAGTAGAGAAATCAATAACAAGGACATTTATGATATCAGAACTGCAGAGAGTTAAAAAAAGAGTTAAAATGATAGTAAACGAATTTCCTCTAAACAAGTGATTTATTCACATTTTGATGCTGAGTGTGGTATAGCATAACACCCATCAATAGATACTGAATCTGATGGTGGTACAGTATAACTCCCATCAATATATACTGAGCCTAACATTATTATACCACAATTCCCATCACCCAACAGCAAAACTCATATCTTTATATAGTGATCCAGACACTGAGGGTGCTACAGTCAATGATCTCTTCTCATTTTATAGCAAGACAGACACAGATGGTGGTACAGCATAACTTCTATTAGTATATACTGTGCCAGACATTGATGGTGATACACCATAACACACGTCACTATATACTGATCCATACACTGATGATTGTACAGCATATACACATACACTTCAGTATATTAATATCACTTTTTAATGATATGTGCTGGGCCAGTAGTGCAAATGTTCCTAGTTTTTACACCAAGCAGTTGTGGGTCAAACATGTGTTCAATAATTATACATTATGAAGGGCCAATTTAAATATATATATATATATAAATATATATATATATATATATATATATACAGTAAAAGGACAGCTACACCATGAATGCAGAAGAAACTATAAAAGGTTGGCCCATCTAATTAATAATATAGCATCCACAGGGCTTGCTTAGCACCCAAGTTACATTAAAGGACTTGTCCAGCTCCCAGGTTACATACAGGTTACATACTGGCGTAACTACTGCAACCCCTTGTTTCTCTTTCTAAACAATATAGTTTAGAAAGGGCCCTTCCAACCTGGACAGCTCCGCTCTGTTTCATGTCGGAAGGGTCCTTTCTAAACTATTTTAAACCGGCATGGGGAGATAGGAACATATCGCGTCACATTACATCACATGACCCCGAGGTGAAACCAAGGCTGCTTGCACAGTGTAATTCTGTTTGTGTGTGAGCATGGAAGTGTAATTCACATAACATAGTTCACAAGACAAGAACCCAGATTGCTCTCACATGACTTGTCCAGCACCCAGATTGCACCCACATTGAACTCACAGGACTTGCCCGGCACCCATGTTGCATACACAGGATGTGCCCCAGCACACAGACTGCATCCACAGGACTTGCTCAGCAACTAAGTTTCATCCAAAGGACTTGCCCAGCACCAAGGTTGCATTCACAGTACTTACCTAGTTACCAGATCTTAAGCTTTGTGTTTTTTTGGCTTGTCAAAAGTGTAACTATTTTGGAGATATTTTAGTAATCACAGGGAAAACAAGAACTGTTGCAGAACATGACACAACCATTACGATGCCTGCTTGAACCAATAAACAATAATTAATAATGGAGTTGAATAATGCAGATAATGATACTGAGAAAAGGAAGTTACATTGGTTGCTCATATTCCTACACAAGTTGGAATTGAAATACATATAATATTAATTTTTTTCTAAAAAACTATGTCACCTGCGCCTGATCTTTTTCCTTTTTTCCTTTTGACGACTTAAAAGTGTTTTTGCGAATAATTACTGGATACTATTGTGTAGTATGTACTCACCATCTTTCTATCTAAAATACTGATATTGATAATGAGGCAATTGTGATGCAGGGAGATAACGTGACAGTATTTGTGACACTGGGCAGCATTCTAAAGTTTTCAAGCAGATTCTCAAAAAATGTTAACTTTATTAAGGCAGCCAAGTAGGGCTGGTAAACTTAAAGTTTGAATGATGTTAAAATCTCATTTCAAATGGCTTTCATAAAATTGACCAATTAGGTTGAAATTCACAGACTGTGCAACCCATCACATTTTGTGAGAGATGCATTCAGTATTTCATGAGATAGAAATGGATCAAAATTATAGCTTTTAAAAAACATTGAATTATCACAAGTTGAAATGTATAGCTGTTGGGAGGAACCTGTTACAGAGGTGTAGAGTAGAGTGAGACAGCTTTCAGCTAAGTATCTATGTCAGATATGATACCAGGAATTTTCACAAACATTTTACGTGAGGAGTTTCAAAGGACAAAATATTGTCCCAAACAGTATCACCAGTGAGGAACTCATGTTAATTTCTTAAGTAAGTACTTTAAGTAGTGATAACATTTTTTTACTTGAATTTCATGAGATAGGGCAGGCAGGCTGTTGCTTTCTAGGCATCTCTAATTTTAAGATTGTGGACAATTGACTAATGTTACAATGTCTAGAGTTACAATGACTTTGGGAAACATTTCCCGATGAGGCTCTTTCCGTCAGTGGTGTAACTAGAAGCCTCAGGGCCCCAGTGCGAGAATCCGTTACACAACAATTTTTTTCAACACACTATCTACCCCCTCTCCCCCCTTCTCAGGCTATCTACCCTCCTCTCCCTCCCTTCTCAATATCTATCCTCTCCCTAACCCCCATTCTCATTATCTACCCCCTTCTCACTATCTACCCCCCACTATCTAACCTCTATTCTCACTATCTCCCCCCCCACTATCTACCCTCCCCCTTCTCACTATGTACTCTCTCCCTACCCTCCTTTGTAGGTCACTTACTGTGCAGTCCTGTGGTGGAAGCGCAAGGCCTCTGTCTCGCTGCTCTGCTGCAGTGCGCGCGGCTTCACTGCTGAACACTGCTCAGTGTGTAGCCCCAGCACCCGAGACAGAAGCCTTGCGCTCCCACCATTCCAGCGCTGAGGCAGGCGGCGGCAGAGGAGACAGAAGGGCGCAGAGCGGATGCTGAAAACGACTGCTCGGCACCACTTGGGCCCCCCTGACTGGCAGAACTCCAGGGCCCGGTTGCAGTCGCGACCCCTGTGACCCTGGTATTTCCGTCACTGCTTTCCGTGCTTCTTTTATAGCTTTCCTATTTAGTCCCCATAATGTCTGCCAAAATATGCTTTGTACACTAGTTTGCTGAGCAAATTGGCTAGACCTGGACCTTAACTATATGGTGCAAAATCTCCCCTAATCCTACTTTCTTTCAAAGGGCTTAGGGGTGCAATATAAAACACAGAGAGCTAGTTTGTACTGGTTGTATAAAGGTCATATTTGTAAACCTTTACACATATGGCACTCAGTTTACCTCTACAAAGTTTCATGTTTGACATACTTTTGTTGAATTTGGACTGGTGGTTTGTGATTGCAAGCAGAGGCTTTAATTTGACAATGCAAGGTCTGACAATTTTTGCCATTCTTATTGGTTTAGTTTACATACATGTGCGATTTCTTGGGGCTTGCAATGTAAAACTAGAGTTGTTAGGGGCTGTTGCTTATTTGTATAACAACAAGCAAAGCAATGCCCTATTGCATTGACCTAGTGCACAGGAAGATTGTGGTTAAATTAAAATACTTTATACCAACATAATTAAAAATTAAAAATAATTTGATACAATACATACCTTTACAAATGAAAGGAAAAATAGTTTGTACAATTCCTGACAAAAGCCTATTATAAGGATATTTAAAGGGCTACAATTCATTTTCATGGTTTTAGCACCACTATTTTACCTAATGGTACACTAAGTATTCTGCCTAACACACATCATTACACAACTCCCTACTTCTGTAGTCAGTAGCCACAACTGACATAGCTTTGTATTTTGAATATGCTTTAAGAGATCTGTAAACATTTAGTTTTACAAAGAGGGCTTCTATCACACATGTAATTTCCATTTTTCAGACTTCCAGACTGTTATCTGATGTATAACCAATATTGTCATGTAGTTCTTCAAGTAGTTCTTCTGAAGGGTTAGCTTTTCTTATAACATTTTCTACCTCCATCTAATTGCCATGGTTACTTTCTGATTTCAGGTATTAAGGGTCTGAAGTTGCCATTGTCAGATCTATTTTACTAAGTCTCTTTTCACATCTTAAATAAACAATTTAACCTTTGGGATTACTTTGTATAAATGGCATATATATAGACATTGCTTTTAATGTAGAGTTTCATTGGTTCATAACTCTGAATGACACCTTTATGGTAAAGCTTTGTGAAGTCCTCTACTGCCCTCATATCTTGCTCATCTAGAGGGATTGTATCTGTCTCTTTATTATGAGCACATTTGAGGATGACCTTCTGAGCAAGAAGTTGAATATCTTTAACTACTTAAAAGTTGGTACCAGACATGGCAGGTAGGAGTCTAAGATTTATGTAAGGAAGATGTTCTTTCCAAAGTTGGACATTTTCAAATTAAGTATAATATTATTTGATTGGCTTTCACTTCTATATTTTAAATTTTTCTCTTTCCTCCAGGTAACTTACACTACTTTTATAGTTTCTATTCCAAGTTCTTGTTTTACATTGAATTGAATTCTACTGTATATTACAAATGTCCTCATGGGTTCCAAGGGTGTATAAATCTACAGTTAATTCTAATGTCAGGTTAGATTTAAGATTACTTTTTAGGTCATGGATATAAGGAATAAATGTCATTGTCTGGATCCTGGGTGATCAAAGATGCCACTACAATAGATTAGCACAGAAGGCAAATTTCTGATAGCATTTGTCCTCTTCCACTTAATCTAAACACCACTGATGCAGCAGATCCACTCTGTCCACAAATTATATGACTTATATACCCCTATATGCCACCCTGCTCCCCAGATATGCCTTAGAGAACCCTATTTGTAAATGCTCTGAAAAATACCCTTCTTCTTATATTCAAGGTCATCTTATAATAATAATAATAATACAATCTCAAATAGAGGTCTTAAAACTAAGATCCAGATCCCCCACAGCAGGCCCGGACTGGGACAAAAAAAAGGCCCGGGCATTTAAGCCTGAGCAGCCCTTATTTATTTATTTATTTATTGTTAAAGCCCACCCTTCATGTACCATCTTTGCATTTAATCATTCACACAAATCATTAACATTCATTAATGCAGTCTCACAAATCATTCAAGCAATTCATCCTCACATGAATTCATTAATTGTCATACGCATTCACACAATTCATCCACACATTTATTCATTCATTCTCATACGCATTCACACTACCCCCTCTCTTCATCTTATCTGCCCCTTCTCACTATGTTCCCCCTTTTCACTATGTAACCCCCACCTTAAAATAGGCCCAGTCAGGACCGGACTGACTGGTCCTATATGGCCACATTAACGCAGAGCCCCTTAAGCCCGCCGCAACTACCCCCTCCTAACTATCTACCCTCTCCCTCTTTGAAGTTCACTTACCTTTCAGGAGTCCTGCGGTGGGGGTGCAAGGCCTCTGCCTCCCAGCTCTGCCACTGTATGGAACAGTATAGAGTGATGGGAGTTATGATGTACTTTTAGAGCATAATTAGATCATGAAAAAGACATTGGAAATGGTACAGCATAACACCCATCACTCTCACACCTTACCAATCCTCACACATACTCATCCACACATATATACACCAATCCACACATATATACCAATCCACACACATATATACCAATCTCCACACACGTATACACCAAGCCACACACGTATACACCAAGCCACACACGTATACA
>VKOC01000001.1:43791079-43885632 GCA_009364415.1 Spea multiplicata
TTGCCCCAGGCGGCACTTTGGAAGGGGCGGCACTTTGCCGCCCGGCACTTTGCCGCCCCGAGCGTTTTTTTTTTTTGAAACCGAAGAGAGAGAGAGGGGCGCAGAGTGGTTTTCGCTTACCCGCTCGGCGCCCCTCTCTCTCTCCTCTGCGGCGAGTCTCCCTCTTCGGTCTTGGTGCCGGCTTGTAATGCTGAGCGCCGGAAGTGGCGTCAATTTCCGGCGCTCAGAATTACAAGCCGGCACGGTGGCAGAGCAGGGAGACTCGCCGCAGGACTCTTAAAGGTAAGTACCGGCGTCGGCGAAGTTTAAAATGGGGCGGCATTTTAAACTTCGCCCCAGGCGGCGTTACGCCTTCGGCCGGCCCTGATCACACCTACATAAGCTTGTTACACAACCCCATTCCAAAACCATGGGCATTAATATGGAATTGCCCCCTCCCCTTTGCGAGTATAAAAGCCTCCAATCTTCTGGGAAGGCATTCTACAAGTTGTTGGAGTGTGTCAGTGAGAATTTGTGTCCATACAGCCAAAAGACCAACTTTCTTTATTAACACGGAAAGGAACGAATACATTTTTCATCTTTTCATTTCCGGCAAGGAATTGAGCATGACCTACCAGATCAACAGATTCAAAATAATCCATGTGGAGATAAATGATTAAAACATCACCTTCCAGAGACACATTTCTGATCCTCTCTGACTAAACGTTTATTATACTAAAACGGTAATGCCGAGTGATTGACTTCAATAGAGTCTGGCCTTTCTACAATCACATGGCAATTATGTCTGAATTGATTTGGGACTTTATGTAGGTGATACGTACTTTAGCTTTTGACCAGACATTCCCGTACATGCAATCTGTGATTGTGTTAAGTCTATACCCGAAATCAATCTGTCATGGAGGAGTTTTACCACCATTATCTGGTGTCTAAATGTCCTATTAACTACCTATTTTAAACTTTAACCATTTAGAACCTATGACATGACAGGAATTACCTCAGTAGAGTATTTGGGAAATCTCTTAGCTTTGGCTTTTCCATTCCTAAATCCAGTACCTGTTGAAAGTACACATTTGACAATATAGTCCCTGTGACCGAGCCTATTAACCCCAATAGAGGGTGTGGTAATGAATCCTGTAGATCTATAGAAATATAATATCTTCCTTCAGACTCTTCTAGTTCACATAACTTGTTACTTGTCTTCCATATGTTACCTGTCACATCAGTAGTTCCAAACTGTACTGATGTACTGATGCATGCACATTCTCACCCACTAGTCCCTCCTTCTCAGGAATGTCTTGATGACTCAACTGCTACTAGTGGCTGCCATCTCATTGGTTAACTACTTCAGATATGTAAATTATACCCCCAAATACTCATGTGTTTCCAAATAAACTGGGTCCTGTTTTCACCCCACCATGAGTGCTGTCTGATGCTTGGGGTGGGCTGCTATGATCATTTATTTTCCTTTTCAGGACAATAGCCACACTGTGTACCCAAGCCACAGTGCAAACGCAGCTCCGGAGCAGCGGCATCCCCCATTCTCTCTACAATGCTGGTTCTGTCTGGCGCTAAAGGGGTTAATCTGGTCACTCATTTGATTGAAGTGATGATGTAAGTTGTTTTTCCCTTTCCTATCTTCCTTTTAGGATTAGAGTTTGATGACTGTTGGGAGTTATCAAAATCAGATTGGCTCGATCTGTCCCTGAATAAACAAATTCTATTTTGTCAGGGGATGCCAGAGTAGCTCCCTGCCGCCGACCAATATGGTATGGACCTTTAACTTGGCCTGGGGAGGTTCTAGGAGATAAAGGTCTGTAGAAGCAGCTCTATTGGTCGCCGGCAGGGGCCCCATCTGGCATCAATCAATGAAGAGCAGTTGGATCTGAAGTTGTGGGAGTGTGTGCAGTCTGGATCTAGACGCAGAGTGCTGGCCTTGTGGGACCCCTGGAGATCATTAGTTTGTTTACATGACCAATTTTAAATGTATTTGTGTATTGCAATCCTCATGCAGTTTTATTTAATAATATAATATTTTTTTAGGATACAGATTTATTTACTCCATATTATATCTCTAATGTGGTTACCCATAAAAAGGTTTTCTGTTTGATGATTAAGCAAATGACTAGGTAAGTGATGGTGCTGAGGCACCAACATACACCAATGCTGACTATTAATCGGTGAAGAATGCTCTGAAGTCCTACTGTCAGCCCAATCAGGAATTTGTAACGCATTCCTTGACCATTCCTTCAGTCTTTTTAGCCTCTAGCACTAGAAATTGTTTACAATTTTCCAGTTCTAATGTAGAGCTACAAGCATGGGGCTTCAAGAGGCATCAGTTTGAAACATCATGCTTCAACAACTGTATCTGTTTAACCTGTTTTAGCTGAAAATAAAACAGCTTAAGAAAAAAGTAAAATATACTGAACATTGGGCTGCATTCAGTGGTGAAAGTAAATCTATCACAAATAATTGAATAGCAGTCCTCTGATTTGCTGCAATGGGAAAATATTTTATACTCGAAAATCTATTTTTGTTAAAATGATTTTATATTTAAATATAGAGTTCTTAATGCTGACACAAACATTGCTCCAGTAGAAGTCTACAATTTTCATCACTACTCTCTAACTTAATAATCTCATCATGATTATTATAATATTGTCCAGGAGCGGAAGCATCCAAATTACAATATTTATGAGTTAAATCAGAATAATTACACAAACCTAAGGGATCTCAGCGTTATCTTGGCTGTTAAGCATGTCTAAATTAATTATATGTGCACAAAGAGATCCTTGTCCCAAGCACCTCAGAATCAATTTTGTCTGCTGAGAATGATCAGAATGACAGAGAATGGTTTTCCATTAAATTACTGCATGTCGAATAACAAGCAATATTTTAATCCTACACTTTGAAATTACATTTGATGTTCAGGTAGATGGAAAAAATTCAATCCTGGCCCCCCCCTGAACAAATGGGGAAGGGGGATATGACTTCTGGCTTATGCAGGAACGATTTGTATCCCTCTTATTCATTGGCCATGTTTACAAATTTGTATCAAGCAAGAATGTAAGCAGAGGTGGCACTTTCTTACTTCAACCAGGATCGGGCAGGGAGAAGATATGGAATGGATTGCTAAGAAGACTAATATTGTTATTTGGCCTGGCAGTGAATATGTCTTCAATAAAGCTATTGCCAAGCCCTTGCCCACATTTTTGTGTCTGGTGTCTTATTGGGAAGAGTAGAGTCATTCTCCTGATATCTGTATGGATGCTATAGGCCTAAGCAGTCATGTTGTATCTTGAAATCAAAATGAACATCTTCTGGAACTCACCACTATGCAAGAGATCACCAACAACAAAGATAAATTCACATTTATTTAAAAAAATAGACCTACATTTTGTACAATTTTTATGTAATGCTTGTTTTAACCGCTCACTGCTGCTCACGATTTCCCTGGGATCATGGTAATTCCAAACCTGATTCAATCCACCATATAGTAATCTAAGGCAAATAGCAAAATTCAACAAGTAAGAGAGATGGGCAGCCAAAATTCTTCAAATGACAGGGCACGGATCATGGCCTCCATTTTGATTTTCACTGTGCATTATTTCTCTGCTCCTTGAAGAAAGAGGAAACACAAAAATGCATTGGGTTGCTTATGTTATATCTTCTAGCTCTACTTCTGGACTAAAGTTGTCAGATGGCCTTACATTAAATATTTGGACAATACTGATGAACATCTACCACAAAAAAATATATTATTTATAGTTACATACATTTCTAGCATTGCCATAAGTTTGATTATGGGGTACCAAAAAGAAATGGTCCAGCTCGAATCTGCAAACCTCTCTGTGATTGTTTAATTCTTGTATTTTTGGTTAGAAATTGAAACATAGAACTCCAGGGGCGTTAAGAACACTTGAGCACATATTGTTTGCTCAATTTTTTTCGTGCTGTGAAAACCTTTGTGTTGTCATATATTCAGAATCTAATGCATGTTTAAAATCCTGTACTGCATTAACATCTACCACTTCTACTGGAATACTTGTACCTGTATTCCACCATCTCAGTAAAGCAGACAACCTTAGATCATCCTAGTCCTGTGCCAACAGTTACCAGGACTATACATTTTAAGTCAATCATTGCTGAAGTATATATTCAAAATGGACTTAAAAGTTTAAAAACCTTGGGCAAATCAGAAATGTTAGAAATTATATTACTATTTTTAGTAAGCTGTAGGAAACATCTTTTGAAGTCTATGGTCTGTGCTTTGCTTTACAGTAGGCTAATGCTCCAATAGGTTTCTGGGAAATGCTTTAAGAGAAAATGTTTTTCTCGTGTCTGCTGAAAAAGAGCAATCTAATTTGAAAAATATGAAATTCTCTCAAGTGCCATGCAGGAACCCTACTGAGACTGTGTGGGGTGATGGGATGTCACTGTAGGTAGTGTTGATTGTGCTTTTAAAAGTCCACAAAAAAGTGTGAGGGAAGGCAGGGGAAGACTGAGATTACAGCAGATGAAGCAGATAACTGAATTATTTACTGTGTGCACAATAATTATTTGGAGGATCCATGAAGGGTTTAGAAACGGAAAATCGATGAGAAATTACCAGTGACTGTAGATGTCAGAGGGTTCATTGAGTAATTGGAATGAGAGAAAAAAAGAGGAATTGTTGAAAAAGAATATGACGTATTGGTCTGCATGAGCAATATGTGGAATTGATTTCATTATGTATCAAAAACATATAGGCCTTAGTAAGTTCAGACCTTGTGAATCATTTCCTGTTCGAGGCAATTGGTTTATATCTTGTAAAGAGTGCCAAAGTTCCTTTGACTCACTTTGACACATTTTGTTTTTTAAAAAAAGGAAATCTTGGCATTTTGAAAGGTCCATGGAACAGAGGTAATATCTGACATACAACGTCACATTCACTTTTGCCTACAATGCTCTATTTATGAGTCACAGACTTGTTTACAAATGTCTATTTGTTCCATTGTTATTCTAAAGTGCTTCACACTACAAATGCGTATAATTGGCCATGGTTTGAATCGAGTATGGATCCTAAAATAAAGGTAACTGGAAAAATGCAGCTGTGGTCTATAGGTACAAGAGCCTAGTGTAATGCAACTAGAGATGCAAACAAAGGCACTGTTATCTGTAAAGTATGTGGGCAATATCAAATG
The DNA here is from genome assembly GCA_009364415.1 of Spea multiplicata. NCBI lineage: Eukaryota > Metazoa > Chordata > Amphibia > Anura > Pelobatidae > Spea > Spea multiplicata. The sequence continues at coordinate 43,796,260 of VKOC01000001.1, forward strand.
TATGTAAATGACTTATATTTCAGACTCAAAATTACAACCATGGCATTCAGCATCGACATAGAACTTGCGGGAATTTGTTGCATTTCTGCTGCAGTCAAAATTAAAAGGGACAGTGCCCCTGTGTCATTTAATCAATGTATCTTAACATCATGATATTTTGAAACACCAGTGGGATATTTTTTGATCCCAATAAATAGAATTTTGATGACCCATGTAGTATCTCCCTTTTTCTGCTTCTCTTAAGACCTTATAACTTACTTGGTCTTACGTATAGGATGGCCTTATGCGGAAGAATTCAATTACAGTTCTGTATTAACCTCAACCATTTATGTTGAGACATTTGCAATCACCTATAGCTGAGTGTAATTTCCATTGGATAAAAATTGGATAATAAAAATGCTTTTTTATTCTTAGGCATAGCTATATGTCCATTCCAAGCTTTCTTGAATGTTTTTACTTTGTTTCTTTTCTTTTTGTTTGTTTGTGCGACTTCCATTGAAAGGCTATTCCCCATATCTACTACCCTTTGTGTAAAGTAATTCCACCTTTGCATTTCAATTCATCCTATAGTTTGTGTTCTACTTTTTGAAAATATGAGCTCATGCTTTAATGAATACAGCCCCGTCCAAGTAGTTATATAATTCGTATATGTCTGCATTATGAACAGCCACCTTAACTAGAGAGCTTGACTATCTACATGAAATGACTTCACTGTTATCCATTTGCTTATTAAGTTATTCCACCCTTTTTGTGAAAATTGACTGGTCCTTAGTAGGAGGAATGGGGAGAAGGGGAGTCTGCTGCAGGACATAGTTAATTATCATGCAGAGTTTGCCCCACATGCCTCTGAATTAAGGTATCTGTAATGGGCATTTCACTAAATGTCCCATATGAACCAATTGTCTTCTACAAACCTTGTCACATACATGGGTGATCTTGTATGGACACATACTGCCAAATATTTCAGGTCTCCTCATAGAAGCATCTCTGTTGGTTGGTGTGGACAGCTATAGAAAGCTTTGGTGCTGGAAGCTGGGAAAACTGTGGGGGAGCCGCTCAGGACAGTGCCCCCCAAAAATTAGATTTTTGGGAGGTATGTGAATACTTTGCTAATGTCTGTTTTTTAAACATCATACTTTCTCTGAACATCGCAAAAGTAGCTAGGAAAAAATGTGTGTGGGGTGGGGGCATCGATGCATCAATGAGCACATTTGCTACTTGTTAAAACCCTGACAATTTGTTCAGTGAAATGTTTACAACACTAATTATATTGTCTTCCTAGCTAATTACATTATTTTTTTATGATACCATTAGCACTTCTTGCTGCAAGCCAACTTTGAGAACTAAACTAATGGCATAAATGCATTTTTGTTCCATTTAAAGAAAAATGCATTCATTGTTTCCTATTGTGTTGCTAATTACTTTTTCCCCAAAAAAATGTGTTACATTAAAAAGAATATTGGAATCTTAAGAGAAAAACCTTGTTGCATTTAAAAGCAGTTTGATTTGGTAAATACATATACTGTAATATAACTGATAGGCAGGTAAGTGGACTCCGAGGTGCAGAGACATCTGGCAACTGAGCATAAGCTAGCCGAGGTCTCAGGAAAGGAACAAAGTCACCTAATCTGAATCACAATGCAGAAGGCGAAGTCGAGAGGCAAACTGGGTCAAAAACATATCCAAAAACGTCACGACAAATCAGAGATGCAGGAGACAAGGTCAAAAAATAAGCTGGGTCAAGAAACTATAGCAAAGGGTCAGTTGAACTACACAGGAATGTTACTCCAGCAAAGTATGAAAGTGACATTAATATAGGCAGTCCAGCAGGAGTATGAGGCTATTCAAGGTCATAAAAGGTCAGCCATGGTCAAATTATGTCACACGAATGCATTGCTGGGTAGGCCCCAATGTGGCTTACCGCATAGCCGGTGATGCTCTCCAAGTGCTGTAGTGCCCCGCTACCACAGAGAATCTCGTGGTGAGAAGGTGGCACAGGGGGTGTCAGAGTGCTGTTGGAAGATATCCCCTCTGTCGGCGGAGCAGACTGACAGAAAGAACGTAGAGAGACAACCCCGCGACCATGGAAGTAGATCCTTACATATACATTTTATGAGCAAAAATTACCACCTTTTTCTCCTATCGTTGGTGATTTAGTACATTCCTCTTGGGCATGATGCTTTTAGATTATTGTAAGCATTATTGCAATCATTTTACAGTTTAGTTCCTAAAGCCCACCCAAATTTAATCCACGGGAAAGAAATCAACATCCCAACATTAAGAAAAAATATTAACTGAAATCCTCTTAAAAACTAGAGACTTTATTAGCAATAATACATATATAAGCAACAATTATTTGTTGATGCATGTTTAAAATGTAAAGATATAGCAACAAAATTCAGTTATGGGCAACCATCTTGTTTTCATTTGGTCATTAGAGAAGCCCTGCAGGGGTTAAAATGCCCCAAGGAAGCGCGACATGACTGTGGTTGGATGGGACACAAACCAACTGGTTAAGGGGTGAAACGTTTAAGAGGCGGGTGTTTGGGCAAGGTGGGCTGGGCTCACTGAATGGCGGGAAATCAGGCTATTTATAGAGGAGCCCTGTAGGGAATTATTGTCAGAAAAATTTTACAAAGGAAAGTTGTCCCACCTCTTTATATGTTATGTGGTGTTTTTTCAGTTACGGTTTTTGCTCGGCATAGTGCAGTAGCAGGCCATTTCTGGCATGGCCCTGATTTGTTGCACAAACCTTAGGGTGTAAGTGCAGAACACTCCCTGGGCTTAGTGTCCCGGTGGCAGTTCGTAGCCACTGTGCCACTAGTAGAGGATGCCAGTGGCTTCAGTGGAAAGTGTGGCAGCAGTACGCCAATGCCTGGGTTGCTGAGTAATGCATTATTTATTATATTTATGGTATAATACAGTGTTAGTATTTATTTAATGTGTATTAATATTTATTTAATATTTATGTTATTTATTAATTACATGTTTGATGTGTCACGGCGGGTTGTGATAGCCCATCGTGACAAATTAAATTTCCAGCAGAAAATAAAATATGTTATGAGGTTGGGCTATGTGTCTTTATTTGATGAAAGGGGGTCCCTAGACAATCCATCAGTCATGGTTGTTTATAAAGTGATACATGCATTGCGGATGGTTAAGTATGCACTCAAGTCCTATTTTTTCATCGAATACATATTGGGTTGCATTTTGCATGTGTCCCAGTGCAGTTTACTGCATGTAAACTGGTACATACATATATTATTAGAGTTAGAAAATGAAAGTTCGGTCTCATTTAACTCCTCCCCTGGCTGCCTCTCCTGAAAACAGGAAGCATTTGTATGTACGTCTTGCTCAGGCTCGGTAGCACCATTCTACGCAATGGGAGTAGCAGCAGCTAATCACCTGTATGTCAGAGAAAATACAGATGCTGATTTCTGACGTAAGTGGGTGTACTTTTGAGCATTTGTGTAGGAAGTTTGTTTCTGGCTCACATTTGCTTGTTTCGGTAAAGGCAGCTGTGAGAAACAAAATGAGACTCTCATTTATCCTAACTCAAATAACTAAAAAAACATGCAGCGATTTGCAGGGAAAATTGACTTCAATATGCAATAAAAATAATAGTAGTATTTGTTCCTGTATTATAATTTAGTTTTACACATCGACAAGTTTTCCCATAAAAATAAGTGGGTTATATCTACTTTAAGATAATAACTGTCACACTATTATGCCCTATCTTATCCTTCTATTGCACTACAACTCGTTGGGAAGGCTAGAAAACCATAAAGAATAACCTACTTTGTTTACCTTTGGTATACGCTGCATATGCAGTTGCAAAATATTCCATTCAGAAACTATTGGCTATTTCCCCCAGTCCCTATTTAAATTGATAGAATTGTAACAGAACGCCTAAGGCTATCTTTTACTATGTAACTTAGATACATAGAATTTGGCAACAGATAAGAACCATTCAGCCCATCTAGTCTGCCCATTTTCCTGAGGCTCAAGTCTTAATCAATCCTTGATTTCTTAGATTCAAGATAGAACTGTGTAAACCTCTACTGCTTTTGCTGGGAGGCTGTTCCATTTATCTACCACCCTCAAAGTGAAGTAAAGCTTTACCCTACATTACATCTAAACCTCTGACTCTAACATTTCTCCTCCTTTGAAATAAACGTCCCCCATCTCTGCTGTCTCTCCTTCCCCTTGGTCTTTTCTGCTGGATAACTTGTCATTTTTGGTAAATGTAGAGAAGGTAGTTCTTGATGTACAGCGCTTTGGTTGCCATCAAGCATGTGTTTTACTGATAGGCTGTGTGACAAACCCTGTTGCATGAGGGCCATACATGTCACATTTAGGGGTCCTAAGCACAGTCCTCTAGGGCAATCAGAGTCAGGAACACCAGCTTTGAACAAAACAGCCATTTATTTTAACCGCTTAAACCCCCAGAAAAACAAATCATAAAAAGGAAACCTAGCTCCCAGTTGAAGCCCTCTCTAACTAAACTATGCTGGTTCAGACTGACCAGCCCAATCACCCACTAACTTGACCTCCCAGCCAGACCCAGCTACGCCAGGCTCTGGAAAACCTCCCCCAGACAGCACACACAGGTCCAGGCAGGTATTGCCTCACTTGGCTCAGGGATGGTCTACTTGTTCAGGACCTCTCCTTGCCCTGGGAGCTCAGGGAAACTTCCTCTTCCCCAACAATCTCTCTGAGTATCAGGCTCCAGGGGTTTTTAATGCCCAGCACCTGTGTCTGATGCCGGCCTCATAGAAATCCCGGACTGCATCCTACAGACTTCTTGCCTTCTGGAAAACCCAGCATGGAATTTCCACAAAATGGGGAAACAAAACATTGACCCACCCTGCTCTCCAATTGCTCCACCCCATGCACCCATATGTATAATCTGCATAGCAGCTGTACCCAGATGCCATGCTAATCATCTCCCTGGGGTTTACACTGTCACAGCTGGTAAATTCAATGTAAATGTAAATTAGTATTTATTAATAATAATATTAGTAATTTTTTACCCCACAAAATGGCAACACTATATAAGCCTCCAGTTGGCTCATGACTGGCCCTTAATTTGGAGTCAACTAACTAGCATGTGTTTGTATTTATCTGAACAATGGAAATTTATTGAGCACTTGAAATGGAAAAAAATAGCTGTTTTGTTGTGTATATGAAATCTTGGTGCGCAGGCATACTGAAAAAAGGAAAATGTTTATTTTTTACTTCATTTATATTTGAGCACAAGTAAAATAAAATGCATATCTATATGTGTATACATGGAGAATGTAGATAAGTGGTTAGCATTTTTTAACAAATGCTACTCAGACATTTAATGACATAAGTACAGATAATTATACTATTCATAAACAGAGCAGACAAACAGCATTTTTTTACAATGTTTTTTACATTTCGTATCATTATTAAGTACAACTTTAATTACAAAGAAAGGCTAAACTTTAATGTTTAGCTTTTTTTTATTTTTCCAGGAACATTTTTTTTTATTTATATGAGGATTAAAGTAATATTTCTTCACTCTATAAACTCGTATTACACAACCATAAAAAAATATTCAATCACCTTTTTTTTGTGAAGCTGTATTTTTTTTTGTGAACAGCTTGGTTTTGTTTTTCTTTGTTTTCAACAACATATGGAGCTCAGCCATAAGCCTTCTTTGAAACAGTTTCAAAATGAAAATACAGGCTTTAAGAGTATATAGGTAGAATCGAGAACAAAGTGATAAAGAGGAGATTTGCTGTAATTAGCAAAGCCGAATTAGTTCCTGGTTGATACATTCGACACTGAGATTTTGACTTCACCTTTTTCAAGCAAGGGTTTTTCTTTTTATTTGGGACTGTAGAAGGTTCAACAGACTCAAACACATTGTTTTGCTTTAACTTGGTAAGTGAGCTGTCTGTTTTGCTGGTAAAGGTTCCGAAGGGAGAGTCGTTGATTTGCTTGTGTGTTCTGTTTTTTCTGTTGTCTACATTGCCAACCATTTTTGTTTTAGAAATATTTTCTTTGTCTTTTACCGGGATGTTTGGTGATACTCGACTTGTATGTGAAGAAGGGCCTGTTTTAGCATTTGTTCCAGTAAATGAAGGCTTATTCACCGGCTGACAACAATCATCGGTCATCTCGTCCAAATCCAAGAATGTTTCTGCATCGGTTTGTTTCCCGTGCCCACTCTTTGCAGTAAATAAACCTGTTCTCATCTGAATGAAAGAAGTGTTGGTACACCCATCTAGATCAGTGATCTTTAGTTTCTTGAGATCAGATCCTGCAAGGTTCAGTGGGATGTAGCATTCCAGCTCTGATGATGACCCTTTAAACTGTTTTAACCAATTCCACAGAGATTTAGCCCTACAATCACAGATCCACTGGTTTCCATTTAGACGTAAATATTGAAGTGATACAAGAGGGGACAATATCTCTCCCTTAAGGACCGTCAAGTTGTTGTTAAACAAATATAGGGTCGTCACTTTTTTGAGATCGTGGAACGTTCTCCGATGGACAAAAGTAAGTCTGTTCTGATGAACCAGCAATCTGTCTAAGTTAATTAGACCATTGAATACATTTTCAGATAGACTATTGAGTTTATTACCATGGAGAAACAGGAAAGTGAGGTTTCCCAAATCGACAAAAGTATCGTCAGGCAAGAAATGTAAATTGTTGTCGTGGAGATAGAGGTACTGCAAAGAAAAAAGACCTTGGAAAATTCCTGGGGGCAGGTCCTGCAAACCACATCGATTTAGGTGTAATGTATGTAGATGGACAAGCCCTCGGAATGTGAGTGGAGAAATGGTTTTAAGATTAAAGTTGTCACTCATGTCTAGTTCCTCCAGCTTGTTTAATCCATGAAAAGATCCAGACTCAATATAGCTAATATTGTTTGAATGAATCCATAAAATAGTGAGATTTTGACACGATGTGAAGCTACTAGACCTTATTAAAGTTATTTTATTGTTGTGGAGAAATATCCTTTGAGTCTGTATTGGAATGTATGATGGGATTACAGTCAGTCTTTGTTGCTGACAGCTGATTGTGATCTTAGGTTCATCGTAGCATATGCAAGCCTCTGGACAGCCTTCTACTTTAAACCTGAAGCTGATGCAGCAGGTAACAAGAAAAAGTAGCTTTGTTCCTGAAATAAAACAAAAAAACACATAAATAAGGAATACATAACTTACAATACATTTATATTGGCATATTATTCATTGTAATAATAAAGTATTTGACTCAGATTAGGTACTACATATCAGTCTGTTGCTCAATATTGAATGCAGGAATAGAGGATTTGATTCTGGGGAAAAATCTTTAGCCCACCTATTCTCCAGTTCCTTTTATGTCCTAAAGTCTGGTTCCACAGTAGTCTCATATTATCCATATATCCTAAAAGATGCTGTTACACTTACCCTGCTAAATGTAACATGTTAATGATCCAAATGCAGTGTTAGAAACATTGTTCCTACTAGTGTTGAATCATTATAAATAAACTAAAAATGTCTCCTGCGCTGTTTTATGGGATTAAATCTTCAGAAGGAAAATGGCAGAACTGGTTTAAGTGCATTATACAGAACAGTTATTATTTTAACTTAGTGAAACAACACTTTATATTCCCTCATTAGACTTATTCCATTCAAAAATGCACCAAGTTAACTTGCATTGTTTTTAATCTTATTAATATAGTAGAAGTGGGAATGTTGGTGGCACAACATTAAGTGAGTTGGGATAGAGCCAGATCCTTGGTTCAGCTAGTTGAGACATGGAAAAAGGGGAACCACACTTGTTTTACAGTGTAATGAGGGCTAGATCTTAAATACAGACTCTGGCTCATCCAGCTATGCAGAATAACCATGTATTCTAAGTTGTTGAAACAAAGAGTAGAACAGGTCAAAGATTACAGCTAAATCAGATATTTCAAGATGCCTATCATGGTGATAATACATTTGTAGCACAATTACATTTCTTAAAATAAAGCCTTGTGAATATTTTCAAAATAAAATGCATATATTTTTGCTTAATTGAGTATGCATTTCTAGGTCACTTATTTTTTTTATTAAGAGATCGTGAACATAAAATGACACATTATGATCTGCTCTTTACTTATGTTTGCCTGTGATATTTCTGGCCTTTACGCTTTATATTTTGTTTTCATACGAGTTCACCTGTTTTTCACACATTCTAGAGTAAAAAATCTGTGCGACCTAAATGTGTCCATGTTGTCAAGACATATAGAAAATTGCTCTAAAAGATGCAGGCATTCTCTGCTGTATTTTGGAAGTAGGTTTTCCAATCCATTTACATATACAGAGATCTTCATCATTCTCTCTACCGTGATATATTTGTAAAGCGCTACAGCTCACTGCAATAAGATTACCATCAATCGCTTTGAAAGTATTGATCTTCAGAGGCAGTCAAATGAGCTGTATCAGTGATTTCCAAATTTTGCCTCTAACATTTCTTAAATAGCAGTCCACTTGCTCCTTAACAGACTTGTCAAGAACACAGTCTTTTAGACGCATGCAATATCGCTCTCTCAGACACAGCCCTCAATATGGGATATAAATGTAAAGAAAAATCCCAATAATCAAAAGATAAAAAAGCTATATATGGTGTATTTTGTTTTTACCAGACTCAGCAGTTTTTAATGTTAGAAAATAATATTTACCAGAATACACTTGACTTGTTTTAATTTGCTGGAATAACTGGTATAGAGATCAGGCAAAAGGAGGTTAAACGTGTGCCCTAAATTCAAACTACATAATGATCACGGTTGAATTTATGCTTAGGTTGTTCCTACGCATCACTATCACTACCACGGGAGCTTCTTCCCTCAGTAATTATTAAATAGAACATGGAAGGTATGTAGATCTTCTATTTGGAGAACTTACTAAATGGGGCCAATGCTTCCTTTTTTTCCTTCTTTGCCTGCCCAATTACTAGCTGTAACAAGTACTCAGCTAGTCGAAAGCACTTAAGACATAACATTGCTTTCAGAAACAAATATAAAGAAAATGTACAGCCTGCAGCCTCCAGACAGCATTTGCAGAGAGCGTACTCGTCTCAGGTGACCCCACATCTTATAGACACACGTGGAATTGTGCATTAACAGCTCCCACAAAAAAGCCCAAACTGTTCTTCTCATTGTTGGCCCTTCTTGGCATGTGCATATATAACAAACTTTTTTGAGGAAGGTCAGATATATTACTCTAGCTAGTGCTCAGCACAACATTAATTCAGTTCTAAGTATAGATCAAAAACCTCTGTGTGCCAGTTAATCACAAGAAGTAGAAATAATTGTTTCAGTCTAAAACTAGATGTTTCTTTATTATAATAAATGAGCGGTGTTTTGGATTGTGTTTTTCAAAATTAATTTTGAGCTCTCTAATGTGTCAGCCATGATATGACATGCCAGCTACCCACTCTGAGCCTCAGCACAGTCCTAGACCTGCATTCAAAGGCTACGGAACACACCTGGGCATCTGGCACTAATGCCGAGAAGGACGTGTTATTCGGGATATGCACCTTTTGATGCCTGCTGTCCACACAGAGAGATTATGAGGATGCTGTTTCTCATCATACTTTGTTGAATTATATGGGAAATGGGATCAGTACCAAAGTAAAGCTGTGGGTTAGATGGCTGTATTCTGAAAACTCGCTAGCAGTAATTGCTTGCAATCCCTGTCAGTCCTCTGATTATGTCTCACTCTCTTCACGCTGATAGATTTCTGGCAACCAATCTCTTCCATAAAAAGGAAGTTGGCATGGAAGCCTACTTTCGGAAATATATAATGAGAGTAACAGTACACTGTATGTTGAAATCTATACATCGTGACACTTATCAAGATAAAAAATAAGCTCCAGGAATCCTCAGCTTATTTTTAAATTGGAGCTAGATACTAGTATACCTGAAAGCAAATGTGTATCTCTTGGTTCATTAAAGGAAAAAAATATGAGAGGCATCAGAAATGCTTATTATATCCACCCTCCCAAACAAGCATCCACTAGAGAAAACACACACATAGAAACATTCAAATATATTTATGCTTTCAGGAATGCATGGAGATTATCTTTGACCATAATGGCAGAAGTCTTGCTGTTAACATGTATAGCAATCCTATGTGAAAAGTACCAAAAAAATTGTTTCAGAAAAAATAGCTTAATTACAGCTAGTGGGCAGGATGGGTAACCAGCAACTGGTAGTTTGACCACACACATTACTATTCTAGATAAAAATATTCAGGTTGACACTCATAACTGGTACTCTAGAGACAATAAAAACAATATTTAACTTAGTATCAATAGTAGTATCAGTATTCATTAGTTTCATTCCTGGTCCACAATCAGATTCCTGGATGGAAACACAAACAGAGTAAGGTAAACTTTTTCAGATGTCATTTTGGTTGAATTTTCACATCCCTATGCATCACCTTCACAGGGGCCAACGACTCAGAAGCTCTAGCTTTGCCCTGCTACAAGATTTTTATCTCTTGAAAGACTACTGAGTTTTCACTTTTAAACTGGCCATAGAACCCATTACTGGCTAGTTTTGAAGTCTAAACCATGGACACCCTTTGCTTCTCCTCCCACATAGTACATATGTACATATGTAACTGAAACTCCCAGTGGAAGTGATCATTGTTTTTATTCTTGCAAATCTGTTTTTTTTTTGTATTTCATTTGTTTGCATAACAATGCAAACCGGGCCAAAATTAGGGAGTGCGAGGTCTGTCACTTTAGACCTCGGCTTCCGTGCTCCCTAATCACTATGCAACGGCAAATAATGCCGAGCGCCGGGATATGACCGGGCTCTGCATCAACAGCTGGCGCATAGTGATGAGGGAGCACTAAAGCAGAGGTCTGAAGTGACAGACATCGCACTCCCATGACAGGATGGAGGATGAGAAAGGTGATGGGGAGAAATGGGTTTAAGGGCAGTGAGTGTATATATATATGTGTGTGTGTCTGTAAGAGCAGTGTAGATATTTGTGTGTTTGTAAGCTGGTGTTTGTATGTGTATGTGCATATTTGTGTGTGTAAAGGCAAAGGTGTGTAAGTGCAGTGTATGTGTATACGTGCAGTGGCGTCGCTACAGGGGGGCAAGGGGGGGCAATTGCCCCCCCTAGGTTAATCCTTGCCCCCCCTGTTGCCCCCCTGCCGAATTTCGAATAAAGTCGCAATGCGACTTTAAATCCCGTCTTTCTTTTTTTTTATTAATTATTTTTTTATGTGGAGGAGAGAGAGGATGCAGCCCGCGTAAGATCGGCAGCCAAGGCAACCGATCTTACGCGGGCCGCACCTCGAGCCCTGCTACTTACCTGTGGGAGGGTCTTCTGTGCTGCTTACAGGAAGCGGAAGCTAGCCGAGAATGCAGAGGGAGGCCGCGCCCCCTGCTGAAGTCTTGCTGAAGTCATCGAGGAGCTGCAGTGCAGGTAAGGGGGTGGGGAGGGTGTTTGAATGAGTGTGTGTAAGTGCTGTGTAAGCCAGTACCAGCATGTACTGGCTGACTTGGCATGATAGGAGTGTGATTGCTAACAGCAATCACAGTCCCATCATGCCTAGGTTCCAGGATTTACTGGTTGGATGTGTAAGTGCTGGAACCTAGGCATGATGGGACTTTGATTGCTGTTAGCAATCACACTCCTATCATGCCAAGCCAGCCAGTACATGCTGAAACCTGGCTAGCTGCCCGTCCCCCCCTTGTGTATTGATGCTGCCAGCAGTATGGGGTCTGCACATCACAGCCACCCTGTACCAGCATGTACTGGCTGACTTGGCATGATAGGAGTGTGATTGCTAACGGCAATCACAGTCCCATCATGCCTAGGTTCCAGGATTTACTGGTTGGATGTGTAAGTGCTGGAACCTAGGCATGATGGGACTTTGATTGCTGTTAGCAATCACACTCCTATCATGCCAAGCCAGCCAGTACATGCTGAAACCTGGCTAGCTGCCCCCCCTTGTGTATTGATGCTGCCAGCAGTATGGGGTCTTTACATCACAGCCACCCTGTACCAGCATGTACTGGCTGACTTGGCATGATAGGAGTGTGATTGCTAACAGCAATCACAGTCCCATCATGCCTAGGTTCCAGGATTTACTGGTTGGATGTGTAAGTGCTGGAACCTAGGCATGAAGGGACTTTGATTGCTGTTAGCAATCAACTCCTATCATGCCAAGTCAGCCAGTACATGCTGAAACCTGGCTAGCTGCCCCCCCTTGTGTATTGATGCTGCCAGCAGTATGGGGTCTGCACATCACAGCCACCCTGTACCAGCATGTACTGGCTGACTTGGCATGATAGGAGTGTGATTGCTAACGGCAATCACAGTCCCATCATGCCTAGGTTCCAGGATTTACTGGTTGGATGTGTAAGTGCTGGAACCTAGGCATCATGGGACTTTGATTGCTGTTAGCAATCACACTCCTATCATGCCAAGTCAGCCAGTACATGCTGAAACCTAGCTAGCTGCCCCCCCCCTTGTGTATTGATGCTGCCAGCAGTATGGGGTCTACACATCACTTACAGCCACCCTGTACCAGCATGTACTGGCTGACCTGGCATGATAGGAGTGTGATTGCTAACAGCAATCACAGCAAGCACAGTCCCATCATGCCTAGGTACCAACATTTACTGGTTGCCTGGGTATGATAGGAGTGTGATTGCTGTGTGGGCAGTGTGGATGCCAGGGCTGGCTTTGGGGTGTGGGTAATTCTGGGGGTTTTAAATATACCTTTTAATGCTGTGTTTTTATGTGAATTCCAATTGATCTATACCTGCAATGCTACGTTTCATATACTATTGTATACCTGCAAATACAGGATTTGTATGTCTGATTCTGTTTATTTGATATATACCTTCAGTGCTGAGATCACAAGTTAATTTCAGTTGATCTATACATGCAAAGCTTGGTTTGTGTGTTAACGTGTTGATCTATACCTGCTATTGGCAACTGGGGCTAATATTAATATATATGGGCAGCAGGGGCATCAATACACAAGGGGCAAAAACACTAAGGGGGTATAAACAACAATGCAGTGTGAAAAATCCATCCTGATGTAGACGTCTGTGACGTAGATTGTGTCCTGCTGTTTGTGTGTTTTTGGTTATCGGTGTAGCAGAGCCTGTCCTCGGGTGTGTGTATAGGTGTTGGTGTGGCAGAGCCTGTCCTGGTGTGTGTTTGGGTGTTGGTGTGGCAGAGCCTGTCCTGGTGTGTGTGTTCAGTTATCAGTGTGGCAGAGCCCGTCCTAGGTGTGTGTGTGGGTGTCAGTGTGGCAGAGCCTGTCCTGATGTGTTTGGGTGTCAATGTGGCAGAGCCTGTCCTGATGTGTTTGGGTGTCTGTGTGGCAGAGCCTGTCCTGGTGTGTGTCTGGGTGTTGGTGTGATAGAGCCTGTGTTGGTGTGTGTGTTTGGTCATCTGTTCCTGGCACTTAACTTAGAGTAGGAATTATTTCATTTATATTTATCTAGAGATAAAATGCCCTCCTGAAGTTGTAGTGACTTCAGGGGACAAATCGTTCAAGGCCCTGAAATAATTTAGTGGAAAAGTTATTTATTGTGTTATTATATTTATTTCAAGGATTAGTCGCACTCAATTGTGGCTTCAGGCTTCCCGTGTTGAATGACCAAGTATTATTTTAGCCCAATAATAAAAGTATAATTCCATAGCACATAACTTTTGGAAATTATGAATGCCCCCCCAGTTTGACTGTGGTATCTTGTGTGCCCCCCCTATATATTGTTTCTAGAGTCGCCACTGCAGGTGAACCCATGCATGGGTGGGTATTACTGTTACCGGGAGATGTTGCTGAACACATATTGGGGTGTTGTGTGACAATGACATATATCAGGACCTGTAAATACTACCTGAAGTAAAACGTGTGTGGGAAACACCTCAAAAGAATGACTACTACATGGAAAGAGTTAAAATACTAGCATTTGAAATATCCTGGGGTGTCTAGTCTTCAAAAATATATGGTTTGATGGGGTAAATTGCATTGGCCGGCTTCAAAGATACCCGAAATGGCACATGGAGGAAGAATTACCAGATTTGGAAAAAATGGCAAAACGCTACTTGTAATTATTGCCCCATAACATGCAGAAAAAGCAATGTTTATAGTAAACATGATACAACCAAAATAATGACATCTAAAGAAAGCCCTTCTTGTCCCACAAAAAAACAATATATAACTTGTGTGGATTTAGTAAATGGGAAAAAAATTACAGCTACACCCACGCACCGCAGAAATGTTGAAACAGCAATTGTCACAAAGGGTACAAAAATAAAATCAGCCGTTGTCACGAAGGAGTTAAAATTGACACTATGCAAAATAGACAATAATATCAAGCTTACAGCTTGTTGGGTTGTGTGGTAGCACCCATAATAAAGTTATAAGAGCCTTGCCCTTAAATATATACATAAATAGTCAAGTGAGAGTATTCACGGGACTTAAATAAATAAATACTTTTTTGTACATAATCATGAGATCAGTGTGTCCTTGTTTTCTACTATTTCATCTTGAAACTAAATATGTTTTTTTTCAGTGTTATTTCTCACACCAGACTGAGTGCAAAGACAAAAACAAGTTAATCTATTCTAACCCCTTAGAGCCACATGGATATGTATGTGCCATTTTGTGCCTTGGTGCTGTAATTACCAAGTTCTTATTGTGGCGTGTGTTCAGTAGTATGTACTATGTTGTTGTTATGCTGTTTTGATTGTCCCCTCTTTATTATTTTCTACTTTTCACGTGAGAGGTTATTACATTACATTTATTTATAAAGCGCAGGCAGATTCCGCAGCGCTGTTACAGTCAGTAGAACAATTTCACATACAAAAACAAACTGGTGCGAAAGGAGAAGAGGGCCCTGCTCTTGCAAGCTTACAATCGAGTCGGTGGTTGAGGGGGAAGTGAGACAATAGGAGAGGACTGCTTGGATGGGGATGAGTTGTTCTGGTTCCGTTTTCTGCAGTGGTACCTCTTAAATAGCCACTTATGATGAGGCCACATCAGCTACATATTCAAGCAAGCTTGTTTCCAAATGAGGCCTAGGAATTTATAGGGCTGCCTCACAAATGGTCAGATAAGGTAATTGCATACAGGAGGCAGATGTTTCACACCTTGGCTAACAAATGCAATTAAGCTAGACTAGAGGTTACCACATTTAACCCTTTGATAGCAGCAGGGTATGGAGACAGGCAGGATACAGACATACCGGGTGGAAAACAGGGGTAACAGCAGGAGATGAGGGGTTCAAATGAAATATGGGATATTCATACCTGTAAGAGAAGGAGATATGGCAGACATTAGTGATTGCCAGAGGAGTTGTTGGATGAAAGCATGAAGACCAGGGATGGCTGTCTGGATAGTCCAGTGTAACTTAAATAGCCACTTGGGGAGAGGCCACAGCAGCTACATTTCCAAGCAAGCTTTGGAGCTTTTATCATGTTCATAAAGGTTTATTTCAAAATCGCAAACTACTTCCCAGCTGAGGTGTACTTTTTATCATCCAAATTCTGCACATGATGTAAAAAAAGGCAAAAAAAAACTGTTTTACTCCAATATATGTTTAAAATGCAAAAATTATTGCATTTCTGGTTAATAATGGGATGCCTGTTGATTTCATGGTTTAGGTATTAACACACACAACAGCTTTGTGGTTGACAGAAATAATGCCACTAGATACCACGGCTGCTAGAATATGTGAATAACCACTAGATGGCCTTCCAATAAAGAGAAGAATACAAAAAATGAACTGCTGCTGGTATCAGCGAATATTCTTCTTCATTGAATGCACAAGTTCCTCCTGCCTCTTGCATAGTTATGTTGGCGAGGTGACTTAAGTAAATCTGGCCTCATGCATTATGCAGGACCAGCATTATCTTTCATGCAGGAGGAAAGGAAAGCTTACTGATATCTGGGAGTGGCATCAGAGGACAATTTAATATTGATACATTTTGCGTTATATTACTACTTTGTTCAACAAACAAGAAACTACAAATAATAGCATACAGAAAAATGTTTGTTTCTTTATGTGAGCCTTTCATTTGCATATTACTTGGCTTTACTTTAAAAGTACAGGTTTTGTTTACACATAGCACTAGCTAGAGTGCCTACACTAGATCTACCGTATTTTTGTGTGTGTATCGAGGGGGGGTGATTTAGAAGCCTGGATAGGGCAAAGGTCTATGGTGCATTTTAAGCCAAATAAGATAGAAAACACAGAACAGAAAGCAGATACATCCATAAATAGCAATACATGGTTACACCCTGTTAGCATAGTAACATCTCTGAAACACAATCCAGGGGAGTTGTGTAAAGTGGTGCTTGAATCCTAAAAAGTATTGAGGAGGGGTAGTGTAAGAACGGATAGATCTAAAGTTTTGGGACACCATTACATCAACAGGGACTTTAATGACATTGCATTTAAATACATAGACAAGATCAGTAAAGATATGGATGAGTTTGGGGTGGAAGAACTTAACTGCCCCACACAAATGCCTGACCTTAACCCCCCTAACAGCTTTGGGATGAACTAGAACCGAGATTGCAAGCCAGGCCTTTCCATCCAGCATCAGTGCCTGACCTCACAAAAGCTCTACTAAATGAATGGGTACAAATTGCCGCAGAACACTCCAAAATCTTGTAGAAAGCCTTCCCGGAAGAGTAGAAGCTGTTATAGCAGCAAAAGGGGGAGCAACTACATATTAATGTCTATGTGTTGAATGAATACATGTCTATGACATGATTTAAGTTGTCACTGTATGTGTTTCCCAATGCTTGGCACATTGTAGTTAAAAGTAATGCTAACTGCAAGTGTTTAGTTTTGCTAACTGTGCATCTTTCCTGTGGGACTTCAACAACAAAGGATACATTTAAGAGCAGTGTCAACCTAAATGAAGTGCGTTGTGGTGTACACAAAAATGTTAGTTGTAAGGAATATATTGTTTTAGGACAAGCTGTGTGATTTTGTCAGCATAATTTCTAAATGTCCGTTGGAGAGTGAAAAGGCAAGATGAGAAGCCACAGAGAAAGGTGGAGAGGATAAAAGTGACACAAACAAACTGAGCCAAAAATAATGTTTAGGTATGGAGAGTGGCAAAGCCGAGCAGGGTGGGCGGGTGAGAGAGCCTCACGGGAAAGCCTTATAATTATAGCTCGTAATGTGTTGGGGAGCGAGGATCCGTATTATGTCCTATTTCTAGTGTGTATTGTTTTTACCAATCTACCTGTTTTTATGCTCTAAAAAATTGCCATTGAAACACTTTGGAAGGACACAGAAAACCAGCAAAATATTTGTGTTAAATCCTTTTAGTGGTTGGTGCTGAGAACATGTCCCATTGGATGATTAACACATCTTTCGAAAGACAAACACTTAGAGGGGACCTGTCACCTCAAATAAACCTGACGTTAATCAGTGAAGTGTAAAAACTGCTTACATTATGTTTCATTTTTTAATCACACCATTTGGCAGTGTGTGTGATATAGGCTTATATTTCCTTTCTCTACTGCAGTATGTAACTGAACCCTACCTTCCTGCCCGGCTACTCAAGTAACTTTCCTTTTACTTGGTGCAGGAAACAGGAAACAGAAGGTGGCTTTAGATAAATACCTGAAAAGCAACAGGTAGGACAAACTATTTCATTACAAACTTCCATATGATATATTAAATGACGTTAAAAAAACATTCAAGGGGCAGTTTTTATGCTCTAGATTATTGTTAGAATTATTTTTGGTGATAGGTAAACATTAACTCTTTTTACTTTGCCTCATTTGTCTTTTTTTTTAGCACAGATTAGTGATTTATATCCTGGCACCCTTATCAGTTTTTATATTGTGTTGTATTAATATTGTGATTTAATTGGTGATTTAAAGGTATAGCCATATAGGAGCGCTATACTGTGTACAGGCAAAGAGTCTGATTGTACGGGCAAAGAGTCCAAGGCATATCGCTCCTCAAATCACGTGAGAGCCCCAGAGAGCTGATGGTTTTAAGGGACCAAAAAGTGTTACACCTTTGTAACTAAATTAATAGCAACATCAAAATTGTCAGCCCTAGCAATGTGCTGCAAGTTGGCCTAGCTCTTAAATAATCCTTTAATCATGTAATATTGTAAAATTATTGTCTCATTCATAAACTTTCATGGAGAGCTTGGTTGCCATAAGACACAAAAACTGACGTTAATAATTACAAGCTGATCACCCACAGAAATACAAGCATTTCCAGTTCAGTAACTTCCTCTATTCAGTCCCTCAAAACCACCAGCTCTCTGGGGATCTCAAGGTACTTGAGGAGCTCCGTACAACAGACTCTTTGCCTGTCTATGGCATATCGCTCCTTTACGGCTTCTCTAACTGGCACTGAGTCTAGAACGTAATTACTTACAGGGTAAGGGTTTGATTTTTTTAAAATGATGATAATGGTAATAATTTTACATTTTCGGTCATTTGTAGACTTGCGTTGTACGGGCATGGGACCTTCAGAAGCCCCTTCTGTTCTGCCCAGCTATGAACACAGCAATGTGGAATCATCCGATCACAAAACAGCAGGTAGCACAGCTTCACAGATTTGGTTACACTGAAATTCCCTGCATTGCAAAGCAGCTTGTATGTGGAGATGAAGGTGAGTACATATGGAGACATTGTACATACATTAATATACATACAGTAAAGCAGTCTTTGGATCCTAAACTTGCTTATGTGGCGTTTATTGACTGTGTGTCAATCTTACCATATGGTCATGCCACTTTATACATTGCAGTATTCTAACCGACAATATCAGATCAACTATGAAAAATGAGGAACATGGACAGAAGCAACAAGCCCTATCAATAATTTGTGAATGTCACACGTTTTTGTTACCATTTCTGTACATCTCTAATGTATTAGTTGATCCATTGGTAATGTGATGCTTTTCCATCTGACCTTCACAAGGTTACAACATATAACTTTGATAAAGTTAATCCGGATGTTCCAGTGCAATGGAATATTAGTTTATAAGCAATTGCTTGTTCTATCCCACAGGACTTGGAGCAATGGCTGAGGTAGACACAATCCTTAACAAGGTCAAGCAAGTGCTTTCAGAGCAACCGCTGATGCTACCATGCCCAGGAGGAGTGTAGCAGTGGACACGGTGTCTTTGCATGGAAGAATCAATTTTCAGCCTATGAACAGGTCCCTCGGAAACCCAAAAATGGTTAAAAAAACAAACAGTTAACAGTTTTCTATGTATGATAAATGACAGCAATTATATCATCTTAAAATAAACACTTAACTTTATTGTGTTTAAGAGCCTGAAGGCAATCTGGAGGCTTTCACTCAGAACTTTTATGAATATCAGCCAAATCATCATCACCACAGCTTACAATGTAAATAAAGCTCGCAGCTGGGGTCATATAGTGTAACAATGTGATCTTATGTGTGGTGGGAAAACTTGTATGCTGTACTTTTCTGACAAAAACATGTTACATAAAATGATTGCAATGCTCCAATGTATGAATATTTGTATATTATATATATTTTAATATATTCTGGTACTATAGGTAAATATACAATTCTCCTTATAATATTAAAAAGTCACACCAATCATAATATTCGGCTGCGTATATGTTATATGACATTTAAAAAAAACAGGGTAATAAACCAATTCAATTTCACATTGGTTTGTGCTTCTTCATGTTGTTTATGCTGCATAGAGAAACAGCATTAATAACTGTGCATTTTGTGTTCTGTTTTTCCCTCATGCACATTTCTTTTGTAAATATCTTTAAAACTCCATTATAAACCCCAAGGAGAAATGTTAATCGAATATGGTAATTAAAGCACATTTTATATAACCCTGTGTACACGCTTCTTTCCTGAAACCTAAAATTAGGTTGGTTTTTAAATGTGCCCCCACCACTGGCCTAATTTCAGGTGCCGTGTAGCCATGGCACCTCACGTCTTGCAACCTCAAGCTATTGATCTCTAGGGATGATACAAGACTGGCTCCCAAACTCTGTGTAGATTTGGTCAGTCTTGTTTGGTTTTGCATCTTTAAAATAACACATTTCTGATCTATTTGGATTATTCCTAATCCTACGCCAAAACCTTTTAGGTTCTGTACAAAATGTGTCCCACACGGATGAAGAATTAATGTGGATATAAACCAAGCCTAATAATGATAATCTTGGCATCAGATCCAGGACATAGATGGCTGATATTCTGGGAAACACACATATATTTCAGGAAGTTTGGCACAGGAGTAGAAACAGGCTCCTCAAAGGCAAACATTACATAAGCAGGTAGCCCTTAGGCATGGAACGGTGGATATAAGAAGCCAATTTAGTATATATGAGAATATATCCAAGTCTTTCATAGCTGACAGCAGTACAGGAAATAATGATTTATGTTTCTGTAGCATAGTAAACATGTTACAAACATTACTCAGATAGCCCTGGGCCTTAATGTAAATTGGTCTCGCCATCTGCATGAGACATTCATTGGGGACATGGTTTTCTTCACCTTTTGCACAGGAATATGCAGGTTAACATTATATTGTACTAGGAAATGTACAGGAAACTTTCTGTACCACCAGTGCTGTGGCTCAGTGAGAACAACTGGGTATTTCCTTTTATAATATTTAACAAAAGAAAATGTCTTTGTTCTGAAATAATCATGGTGTGAATAAAAGCAACAAATTACTTCTATAGCCAGAAGAGATTGTTAAAATACAACCGTTCCAGAACAGGCCCGTCATTGTCTCTAAAGTCAAGAGTCCATAATCACAATGCAAACTTTATGTATTTGCGATCTTATGTAATGCTGTTAGTTCACAGGACAGCATGGATCTGTCAAGGTTTTTTTCTTCAGAGAAAAACCATGTTACAATATGTGAAAAGAACATGCATGTGAGCCCGAATGATTTAACATAAAACATTTAAGTACAGTATTACAAGATCAAGTTAAAAAAAATGTCTGATAATTTGTGATGGCTTATTATACGTGTCACAATTTTTATGCATAAACCCCTTCTTTTGTATAAACTATTTTGTACGTCAACCACAGCTCCCCTTTTTCATTTTTCCTGAACCAGCACAAAGTGTACATTGTTCTATCAAGAACAGATAGGGCTAGGATGATATGACATTTAGATGTATGGTCTAAAATTTAGTATGGGAGGAAAAATAATAGAACCTGGAAGTTAATCCAATACAAAATAAAACAACTTAACATAAATATGACGTTCTCCTAAAATTTCATGGGGAAATACACAAATTATTATCCATATCATTTTCAAGCATATTGATAATTATCAACAGGAATTGGGAAAACAGTGAGAGAGAGAGATAAAATGGGATCCTAAAAAATCCCAAGTGACTTATATAATGAAAATGGAACATGGTGGAATAAGTGATCATGACTTAAATAAAAAATGGAGTATGAAAACGGAGGAAAGTATATGATCCACTTGATAAATTCTGATCTGTCGGAACAAACTTAAAAACAAAGATATATACCATCATATAAAAAAGTTTTTTGGACACCAATTACTGCCTAAGATACCCATGATATACATTTTCTCTATTTCTTTTTTCAAATCACTTTCATTGATGTGTGTATTTTTACCATTAATGTATTTAGCATGTATTTCTCAAATTAGTATTTATTGCTGTGTACCAGTCTGCATTGTTCTGTAATCTTAAGATCTTCTTACATCATGTGTCTCATTAGGTTGTAAGCTTGCTCCGTGTATCCCCTGGGCTTCTCGCCTGCAGGATCCAAATAGGGATACCTCCAGGGACATACAGACAAAATGTTTTGTTATCCTCTCTTACTACTGTAGGGGCCATAGTAGATATGACACGATCATGAAAGATTCAAGGCATACCAATGGCACATTTGCATACACTAATTTCTTAGTAAAACTCCAGAGACTTGACATCAGCTTAAGTGTGAACTCTATTATAGTTTTACCATACATATATTTGTTTCTTAAATTTCTTCTTTATAAAGCAATTGTCAATCACAGACCAAATATTCTTCTAAGAAATCATTATATACAGACATAGCTATATGTCATTTGCCTAGACAAAGCTCATAATACACATTTTGTTATGTCAACTAAACTTTACCCCGAGGTTTAACAAAAGCAATTTATAGTTGTGGCATGTGATCCATTACTGAGCAGACATGGGAATTATTTTTTTTCTACGCTTAAAAGACTTTACACTCAAAATATGTCCCCTCTCGTGTAGTTTATTTCTTCTAGAAGCCCTTGTTAAACTTACATATATGTATGCTTTGTGTGTGTGTATATATAGAGGGACCTGATCTTGCAAGCTTAGAGTGAATTAGCACAGGTGTGTATAGTGTGCAGAGAAAAGTTGACAATCTATATATACAGAAAAGGGGAGTTACTATAAATCTGACTGCCGCGTCCTGTTCAGGCACACACTGCTTAATTTTAGTCTGTTCATTGATAATAAGCCTAAGGTGTTAATGAGGAGAGAAGCAGATCCCAGTGGGCAAAGTGACGGCTGATGAAACCACCAGCAGCTTTCTGAGGCAATAGCCAAGCCAATTACAGCACTTCAGACAGACGTCAGATTTACATAGCATGATTGGAAGTAGATGGATATGTATGTATCCTATAGACAGAATAGGAAAGAGTCTGTAGTGTTCTGTTCTGAATGCACAGAGGAGAGCGGATCCAACAGTTTATGCGAGGTTACAGAGCAAAACAAACAAAACCTTACAGTCAATATCTACAAGCATGACCGAGATATACAGTATATCAAGGAAAAGAAACAGAGATTCACAGTGGATAACAGCCATTTAACCCATCTAGTGTTTCCATTTTTCTAAACTAAGGTATTCAAACCCTTATCAGCCCTTGGCCTGGTCCTATAGATTTATGTCTATTCCATGCATGCTTAAATTCCCTTACTGAATTAGCCTCCACCGCTTCTGTGCTGGGAGACTGTTGCATCTATCTATTACTCTCTTAGTAAAATAGAACTTCCTTACATTACATCTAAGCTCCTGACCCTCTAGTTTTAGTGATTTGTAGCATTACATTTATCAATAAAGAGAAAAGGGAGAGAGAAAGGAGGAGCAATAAAGAAAAGGGGTGGGGAGATAAAGATAACAGATAACAAAAGAGATCAGATATACTAAGAAGATGATCAAAGAGAATGAGGAGAGATAAAGACAAATGGCAGAGATAATAAAGAGGAGGCTCATAGAGAAGCAGAGAAATAAAGGGGAGGGATAAATGGGGTAGAGATGGGTAGAAAGAGAAGAATGAGAAAGAGAGAGAGCGTGTTTTGAAAGTGTATGTTAGGGTAAGTATGCCTAAAATTAAGGGGATGCAAGGTCAAGTGTAAACCAGGATGTTTATGTGTTGGGGCAAGGGTAAATGCGTGTGTATGTATGTGTGTTTGTATGGGCACGCATTTGTAAAGGTACTGTATATGTGTGTATTTTAACAATCTATCACCTTTTTTGGGTATAGAATGATCCACTCTTTTACATTTGGACCCAGGGGCACTATTTCGTATTGTTTTAATAAATAATAAATAGTATCCTTTGCTGATTCCAGCAACTGTGGAACAAAACACCATGAACCATCACCATGTCTATTCGTGGTCAGGGTTCACGTGACCTGGAGCACAGACTCCAGAAAGAATGGGGAACACTCTACAACAAAACAGAGGTTGAGGGGGGCTTGTCATCATGAACACCACAGACTAAGAACAAGAGGCAAATAGGCAACTGATTAAAGGCACTATGTGAAACTACAAGAAGATCCCACAAAGGAATATATAAACAATATGATAACACAAATACTGCCTTCTGCCATTAAACCCTGATACCTGAAGATCCAAAATTGGGCCCCTTGCAAGTGCTACCAAAAATATACAAAGAAGGCAAATTGCATAGTTAAGTCAGAAAGATGTATTGAAAGAAGCGACCTTCCTGATTAAACTATAGATCAGTCCCGGCCAGCTCAGGAATTCTTGCAGGAAATACTTGCCATGGTTGCAATGTTAGCCAAGGTGATATATTTTATTAGCTGGGTAGATTTAGATGGCAAGCTTCCAAGGCAACTTAAATGATTCTAGAGTATCCGGTGGGCCTAGGCTAGTGCTGCAGAGGAGAAGAGGGAGAATGAGTGTAAGTATATGGTGTAAGAGTGAGTGGGTGTTAGAAAATGTGCTTTTGTTTTAGTGAGGATCAACCCGAGGCTCACCACTGCATACAGTTAAAATTGGAATTGCTCATACAATTATCCAGTATCATTCAGTCACCACAAAATGCAGAATGAGTGTAAATTGAGATTGGATTAGTACAGTAGTGTCAGAGTGTTTGTGTGAGATGTAACATCTGTCTCTTTTTGTATTTCAAACAATATCAAACTATCTTTCTATGTGAGATTAGTTATGTGGATAATGGCGCATAAACTTGATATCAAGGTTTAAACCAGAGTGTCACATTTCTGCGGATTCTTGTTTCTATACCAATACAGTGAAACAGATACGATCTAGGTTCTTGATCAGTCATTAGGAACATTGTGATGTATAAACTTCCCAGACGATGTCAAACGTCCCTGGAGGTGTCAAAATCTTCCTCACCTCTGGCAGGAGTCAGAAAAGGTTTTTTTTTAAATATAATGGTATACTGAGAAAGAATGGTGCCATTTTGTAGCTAGGCAAACAGAGGGAGTCAAGGTACTATAGTAATAAATCAAGGCAGTGAGAGAAGGGAAATGCTAATTTACACATATGTGCAAACAGTGTAAGGGTTGTTATAATATGTATAAGTCTCACATATATATGGTTATATACCATAGTTGGACATGAAGACCAGTTCCAGATTTTTGTCTGTTTTAGTGAGTCAAAGATGTCCATGAGTTGGATTTCACAGACGTATCCTGCTCCATACATGTGAAGTTCCCAAGGCAGGCTACCGGGAGCTCTCCCTCCCCTGGTGGAATGAGGGTAGGTGAGACACGTGTAGGGGTCCTGTGTATGTTGACTTTTTTTCGTGTACTAATGCTCTCCGTATCCCATCACATAAGATTCTATCCTATATTATCTGCCTAGCACTGATGTCATCTTTATCCAGTACACGTGGATGCGGAGGAGTTAAGATTATGTCTATTCTTTCTATTTTACCTACTTCCATAAAAAGGTCCACTACAATCCCCAGCAGCAGACCCATGATGCTCTTAATCTGGCCCTGCCTGTGACAACCTATTTTGTGGGTGAAAACAATTCCAGACTTCTAGAAAGTAAATATAATTATTCTTTTGTACAGCCATTAGCTTGGGAATGCACCGACACTGGTGATGTGATGATATATACATTGGTAGTTAGGTATAAAAATAGGTTATAACCATAGCAACCGGTGAAATGTTTATGCCGATTGCACTATTCCTGTGGCTGTTATGGTAAAAACAGCACATTTTGCCAGAATCACTTTTTTATGTAAAGTTTACATGCTGATTATATTTCCACTGCTGTATGGCAAAAATGCGAATTAAGTTGCCGCCTTCATTAGACCAGAATCGATTTGGCGATGAAGGGTCTGATAATTAAACAATTAACAAATGTTGAGATTTCAAACAGCCATTACATCATATTAAGTGTGATGTTTTATCCTTTGTCAGGGAGAAACCTGGGATTTGATAATGGGACTTTTTTGTTTCCAAATACCCCTCTGCCCTTTTATTATTATTTATTTAAGAAGTAGTGCATCACATAGCAATTGGTCTTTTGGCCCCACCAACATAGTTAAGATGACCTGTACACATGTAAGCTCATCACAGGGTGT
This sequence comes from Spea multiplicata, assembly GCA_009364415.1. NCBI lineage: Eukaryota > Metazoa > Chordata > Amphibia > Anura > Pelobatidae > Spea > Spea multiplicata. The sequence continues at coordinate 43,822,093 of VKOC01000001.1, forward strand.
GCTAAATCTTATATTCTGACATTTATTGCTTGGGATGTATTGACATCATTAGAATTCCTACAGAGTCTTAACTTCAAAGACAAAAGAGAAATACCGAATCATAAGTATCCTTAAAATAACAGGATCCAAACTGATGCATGCAATGAAATGTAAACACTCTGTGCCTACTTTCATGTCACAAGAAATGTTGGCCTGCTTGCCCATTGGGGCGGATTATTGCCCAACGGCAATTTTTGTTTTCTTTTATTGCTATAGAAGCTGCTGATCAGTCTGTGACTGGTCTGCAGCAATCTTTTTAGGTTACGAGCAAAGCCAACTCTATAACGGAAGCCCAGAAAGCGCAAAGCTTCCTCTAAAGGAGGCAACATGGCTGCTGGTCGGCTCAAGAGCTGATTGGCAGCCTACACTTGACTACAGAAATGGTTCCTCCATTTTACCAACCACAAATTACATACATTATTGGCACACAAAGGGTTACGTTTACATAAGTATGCTTGTTCACTCTTATTTAGGAATTTTGTGGCTAGTTCAAACAAGAATCTGTCCCCCATGCACCAAGACAAACTTCTTTGATATAAAACCCTTCCTCCAACAGCCTTTATCATACTATTAACCCTTGGATTGTGTTGCGGTCGGGACAAATTTTCCCCTATCAGGGGCCTGAGAAAGTTTCTGAGTTTTGCTTTAGTTACATTTAGTTACAATCCTATACACCCACTTTAGCTAGATAAACCTATATATTATGTTTTTCAAGACAAGTTCAGCTTTTCATTATATTGGTAAAAATATACATTTTGCTATACTTTCCAAACCAGATATTAAAAGTAGGTAATTTAAATTGAATAATGTTCTTAAACTCCTCGCCTTTCATTGTAAATTCATCAAATAGATGTGGTTGTACATAGATTTAGAAAGCACACACTGCCCATAAGGGTCGCTGGACACAATTTAGTACAGGGTAGTTAAATACAGTAAGGGGTTAAGTTCTGTTATATAAACTTGCACACTTTTTACACCTCTGATGCACCTATGACTGTGGACAATGACTTCCACCACTCTCATCGGAATTCTGGTTAAGAGCTACGGGAGTTAAAGTCCACAGAACATCATCTACATTCTTTTATTTAATATAAAAATTAATTTTTTTAATAAATTAATGTGTTTTTTTTTTAGTTTTAATATTTTTAGTTTTATTTCTTGTCTTAGTCTGCTCAATGTCTAGTTCTTGTCTAGTCCTTATACTATTCCTATATATATATATGTATATATTGTAAGAAGCGCTGCATTAATTGTTGGTGCTATATAAATAAAAGATAATAATAATGCAGAATCAGACAACATTGATGTCAGAAGTGTAAAGTTTGGGCTGCCTTCCTACTGCAAGGTGATGGGGAGTGAAAAAACTTGTCTTCTAGCAGAGGGGATCCAGGAAATTTGTGTTTCATCTGCAAAGTGTGCAGAATAGTATTTTAATGTGGAAAGGGTTAATCAAGATGAAAAAAACCTGCTGGTGAGAATGTGTCTATTTGGAATGCTTAAGTGAGCAATAGCTGGGGAGTGTTTTGGTGTGATAAGTCTTACTCCTTATCAATGAGAACATTTGGCCTGTCAAGGTTATAATCCTGCACTACAAAATTGATGAATTAAGTGTTGTCACAGTTTTATCTCTGGTTGAAATTAAATTCTCAAGTAACCTGTAAGAGTTTTTGTAACTCAACTAGATTATGTTTGACGCTGTATAATTTCCCAGCAGCCACCCTTGTACTGTATCGGCTTCATACAGAAAGAACCTAGGATGTAAGCATATTTTACATGCCCTTATTGCTGTATGTTATGTGCCAGATTACTGTTTGTATTAAATCTTGTTGATTATGCGTGTTATCATCAGCCATTAATCCTTATTAATAAATTCCCATACAAATGTATTCATCATTCAGGCATCCAGAACTCCAAAAGGGACACTGCTAAAAAACATTGAGCAATTTTTTAGGTGTTGTACCGACTGTGAGCTTATCATATATCTGGGGATATAGATGCATCAGATGAATTTAAATGTGGATCTAAATTTTAGTTTGCAACAATGGGAGAAAGAAAAATTGGAAATGTCACTAAGAAGCTTTTAAAGCATCAAATGCCCATAAGAAAACCAGGTGGTGATGAAATTGGAGCTAGGGCATAAACTTTCAAAATACAATTACTTAGGCAGTACCTTGAGTAAGGTGAGAATATTCTAGGTCTGAGAAGATGCTGTGAAAGAGTATACAAGTAATGGTTATTACAAGGAGAAACTCATCTAGAGCCATAGCATGTGGTAGTAGATTATTAGACCTTAAAAACCAGCGTGTATTAATACTTTGTGAAAATAATACATTAAAATTAAATAAAAATGCTTCAAACATAAAATGTGGTATCATTTTTAAAGGCATTCTCAAAAGTATTTTTTTTATTCCAGAATATGTAAACAATTATGTTTTATTAATTATGTCCTTGTAAACCATGAGTCAATTTTATTGTTTAATATTTATTAATGAACTAAGACATCCTGACTAGTGATGTGCAAAATGATTGCACTTCCGTTGATATCCTCTTCCCCAATTGGAGGATCAAGTAGAGGACATCACTGGATGTGTCGCCATATTGCCCTCAGTTCACGTTAGGGCAAAATGACGGCGCTTTCGGAAAAAGCCTCCCCCCCTTTGGATGATCAGGGAGAGGACATAATCGCGAGTGTCCCCATATTGCCCTCAGTTCAAGTTACGGCAAAACAACTGTTTTCCGTGACGTTCTCTCCCCAGATTGGAGGATAGGGGAGAGAACGTCACCTCAAGCCCCACCATTTTTTAGGATTTATGATACAAGAGAGAAAGAAAAAAAAAAGATAGAATATGAAGAAGAAAAAGAAGATGTGGAAGTGGTCGGCAGAGAAAGTACGGAAACATTTAGAGAGTGTGCGAGAGACACTGAATGAGAAAGAGAGTGTGAGTGAATGTTGGCCCATGAATTTCAGACAAAAATTCAGAGCATTTTGCTTCTGGCCTTGTTTAAATCGGGAAATTTGGGAAAATAACCAAAATTTGGGAAAGTCTAATGCTGAGTATGACAACTGCTTAGGTAGTTCAGTGAACAAGTGGGGCCTTAGCAACTTTGGTAAAGAGAGACATGGGGGACTTTTTGTTATTAGGTTATATTTATTTTGGTAGCGTCAGCGCTATTAAATAGTGCTGTAACATACACAGAGAATTTACAATATCATCAATATTCACAATATACAAAATGGACAGTAATGATAACACATGTTAAAATGTCAGTTGTCCACTATGAAAATACCTTTACATTTCTGACAGTGTAACTGTAACTGTGAAGATACTGGGTGCTTTGTAACTGTTGTGACCCCAGTGCCTGGTCCCTGTCAGATTTTATTTGGTAAAGATGATACTTTTATTGGCTAACCGACATATAATGGATTGCAAGCTTACAAGACTTTCTAGGTCTCCTCTTTAGGCATATAAATGTTAAGCAGAAATTGCTCGTACATTTATACATTAACATGCAGACAGTCACAGCAAGGTACAGAGATTGTGAATCAAGATTACATTCCTGTAGTGATGTTAAAAGTAGATGCAAATGTGGTGTTAGTATGTTGGTGTGTTAGTATGTTAGTATGTTGCCCCAGCAGTCTCTGTTGGTGTTGTAGATGGTCACAGACTATGGGTCTATGTGTAAGATTGATTGTGTGGGTAGTGTGACATAAATACTTTATCACAACACTTCAAAATGTAAAAGAGGGACACTTTTTTTTTTAATCGCTCTCCTGGATACAAGCATTTGCACTTTAAAATGTCGCACTTGCATGGCCACTTAAAACACGCTTCATTTTTGTCAGTCATGCATATTAAAAATAACCAACACATTGAATTGAATTCCCATGAGGCTCAGGCATACTACTTACATGATGCTGGCTGAGCATCATGGGAAGTGCAGTCAACAGTAAAGCTGTAGATGCTAATTGTGAACTACAATTCCCATGATTCTCAGCCAGCCAGGTGTCCACCATAATGCTGGCTGGGTATCATTGGAAGAGTAGTCAACAGCAGCAGAGATTTTTTTAATTAAAAACAAGGCTAATGTTAGCCTCTCTCCCAGGACTCCTACACACTGCCTTTACACACAGCCTATCTAAACACAACATTACACATACCTGCCCTTACAAACCCCATCAAAAAAACACACACACATTACATGCCTTACACGATGCGCTGCTCATAAACACACAATACTAAACTACACTGCCTTACACACGCCTGCCTTTACACACTCTACCATTCACTGCCTTCCACAACACCACATCATGCCTTACACATCTTGTCTAAGCCACAAATACACATACAACTGCCTTCACCCTGCCTTTACACGCATTCCACATACACTGCTTTAACACACTTACACGACCTGCCCTTCACAATAATACAATATTGCCTTACACACACCTGCCTTTTCACTTCACTCGCTTTACTGCTCCCTCATCACTACGCACCGGCTATTGATGTAGAGTGACGTCATATCCCCGTGCTCGGCATCATTTGATTAGGGAGCATGGAAGCCGAGGCCTGAAGTGACAGACCTCACGCTCCCTAATGTTGAGCTGACTAGAAGGAGACTGTGATATCACCAACCAGTCCTGCAGGCTGCAGCTGCTGATCGGGTGGCTGTGCGCCCCCTCGCAGCTGCACCTGAGGTGAGTACTGCTCTCGCCTCCGCCCCTGCAAAGTGGGACAGAGGTAGGGATAGGCGGGACAGAGTCCCAAAATCGGGACTGCCCTGCCAAATCACGACAGTTGGGGGGCATGCAAGTTCGCTCTGAATTAAGGGTGTCAAACTTTGTTATGAAATTGTATTCCCATATCTTCCTTTCTGTCTGTGTCTGGAAATCCCCCATTAATATGGTGACCCTCAAATCTTTGACTCTGTTGTAACACCGCTACGGAATCTGCTGGCATATATAAATAAATGTAATGTAATTTGCCTTCTGGTCTGTTTCACCTATCTGTATGTAGTATTGTTTCAAGGTCTTTGCTATTTTGCAAGAAGATTGCTTCACTTGGTATGATGTCTTGTTGCAGGTATTGTCATGCTTCTTGTTCATCATAGTGGGAGATGTTGGTAGAGTGGTATGGATTCAACATCCATAGTGGCCAGAATGGTATCTTCACGAGGGGGCCGACAGCAGCTGGTTTTGGTGAGTTTTTTAGGGTTTGTTGGGGTAATCATTTCTTCTGATGAAGCGTCTGTTATCAGCAACCTGTCCACGTACATAGGAGTGAGCCTATGGCACTCTGGACAGGACATCTGGCATCCTTTGAAGATACTTTGCATGGATGGTCTTCATGGTCCATGACTTTATGACAGGATCTGGACAGGTTTCTAGATAACATTTGTGGCAGGATCTGCCCTAAAAAAAAGTTAGATTTTCTGGTATTCATGTGAGACGCTTTGTTAACCCTTCCATTACCCCAGATTTGAATCCCCTATTTTAATAATTATTGTAATTTTTGTATGAATTACTCATAAGGTAATGCACTTTAGTAATCCAGTGCCGAATAATTTGTTCTTTTATTGTATTAGATCGAAATCAAATTACATTAAGCCACTCTGTAAATGGCATTGTAAACCGAGTTCTGGGTTTACTAAGGGCTGGGGTGAGTAAACTGACTCCCCTAAAGGGCAGCGTCATGTACCAGCTCAGTTTTTTTCAACACTTGGTCGAAAAAGTGTGGGGCTTTCTGAGTTCTCATGACTCCAACTAATCTTGTTGAACATCTGATAAAATAAAAAAACCTTGGAGTTTTTTCAGCTTTAGGGAAATGTACAATGCTGCATTATTGGAAACAGCTTTGAGGTAAATTATTTTAATGAAAAAAGTGTGGTCGCAGTCAAACACAGTTTGCAAATTATTACCCGGAATTCCTACAAGAGTAAATCTCACTGCAGATCCCATACTGAAGATGCACACTCTTATTTACATGCACACACACTATCCAACAATATTCACCGAGACACCCACAGACTCTAACAATATATATATATATATATATATATATATATACATATACATATACATACATACATACATATCTATACAACTATGCATGTCTATACTATATGTATCTACATACATGCATATACATAATTATGTATGTGTGTGTAAATATACATGTACGTATAAATATATATAAATATGTATAGTGCTATAGTCACTGACTCTTTATACACATATGACCATACCTGGGAACTCTCCGGGTTTGACCCGGAGATTGCCAGGTGAGCATTGCTTCTCCGGGTCAAGACCCGAATCCTCCGGGTTGCGGGGTCTTGACACACCCACTCCCTTTTTCCTTAAAATGGGGAGTGTTTCCCACTGCGGTCAACAGGGTGTTGCCTGGTACAAGATTAAAAAATCAGAAATACAAATCAAGCAAACCACCACCCCGTAAAATATTTAAGGGTTAAATGGGTACTATTACTAAATGTATTAAATCATCGGTCTTCTTTAAGTCATTCTAATAGAGTCTAATGTAAGTATCCATATCATATTACATATAAGGTAAGTGTAATGGCATTTGAGTAAAGGGGCAATTCTTTCTACTTTAAGGATTTCATGGAGAAAGGTTACTTGCTGTCATCAGTTGTAACAAGTGGCATCTTTCTTCGCATGTATGTCGAGAAGTTGTTCTCTTGGTATAAGTTACAATACCTTTTATGTATATATATATATATGTAGCTGTGTCTCAAATGTATTAAAAGGATTGGGTGGACTAGATGGGCTGAATGGTTCTTATCTTACATTAAATTTATGTCGCTATATAGAGTTATAAATGCCATATACTGCCAGAATACAAAGTAATCATTCCCATTTGTCCTTGAAATAGTTTGTACAACGGTAGAAGAAAACATGATGTGTTAAAGACAAAATAAAACTGTTTTTCTAGACACTTGGTTAGTTAGCATAATATAGCTATCTGGCATTTATATATATAGCAGATGGACCTTCATACTGTACATTGTCAGTAGGCTGTTACTCGTAGAGAATGGTTATCAGTGATCTATTGTGTGATCATCTGGGTAACATGCAGAAAAAGGCTGATTCCTGCCAACAAGGATCAGCAATTATGATGTCACATGTACCCCCCCCAGTGCTGTTATTATTATTTATTGTTTTATATAGTGCCATTGGATTCCACAGCGATGTACAAAGGGTAGACAGGACATAACAATTAGTATTTAACATAACAAGATGACATACAGAAACAGGGAGGACACTGCTCATATGAGCTTACAATCTAATTAAATACAAAAGCATGCATAACATAAAATTCTAGAAATAAATTGAATCCGGCAGTCAGCTGGGATGATGGTGGTGATTAGAGTTGTAGTCCAAAAATGCGGGTGCACTTGGGATGTAAAGAGTTTTTGCATCCCAAGAGGTATCGTATTCCCATATTTTTTCTTTAGTATAATTCTAGAATTTAACCCATTCTTATTTGTGCCTAACCTGAAATATGGTGCGTAGTCATAGACACGGGCTGCACGTGCTATCTGCATGTATTTAGCGCCACATCAATTGGCTAAATGTATACATGGGGACATGGGGACTTTCAGGCCAATTATTTAGTTATCATTACTTTTTACTGTTTGGTGAAATAATGAGGGGAAAAAATATTTTTTTGTAATTTTACCCTTATATTATGATATGGAATGTACCGTTTGCCCCATGCTAGGTATATAAAAATAGCGAGGGTTCCCTAGGTAACGTGTAAGTTGGCTAAACTACAAAATGCTCTGTGTTTACATATTCTAAGACAGTATAAGCCTCTGGCTCTGAAATAGGCTGAACTCAGTAAGTTCCCTACAAGTACCAACGACTTCCACAGATATAGCAATGGATGATGGACAACTACCCTTCTTCAACTCTAAGCATCCTCAAACATTTCCCGCCCAGCTTGCCTTCCTAGACCTCCAGCTCCCTGGGCTCTACCTAACTAGCTCCATGGCCTCCTACACACAGCCTGCCACTTTCCTCCATTCCCCCCACGCTGCTGCCTCTCTCCACTACCACAGCGCTCCCAACAGGAATAAGTGCCTCCTCCCTCAGGCTTCCTCTCAACTCTCGGGTTCCCAGCTGTTTCCTCCCCTCTCTAGGACTGCTCTCTGCTCTCCCCTCCCCCACCCCCCAGTTCCTCCCCTGCCACTCATGCTTTGCACTTCCTCACCTCTGTGCTTAGTACTTCTTCTCACCGTTTACCTGCAGGATGTACAGACCAGCAGTATACTCAGCTCTGCCGCGGACAGCATGATGGTCTACGGCGAATCTCAGTCTGCTGAGGAGTACACCGGGCGGTATTACAGTGCCCGCCACTATCTACCGCGGAGTGCCTGGGATCGCAGCACAGTTTGTGGAAGAAATCACTATTTAGTGCCTCAAAGTGCAAAGCGACTCAAGTCACGGTGCGCCGTCCACACTAGAACCAGGAGCAAAGCAAAACTTTCTCCTTTACTGGGAATAACAAGCACTCCGGGGAAAACAAGCCGCACATTGAGTGGGGAGAAAGCACATGTGAGTATCTGCTGACCGACGCGCGGAGCTGCGAAGTGTGTGTGTCAGTGCGGAGTATACATGCGGCTCCGCTAGCCTGGGTCATCGCCGTGTGTTAGGAGATGCCAAGTGAATGATGATCGTAATGCTTGCGGAAGCCAATGCTGCTGCTGTACTGGCATCAATGTCTGCGCTGAACACACGTGCTGCTCGCCTTACATGTTTAGCCTGAGCTCGGCTTATCTGCCACAGATCTATACAATTATGCATTCTAGTTTCATTTACTATAAAACAAAAACGTGTGAAAAATGTATAAAAAGCTAAGCATGGCTCCCTGAGGTTTACAGTGTGCAGGGTATGAGAGTATTAGTGTGTGTGTATATCTATATATCTATATATATATTATGCAATATGTGCCTGTATAACGAGGCAACATGATATGTTTTGCTGTTCTTCCACTTGTATTCACGTTTTGTAATCTCCTGGGGCCTCCTCCAGCACTCTCAGTCAATCAGACTGTATGTATACAATGTGCTGTTGCCATGGGGATACGTTTGGGAGGAAGTCGTGCAGCTGGCACATGCAATGAGTATATGGGCCATACAGCAGCCTGTAAAGTACCCATTTCATGTTATAGGTAGAAGGACTGGGGCACAGTACAGTTGGGGATCTAAGGATATGTTTGTGATTTCCCCTATGCCTTTGCATGTTAATTAAACACAGAACAATACCTTTATTGGTGAACTGATTTAACATTAGATGACATGCTTCAAATACCCCCATGCCTCTTCTTCAGGCGTAATATACACTTAAGGCTGGAATTGCTGCTACAACAAATCCAGTAACCTACAGACAGTCACAACAAGATACAGACATCACAGGGGAATGCAAATTGCTTTAGAGTGTCAGTGTGAAAAGTCTGTTTTGGCATTATAAAGTTCTTCTCACTTTCTATATATGCACAAAGTAGAGTATACTGTGGCCAGTATGTATATTGGCTCAGGGTGGTGTATATCGGGGCTCGTCTTTGTACCCCCGCAGCACAAATGTGGTCATGTTTTGTAGCCACACAGAGCTGTATATATAATATTATCAGAGTAAGACTGATTCCTCTATTGGCTGATGCCATTGTGATAGATTGCAATCTCTCCTCTGCATGCCTATCATACAATAAGCATGGGATTGCTCATACATTTTAAGCATGTTATATGCAGACAGCTGCAGGTATAGTGATTGCAGATTAAGATTACATTAGCGCCGGGATGTTGAACGCAATGCAAGTCCGTTAGCGCCTGTAGGAGATGTAACAGAAGCTCTTGTGTTGCAAACTGCCCTGTAACGTGTCTCTGTATGTAGTGTTTGAAGTTCTTTTAAAATCTTGCACACACACACATGCATTGCAGGCCTGGGAGGCAAAAATAACACCCAGATGGCAATTGCATTGATTTTTATTTTTTTATTTTTATCACTTTAGGGAAGTGTTTGCATTCGATCCCTACATATTCTTGCCAGTGTATATTTGTGTTTTCGCTTTTCTCAGCGAAAAACCTAAATAAGGAAGCTTGTGTTGCGTAACAAGAGGCAAAAATAATCACATGAATGCAAAAAAGAATAAAAGTGCATGCCCGCTGTAATTGTTGCAAACTGTATTAGGTGAAATATTCACTAAGACTACAAATATTTGTCAGGTATTGTTTTTACCAGGTATACCCCTTGGGTTTTTTAAATTTATTATTATGAATGGGTTTAATTAGTGTACCGAAAGGTCTGATTTAAAATACTCCGGTTTCAAGTTATTAAATGCTATTAAATGGGTTCATGTGTGCCATAGGGAAACAATATACCTGCTGTGCTAGGGCAGCATTGTATTTTCTTTGGGTGACTGACCCATTAGGCAGCCTGATCACCCAAGTTGTTGATCTAATCCCCCCCCCCTTAACCTATGGATACACAATAATGCTCTGATACTTGGTTTTTACTTTTCAATATAATATTTTTTAAGTTCCCCAAACATTTCTGTGATACTGTCATTGGTCCCAAAAAAGAAGTGTCCTGATAATACTGTTATTTGCAAGTGTCCCAGTAAACTTTTTTCTCTTATAAGTTGCAAACTTATCTGGATACATTTACATATTAAAAGTTGTATGTGGCTGCTGTTTTGGATAATTGACAGGAAATAACTGGAAGGATGAGAGGCCGTAAGTATTTCATTAGTGCCATCTAGGCTGATAAGTGCTTTCATATGAGAACTATTGATTAACCTTGGTGGATGAAAAACAATGTCTCCTTCATATAGAAAAGTGTTACCCAAAATTGAGAAAGGCTATAGCTGAAACCAAACTTGGCATCAAGTAATACATTTAGTAAACAATATTATAGCCTTTACTGATCCATGGAATATAATGAAAAACAGTCTTCTATTATTTCATAACCTAATTGTATCTATACATTATGCTGACCAAGCAACTAGATAATGTATAGTTATTGAATTAAGTATATGTTTGTACATTAGTGTGCTTTTAAATAAGGGAGACACCTAACTGCCCCTTTAATTAGCAGGAGTTAAGTGCCTTCTACATCCATAGAACTCACTGCTTTTAGTGTTCACTACTTCATTTTAATGTGAAGTGGTGCTTGGTGCGATTTCATTAATTGTTCTCTTTAAGAAGAATTATATTTATGCAGTGCCGACGATTCCCCAAGTGCTGAAAACAGAAGTTGAAAGCTATTTTAAATACTACCTTGGCTGGCTAAAGCAAGCTGACACAGTAGCTTGTGTCTTACTCACAAGCTTACAATCTAAATTATTGCTGTTTTGTTTTACATGTCCCATTGCCTTTTGCAAGATGGCAACTCTTATTAAGCGTAGCTTCTCAAAAGCTGCCATGTCTTGATCTACAATAAGCAAATGTAGAGTGATCGTTGGTTAGCAATTGGAACAGAACACAAAGATCATGTGCTTTGAATCCAACATAACACACTTTAGTTGTAAGCGTGGAACATGAATCCTAGGGCTATTTTATTTATATATATGTGAGTGTATGTGTGTAACACACACACACACGCTGTATGTGTTGTCACTGAAATCTGAAATAAACAACCCCCATATACAGCTCCAGCTTTACATATTAGAAATCTATCTCAATGAGCATAATCTTGCCAGCAATTTGGGCTTTATCTTATCTACCTGTTAGTACTATTTATGGCTTAGGAAACGCAACCTCTGACAACTTGTCTTTCTAGAACTACATGGCTGCCCAGTACACATATTGCTCTTGCTAGTTTGGTGTTCATACATGTATGATTTCATGCACACCGCTGGTTTCTGAGCTGTAGCATGTCCAAGTCAACTCAAAATGCTGGACATAGAGTACTCGAATAAGCAGTCTTCTTTAGTGGGGCTGTCAGGGACATTAAACTGTCCCTTTAAGAAAGCAGAGTCTAGTACTAGAGTGACCTACGAACAAAGAGATATTGTATGCTAACTAATTTAGCAATTAAAATTTATTAAAAGTATACATATACATGTAAGCGTAGTTAAAATAAATTCCATTTGCCATCTTCAGGTGTTGCATTGTAAGTTTATTGTATACACAATATATGTATATATATAAATAAAAGATGAAGATATGTAACAATGTATATTGCTTAGACAGCAAATCGAAAGAATGTTTAAAGAGATAGGAGACCATGGCTCCCTCTGCTCCTACACATCTAGTGTCCAAGACAGGCAGTACCATGAATACTGCAGATAGTGTGCTGAAGCAGCCGGATAAGATCATTATTACAGCAAAAGTATCTCCTAGCCAATTAACTGTGTTTCAAGGCTCTGTCTCAGTCAGACAAAACATTAGTTGAGATCTCTAGCATGCTAAGGAGATATATTTTAATTACCGGTAGCTTTTTTTCTTTACAGTGGTGACAATCTGTCACACGACAAGTTTACTTTACTGAGAGGGGGTAGATAAGTGGAATGGCCTCCCAGCTGAAGTGGTAAAGGCTAATACAATAAGGGACGTTAAACATGCATGGTGATCTTGGGTCAAGTCTTTGCATCACAAAAACATGCACACTAGATGGCCAAGTGCTTTTATCTACCTTCAAAAAATGTTTTTATTAAGCAGCCTCTAACAAATTATGAACGTGACAAGACTATTAAATGATCAAATAATTGCATTTTTGATGATGGCTTGTACTTTAACTGTATCAGGAGTGATGTTTGTAGTGCATTGCATTATAAAAGTGTTGAATTCAGCAGTGGAGGTGGAACAACACCTTTAAGCCATTATTCAGATAATTATATACACTTTGTTAAACAAAAGCTGGATAAACAGACCAATGACATTCCATTAATATCTTCAGGGTTGGGGCTCAGTCCAAGGTCAAAAACACGATATGGTGTGTGGAGGTACAAACTATCCAGGGCATTTTACCCCACTGAACGTTCAACAAAAGGCTGATCATATGAATCCATTTATTGTGTGACATGCGGTGTTATGTGTGCATTTTTAGTTGGCTGTTTTTAACTGTCTTGTTTGTTGCATGTATAGTTATAGCTGGATCAGACTAATTTTTCTTCTTGGCAGCTATTCCAAACTATCGTGGGATCCTGAAAAGCTCCTAGGGGCATATATCAAGCGGGGATTGTGTGTGCTAGTTTTAACTGTACACGTGCCAGCCTTAGTTCTGCAGCCCTTATAGACACACTGCCTAGTGTGCATTGACTGGGGGGGGGCGGGGCAACAGTCATCTTGCAAACTGTCCCCAGTGTGTAGAAGTTGAGAAGTTGTTCTAGTACCCAACAGGGGTTCAGTAAAAGCCTACATAATGGGATCTATACCCAAATTCTCAATGTATTAAAAAAAAATTGAATGTATTGATGTGGGACTTCTTGCCTGGGGTGCTATTTGGTCTGGGACAAGCCTTGTATGCGGTAATTATGTGGCTTATTAATTATTCAATGTTATCCTTCACATATCTGTGTGGTTTTGATTTTTATATACATTTTTATTTTATTTTTTTACAGGGGAAGGGACAGTAGTCAAGATGGCTGGCAAAAGGCAAACAAATGACCTGGATCACATGTCCTTCAGTAAACTGCCACGGGTGGAGGTGGAGGCACAGAACTGTTCACTTACCTTTCCGGGGAAGACTTCCCACGAGGAGATGCTAGCTTACTCATCTGTTATGACATGCTCCCTGCCAGCTCCTGAGCGGCATACAACACCCTGGAGTTCTGCTTCATCCTATTTGCTGTGTGCAGACAGCGCTCCAAGCCAGCATTTACAGACTGAAGAAACCTCTGTTAGGTGTAACAGACCAGAAATAGAGAGGTTAAACAGCCACGCTCAGTTACATGAAATTCCTGGCAACCATCTAATGATTCAACCACACCATCAAGTTATGAGGTACTCCTTCCACACTCCTTCCACACAAGGATACCCTCCACTTGTAATGCCAAGACCTGTGTATAGAAGCCCTTCTAATTTTGTGGATGCAGGCTATGGTACACATCGCCCACCTCTAGGATTTCCTGTTGTATCACCGATACGTACTCATGCTATTGAATGGAACTCAACAAATCTTGCATATCCATCTGTATGTGCAACTGGTAGAAACAAAAAGCTTCCCCCAACTCGCACAGGCCCCCCAGAACATGTCAAGAGCCCTCATGTTTTATCACAGGGCATGAAGGAACTTAACCCTGCCCTTAGACACAGGGGGGATACAAGAATTTCTGGTTCCCAGGGAGAGCCCTTTAGAGAGCACTATGGTTTGTTTGCACAGCCTAGTACATCTCTTCACCATTCTCAATTTGATGCTTCCATTGGGTGGCAAAGGGGCTCTGCATTCAGCCCCCTTACTCCTGCACATCATACCTACCTATCTAGTGCTTTCCAAGATAGTATGGACAATGGTTTGGGTAACTTTCAAGGGATGAATTATTACAGCCCTACAGGAGCTGGTTATTCTCATAGACCCTCTTCCTATAATTATAGTATGGAGACAAGTTTACTACCTCCTATTGCTAGGACATTGCTCACCCACTCGAATGGAGAACTCATACAAAGTCCAGCCCATACAAACAGGGAACATCGAAGAGTGAGTTTACCTAATAGGAGAATGAATGATACTAATGCAGACCGAATGCTGCAACTGGAGACACCAAATTTAGATCAACGTTCAGGTCCAGTGCAGGTGGACAAGGATGTGCGGATTGCTTCTTCCCAGGCAGACCAGGATCTACAAGTGGGTTTGGCTCACATAAGCAAGAGCCCTCAGGTTCAGTATTCACATTCTTCTAAGGAGGGGAATGGGCTTGCTCTTGGCTTGAGTCGGTCAGGGAGGGAACAGCAGGTGGGGGATGTTCTCGGAGATCCTTTAATGCTGAAGATTGTCCAGAGCCCACCCCCTTCTACTGTGTTCACTGATGGCCATTTGCATTATTCTAAAACTTCTATACCCTCACAGATGCACACTGTTTCGGATTCTCACAGTACCTATATTAAACAACCCGATGTGAATGGCAAGAACGTTAGACATTCACCTTCAACTCCTACTAATATTTCTGGGGACTCCAACCAAATTAGTATAAGTCACGAAAACCAGAGGTTGACTCCTCAAGAGTCAGCAATGCCGAGTACTAATTCTGCATGTCACTCAACTCCACTGGCAACTGAGGTTAACATTAATGGTCCCCACTCCCCTCCTATGCCAGTCATTAATGATGTTTTCAGCCTGGCTCCATATCGAGACTACCTGGAGGGTACAGCTCCTCATCCTTTTCCATTGCTGAAGGAAAACATTGCTAAAAGTAAAGCATCTTATTCTCAGCCTGCACCACAAAAAACAAAGGAAGTTGGGAAGGGATCTGATGAGTCCCTGCAATTGAACAGTGTTAGTGAGCATCTAACCCCTTCTGACATTAACCTTACAACTAATATACAGGAGAAACATTTGAAACAGGCAGAAGGGGCGGTGCTGGACCTGAGCCTGAAAAAGTCACCTAATCCAAGCCTCTCTCCTAATGGTCAGAAGAAGTGCCAACATCATGATTCAATGGATAGCCCATCAAAGTTTCCCAAGGCTGGCTACGCAGAGGCCACAGCAGGCTACCTGTTTGAGCAACCCATGCAAACCATATCTGAAAGACTTTCACACCCCAGCAAAGGCAGCCCCTCACAGACCAATGCCCAAACAGGCACAGACTGCCTCTCCACAACAACCATTTCCTACCCCTCCCAAACCTCCATGCAAACAACCAGATACTGCCATACACAGACTGCAAATCGGTGCTCTCCTGGGGCCTGCTTACCACCATCGGTCTTTGCCTGCCCCATACAGCCTCCGACGAAATGTGCTCAAACCATGTTTCCTGTTCAGGTAACTCCACCAAGTAACTCCCCAAACATTCCTCTTTTAACCCCCAAAGGTCTTTCTCAACGCTCTACTCCACATCAGAACCAATTCTCAGAGCATAGAAGAGAAAGAACTATATACCCAAAAGATTCTCCACATTTGCTGTCTCTGACCACAGAACAGGATAATGAGGCAAATGGCTTTCACAGTTCCAAATCTTTCATGTTTAGAAAATACAAACTAATGAAACTTCCCTGCAGTGGAGGAGAAACTCAGACAATTGAAAATAATTCTGATTCTCATGTTTTAACCAGCCCATTCCAATTGCTCTCTGAGTCAGTACAGTCTCTCCCCCCAAGTGCTCCTGAGTCTTCTCCAACTCTTGGTGAAGCCAATGTTTCTTTGGCAAGCGGAGAAGAGACTGCAGGATCAGGGCAGCATTTCACTGAGTTACACCGTTCTGTGCGTGTAGCCATCTCAAATTCAGTTGGATCTTCCCCTCCTGGTCTACTTCAGGACTGGC
Source organism: Spea multiplicata (assembly GCA_009364415.1). Lineage (NCBI taxonomy): Eukaryota > Metazoa > Chordata > Amphibia > Anura > Pelobatidae > Spea > Spea multiplicata. The sequence continues at coordinate 43,838,565 of VKOC01000001.1, forward strand.
TGTTAAAATCCAAAGAAGATGAGAGACCCAAGTCTCCTATGAAGTCAAAAATGAGTTCAAGGTCCAGTGAACCCTCCCAAGATCATGAAATATGGTTGGCCATTGATGGTGTCCGCATGCTCTTGCATAAAGTACTGTCTCAGCTGGAAACCTTTATGTTCACAAGAAGATGCCCCTTTCCTCATGTTATCCGGGCTGGTGCCATCTTTATCCCTATCTATCTGGTAAAGGAGGTTCTTTTCTCTGAGCTGCTGGGACCATCTGTAGATCGTGTATTGCAGAGGCACAAAGTAGAACTTCGTCCCACTACTCTATCTGAAGAGAAACTCCTGAGAGACACAGAGCTGAAGAACTGCCCATCTCGCATGTTGAAATTACTTGCACTTAAACAACTCCCTGATGTTTATCCAGACTTACTACACCTGTACTGGGGATACTGCATACAGAAGCAGCTTGGTAAGTACTACATCCTGTATGGCAGGAAACACTCTACTGCATGTTTTTTATTTTTCTTTTTGCCTCTGCTAGTGGCCCTTTTAACAGTACTGCAGTGATGTGCAAGAGAATGCTTATTATCGGTCTTGCTCACTGCATGAAATTCTGCGTGTTTACTCTTCTTGACCATGGAATGTCTCAGTGGCCATAAGATTTGTTGAGAACTTTACTCTTTAGTTTTCTGCTATTAACCACACTGTGCTATACTCATACCCACTTGACAATGCATATAATTGATCTTCTGCCACAAAATGGTACTTTCTATCTACATTTATCCCTTTCTGCTCATCTTGTGGTGAATGAGTAAAAAATAAACAAACCAAAAACATTAAAAAACCCACACTGCTACAGTGTACTGTGGGGTGCCGTGCCTGTGTAATTGTGGCCTTTCAAAACTGTTGATGTGTTTTTTCTATATATCTACCAAGAATAGTGTTTAACAGGACAGTATTGTTAAACATTGTTCTCACTCAGTGTAAGTTACAATTACAGGCTGAACATGTGTGACACAATCCTTAAATAATTCGATGTCATAACGATTGCATTGTTTCTTATTTAGAAACTCTCAACATCTATGTACACCTGTCTACCCTTTTTAAGAAGTAACAACATTAAAAAGAGCCGTTTGACTAGATCCCAATGTCTTTTTGTTCTTTGATTCCATAAAACACCACTGTGATATATTTTAAGTAGCACTAAAACATGCACTTAAAAAAGAAGCCGTTAACCTTTATTAGCTTATTTCTCGCAATCCTAGAATCATGTCAAAACCAGCTGTAAGGTAAAGACTAAATACTCTAAATATTCTGTGTTCAGCAACATATGTAATACTATTGCAAAATGATTCCGCTTACTCTATTTCAGATTGTTTTAAGAAACGGCACATGATTCTACTGACTGCAGCTAGGTAGTTTTATGGCCTACATCAGGGGTGTCATACTTTAGGTCTCATGGGGGGCTACAAACTTAATCATTTTCAACCATTTTAATTGAGCTTCCTGTGCAGATGGGATATCCCTGACTACTTGCAGACCTTAAGTTTGGCACCCCTGGCATACACAGTTTAGCATGATTAGATCTCAGGGGCCTTCATGATTCTGTCCTGTGCCCCATGGGCTCATGTCCCTATACTTTATATCTTCCAGGTTCCAGCACACAGTCTGGGCTTCTTACACACAAGTACGTATGTGTTCCTTTCAAATCACACAACACAGATGAGCGTGTGTATCTTTGTGTGTATGTTCTTGTAGATACATTTTTCTGACTAATATTGTACAATTGAGTAAAAACATATTTAGGATTTTATCCCATCTTAAAGCTGGAATCCCTGTGACCACATAGAAGGTAACTTGACCTACAGTACATGAACATCTACTGGTCTAAACTTAAAGATAATTTGTGAAGGTGCACTTGGGCCAAGCTCACCTATCAAGTTAATCTGCTCTAAGACCCTTCTTTTTACAGTTGACGGTGCATATTATGGAAAATTGTCTATAATGTGTGCTTATTTGGTGAGAAACAAGTGCATGTGGGACAAAACACAGGAATGTTGTCAGGTGGCACATTACACAATATGAGGTATGATAGGCTTAATGTTTTTGGGGGCTTTAATCAAAACAATTTGTGGGAACCCCATCTATAACACAAATCTTGAATAACTGTGCTTATGCTAAAGAATACAATATTTATGACCAGAAACTTTTTTTTTTTATACCGTATATCTAAAGATCCATGTAGACCACTGGGGGGGGGCTTAAGCAGTTGGTTATATGGTACTGTCACTCTAGCAGCAAAAGATAGATCTATACCCAAATTATTGGAGGGTTTGGCTTGCAAGATAACAATCTTCAAAACAATGTGTGTTTTTAACAAAAAAAAAATCTCACTGCTCAGTGAATCTTAAAAGTGAAATTTCTTGCAACGGAATCATTGTCCAGAAAATGCAGTAATTTTGTTTTCGTTTGTTGAATTATATTTTATATATATTGCATACGCTGTATAATATATTTGAATGCTTTTTCTTTCTGTCCGGTTTATATAATTTTTTCATAGGTGATGCATTGTTTTTGTTGCTTAACCTGCTAAAGGTTTTGTTGATGTTTTTAAAGGCCTTTATAAACCTCTTCATGGAGTTAAATTTATGTATACATTTTTTCGTCTTCTTTATTTGTTCTTATAGTTAATATATCAACTGTTTCTCCCTCAGTTTTTTTTCCAAAGTGCGTTTCCCTTCAAAACGCATTTCTCATACTCCTTTTTTTATGATAGGTTTTCCTGTTTTGTATTTGATAGTACTCTTACTAGATTTATCACGTTTTCCCTTTTTAGTATTTTTCCTCTCAGACTTAAGTTATTTGTACTTCTCTTGATAGATAACAAACTGTGTGTTGGACTCAGAGCGGAGAAGGAGTGCCCTCCAAAAAGAAAATTAAAACATGCTTCATTCGATGGAGGGAATATGAAAGTAGCTTCGTTTCAGAGAGAGGACACTTCGATCTCTAAGCTTCGCAGAGTTTCTCAGCGTCGTGGAAAGCAAGTATATGAAACTCAGAAACGAAACCCTTCTCAAGTTAGAGGTGGAGTCATCAAGAAGAAGAGACAAGTGATTCATAAAAAAGTTGGTGTTGGGAAGCGCACAAAATTTACATACAGAAGGAAAGGTCCTCGTAAAAAACTTTCAGGAAAAGGCTTTCCAGACCTGGTTGGAAGACGCATCCTTCATTTGTTTGATGATGGTGAACAGGAAGCTTGGTTTCGAGGTAGAGTCTTGCGGGTACACAGACGATCTAGCAACCCCTTGGACACACAGTATGAGGTGTGGTATGATGACGAACCTGGCACTCGTTACTTTTTGGAATTGCTGCAGGACTATGAAAAAGGCTGGCTCAGATTTGAAACCTCGACTGTTAAACAGAATTAGGTGGATGGTCTGTGATTTACTTTTAAAAATGTTACAGAGCACATTAAATAGAATGTAATACCTGTATCTAGAAATAATTTGTGACAAGTAAGAAAATGTTAGGAATAGTGAATGTTTAAGTCACCTTAACGCCCAATATGCTGCTTTTAAGGTTGAGGTGAGGTCAGATTTTTTTTTTGTGTGTGTGACCGCGGTTAGAGGACAGCAGGCTACATTAAATACCACATTTCGTGGGTTGATATGGTTTTCATAAGTGCCTTATTGCTGTTCTGTACAGAAGTGTACAATCTCAAATCCATATTGGATTAAGTTTACTAGATAAACACGGCAGATCATTTTACTGTTTAGTGATAGATCACCCCTTTGTGTGCTACGCAAGGATAAGTCCTATTCAGTCAGTTAATTTGACCTTAAACAGGTGATTATACTTGTCAGTTTACTTGACCATTGTTTCCTGGGGTGCCCTCTCAAGCGAAGCCTGAACCCTAGCTTTACTTGTCCCTTTGAGCCCTCATATCCAGTGGGAACCCATGAATACAGCAACATTTCAGGTACTCATAGCTACGAGATGTGGTTTATTGATATTAAGTAACATAGCTCATCTGAGTGCTGCATTTTGATAGCCCCAACCGCAACCTTTACGCTAAAACGTAATGCTTAGTGATGTAATAATATCTTATTTATCACATTTAGCTCTCATATAAAACATATGGTTAAGTAGTCAGATGACACTGGAAAGTCTATGGGGTTTTACCAAATTAAGCATCTTTACATTTATATTCTGTGTGTTTTTCTTTCTTTGGCTACAGTAACTGACCAGTACTATTAATGGCCTTTACCTGAAAATGACACTTTCCAGAATAGGCAAAAAACAATATGTCTGCTGCTCACCAGATTAGTGGGCCTACAAAAATAATATTTTTCACCAAGCATCACACGGTTGTTGTTTATCACGGTCAAATCAACTTTATTTTATGAACTTTTTTATGAACTTTGTACATGTGTAGTGGTGGTATTGGCTGTACGCTACCCACCAAGTGAAACTGATCTGTCTGAATATTCTGACTGGAGATTCAAAGGCAAATATGTGTGGAAACCAAGAGAATATTCAATTTTATTTCTCTGCATTTTATACTGCATATGTTTTTTTAAAATTATTTTTATAATCAAGTGTGACCGTTGTCCTGCTCTGCCAATTATAAATTAAACCCCTATGGCCCTGTTGTCCCATTGAAGGCCAAAATTTCCCGTGGTTTTCAATTTTTGTTAAAGCTGTAAAACAGTCTTAATTACAAAATGTCACTTTAATGAGCATTCATTAGATATAATATGAGAGGTATAAAGTGGTCTCTTCCATACAGGAATAGCAAACAATACATAATTCAGATTATCAAGTAGGTTATTTTAGGTGTAAAGTGATTGGTTTGAAATTGTCAATGTCTTCTGTACTGAATACACCTGTATATGTCATGAATGATGAGCTTAAATTGTATAAATAGACAAATATGTATACTGAAAAATGCCTGTTTTAAGTGTGAAATCAAAAGTCCATTCAAAACTTTGACAACCAGGGCCTTCAAAAGGGAAATAATTAAAAAGTATTATTTACTTTCCAACCCTAATTTCTGGATGTGTGGAAGATGTTCAGTCTCATGTTGAATAGGAGTCAGCACTGCAGGTAAATCATAATGTAGATGAGAAACTGGTGCTGAAGGGTTTTTTCCACTGAAAATGTTTGCGGGAGAGTTGCAGCTTCAGCTCACCAGTTTCACTAGGTATTATGAAAGCCCACACCCAATGCCCCTTCAAGAAGGAATGGCCATGAATAATACATTGTTCAGTCGGTGGAGTGAATCCATTTCCTGAAATATCGCTAATCCTACTATGCATTTTGCAGGGTCAACTCAACCCTCATAAGAGACGCTTTCATTATGCACAGGGTCAGGGAGTTAAAGTTGCAACTCACCTGAAAGCTTCCATTTTATTGAATCAATCTTTAAGCATAATAACATAATAGGTATGACTACTATAATAGGTATGCGTACGAATTTCCTTTTCATATTTTCATCATATACATGTACTTTAATTAGTGTGGGGTTTATACCTCGGTTTACCCATTTCATAGAAAATCTTTACATTGTTGGTGGGAACCCATTACCAACCCTTGTAAACTGTAAGCTATTCTTATGTTAAGTATAGTAGAGTAGTATTTATGAAAATGGGTGAAAAGCAATTTAAATATGTGCATTGTCATGCCTCCCCTGATATTTTCTACTTGGTTTTGTACAAAGTCTGTATTATTTTAATAAGATGTTACAAATATTTAATGTGTTTATTTTGTACATGGCTTACCTGAGGAACTTTTATATTCATTAAAAAATAGAGTTCTAAGCTTTTTGTGTGTCTTGCCTTCACATATTCACTTTTTCAAGTATGGCAATACAGTGAAGCAAGGAAATCTTCCATATTCTGGTGTACTGAAACACCCTTGGTTTTATATTTCATATTTAAATGATGGCTTATTTGTAGTGTCAAGAAAAAGGTAAGAGAACCCTCTGGAAATACTTGGACTTCTGAATGAATTATTCCAAAAATGTGATTTGAGCTACATCTAAGTCACAAGTATAGACAAACACAATGTACTTAAGCTAATAACACACAAACAACGATACTCTTTCATGCCCATTAAACATTCATAGTGCTGGTGGAAAAACTAAGTGACCCCTTGGCTTTAATAACTGGTTGAACCTCCTTTGGCAGCAATAACCTCAAACAAGTGCTTCCAGTAGCTGCATGTCTGACCTGCACGATGTTCAGGAGGCGTTTTAAGACTATTCTTCCTTACAGAACTGATTTAGCTTAGCCATATTCTTAGGATGTCTGGTGTGAACGGCTCTCTTGAGGCCATTCCACAGCATCTCTAATGGGTTTAGGTGTGGGTTCTGACTGGGCCCTCTCCAAAAGGGTTTTTAATTTTTAAGTCATTCTGAAGTAGATTTACTTTAAAGTTTAGGGACATTGTATTGCTGCATCAACCAACTTCTACTGAGCTTCTGATGGTGGAGAGCCATCCTGACATTATCCTGTATGATACATTGATAAACTTAGGAATTAATTGTCCCCTTGATGATGTTCAGGCCCTAAATCATGATGCTCCCAACACCATACTTCATCCGTTGGGATGATGTTTTCATGTTCGTAGTGTCAATGTGCTTTGGGGGTAACAGCAGTGGTGAATTGGAGAACAGCTTCATCCGTTGTGTCCTGCCATAGACTCCATGTCTGTTCAATGTTTTGCGTACGGTCGACTTATGAACAGAGATGTTAACCAGTTCCAATGATTCCTTTACTGTTACTCCAGTGCAGTGCTCGGAAGAGAATTGGGATGCAATGGGGCTGATGAAGGCATGATGGCCTAAGGGTTAATTGTTGAGGAAAGGGTTAATTTTCTGGGTATTGTTTTTTTAATCTCTGTATAAAAACATAACTAATGAAAAAGAACCTCATCAAAGTGATATCATGTAGAGTGTTCTGATGAGGCCAAACACAGTTTAACATGTCATTGAACCTGGGATATTGGATTAAGAGCACTGCATTAAACTAACCACAAGTTCGGCAAACAATAGTTAATGAGCATGACCACTAAGAAAGATATTTATATATGTCTTCATGTACTATTAAAAGATATAAAGGTGGGACCCTTCCAGCAATTAAAGGAGATTCTGCCACGGATCACTATATGGTGCCTGGCACCTAGCCCATCACGCACTTTGAAGCAACAAATCTTTGAGGGTCTCCCAGTGCAGGAGGAGGCATAAGCCTAATCGGTTTCATTCTTCTTTTATTGTTAATTATTATGCATGTACTTTGATTGGGTTAATAAATGATATGCATAATTTAATTTGTTGAGCGAAAGAGTCATCTCTGTATCCTGTTAGCTTAAGCCTGTCCATGCAGGTGTGTGCAGTCATGTATCCACAGTACTAAATAATCTCCATTCATAAACAATTTTTCTGACTGTGGACTGATGAATATAGAAACTCTTTGAGATTATTTTGTAGTCCTTTCCAGCGTTATGCAAATCAACAATTTTTGATAGTAGGTCTTCTGAGATTTTTTTTTTTATGGGCATTGTTCACATCAGCATATGCGTCTTGAGTGGTTTTTTTTTATGTCAAAAGTAGCTTTAAAATCTCCAATTCTGTTTCATTCATTGGACTCCAGGTTTGCCAACTCCTGACTCCAATTAGCTTTTGTTGAAGTGATTAGCCTAGGGGTTAACATACCTTTTCCAAACCACTCTGTAAATGTTTGCATTCAATCTAAACAAGAAATATTTCTCTGGGAGACCCTCAAAGTAGTGTACTACTTCCCAGGGCAGGAAGAGCTGCAGGGCTGGTTGCCAGGCACTGTGTCAAAGTATCTCCCATTGTGAGAAAAGAAGGGTGCCTTTAAAATGTGATATTACATTTAGTGCATAAACATATGCTTTTGGGAAGACTTGGGTGTCTGTAAGGTGAGCTATCTTGGTTAACAATGTAAGGTAATTTGCATAATAATGCACTACAATGGGTTTGGAATCAAGGCTCCAACAGAGGTGAGAGACTCTCCAGGGGTCAGACAGCGGAACCAGAAGATGCTGTATTTTCACATAAATGTGTATTTTCACATAGACTATCTCTCCTCCTTAACTGGGTCTTATAGGAAATCTCTGGGAAGAGGGGCTGGGTGAACCACTCTCTGAGAGATACAAGGGATTCTGGGATAACTAGTTAGGGGCTGTAAATAGTCAGTCTAAGAAAAGAGAACACAGTGAACAGAAGTGTTCAGGGTCAGGATACTCAGAATGAAGCCACCACTCAGGACAGATAGTAGAATCTACCTAGCAGTTTTTTTCATTAGCTTTTGTAGATGAGTAAAAGATTTTTCAAATAAAAGTGAGAGTGCTTTTTTTCATCTTATTTTTTTCATATATAAGAAATTAGATGATATGATCAAAAAAATTGTAAAGAAAGCCCTTCTTGTCCTGAAAAAACAACGCATAAATTGTGTGGGTACGCTAAATGAGAGAGGAGGAAATTTACAGCTAAACATGAGCACCGCAAAAGTGTTAAAACAGCCTTGGTCAGGAAGGGTACAAAAAAATAACAGCCAGGTCCTTACCAACAAGCCTTGTTTACATTATCAACCCCTTTGCATTACAATTCTCTTCTGGGCCCTACCGCTCCATATCTTAAGATGAAGAAAAAAAGATATCCAGAAGCAAATTAAAAATGAGGAGGTAACATAAGAGAGGGTCTAGTCTCTCTCTCTCCAATTTTCCAAAGAAAACAAGCTTTTTGAGGTAACTGAACCGTGTGGGAAATGGGCATACCGGGGAACTCTCCGGCTGACGTCAGTGGGCAGTCCTGGCCGCCTCCAGGCTGGGAAGGCTCTGGCTAGCTCCTTTCCCCTACCCCATCCATGTATCAGATGCCTTGCCCATGAACTTTGGCTCTTGTAGCCCGAACACCCCGGTGGAGACCGGGGATCCCTGGTCGCTGAGGCTGCTAGAGAAGCGGAGATCAACCGGTGCGGCTATTGTACGCACGCTGGCTACCCCGAGGTCCGTCCTGGGGAAACTTCGAACTGCTGCCGCTCGGGGTCACTTTGACCAATCGCGTCGCTTTTTGGACCGGATATCCCCTGGACCCCAAGCTATCCATCAGCAACCCGGGATCGCTGCCGCTCCTTCAGGATCACCCCCAGAATGACGGCTAAAGTGATACGGACATTGCGGGGCTCGGTGGCCTAAGCATGGCAGGGCGGGAAGATGTGGACATGATTTATGGTCTTTTCCTCACCTAACCTTTATATAAACCCGTGTGTTTCCCCAATAAATTGTGTTACTTCCCTGGAACATTAGTTTCTTCTAATGCTTCAGGGGACCGCTGGATCACTAATTGTATTCAGCTATGCCACAGCGGACCGCTGTACCGTGAAGCTAAGGTCAACGGATCAGTTTGTGAGCCTTACTCCGCTAGTGGATTCAGTATAGTGCAGCTTGATTTAATTCAAAACTGTGTATATCCCTGGGCATTCTCAGAGGTCTACCCGCTACCCACAGTGTAGAGTTATCAAAGAGCTTACCATAATTTACCATATTAATAATAAAACATACTTTGAGCAAATATTTAAACTATTACCAATTTCACGGTACAGACAAGGTTAACAAATCTTGCATGGCCAGAAAGAAATCTAAACATGCAGAGACAATGCTCTTTGGAAGCTGGCCAGACCCTATTGTAAAAAACAATTGTTGAAAAGGAGCAGCCAAGCATCATATCTTGAAAAGATATTCTGCTCTGTGTGCCGTAAATCTGCAGAAGGACCAGGTATTGGCGTTACACACAGCACATATCATGTTCATAGTGTAATTTCAAAATATGGATTGAGACGCATGTTTTCCACAGAGGTAGTAAACATGATGGGAACAGATTAACCCTTTAAATCCCCTTAGGACATACCTGTATGGACCTTACTTTGTGCACCACTTTGTGCATTCTATTAGATATCTAATATTATTAGTACTACAGGGCCCTTAGAGGAACACAAACCAATGGCTGGGTTGCAATCCAAGGATGAATTTAACTGTATGACCCTCATAAAACCAACTATTACAACCTTCTATCATCTACCAAAAATACACAAAAGTGAAAGTATTCCACCAAGGAAACCAATTGTCACAGGAAACCAATACATTTCCTAACCCATACATTCAAAGGTTCAAGTCTTTTTTGGGGTTTATCAGTTTAACAGCCTGTCATTCTGAAAAGCAGAAATACCAGGCTACTTCACAAGCCATTTTATGATAAGGGTCATGTAGCCAATCGTTGCCAAATATGCAGCATAAAACCCCTTTGCACAAGTTGCACAATTTTTTGCTCATAATTTGCGCATCTGCAGAAAAAAATATAATTTGTGTTCATATTATTTAATCATATATCAATAATTTAATGCCCCACATACCCCCATAGGTTTTAGGCTTGTGAAAATGTTGTTGGCTTAGTTGTTGGCTTAAAAAATACTTAGGAATGGAAAATTGCTTCTGGTGTGCATGGCATTATTTCAAAACAAGTTAATATATTCATAGTTGCCTAATTTAAGACAAACTGTGTATCCCACCCCATAATTATAATTGTAAAAATAAATTAAAAATAAAAGCAACAATGACCATGAATATCCCATGTATGTACACAGCTTAAAACTCCACATGGATTCTTCAGGTCCACATAGGGGAGCCATGTTTGACCATGCCCACTCCCTATCCCGGAGTCTATATGGAGCAAGGCCTACCCCTATATATAACCAGTCCCACTTCTTCATGAAGCCTGCATCAGAGAAGAGTGAGAACTTCAGGTGGACCACCCTGAGAAGTTCCCACGTATTCCAGTTGATCACCCACAAAGGTTAGTATTGGCCAAGCTACTGTGACATTGGTGTGTATGGGTATAAAAGAGCTAACAAAATAAAACAGGCCTCATGCTCACTAGCAGGGCACAGAGCAAATACACCTTAACCTAGACCCGTTCAACCCACAACCCCCAAAATAACTCTCTGCTACCACCATGTTTATGTTTAAGGTTTTACAAAGAGGCTTTGGCTCAAATTATAGAAATAAAATGTATAATGTCAAAATTGAGAAAATTTGTAACATCAAAAACAAAACTTTGTTTTCACCGCTTTTCCTTCCTTGGACCACTTTTGCCATTGCTCCGTGGTCCCGTTCTTATGCTCAGGTACCCATTGTAGGCGCTTTTGGCAGTGGACAGGGGCCTGCATGGGCACCCTTACTGTGCAGCCTCATACACAACAAACTGTGAAACATTGTGTGTCCTGACACCTTTCTATCAGAAGCAGCATTCACTTTTTCAGCAATTCGAGCTACAGTAGCTCGTCTGTTTAATTTGATAACATGGGCCAGTCTTCACCCCCACGTGCATCACTGGGCCTCGGTCCAGCATGCTGAGTTTGAGAGTTGGCATATGTTTTTTTAATTGTGCATGTGTAAGCATGTTACTAAGTGTGTACTCAGTGTTTGTAAGTCTAAGTGTAAGTATGTTTGTGTGTGTGCGTGCGTGCGTGCGTACGTGCATGCACGCACATGACTGTGTGTCTGTGAAAGGAGTTTGGGCCCCACCATTTTTCGGTTATACCACTAGTAAAATGTTAACGGTGAACATAATGTTTTATTTATCCAGTGCCAACATATGTCCTTACATTATTAATAATCATTGCACAAACTATGGCAGACTAATACAGATGGGGAGGCAGGCTCATCTAGCGTACAGGAGATCCAGAAGGAAGGGAAGCCCAGGCAGGCTGTGGTGGTAGGAGATTCTATTATTAAGAAGACAGGGTAATCTGTGGCTCTGATCACAGCAACCGCAAGGTTAGCTGTCTCCCGGCTGCCTGGGTTCGGGATGTTGCGGGCAGAGCGGATAGATTATGTGGAGGGGGTGGAGAGGACCCAGCTGTCTAGTGCACATTGGCACCAATGACATAGTAAAAGGAAGATGTAGAGTCCTCAATAGTAATTTTAGGGATTTAGGGAGTAAGTTTAGCAAAAGGACCTTCAAGGTAGTGTCCTCAGAGATACTACCAGTCCCATGAGCTACACCAGAAAGACAGAGGGGGATTAGGCAGCTAAATTCGTGGCTGAAGTCCAGTAAAAAGAAGCCCTTTGGGTTTTTAGAGCACTGGGCTGATTTTGCTTTGGGGTACTATCTCTATAGTTGTAATGGGTTGCACCTGAATGCAAGAGGATCCAATGTGCTTTGGTGAGAGAATGGCTAGATGGTTGGCAGAGATTTTAGGAATGGGAGTGGATAATAAATACCAAGCTAGATAGTATATTAAGGGAAGACGTTTTAGTTAGTGGACATGGGGGCTTGGTTTGTACAGGTAATAGGGAGAAGCATATATTATGCCCCCCTAAACAAGGACACGCGGTGTGTTAAATAAAAAGCTTAAGGTTGTATCTGTAAATGTTTGCAGTTTAGGGAATAAGATCCATGAACTTGTGCCAATAATGGCAATGGAGAATGTAGATTTTAACAACCACTACATCTACCTTCTCAGTTGCCATTATTGTGAGAAGTTCATGGATCTTATTCCCTAAACTGCGACTAGACATGTTCTAGACATAACCTTGTCACCTTGTCACTTAACACACATGGTGAGACATAGCATAATGAGAAAAATGACTGGGACATAGCAATTCCAGGATACTGTTGATATAAAAAAGACAGGGAAATCAAGTAACTTGCGTAGGTGTGATTTATAGACCCCCTGGACAAGTAGAAGCACTAAATAATCTACTAACTGGGGAAGTAGCTAAAATGACATTAAAGGGGGAGTTATAATCATGGGTTGATTTTTATCTTCCTGATTGTGCCTGGAGAGCAGATATTCTAAACTCCCTACTTGTATTATCTTTAAAACAAGTAGTTGAGGAGCCAGCTCTTAAGGAGGTCATATTAGACCAAGACCTCTCTTGGAGTATTGTGTACAGCACTGGAATCTGTATCTCCAGAACGATATAGATACTTTGGAGAAGGGCTAATTCTGACCTCTGAAGCTACAGGGGCAAAGGTTTAAAATTAACATCAGGAAATATTACTTTACTGAAAGGGTAGTGGATACATAGACTAGCCTTCCAGCAGAAATGGTAGATATTAATACAGTGAAGGCTTTTAAGCAAGCATGGCATACGCATTAGGCCAGGGACTAAAGGAAAGTATTCAGAGGTTGGGTGGACTTGATGGGCCGAATGGTTCTTATCAGCTGTCACTTTCTAGGTTTCTCTGCTTCTAAGCTCTACTTTTAGTGAAGCTTATGTGTGGATTATTTGCATGATGATCCAAGTGCAATGCCTTTCTGGAGTGCCCCCAATTACATTCTATTATTTCATCTTTGATGCGGTATAAATTCAGAATGTGTTGCACTGGCATGACTGCACCATCTAGTGGACATATACAGATACTGCATGCAAACAATAAAAATCACCAGCATTTGTAAATTTATATAACAGAACAGATCAGTGTGCAGAAATTTGAAACACATCATACCTTTATGGTCTGACAAATACATTGAGAGCATTTCAAGTTTACCAAGGACTAATTTTATATTTTTAATTCCAGGAACAAATTTACCCTAATTTGTCCACTTGCACACCCAAACTGTTAAGGCAAGCCTCTATGTATGTAGATTACATTTTATTGATCACGCATCAGATTCCATAGCCAAATTCAAATACGATGTACAGAAAACCAAATATAATTTAAAGACATTAATACGGTACACTCTGTCCATCAAGTGCCATCACTTTAAATTAACCATTTATAGTTTTTAGTTATATAAAAACCCCCTTGCAAATGCAAGGAGGGACTCATTAATCACCCCCTCCCTCCACTGCTTTGTGTCCTAACACTTAAATGACCTGTGCACATGTAAGCAATACTTACTGTTGGCTCCAGCTTCCTACACTTATGGGGCAATAGAAAATTTTACTGAGAAGGTAGACAAAAGGAAAAAGTAAATAAAATAAAAATAGTAAAAAAAAAAACCTCAAAATGTCTCAACTTGGTTATTGAAAATAACAAGTCGTTAGATTGTATTTATAGTAGTCAAATAGCTCTTGGTGCTAAAAATACATCTTTACCAAACCAATAGTAAAGTAACACTACACAGAGTTTAATCACATTTGGAGAATGCCTAATATTAACCCTTTAAAGATGGAGTTGGAGAACCTGTGCAAATTCCGCACAAGCTGAATAAGAAAAGAAAATCAATGAGAAAATGTAGAACAGTTGGTAGAGTTACCTACACAGACATGCTTATATTTTACATATATGAATCTAAGCGCAAACATTATCTATAGCAAATCCACCAGCATCCCACTGTTACAGCCAAACACCCCCCCTTTGATTTTGATCATCTGGCAGCTGTGGATAATTTGGCCCTAATTCACATGAGGCTAATTTCCTGCACAGAAGAGATAAATATCAGGTTATCTCAGCACTGCCTCTTTGTTATCAGCTAGTTTTTGGGGGAGGGTCACAAGGTGAGTGGGGGTCCCCACTAACTGGATGTTTATATTTGAGTGGTGAGTAAAAATTCCTTTTTTTATTCCACCTTTTGGTATTTCATTATTGGTGTGTGGGGGCATCATGGGGTTATATTTTATTTACATTATGCAGAGGAATGTTTGTTTACTATTAACCCCTTCAATCCCAGGGGTTTTTGGTACCTCCTAGTCCCGGAGCAATTTTGCCATTTTTGCATGTCGGTTCAGCGATTTATTCTCTTTTCCTGTGAATAGTGCGCCTATGTAAATTATATACTGGTTTTTCTAAGAGAGATGGAGCTTTCTTTTGACACCATAGTTAGATGACAGCTGACAATTTAGAATGAGAAATTTAGTAAAAACTAGTGAAAATTAGAAAAAAAATCCCTAATTTTTTCTTTCCCCTCTGAAATCCTCACAAATTAGGTAAAGTGATGGAAAATCCCCTCCAAGTTTATCAATTCAATCAGATTTCAGAAATACCTGATTTTATATAGATTTTCCATACTTTTCCAGCACTTATAGGGAACGTACTATAAGGTATGCATTTTTTGTAGAATTTTTATGCTTATGGCTTAATGGCTTTGGGAGTTGTGAATGGGGGCAGGAGGGGTATACTGGGTAGATGTTGTGCTAGGGCAATGTGATATAAGGTTTTGTTAAAATTGTATTTTTTTTAAAATATATTTTTGTGTTTTTTTTTAAATTTTGTTTTATATATATATTTTTTTAAATGGTTAGAGGTCCTCTTAGGGACCTCTTGACCATGTTATTAATGGCAGTGATGTCACAATGACATCACTTAGCTCACTGTATTGTTTTTCTTTTTTTTGCATAGAGATCGCAGCGTATGTGCCTCATTACAGGCTATCCCAAACGCCTGGTCTCCCGTGCAGCGGCAGGATGTGTCCCTGCCACTGTAAGAAGGGCAGGACGTACCGGTATATCCATAGGGGATTCTTGGGATGTATTTTTTGGACGTACCGGTATATCCATAGGGGATTCTTGGGATGTGTTTTTTGGACGTACCGGTACATCCATAGGGGACTGAATCAGGGTAAATGGCAATCTGCAGTCTAAACACGTAATAAATGGTATCCATTGTGACCCAAGTTAAAGCAAAGATGAGTTTAAATTAAACATATCTGACCAATAGAAATGTAAGTCAATGCAACATCAAGATTGGGCTATATGTTGTGCTAATGTTCTTTGATACGATGAATGTTTAAAGTTATTGACGTGCTACTATTTTAAGGAGTTGCATCATTGGCATCGAGGGAGACTGTTAAGGGAATGTTGGCATTCAAGGGAAGATAAGTTTTTTTTGGTTTCATAAAGAGTTTTAGGAATACTGCAAACATCCAGTTAAAGACAGAGGCAAGGTAATTAATTACATGATCTAAGACTGAGGAAGATCAGGAGAGGGTATGTAGCTTTGGGTGTCATTGGGGTATTATTTAGTGTTTTATATAGCACCATTTTATTCTGTAGCGCTGTACAATGGGTAGACAGGACATTACAAGTAGTATATAACATAACAATCTGACTTACAGAAACAGGTGAGGAGGGCACTGCTCAGATGAGTTTACAGTCCAGAGGTACAGGAGGCATTGATTGCCGGAGGTTGAGATTGCCAAGTGAGGTAGTGTAAAGTGAGAACAGAGGAGGTCCTAAAGCTGAGCTTTGGGGTACACTAAGAGGGGAAGGGGAGAGGACGTGTTGCTGGAAAAGGGAACGCTCCAGGTGTGATCAGATATGATTTTAAATTCCTTTAAGTCACTCCATGTGTGATTTGTATTGTAAAAGTAGGCAGGCAGTGACTCCTTTATTTGGTACAAAATCCGAGCCTCCCAACTAGTATTCAGTGCTGCTTGAGGATGTATTTTTTTCCTTGTGTAACCACAGCAGCACTAGTTTGTACCTCACTAATAAAGTTGCTTGTTTTAATCCCCCCCCCCCAGTTACGGTGATTTGAGGGGCAGTAGTGGGTGCTTATTTTATTTTTTTCCTTGGTCTACCTGGTAAGAGAATGAGCTGTCAGGGCTGTAAAATATTCCCTGGTGAGAATTATCTGGTTTAAAAGTTGCCTGTATAAAGGCTTTGGTATTCCCCTGTCTACATTGCTGTTACTTACCATATACATGATGCTAGCATGAAACGTATGTACATCCTATAATAGTCATAACTACCAAAAAGGTTTGACAAATCAAGTGTGCGTTAACTTGACCTCAATGGATTATTTTAGACTGAATTTTGTATATACACACAAGAAAAAAGATTATAGTGTAACTTGACTTGTTAAATATGTACTTCCTGGTTTCTGAATACTGAACATATTTTTTGTGCTATTTTTTTTGTTGTTTTAGCCTCCTGGTTATGGCAATGTGGTGTGATTTTTCCAGAGCTGTTCCAGATGAAGCTGACAGATGGACGGTACAAAGTGTTTCTCAATGTGTTTCCTTAAGGGTTACCATGGGGTTTTGGCAGTGGCAGTGTCTATTCCTGCTGATGTTGTCTTTGATGGTATCTTCAAGGGCACCTGTGTCTACTCATCCTCAAACAGGGCACCGCAGCACCCGTCCAGAGGCGCATTCGGCATTACTGGTGTTGCCGTTGCATAAGACTGTGGGTATCCTGACCACTCCACCAAGTGCTAACGGGATACAACATTCATTTTGGGCAGGATACACACAATTTCCAAAATGGAAACTTCTGTCAAAAGTGACATATGGCCCTTTTCAATTGGGTCATTCGTTGTCTCCTGTTAAATACTATAACCAAAGAATAAGGAAACTATCAAAGAGGGACCTTTGGAATGCTGCCCCATTGCACAGTGTGCAATCGCTTTTAGGGATGGAGTCTACCAAAATGCCTTACACACCTGAAAAGGATTGGAATTTGGCTGTTAAGGGCATGATTGAGCAGATATTTGGTGGTGGGGAAAATATGCCTGTTAAGTCAGGGGTTCTGAAATCACTCAGCAGTAGCTCTTTATCAGATAAACCAAAGTTACAGCTTGGGTCTTTGAGAAATTGGAACGTTTTCCGGAGACAGCCCATGACAGACAACGAAGCGGCAATGGCACGCTCTTTAGCTATAGCCAGCTTCTCCACTCCAACTGACAGCTTAAAATCAACCTTTATCACTAAGGCTGTAAACCCATTTATTGAAACCACCTCAGTGAACGAGCCTTATAGTAAAACTGTGAATATAGGGCATAGGATGCCAGAGGTGTCTTTCAACCAAGGAATGCTTGCATCACTAGTAACACAACAGTCTTCTACTGGAAATTTAGATTTGGAGAACATGACCGATATACCTGCCAATACTTCTGGTATGTCAGGATTTCAAGAACTTACCCCAAGTAGAATATTTAGGCTACCTACTCTTCCTGTTACATCTATGTCAGAGCACAACACATCTATTCTACAAAAGAAAATATATGGCATGCAAGAATTGGTGAAAAAAATACCTGTTGTGACTAGCTCACATGTCCCTCCGTCTGCATCTTTGCGGACACACGCTTTCCCAGACAGTGAGCATTCTATGGTATCTTTTGATGAAAGTGGAGTGGAGATGACTTTGTCAACACAGGAGAGCAAGGTTAGTGTTTCAAGTCTAACATCTTCACAACCTGTTTCCATGGAACAAACAATTAACAGCTCCAGAGACTCTGAACATACATTTATACCTAATGCATGGGAGCACACAGATTTTGGCGGTAGTGACAAGACTGCGGATGAAATACAAGCTCTGCCACCTTTGACCACTTCTTCGTATTTCACGTCATATAGCCAAACAACTCAACTTAATACTCCGGAGGAATCTGTAAGTCACAAATTTCACACATTACCCACTGTTGCTGTTTTAGATGGAACTCGTATATTGTCAACATATTCAAGAGGTCCTACTAGCCTTTCAAGTTTTACAAGATCAGAACAAATTAATACCAATTCAGATCATTTTTATGGCATTCAGGTTGCTGATACCCGCAATCCTCTACCACAAGATGACTGGAATCCTGCGTCATCCCATGTCACTACAAAATCTATAAAATCCTTCACTTCGTTTGGCATAGAGGCTTCCAGTATAAAGGCACTGAATAAAACAAATGGCTTAAATCTGTCAATTACAGAGAAATCAACAGTGCTTACGGAAAATAGCACCTCCTTACATTATTTAAACCACAGCTCACGGTTTCCAATATATGGCGATGGCTCCCCCTTTGCTTCTTCTGTTGATCCACCAGCTGGTTATAGTACATCTAGGCATGCAACAAGGGAGAGTCAAAGTTCCTCCACAAGTACTTCTCAGACTTTCTTGACTCAATCGTTTCAAGGTACCCCAAATACAAAAGATGGCATGCCTTCTGAAAAAATCAGTTCTCCAAATAAAACTGAAGCAGTCAGTTCAACTCATCCAAGTTTTCACACCACATCTATGCAAATTCCATTGCATATTCACTCGGCCCAACCCCAAGAGCTGTCCAGCATGTCCCCACACACAATCTCTGACCCAAGAGAGACTAATACTATAGTTAACAAAGACCTGAATTCTAAAAGGTTTGATCACAGATGGATTTCCAGTCAGACTGCAACTTCAGCAATCAAAAGTGCTCCTTCAGAAGCTAGTTCTCAGCCATACAATACAAACACTGATGTTTTGTTTAAAACATCTGTAGGTACAGTCTTGGATGCAACTGCAGAGCTATCGTTTAGCTCGCCACTGACTTCAAATGTGTCCTTTGGTTTTCGTATTCCAAAGCGACATAGGCCATCATGCTCGCATTCCTCAGTGTCTACAATATTACCCACTCATGGTACATCTGTGGACCCTACATCAATACCAGTGGTAAATGCAAGTCCTCATACAAGCAAATCTACTGCCGCCTCGGCATTTCAAGCATATACGGAAAAAACAGCTCGTGCCCAACCCTCTGTAACTAAAATACTTCCCTTGCTTTCATCAATAAAACTTGTGACATCGCAACATAGTACAGTCAGTCACACTAGAAGTCAACACACCTCTCCAATCTTTTCACCTGAAACTACTTTCAACATTACTGTGTCTGGTTTGAGGCCAAAAATGTATTCAGCTGCGTCAGAGCCCAGCACGATACATCTGAAAACAAACACCGGTCAGCCAGGGCCATCATATTTTGCTTCTTCAGTAAGCAAGATCCATTCAAATAGTACAGAGGCTGACAAAATATCTCTTGGAATGCTTACCTCATTTTCCCCTAAAGTGGGGACAACTTCTAAACATATAACACAAATGATATCAAAGACTACTGAAGTTCCCCTCACTACCACCTATGCAGAAATATTTTCTGCATCACAGTCTGATGACCCTCTAGTAGAAAGAGGAGGACCATTGCCACCTCCTAGCATGTCTTCTGTGGTTACAATTCCCCTGATCTTCAGCCTTACCGGCGTCTTGTACAATGACCAACTGCAAAACTCTTCATCAGAGGAATATAAGAAACTGGAGAGAGAAGTGGAGCTAGTGGTGAGTAAACAAATTAATTCATATCTGTTACCATTAGGTTTTTATATTCCAGTTTAATTGGGTAGGTTAACACAGTCTAGCAATAAATGCTAATGGGACATTTTTGTCCCATTTAGGGCAATCATGAGAAACACTACAGAAAGCAAATGAAATGAATACTTCGTTTCTGATGATGCAACCATTTGTAATTTCCAGAGATAGACTATTTGTGTAAAACCTTAAGTGACTGATTGCATAGTGATGTTCATGTTCTTTTTGCAAGAAAATGGCCAAGAAAAATGTATTCTCATGTTCTTTGGCTAGACATAAGCTCATGTTTTGTACATTGCTACAATATTTTAGATTTGAGCAAGAATATGACCCCCCCACACACACACTTCACCTGATTTTCATAATTGGTTGTAAATGTGCGTTGAGTGTACCTGAATATTTTCTAGAGGTTAAAGGTCATATAATTATCCTTTATTGAAGTACAGCTGGATTGTATTTGCTCTGCTACAAAATCCTTAACTACTATATAAGCCCTTTAAGAAAATTGATTTGGAGCCCTAAATATGCCTTTTTTTAATAAAGTTTTTGCAACTTTTAACGTTATAATCTACGTGTGGAATCTGTTGCTTCAATGACATTTTCAAGACTTAACTGGAAAATAGCACAGTGGTGGCTTCAATGCCTTGGTTAACTCCATGTTATACCATGGTGGCAGTGGGAAAAGATATAGTAGTTTGCATGTGTATTCTAGTATATCGAGTAGTTTGTAATATGTTTATAATATTTCATAGAAATGATAGTTGCGTTTTGAGAAATTACCCCGATTTCTGCACCAGAAGGTCAGTGTCTGTCAATCATGGTAACCCAGCTAACTTTTCTATCTATATTCCTTGTTAGTTAAACAAAATATTCTCTACCCAGTACCGGAATGATTATCTTCAATCAAAGGTCAAGAATTTTTTGTGAGTACATCTCCTACTAAATTTTCCAAAGCATCAAAATTGTTATGCACGTTTACCCATTGTGCAGTGCTGTGAAATTTGATGGCGCTATGAAAATCAATAAATATTTGGTGCTATGCCTTTGGTTCCCTGTCGGATATGCAGAGCAATATATTGTGATATCACCCTCAGAGTTCCCTTTAAAAATGGCCTTCTGTTTGTGTTGTAGGAATGGATCGGTAATAGTCCTGACTGAAGTTGAATTCCATGCTCAGTCACCTGCCCCCTCTGGTTCCAACATAGTGAGAACATTGCTAACTAGTAACTGGAAAAAGCCGAGTAACTTTGGATGGAATATTAATGCATCTTCTGTGGAATCTAATGGTTTGTGTATTGTGTGGGCTTCTTTATGGTTTTTGCAGCTAGGCCTTTTTGTTATTGTAATAACAGCTCCTGCTATATTTTAACAGTTGTTAGACTTCAAGTTAAGGAAACGGTTATAACTGGGAACAATCTAAATTTCACTTGGTGCCTCTGGAAATAAAAACTGATTACAGGGCCTCCTGGGGGGAGAGGGGCAGAAGTTAGCCCTTCACACTATCTTCCCCTTTTAAGTTTGTTAGGTTTAGTCCGAGTCCTATGCACAGAAAGCCCTATCTTCTTAACCTGGCGTGGCCCCTTTCAATTGTCTATAGGGTTAAGGGGAGAGGTAGAGATCTTGTGGGCCTGCCCTGGGAAATTCAAGGTTTAAGACTGATTCTAAGCTTATAGTCTAGATATGAAATATGTTCCTCAAATGTTAACATTTCTATGCTTATTGGAGCAGATTGTGGCTTGCACGTGCCAAATTGAAAGCCTATCCTTTTCTGCTACCATAGTGATTTTGATTATTAAAATGTGGTTCTGGTGCAAATGCCAAGCAATTTGTATTAGCATATCAACCATTGCTATTAATTGTTTATAGGGCACCTGTGGATACAGTGTCATTATTACAATGAGGGGAATGTAAAAAAAGAAATATCAAGGGTACGTCGGTGGTTAATATTTTAGGTTTTTTAATGGATAACTTTTTCCTACGTCTCAGGGCATACACTAAAGAACCTGGAGCCAGAATGTTTATCCTTGTATCTCCTAGTTCTGCATGTTGGATTTGTAGCTGTATCTGGTAATTATAAGGAAAACAAGATATTCTTGGACACCCTAAAGCAGGAGGTAAGACCTATGATTGAACTCGTGGATGTGCTTCCTTTTTCTAACTGATGCTTTTTACAACTACCTTTGTGTATCATGTTATTGAAGAATGTGGATTTCTTTAAGTGCTATTAACTAAAAGGAGAGTTGTGGTTTTAATTCCCTGACTTCTTTGTTTGTTATGAAGGGCCAACAGTGGCAAGTTTTTCCAGCACCACGGGTCTAATGAATCATACATGGCTATCAAAGATTGTTCTGCAGCATAAGCTCACTTGAGTTGGCCCTTCATAATGAATAGTGAGATCAGTAAGACCCATTGAGATGGCTAGCACAAGCAGACTTCGTGGTGCTGAATCACTGCAGGCACTTCAGAGCTCTTTTCCTGCAAATTAATTTCCTTGTTGGCTTACAGACAGTCTTCCTTTCTTCAGATCAACCGTTCTGTGGGAGTCCTGTTTCCTGTCAAAAACGTTTTCGTCTCACGTATACGGTAAGGGTTCTGACAGGTCTTCATCTTAATAAGAATTGTGTGAATTTCTTTAGTGGGTTTGTTTGCCATAAATATCAAATCTTGGTTGTAAGTACGTAATGGACAAGTGTCTTGTGGTTCCTTCATACCAGAGACCTGCGTGGTGACCTTGAAGTTGTAGGTAACTTGTACTTGGACACGCAAGTTCATACCAATGTGCCAGTTTTGCTGAACACACTGTTTCCGCTTGCGAATATATCTGTGGATCTCAGCTCCATCGTTATAGAAGGTCAGTAACATGAATTGTGTATGGCTTGGTGACTGACTAAGAAGTAAAATTTTTACCAATGTTCTTCCTTACTTTAGGCTACCGCATGGACCTGCAAGTTTTTCCCATCAGTTTCCGAATTATAAACATGAAATTTAGCTTAGATCTGCTAGATTTATCCTCTTCTGATTTCAAGGCGCTTAGCAAAAACGTTTCGGCAGTGGTGAGTAGCTCTGCTGAGGACCATGTAGAAGAACCAGCTTGAGGTATTTTTAATACAGTTTCATTAGTTTGGATTGCATTATATGCATATGCCAAGTCAGGTGCATTAAAGAAAAATCTAATGAACCTGACCCCTATCCATAGTCTTGCATCGGTTCTTTGGTCTTATTGGAAATGTGCAGATTTCAGATCATGTGATGTGTGGATACAAAGTCTGTCTATTTTCAGGTTAAGTATGTGCTGCAGGTCTATGACCCATACCAGGTGATCATACGAGAATTTAGGTGAGTTTTCTGGCTTTCTTAAACATTTGTAAGTTTCTTCGTTACAATCTAATTTCTTGGTAGGACAAGTTCAGTGCCAGTTTATTTTCCTTCTTATTACGTTTAGCATGAACAAACGAGATTTAAAACATGCTACATAGTTGATCTGTTACACGTTCTACACCTGTGGTCAGGAACGTAACTAAAACCCACAGTGCCCAGTGTGAAAATTGCCCTAGGACCCCACAACTTCACAAGCAACATGCGCCCTCTGTGCCACCAAATGCCAGAACTGTGATTTATTAATATTTTAAACTAATTCAAAATAAATTTCTATCTGTCTAGACGTGGCTCAGTGATATGTAAAGGGAACCTAATGTTCAGACTCCCGGCACCTGGCAGTGGGGAAGTCCTACGCACGATACTTAACTCACTTGGTACTAGTGATAAACTGGGATCATCTTCCTACAAAGTAGAACGTTCTACTCTAAATGTTGCAGGTGATCTTAATTTTTTTGTAATAGGAATATTTACTGTCTCACAAAAGGCAGTGTGTAATGGCTTTAACCAGAAAATATGTAATGTTGCCACATCTGGAGGCTCTGAAAATCAGAGGTGATTTACACCCAAGTCAGTTTGTTCAGTCAATGCCCATGCTCAAACCTGGCCCATGTCCCCTGTTCCCCACTCAGCTCATGCCTTTGTCAAGGCTATTTTACCCCTTGTATTTTCTACCCCCTTTCTGTCTAACTAAGTAACATGAGTGGAAGACTTATAGTAGACATTTAATCTAAAATGCAGGGTCTTTGTGTCAATGAAAGACTGCTGAGTCATGTATCATGACTCGCGTATCGCATAACAATTTGAATGTCCTCTATATATCTTTCTTTTTATATTTTTTGATAGAATCCACTTTTCCTTTCAGACTATTTTTGCAAGTTTTCTAGTTTACTCAAACATCTGTTGTCATCCTGTTTCTGTTATTCTTCAGATTCTACTCCTGGGGTTCACTTTGAGTATGCTAACTTTCCTGGATTTGCTGTCGCTATTATAGTCATGTGCGGACTTGCAATCCTGATATTCCCTGCTTTAGCCTACATGGTAAGATTTGTTTTTTCGTCCAGTATAAACTTCAGGGCCCAGAGAGCTGTTAATTACTGGACTGCAGATTAAAATTGCCCCTGGTGCTTTAAGGCCAGCGGCCAATTAAATGACGGACGCAGCTGCACACTATACTCCGTACTCTTTCGGCTTGTGATCACTTGTATCTAGCTGGGGCCGAACACAAAAGGAATAGTATCAGCTGCACAAACCGTAATAATGGCATGTTAGAGGTGCCATTGGGCCTTGAGCGTTTTTATAAAACTTGCCACACCTCCTCAATGCATCATCCCCTTCCTCCTTCCAGGGAGGAGGCCATCTCTGGGGGACTAGCGGCGTAAAGTTCATGGGTATGCAGGCGATAGTCACCAGTACTCCCACAGGTCAATAGCAGATATAAAACCAGTATGATTCCATGCCAACAATAAATGAAACACTGGGCAACTAAAGGTTTATCCAAAAAGTTTATCTAAACAAATTTTATATGCCTTATGTTTCATGCCCATGCTTAATCATAGGCTGACACAGGAGGTTACATAATACCAGCAGTGATGGCGAATGTTTTTGGGTCAGGGTGCCCAATTTTCTGCATGAAATCAAAGTGCCAACACTTCATATTAAACATATAAATAAAGTTTTCAGTACAAAATTACTATACACAAAAGCGCACATCAATTTGCTTATATAAATTGTATGTTTAAATATAGAAACCTAAAATGTGTCAGCAAATAACTATGGTCATTGGCCCATCTATCTGCCCAAGCAGTAAAACACAGAAACAGAGGGTCTATTTGTGAAAAAGCAAATTTATTTTTGTTGTACACTGATATAAGAGCATAACAATTCACCCCTCTGTCCACTATAATGATTTTATGGGATAATACAAGTTAAAAGTTGTTTTCCATAACTCTCAGTTCTTGTATACCTCTATATGGAAACGGCACTGCAGCCCTGGATCAACTGAATTAGTCATACAAACCATGTATTTGCAGGTATACATAAATGTATGGAAACATAGCATAGCAGATACAGAATAACAATACCAGTGACCAGTGCAGGTATAGATAAATTGCTTAGTACTTCAATTCCTTGGACATGTGGGATACTGGAATAGCAGGACGAGAGGTCCCTAGAGACCCACTTAGTTCCCATGCCAACTTAAATTCATATGGCTCCGCAGATGTTTTGTATTCCTTTATATGACATTGTATAATTTTTTTACCAGTGGCTGTAGATGCTAATCAACCCATTGGGACAGGCCATCACCCAAAGAGCTTATCCCAGATATAATAGGGCAATGGGTCAATAGGGGATTTATGTATCTTTAGAACGTGGTAGCACATTCCCCTAGAAATGGTCAAGGAAAATAAATCTTGGGCAAAAAAAACTTTCCTGTATCTTGATTGGAGGGAAAATTCCCTCAGATTTCTTAAGTCATGAGCAACCATCTGTGTAATAAGTTTAACCTAGAAGAATGAAACGGTGTACAGCATAACGTTTCCCATGTCCTTACAGTGCGTGAAGACCAGAATGCTTGGACACAGAAATAAGGCTACCATCCAGAGACGCCATGATCCAGATACCCAAAGCCATCATTTTGAGTTGGATAACAGGGCATTTCGGGCGACTATAGAACAAGTGAGTTTCTAAATTGTGCAACACAGGTGCAATTTTTGGCATTACTGAAAAGAGGATTCCGGTTTTAGAGATAAAACTGTCAGCAGTTGGTATATGTTTAAATTAAGATACTAGAACAATGAAAGGAAAAAAAAAACCCTGATAGCTAGGGATAATTGCATTTATGTATCCATTTCAACAGATTTTGAAAAGTATAACAACCCCGAACCCCTTGGCTCTGGCATGTCTGTTTTTTTTTTATGTAACACCTATTTTTTTTTTTTTTTTTTTGCAGCCATAAGCTGTACAGATGAATCCTAGGTACGTCACTGGAATACAGTTATGTTTTGAGTAGTCATCGCGTGAAGCAAGTTGTGATGTTCCAAGGCAACCTTGTTCTGCATGGATGGATACTCATGCATTTTATCAGAGCCCTGTCTGCTTGGGCTGGCAAAGATTTGACAACTGGTATTGGAGGTGGTGTTTAATCATTTTTATTGAAGCAGTTTTTGCATGTTGCTTTTTCTATTGGCTATAAAAGGAATAAATGTAAAGAAGGTACTATTGTTTACATTGTTGTTTTTTTACTGTACAGATTTAAACCACTCTAAAAAAACAAATGGTTTCTACTTCTGCTGGGGAAGGCAGGACTTTCCCCCTCATCGTAAGCAATGAACATATTATAAAACATTAAGCTTATCTATGTGACATGATTACTTTGTCTACTGTGGACCTTGTAGCTGACTTTCAGTGTCAGACATCTACATGTAGGTTTCTCACATGGGGCAATTATTTGGGTGTTCAGAGTAGGAAGTTTGATTTCTAGAAACAGTCTGAAATCTTGTATGCCCTTTGCTATTCTGTTTGCGTTAATATGGGGGGTAATTCACAACAGCATAAAGTTTAGAAGACTACCTTGTGTCTAATGGCTTTTGATCTGTTATGTGGCTTTTTACACTGTTTTCAGAATCTTGGGTGTGATTAGACATGTTAATGTCTCAGGCCACAGGGGGGTACTTTCTTAATGTTTATCTTTGATTACTAAATTTTGCCATTGTGAAATAAAGACCTTAAAATTTATTTGACTTGTTCTTAATTTTGTCTTCCATGTTTTCATGGAAAAAGTCAAATGTTCCCTTTTTTGCCAAAATAATGTGACTTTTAAATGGCTTACCAATGCACCCCCAGACCCTCTGGTGTCTAGCGGGACCGGCCGGTTGACGTCTGTAGACAACCCCCGCGGCCGACACTTCTGCCAGGCTTCTATGGTGGAGCACTGGAAGGTTGTCACGTTGGTGTGTGTTGAGCTATATCTATTATGCTGTTTCCATGTATCGTTTGATCTATACCCTCAGTACTGGGTTTACATGTGATTTCCAGTTGATCTATACCTGTAATGCTGGGTTTGTGTGTTGATCTATACCTGCAAGGCTATATTTCCATACATTATGTATACCTGCAAAAGGAGTTATGTCCTATTCAGTTGATCCATACATTCACATGCTGTTTACATGTTTGTTTGATCCATACCTGAACTACGGGGTGTAAGTAAAAGAGAGGTATGGCTTAGTGAATGAGGGACAAAGGTACTCTGGGGATGATTACCGGGGAGAGGACCTCTCAATGTCACGGTAGAGTCAGAGGGAGGGAAGACTGCACTGACCAATCTTCCCCTAATATGTAGTCAGTGTGGCAAATATTTTTTTGGTGTGGTAGCGGAGGGAGTGATTGCATGCTAGTGAGCGTGGCCCAAGGAAATATATAAAATATATTGGCAACAGGGTCTAGTATGTGTGTGTGTGTATGTCGCAGGGGCCAATTTTGGTAGGTGTGTCGATCATGGTCTTTACTTAAGAGTTACAAATGCATGTCTAAAGCATATATACTGTAGTTGCTTGATTAGAAGACGACCCTGAATATCTGAATATTAATTCAGGAAAAAAACCCACTGAATATAAGATTACCCTATAGGTAACTAGTAAATATTCATGCAAACTATTTTTTCATATTTTATAAAAGCTATGATTGAGAAAAATTGCTTTGTTATTTTTATAGCCACTCTGCCCCCCAAAATGCCTTATACCCCCCTATATGCCACTCTGCCTCCTTGATATGCCTTATATCCTCCTATATGCCACTCTGCCCCATGATATGCCTTTTAACCTGCTATATGCCACTCTGCCTCCAGATAAGGCATTTCAGGAGACAGGGTGGCATAAAGGGGTTAAAAGGCATATCATGGGGCACCAGAAAAGCCTTATGCACCCTACTTACCAGTGCTTCTGACTCTGTGGTGTCTAGTGGGGGCACTTCCAGCGGGGCTTCTATGACTGAGCACCAGGAATTCTCCTCTCTGGCAGCCGGGGGAAGGTCTGTGCGCAGCACCTTGACAACTTCAGCTGCTGCCAGCACTTTTGCTGGGCGCTCTGTGATAGAAGCCCTGGTGGAAGTGCCGGCAGCAGCGGATGTTACCAGAGTGGAGGTATCTGGATCTTAGTCTTGTAGTCAGACCTCTATTTGAGTAAAGCTGAAAAACATTTACAACATTTTATAATTCACTGTAGGCCAAGGCTTCAAACAGGCCACATATTTTTGAAAATCTTAGCTTGCGTACAGGTACCTACATTTATTAAGCTACTTTTCATGTGGGGGGGATACACAAATCCTGGAATGTTTGACTACACAGATTGGAGTTATGCAGCCCACCTGTGGCTATAGGCACATGTATAAGTAAAACACACATGGATATATGCTATTATTTTGATACATTTTAATATATCACTGACTATGTATCCCAGATCCATAATATTGGGAGATTTTTTATAGAAGAATAAATTTCATTACTCTGATCGCCAACCTTTCTGACATTTTAAGGAGCCAACATTCAGGTTGCGACAGAGGATTGGTGGTCATGATTTTAAATCTCCAGTTTTCCACCCCATGCACCTTTGTAAAAGAGTAAAATGATGACACTCTGGTGTATTGGGCAATCAGGCTCCTTACAGTATGTCTTATTGACCCTTTCGAGGAGGTGAAAAATCCTCCTAGTAACGGGGTTTGCCAAGGGAGGATTGCAGGGATGCATTTGCCGACCCGGGCTACTCCAATTTGAAAAGGGTTAAAGAACTAAAGCCAGGGGCGGAGCTAGCGCTCGACTAAGATGGCCGCTTAAGCCGTCAGCTCTGCTCGCCGTCCGCCTTACTTTAAACCTCATTCCGCTCCACCCCGCTCATGGGGAAAACAAATCGTACTGGGGGTACCCCAGGGCTCTGGGGACCCGGGACAAGTCGTCCAATCCATCCGTGCGGTCCTATTTTCACAGCGCGTCCGACCTCGATTCCCGTGACTCTGAAGCCAAGATGGTGTCCTCCCGGCAAGCCGAACGTCGGCTTCTGGAGCGAAACTTCACTCATTCCTACTGTTTATCCATAAGCTAGCCCGATTCCAACCTTTGGAGGATTGGAGCGATAGAGATGGGCAATGTGTTTTTGTAAAGGGCTATGTGGGGTCACAAAAAATTACCCTGGCGAATATCTACGTCCCTAACAGATCGCAGGGTAGATATATCATCTCAATCCTTAACAAGCTGGCGGACTTCCAGGAGGGGATTACTGTCCTAGGTGGGGACTTCAATATGTTCTTTGACCCCATCTGCGACACATCCTCGAGCAGGTCCCATATTCTGTACTTCATGATTCGCAAGGTCCACAAACATTTTAAATTGAATCAACTCATCGATGCCTGGCGGGTCTTACACCCGGACTATACTCGTTTCTCGTTACCTACTCCAGGATTGATACCTTTTTTTATTTCCCACTTTCATCTTCCCTTCCTGCGCTCTGCTGGGATAGGCCCTACCACTATAAGCGACCACGCTCCGGTGTCTGTCTTTCTGTATCCATGCTCCCCAAACCGCAGTAGAGCTGGAGGCTCAATGAGACTCTGCTAGACAGCCTCCATAATGTATCCACTCTATCCTCCCATATCTCCGCATACTTTGCGGAAAACTCCACTCCGGACGTCGCTGAGGTGGTCGTTTGGGAGGCCCACAAGGCGGTTGTGAGGGGCCACTTGATTGGCCTGGGGGCTGCTGCAAAGCGTTTACGATTAGATTCCATCTTATCCCTTACCAGACAGATAGCGCAGCTAGAAGTGAGACATAAATTGACGCTCCTTCCGTCCCTGCAACTTCAGCTCACTACCCTCCGGACACGACTGGCATCCCTGCTGGATACACGTATTAAACGCAACTTTCTGCTGACGCGCCATAAATTCTACTAATTCGGGGATATGCCAGGTAAATTGTTGGCTAGGGCCTTGAGAGCGAAGAGGGCTCAGGGCTACTTGCTCAAGATATGCGATAGGCATAATAAGCTGCACCTCCATTCCAACACAATTGCTGAATATTTTCAGCACTATTACTCCTCTCTTTATAATCTTCCCCCTAGTTCGGACCAGTCGGCGGATGTACATCAGGCTACTGCTGATTTCCTGACCCCGGAGGGTCTTGCCCTTGGAGGACAGTAAGATACTTGAGGACCCCATTACGCTATCAGAGATCGAGTCGGCACCTTGTCCCAAAGACCACTCGGTCGAGCTGCAGTGGTGTCACTGGCGCATGTATGTCTCCTCCCTTGCCGATCACCCGGATTCTTTGGTGCCTTGAGTACATACCTACCTCTCCCTTCCACGTCGGGTTTCTTCTCTGTCCATTTAATTTTCATTGCTGTTTTCTTTTCTTTGTGGTTTACACTTGCATTATGTTTGTTTGCACACAATATGTTTCTGTACCTGCCTTACCTTTTGAAATGGCTCGGTATTCACTCCTCTCTTCTCCTTCTGCTACATGTATCCTCCAGGTACTTTTGTTGTTGTAGTTACTAGTGGCATTCCGCTATTGACCACTGTTTACCAGAT
Organism: Spea multiplicata; assembly: GCA_009364415.1. NCBI lineage: Eukaryota > Metazoa > Chordata > Amphibia > Anura > Pelobatidae > Spea > Spea multiplicata. The sequence goes on from VKOC01000001.1 coordinate 43,869,575, forward strand.
TCGGATGTTATGTAGCACATATGTCTGCTAGCCTTTCATGGCCCCTGTTTGTATATGTCTGAGATAACAGCTTATCTTAACGTGTCATGTGGGAATTGATCCATCCCTTATCATGTACAATGTGTATTCTGACTGTATAATGCTTTTGGTGTAATTTTGTGCTATGTCACCTCCTACCTGCAATAAACGATGAATTGAAAAACAAAAACTAAAGCCGGCATTCACATTCTGCTGGATTCTGTGCATCTTTTGGTGACTGTAAGTAGGATTACCAGAGGAATCTGCACCCTCCAAAAGAAAGTGTAAGTAGGCTAAGGCCGGATATTGCTCACTGAGTGAGGTTTAAAGCCTTCTGAACAGGAACAATCTGTGTAGGGGAAAACCACTTTACCCTATTGTAAATGCTGTATTTTTCTCTTGAGTACTCAAATAGAATGGAATATATTTATTAATAGAATCACTTGCTTTTGCAACACAATTACGGCTTTAATAATTTTTAACGATTGCTGACTGCAAATTAGTTTTTTTAATAGATTTCCCTTCATGTCCCTTGTTAACGTAATAAATCAGACTGTTTTCATATAGTTGAATCTTAAAAAAAATATGAATGGAATGTAAATAATATAAAGCTAGACTTAACCTGCAAAATATACAACCATGACAAGGTAAGACGGCAGAATATGAAGTAATTGTATTTCCATGGAGCTTGATAGGCGATTAATTTTGAAGTTCATATGAGTCATGTGTTTAGAAGAAAAGGAAAAATTAGCAATACTATAACTATAAGGGTGTGTGATATATAGCGGAGAAGTGTCCAGGCTGCAGAGTGTACAGCAGGTGCTACAATCTCCCATGTGTCAGTAGGGAGATTCCCCAACTTTACAAAATAGAGGATGTTCTATTATGTCCCAGTACCAGTGGTTGTTATGGCTGCTTTTTTCAGTACTGTCATAGAGTCCATTAAGGGTATGGAAGCAGTGTCCCCTGGTACATGTAATTTTCCTGTCATACAGTGGCAGTACGACTGGCAGTACGACTGGGTAGTGTTCTCTCCTGTGGACAAGATGCTTAAAAGAATAGAAAGGGTGAAGTCACGGAGAACTCCTCCTCCTTACCCATAAAACCCGGCTTCCCCTGAACAGCCCCAGTTTTCTTCTTGTCCCGTACAGGGACAGACTTGATGCTGTGCTGGGGAATTTCCCCGAAGATCAGAAGGCTGGTGAGGCACACGGGTTGTTGCCTGGGGGTTTGCAGCCTCTGATTGCTCCCCGGGTGGTGAGCAGAGCGAGGTCCCCTCCGTAGCGATGGACATTACGGAGGGTTGTGTTGGAGTTTCTTTTCTTCACGGCTGGAAGAGGAGCATGCGCAATAGGTGGAACACACGCCCGGGTGGCGTTGCGTTCCACCGAAGATCCGATCGCGCTACTGAGCATGCGCGAATCGGATCTTCTGGAGGGCGCCAAATTCAAACCTCTAAAGGTTGTTTTTCGTTCCTGTCTGTATGCATGGGCATTTCTCAGCACAGGATACCGTGTCACCAGCCCCCCCACACGGTTCTGAGGATTTGGAGGTAAGATTATTTTATCTTTTCCTTCAATATTCTCTTCCTCCAGAAGAGATATATTAAAAAAAAAAAAAAAAAATGTTTACGCATGTATTTGTCTTTAACCAGATGTCTAGTCCGTTTCACCTGGATATAAAGACAAGAAATCTGCTCCCATTCCTAGAAGTACTCTTTTAATCAAAGCATGTGGCTTGCTCTGAGTGTGCTACTCCTCTGCCAGATGGATGCAGAGAAAAGATGTGTAATGCCTGCTGGGCAGAGCAACTCACTAAAGACAATCAAAAGGACTTGCAATCCTTCCTGGGATGGTTTCAGGAAAACCTAGCATCCAGGTCTCTGTGGCTCAAGCTCAGTCGAGGGTTCCGGGTAATTCTGCCCGTAAACGCAGGAGATCCCGGTCTTCCTCCAGATCAGATCTCTCATCAGGAGAAATTTTGCAATCTTCGTACTCCTTGACCTCTTTCAGTTCTGAGGACGAAGCGGTTTTTCCTCCCCAGGAGCTTCGCAGATTCACTAAGGAAGTGACTCGCATGTTATCAGACAAAGAGCTGGATAAAATCAAGGGTTTTCCTATACTTCCCAAGTTAAGACAGCTAATGGAAAGAGAATGGAAATACCCAGGGAAGAGGGTTTTTTCTCTCCAGGCATTTTAAGCATCTATTCCGGCTTCAAAGTGAAGAGCATTGGGATGAACCCCCCTAAGGTGGATGTCCACATAGCCCAGCTGTCGAAAAAGACGACCATTCCCATTGGAGGTGTCTCAGGTCTGAAGGACTCAATGGATAGAAGAGTCGAGACTTCTTGCTGCTGAGCGGCAGTGTCTAGAGCACAGAGTTGTTGGATACAGGCCCTGGAAGACTGTTTGCCGGATGATCAAGATTCCGAAATCTCCAGACTACTAAAAATTTTGCGAATTTCCAACAGTTGTTCTTACAGATTCCTCTCAAGAGTTGGTGAAGATATCTGCTAAGAATATGGGGTTACCGTCTGTGGCTCGTAGAGCCTTATGGTTGAGATCCTGAATGGCGGATTCAGCCTCCAAAGCATCTCTATGTGGCTTACCTTTTGAGGGGAGTAAATTGTTCGGAGCACCATTGGAAGATTTAATCAAACAAATGTCGGAGACCAAGAGGGCTCTTCCTCAGGATAGACGTCCTAGATGGAATAGGAGATATCCGTACAAGACAACCAGGCCTTTCCAGACGTCTTCCAAATCGCAGAATTTTCGGAATTTCTACGGAGAGAGAAAGTTCCAGCACCGTCCCAAAAAACAAGAGAAAAGAAAGTTCTGACAAAGTGGGAAGAAGGCTGCAGCAGTTCAAGCATATTTGGGAACAGACTATCCACAACTGTTGGATTCGGAAAATCGTTTCAGGGGGGTACAGGATCGGTCTCTTCTCCCTTCCCAGAATTCAGTTCCTGATCTCTTCATATCCTTCCTCGGTGAAAAATGTAGCTCTACATTCGGCGAGCCTAGCTCTCCTATCAAAAGGGTTTATAGAGAGAGGTTAGATTTCTCAACGCTTCCAAGGAGTCTATTCCAGACTGTTTCTAGTCCCAAAGCCGGACGGATCCTTTCGACCCGTTTTGGATCTAAAAGAGTCAACAGCTGCATCCAGTATCGCCACTTTCGTATGGAGAAATTTCTTCAGTCACCCACCTTCTTCAGAAGGGAGACGTCATGGCTACTTTGGACCTGAAGAACGCTTCCTTCACGTCCCAGAAAGATTTCCAGAAAGTTTCTCAAGTTTGCAACCCATATAAAGGAAAAATTAATTTCCAGTTCAAGGCCCTTCTGTTCGGTCTGTCGTCGGCCCCAAGGATCTTTACAAAGATTTTGTGTCCCTTGACGGCTTCTCTAAGAGAAAAAGGGATTTCCATCGTTCCTTACCTGGACGACTGGCTCATCAAGGCCGAATCTTCAAGGGAGCTCCGGGCGGATCTAGTCACCATAATGCGATTGCTGGAAGTGCACGGCTGGATTATCAACCGCAGCAAATCCAACCTCAGACCTTCCACCAGGATCCAATTCCTAGGCCTAGAGGTGGATTCGATTTCCCAACGTCTATTTCTTCCTTCCGAAAAGATCAGGAAAATCATGAGAGGTCAGATCGCTTCAATTGTATCCGACTTGCTTTATCAGGAAGGCCATGAGCGTCTTAGGTCTACTGTCAGCCTCCATCCCAGCAGTCAGGTGGGCAAGATCTCAACTACGTCCCCCTTCAGTGGGATATTCTTCAGGGTTGGTCCTGTCGAGAGGATGACCTAGACTGGGACATAACTATCTCGAGTCAGGTCTTATCCCAACTTTCTGGGTGGAGGACCTCTTCTCATCTTTCAGAAGGCCTTTCTTTTCATCCTCGCAATTGGATAACTCTTACCATGGATGCTTCCGGTATCGGTTGGGGCGCCCATTTAAGTTATCACTTCAGGCAAGGAATCTGGTCTCCGGAAGATTTGCTTTGTTCGTCAAACTACCGGGAACTAAAGCGGTTCTTAAAGCACAAGTAGCCTTCAGGCCCCGATTAGAAGGTCGTTCTGTGAAGATTCAGTCAGACAACGCTACATCAGTCGCATATGGAAACATATGTGGGGGTACACGAGTAATGAGCCTGCAAGTTCCTTTGTTCGCCCATAATGAGTTGGGCCCAGCTTCATCTGGAAGACTTTCGGCACCCACATAAGAGGCTGCGATAATTTCATTGCAGACGATCTTAGCAGGCTAAGATGGTCTCAAGCAGAGTGGTCCTTGACCGTAAGAACCTTCTCCTCCCTGGTTTCAAGATTTGGCCTTCCGGATATAGATTTGATGACCTCCAGGCGAAACAGGAAGGTTCCGATTTTGCCTAAATCAACAGGCAGGTTTTGCCCGACTTCCTGGATGGTCTGTCCATCAAGTGGAACTTCCATCTGGGATACGTGTTTCCGCCTGTCGCATTAATTCCCTGTGTCCTCCAGAAGTTTCGTTCGGACAGGGCTCGGGTATTAGCAGTTATCCCTTACTGGCAGGACCGCAGTTGGTTCTCCCTCCTAAGTCAACTGAGTCTAATGTATTGGGAACTGCCTCCCTCTGGTCAACTGTTGGACGGCGGCAATCTTCTTCCAGATCATCTCCGGATGTTCAAGTTGACGGCCTGGCTACTGCAAGGATTATTCTTCGTGGTCAGGGTGTTACGGAGGATCTTTCTGACTTGCTGTTACGATCTGTCAGGGGCTCTACTTCAAAAATTTATTTTCGGGTCTGGAAGAAATTCCTGCTAGGGATGTTTCGGTTTTTCCTCCTTCCATCAGCTCCATTTGATTTTTTAAAAGGTGTTTTTTCTACGGGCCTTAGTGTCTTGACTCTAAATGGTCAGATATCGGCTCTATCTATCATTTTTTTCTTGAAGACCTGGCTTCTCATGTACTGGTTAGATGGTTTTTTTAAGGCCATTCCAATTCAACGTCCTCCGAGAAGGACTCACTTCCCGTCCTGGGATCTTACCGTAGTTCTTAACGCCCTTGGCTCTGCTCCGTTTGAAACTATGGAACAAGTGTCGTTGAAACTCCTCTCTTTAAAGACTGTGTTCTTCGTGGCGGTTACGTCAGCCAAACGTGTAGGTGAAATCCAAGCCCTTTCATCCTCGAACAAGTTTACCATCTTCCATCAGGATAAAGTTGTTCTCCACCTACAGCCCTCCTTTCTTCTGAAGGTTTTGTCAAAGTCCCCTATTAATCAGCCTTTGGTGCTTCCATCATTTTTTTCCGTCTCCTTCCTCTACGGATGAAGCTAAGTGACATATGTTGGATGTTAGAAAGCACTAGAGTTATATATTGCTAGGACTTCCTCCATCCGTTCCACCGACCAGCTTTTTGTTTCTTGGTATGGTCGTTCGGCGGGTAAGGCTGCCACTAAGGCTTCCTTGTCAAGATGTATCACGGAAACTATTCACATGGGCTACCATGTCTCTACCTACCTTTGTTATCTCCGATCACAGCCCACTCAACCAGGGCCGTGTCTGCCTTTTGGGCTTAGAAGGCTTCCGTTTCACAGAGCATATTTGCAGAGCAGCTACGTGGTCGTCTTTCAATACATTCGTTCCTCGCTACCGGCTAGACGCCTTCTCATCCACAGCAGCGGATTTTGGGCATAAGGTGCTCCTAGCTGTTGTTTCCTGAGGAATTTATTGCCCTCCCCTTTTACGGGATCTTGTTACATCCCAGTCGTACTGCCACTGTATGACAGGAAAAATGGAAATTTTTTACTCACCGTAAATTTCTTTTTCATTAATACAGTGGCAGTACGGATTTCCCTCCCTTTATTCCTAATAAATTATTTTTGCAAGCCGTTTTGTGTTCTTGTTACTTACTGGGGCTGTTCAGGGGAAGCCGGGTTTTATGGGTAAGGAGGAGGAGTTCTCCGTGACTTCACCCTTTCTATTCTTTTAAGCATCTTGTCCACAGGAGAGAACACTACCCAGTCGTACTGCCAGTCGTACTGCCACTGTATTAAGGAAAAAGAAATTTACGGTGAGTAAAAAAATTCCATTTTTAGCTTCCTGCTGCACAGGTGTCTTGCGCTTCTGTCCATTAAGACCTGCAGAAGCCCCCCCCATGACCTGACTGTTGAACTCAATGGCAGCACTTCCCAGACACATGCACAGGGTCTGAACAGAACCCTGTCACAATCTTTCCCCGAACCAGTGCTGAATACCATAGGGGTGCTGGAGGCATAGTTTGCATAGGGTTATAGAAACCCAATGTACAGTCCTGGCCTTTATTAAATGATTTTTTTACAGTTAAGGAGAGATTTAACATGTTTGGTAGGTACAACAGGTTATTTTTTGTCAAATAATAAAACCCAGCCTGTTATTAGAAAACAAAATGCAGGGCGGACGGCAGGAGGCCCACTGGCAGGGCGGACGGCAGGAGGCCCACTGGCAGGGCGGACGGCAGGATGAAAGGCAAGGTCAAAAGGCAATCTGGGTCAGTAGGCAAAGTTCAGAAACAGGATACCAGGACCAGGTACAGAGCCAAAACAAATAGGTAGCTGAAACTATAATGCAAAGGCCCTGTCTGAGGGCCTGACCAGGTATATATTGGCAGGGCTCCACTCGGGTAATCAGGCTCAGCTGTGCCAAGCAATCAATAACTGGTGCTCCAGAGAGGGAAGAGTGTCCACTAGTGGTTGCAGAAACACATGACAGTAAATAGTTTGCATGGTTCGGGCTGGTAGGGTGGAGTCTGACACCTGGTGGCTTAACTGAACAAGCATTGGCAAGCGTCTATCAATAATTTCTTTTCAACGCCTGTAAGAAACAGTAATTTGGCAGATTTATATATATAATATAAAGAAAATGCACTAAAAGATAGTGACAGCATATGTAATATGTATAAATCAGCAAGTAGTACAATATCTATACAATGCCAAATATAGAATGAACTTGAAAAGGGTTAATACACGAGTGGTGCTCCACACCTACTCAAGATAATGTATGAACGAGTATGCGTGATTGATTGAATGAATGAGTATCTGTGAATGATTAGTATGTGAATGAATGAGTGTGTGTGATAGCATGGATGTGTAAGTGGAGGGGGCATGGCACAGGGAGGCTGTAAGTGATGTGCATGTATTGGCTGCTTGTGCATGATAGGAGTGCAATTGCTGTATTAAATATGATTAACAGCAATTACACTCCTATCATGCCCAGGCATACCCAGATTCCAGCATGTACTGGCTGACTTGGCATGATAGCATGCCCTTCAACTTTTCCAATTTGTGCAGGACAGTCCTGATTTTAGGTCTCTGTCTCGCCTATCCCTACCTTTGTCCCGCTTTTGCAGGGGCAGAGGTAGAGTGAGGCGAGAGCCGTTCTCACCTCAGGTGCAGCTGCGGGGTACGCACAGACCTTACTTTGATATGGCCCAGTTATCCTGGTGATCATCATTAACAACCTAAGCATTGTGCTCTTTACGTATCTGCAGACCAACTGTAAATCCCTACCATTGCATGGAAGATCAGTTTGTCAGTTAACAGCCTGGCATTATGGCCCGAAGCTGAGCAATGGAATATGACAGTGCTCAAACTGATTTCCCCAACCTCTATATGCCTCTAAAAGGTGGAGCGCGAAGGGATCATTGTATCCCGGTACTCAGCATTAAGGACTGCACCTCTGAGGGGACGGATCTGTTCATGTGAAGTTATATAATGGAGCAGATGAGCACACACTTATGCATGGAAATAATAACAAAAAATATGTTGCTTGTGGCTGTGTTAAAGGAAACATTTGACTGAAGAGAACATTAGTGCCAGGTTCACAGAAACCACTTGTGTACTAAGAAGCATTAAGTCCCACTTCTTACATCCCTACCTGGTATTTACATATGATGTGCTACAACTTTAATTGATGATGATAATAATTTCCTTGCCATTCCGGGGTGGCGCAGGTGAAGAAGGCTCCGCCTACCAGGTAGGACAGGAAACACTATAAAAAAAGGAGACCTCCCCCTTCCTCCCCAGTGTTTCCTGCCCTGTTTTTCTCGGAGCCCGGAGGGGGGGACATCCTTTTTCGGCAGCCCAGTAGTGGTCCCGTGTGGATCCAGGGTCTTTGCGGCAGCTTCAGCGGCAGTAATTCCACGGTCATCGCGGCAATGCATACGAGGCTCAGCTCCTAGTTTTGGCTCTGCCCACAGCCCAGGGGGCTCACTGGGTTGTGTATCCTCGGGCTCCGGTTCACGCCGTCCCGGGGGATTCTCAGAACGAGGCACGGCAGGGTAAGACCTCTAACCTGCTCTGCCGGTTTGCGCCACCCGTTTCTGAATACTTCCGGGAGTTTCCACTCTGCTTCACTTCCGGTGCTGTGACCCGGGGTCACGGGAGGTCAATCTGCAGGGAATTTCCGGAAATGATGTCTTCCGGTCCCGGGCACCTAAATGCCTCTATAAAAACGCCAGAATGGGTAAGATCTTTCCTTGCTCTCTGTTTTTTTGCTGTATTATTGAATCTACTTTTCATCTGATGTGCCTGAGGATTGTATTTTGCCTTTTCGAGTAGGTGTTGCCCCTCTCGGTTTGGAGGGAGATTTCCATTTACTATTCCATTGCTTTCTGCGTTTATATCTTTGTTTTTTCTCCTCAGTCATGTCAGACAAAAATCCGGACATCCCTCCTGAGGCCTCCCCACATAGAAAATCTGTGGGAAAAACGAAACACAAAGCCTGCTCATCCTGTAGGAAGACTCTGCATGACCCTTCGGCCAAAATGTGCAGCTCCTGCTCTCGGCCTAAAGAGGTTTCCACGTCAGAATTTACCTCCTGGCTGAAGGGGGAACTTCAGTCTATCTTTGACTGTTTTTGAGCCATGGCAAGCTCCGCTCAGGGGCCAGCAACAACCTTACCAGCAGGGTCCAGCAAATTTCCTTCCAGATACCCCGGAAGATTATTCTGTTCCATTTTCTGAGTATGATTACCAGTCGAATGACGCTCAGTCTTCGGATGAGGACGGGGAGATTAAAGAGGAAACTTTTTTCTTCCCAGTCGAAGAAACCGGCAAACTCATCTCTGCAGTCAGATCTACTTTGAACCTACAGGATGACGTACCAGTTTCGAAACCAGATCCTTTTCAGGGTCACTCTAGGAAACTCTCTCTGGAAAGAGGAAACTTTTTTCTTCCCAGTCGAAGAAACAGGCAAACTCATCTCTGCAGTCAGATCTACTTTGAACCTACAGGATGACGTACCAGTTTCGAAACAAGATCCTTTTCAGGGTCACTCTAGGAAACTGCAGTCCAGTACACGATTCACTTTCTGCTATTATCACAGAGCAGTGGAAATACCCTGACAGGAGATTCTTCACATCCTCCAGAATCAAAAAGCTTTTTCCTTTTGATAATAGGATTCAGATGCCTGGGAAGTTCCAAAGGTGGACACCGCAGTAGCCAAGGCCACAAAAAAAAAAACAGCCATTCCGTCCCATTTCAAGGATCCCATGGACAGGAGGGCTGAAAATGCCGCCAAAAGATCATTTGAAGCTGCGGCGGCGAACTTTCGTCCAGCTATTGCCATGGCGTCAACTTCTAGAGCAATCAAAGTCTGGCTCCAACACGCGGTGGAAAACCTCGCAGCTATTCCAGGGATTGAGCAGGTTGCAAGAAACTTGTCCGACACCTGCTTAGCAGTCATTTTCATCTCTGATGCCTCTATTGAATCATTTCGTGCTTCTGCTAAAGCCACTGCGCTATCGGCGGTTTCTAAACGAGCTCTCTGGCTTAACTCGTGGGCTACAGATAATGCCTCAAAACATAAGCTGTGCAGCATTCCGTTCCAGGGGATCCACCTCTTCGGCAGTGATCTCGACACGATTCTGGAATCCGCTATGGGGGACAAGCACTGGTTACCTCAGAGAAGAGGACCACCTTGTTTCCGGTCAAATTATTACAGAGCTCCAAGAGACAGAGTCCTACAGGCCCTCATCCTCCAATCAAGACTACCAGTCCTTTTGGGGTAAACCCTACGCAAGAGGTAGATTCCAGAGAGGAAGAGGCAAGGACGGTAAAGCAGGAAGGTTCTGACGCCAGCCAGCTTAGGTAGGGGGCAGGTTAACCGGTTTCAATTATGCCTGGGAATAGATAACCTCAGACCCCTGGGTCCTTCGCATCATCGAGCAAGGCTTTGCATTGGAGCTTACTCACCTACCTGCCCAGAAATTCCTGCTGTCCATGCCCCATGCAGATCCTTGGAAAAGATCAGGGTTCTTCTCCACACTCAACGACTTCATTCACGAGAGGGCTCTGGTCCCGGTTCCTCATCAAGAAATAGGAGAGGGAACCTACTCCCAAGTTTTTGTCGTGCCAAAGCCATCGGGGAAATTCAGGCTGATCATCAACCTACAGTCGGTGAACACCAGTATAAGATACAACAGGTTTCGGATGGAATCCCTGAAGTCCAACACAGAGATTATTTCTTCGGGGGACTTCATGGTCACCATAGACCTTCGGGATGCCTATTTACATGTTCCCATCAGAAGAGACCATCAAAGATTCCTCCGTCTGGCCGTTCCATTTCGTCAGGGTATTCGACATTTCCAGTTTCAGGCTGTTTTTTTTGGAATTGCTTCAGGACCACGGATTTTCACGAAGCTCATGTCGGTGGTCGTGGCCTTCCTGAGGAAGAAGGGCATAAAGGTGGTCCCATACCTGGACGATTGGCTCCTCATAGCAGCCTCGGCTCCAGTCCCATCTAGAGGTATCTCTCAGGACCCTCCACAGCCTAGGATGGCTAGTAAACCTACAAAAGTCAGTTACTCCCAAACAGACGTCTTACCTTTCTGGGGATGATTCTCGACACGTACAGAAGACGTTTCTCCCTAGGGACAAGATCCTAAGATTGAGGGAATTCACACACACGGTCCTAAAGAACAAGTCAGTGTCCATCAGATCCATCATGTCATTGCTCGGTCTAATGACCTCTATTTCAGCGGTTCCCTGGGCACTCCCTCACGCAAGACCTCTTCAACAGTTTCTAATGGATCACTGGGATCGCTCCATAACGTCCTTATACAAGAAGGTCCGGCTTTCCCCCTTTGTTCTGGCATCACTCCGATGGTGGCTGACAGCCAGGAATCTTTCGCAGTGACTCTCTTGGCAGAGACTGGGTAGTAATTTTTACTGACGCCAGTTTGAGAGGCTGGGGTGCAGTTATGGGAAGCAATATAACCCAGGGAACTTGGTCTCCTCAAGAATCAAAGCTGCACATCAATCTTCTAGAACTGTTGGCGGTCTGGAAGGCTCTAAGCTTCTGGTCTCCGATCCTGCGCCACAAGTCTATAAGGATCCTTTCTGACAACGTCACCATTGTGGCCTACCTCTCCAAACAAGATGGCACCAGAAGCCGGCGCCTGCAGACCCTGACTGCTCAGATCTGCCGATGGGCGGAGTTCAGTCACTGCACCCTCTGTGGTTTATCTCAAGGGTTCACTGAATCGGGAAGCGGATTACCCTCAGCAGAAACTCGGTGGTTCCGGGAGAATGGTCCTTAAACAAAGGGGTCTTTGCCTTCATCGCAAGGAAATGGGGTTCTCCTCGGATAGACCTGATGGCCACGCATCTGAACAAACAGGTAGAGGAGTTTTTTCTCTTTCACCAGTCGGCCGACCCCGAGCCCTGGAAGCACTCGCAGACCTGGGACTTCGATCTCGTGTATATTTTTCCCCCACTTCCCCTTATCTCCAGAGTTCTCCGGAAGATTCAGGAAAACCCTCAAAAAGTCATCCTGATTGTTCCTTTCTGGCCCCGAAGAATCTGGTTTTTGGACCTTACCAACCTGGCAATAAACGAGCCCATGCTTCTTCCTCAGTTGAAGGATATTCTCGTTCAAGGCCCTGTTCTCCACCCAGATCCCTCTCAGCATGGCTTCTGAAAGGGAGATCCTGACCTCGAAGGGCTTATCTTCATCAGTGGTGGAAACTATTCTCTCCAGCCGCAAGAAAACTACTGCTGCTAAAGGTTTGGGAAACGTTCATCACCTGGTGCAACGTGCACGAAGTGTCCTCTTCATCCATCCACGAGGTGCTGCGTTTTTTTCAGGACGGCTTCGATAAAGGGTTACCTGCTACTATCAGGGTCCAGATTTCAGCCCTGAGCAACTTTTTGGACTTCAATCTGGCTACCCATCCCTGGATCTCCAGATTGTGCAGACTTTGCCCCAGGCTCCGTCCGTCGGTTCCACCTTGGGACCTTAATCTCGTGTTGCACCAACTCACCACATCTCCTTTTGAGCCTCTAGAGGATACCTTGCTGAAGCTGCTCACCTACAAAGTTGTCATCCTAGTGGCCCTCACTTCCGCGAGGAGGGTGAGTGAGCCCCAGGCTCTCTCCAGAGTGGAACCTTTTCTCAGGATTCTGCCCGACTGCATTATCCTACGTTTAACACCAGAGTTTCTCCCTAAAGTGGTCTCAACTTTCCATTCGGATGAGGATATCGTCCTACCTACTTTGTCTGGATCCCAAGAATCCCAAAGAGCTGGAACTCCACTCGCTAGACCTGCGGAGGTGTATCCTGACTTATCTCTCGCATACGTCTGCTTGGATCAAATCTAACTCTCTCTTTCGCTCCTTTGCGGGGACCCGCAAGGGCAGATCAGTTTCCAGGGCTTCCATTAGTCGCTGGCTTAAGGACGCAATCACCATATGCTACATCTCCGCGGGAAGAGTACCTCCCTCCGGCCTGAATGCACACTTGACCAGATCTGTCTCGACTTCCTGGGCTGAACTCTCCGGGGTGAATCCATCTCTCAATTGCAAGGCACCGACCTGAAGGTCGATCCATACATTCGTAAGGCACTACAGGCTGCATCTTATTCTTCTCTCTGACGAGTCTCAATTTGGTCGTCGTGTCCTGCAGACTGGAATCCTTCCCTCCCTATCTTGCTAATTCTTCACCTGTGCCACCTGGAATGGCAAGGAAAGTGATAATTCTTACCTGGGAATTCCTTTTCCTTGTCCATTTCCAAGGTGGCACACTTTTACTCCCACCCATTAAATTTGCTTTTGCTTGTCTATTGTTTGTCTGAGTCTCTTTTTAACCACACTGGGGAGGAAGGGGGAGGTCTCCCTTTTTTCACCTGTGCCATCTTGGAAATGGACAAGGAAAAGGAATTCCCAGGTAAGAATTCTCACTGTCTAGCATCATCATATTCTGCAGTGTTATACAAAGGATAAATGGGACATAAAAAGTAGTGCAGCCTTGGGCAAAGAGTGCAATCCCTCAACATTTCAGGTGTCCTAATTGGAAGGCTCCATATGAAATCCAGTCAGGTAAGTGTACGTAGTGTCGTATGAAAAAGAAAGCACACCCTCTGTAAATTCTATGGTTTTACATATTAGCACATAAAAACAATCATCTGTTGTCACGGAGCTGGATAGTCTGAGCGTCTACCTCCACTGACTCGTGCTCCCTTAGCCTGGGATAACACACTTTCCCCGGTTTCCCAACCGGTGGGGTATAACCAAAATGAAGACTGATTTATCACAACATTGCTTCAGTTCACTGAGGTTTGGGGGCATTTGTTTATGCACAGCTCTCTTAAGGTCCCGCCACAGTATTTCAATTGGGTCGAAGACTGGGTCAACACTTTTCTTTTTCAACCATTATGTTGTAGATTTGCTGGTGTGAATGGGATCATTGTCCTATTGCATGACCCAATTTCAGCCAAGCTTCAGCTGTTGGACAGAATACTTTGATACACAGAGGAATTTATGGTCGACTTAATGACTGCAAGGTTTCCAGGCTCTGCGGCTGCAAAAAAGGCCCAAATCATCACCTCTCCACTACCGTGCTTCTATGGTTGGTATGAGGTGTTTGTGCTGATATGCTGTGTTTGGTACATTTGGTTCCAGAAGTCTTGTGGTTTGTTCAGATGCAACTTTGCAAACATAAGCCATGCTGTCATGTTCGTTTTTTTTGGGGGGGGGGGTGTAGAGAGAAGAGGCTTTCTCCTGCAACTCTTCCAAACAAACCATACTTACTCAGTCTTTCTAATTGTACCGTCATGAACTTTAACATTTAACACGCTAACTGAGTCTTAGAAATAACTCTGGGTTTTTTTTTTCAATTTCTCTGAGCATTGCACGGCCTGACCTTGTGGTGAATTTGCTGGGTTGTCCATTCCTGGAAAGATAGGCAGCTGTCTTGAATGTTTTCCACTTTTGAGTTATCTTTCTCACTATAGATGGACTTTAAATTTTTTCGAAATTACTTTATATGCCTTCCTGGATTGATAGGCAGGAACAATTGATTCTAAGACCATTTCTAATGTCTTTCCTTTTTGGCATTGTGTTAACACACACCTGAATATGGACCAGTATACTGCTAAAACTTTGGCTTTTATATACGTGGTCACACTTGCTGATGATCAATTAATCAAGGGCATTTGATTAGCAGCACCAGCACCTAAGATGTAGCATCTTATTTAATATGAAAACAGTAAGGGCACTTAATTTTTCACAGATGGCTCTTCCATTTTGCATGACATGGTATATGTCATGTGTTTATATGAGGTTGTATTTACTTAATTTTTACCCTTACGAAAAATTACTGCAGTTTCTGAAGTAATACTGCAGTTTGTAGAACAATGCTTTTTTGGACATAAAAAACTGCAATACTGCATTATTACTGCACATTTACTTGTACTTCAATGTACTGCAGTTTTACTGCGGTTATTTTTTGTAAGGAAGTACAAATGCAGTAAAACTGCAGTACATTGAAGTACAACTGTAGGTTTGCACTTATAGTAAAAGTGCAGTAATACTACAGTAAAAGTGCAGTATTGCAGTTTTTTCATGTCCAAAAATACTGCATTTTTCTACAAACAAACTGCAGTATTAATTCAGATAAAACTGCAGTAATTTTTTGTAAGGATAGACCTGATAAGGAACAGATGATTGTTATTATTATGTCCTGATATGTAAAACCATATAATTAAAAGATGGTGTACTTTCTTTTTCACAAGATTATACATGGTGTTTGTTGCCTTTTTGTTGTGGATGATACCATAGTCTTTGTCTGCGTTGATGACAGGATTGCGAATAAATCATTAGAATTGTACCAAACATATATGAAAAGTGAATAATACATAATGATAATACACTTAAGTAAGATAATATCTAAATATATATGTGATTTCTGCACAGAAATATGTTTACTGTTGCTAGCATATTCACGAGTCAGCACATATGCATTTTGTTAAATAGGATGCACACTGCTATCTGGGTACTGGTTATGTGTCTCTCTTTAACTTGAACTAGAACTTACCAACAACACCACCACGATAACCGGTTATGATGACTAAGATACCCATGACAATAATGGCCACTCCATAACTTGGAAATGATGTGCTGGCTGTAGTTATATCTTGTGGTTTATCTGAAATGATGTAATAAATGAAAATTCTGCACATGATATTGTTCTATCCTTCAAGATAGCAGACAGGCAAAATACATAAATATAGAAGAAGCTGTTCACTTACAGAGAGACGAAGAATCCAAGTCCAGACCAGAATATCTCAGAATATCAGTGTTTCTTACTATTACATTAGCCGCCTCATCTGAAGTTGTGATCTGCGTGGGAAATGTCAACTCTGTGTCGGCGATGACTGATCCGTTCCTATATCGTAGAAAGAATAAATTCTTTGTGTGTGATCTGTCTGTATGCATGCACATATATTGTATCCCCAAAAATTTCAGGTGCCACTTTTGGCACTTTTGTTGGGAGCGTGGCTAGAGGTAAAGCCAGGGGCAGGACCATCCAGTCACCTTATGACCTTGCAATACATTAACGTAGGACCTCATGATATGTTGCTCTGTTTGAATATGCAACAAGATGGACACATAGGACATACCGTATTGGCTCGGATATAGGCCGCCCCCGTATATGGCTGCACCCTAAAAGTTTGTTGCTTTTTAAAAGAAAAAGTTTTTTTAATAGACATGCTGCCACTCTGTCGTCCCCCCCGAGATATGC
>VKOC01000001.1:43899838-43984543 GCA_009364415.1 Spea multiplicata
TGTGTATAAGAGACAGGCATGTATGTATATGTCAGCCAGCAAATCAACCAGCAAATCAACCAGCAAATCACCGGTAAGGTACATCGCTTGCCGTGACTGGCTGGTTGTTGTACGCTGGGTAGAGGGGTAGTCTTATACGGCGAGTATAGTCCAAACTCTATATTTGGACTGTAAAAGTTGGGGGTCGTCTTATACGCCCAGTCGTCTTATACGCCGGAATATACGGTAGATCAAGCAAGCGATTCAGTTACGTCAGCATAACTCGCTAAAAGAATACAGATCATTCTAGCTGTTTCTTTCAGAAAATAAAGCAGTTTGTGGTTAAGGCACTGTCATAAAACACAGACATATTTATTCTTCTGTTCCAGGCTTGCTGAGAAAATTGCCCATTTTGCTCTATTTTGTCATGCTGCCCGTTAATATTGAAGGTTTTTCAAATGTCTGCTGGGGATTATAGGAATTATAGTTCGACCACAGTTGGAAAGCGCTCCACAGGATATTTTGTATTTAGACATAATGACATCACCAGGGAACGATGCTCCAGGGACCCTGTACTAACCAATGCAATGTTTGGAACAGGAATAAATAGTTCCTTGGTAAGAACTGGGGGATCCAATGTGGGCGACTCTAATGTAATTAAAAAAAAATGCAAGAGAAATCAATGTTCAGCAGTAGGAAAAAATCAATTGTTACTGTCTCCTTACAGTACGTTTGCTTCTGTAAATAAGGTCACTATATCAAAGACAAAGGCAGGTATTGCCATCATATATTATAGCTGTTGGTGAACTAGTACTGCTATAATTGTCAGTCGTCATTTGGTTGGTCAAACAGTGGCAGAGAATTGTGAGAGTTGTATTCCAGCTCTCATACAATAAGCTTTTTTATATAACAGCGCAACACACATGAATTTTCAGAGGCAGGTCAATAACTTGACACAGTGATGACATTTTCTACAAAGAAACACTAAACTGCAACAATGAAGAAATATCGATAGGGTTATACAGTGATATGCCTTATGTTTGCTATATCGGGTGGTATGTACAAAAAAAATGACCTGTGGTGCAAAGCCATAGTCATTGACATCATCACTATAGTCAGTGATGCAATGAGCCCATCAGTAAAAGCATGGCAAAGGGTTCTTAAGGTGATAAGGACACTTTTAGGGTATTGCAACACAGACATAGTTTATACATAATCAAGAGCAATACAATTCCTAAAAATTCTCTCCATGGACTGCTCAATTGTATTATAGGGCACTTGTGCTTTTATGAATGTTACAACTTTCTAAATATAAAAACACATGTTATGCCATAATTGTTGGGTGTTTTTTTTAGGCATTGGTCAATACAGCCCCTGGGAGGAGAGGTGGAGATCTGTCCTCCTCTGGCACAGGTCTGTTGATTTGGTCACTCGAGCCTCTGAACCACTGAATACTGCATAGCAGCAGAGCATGAACGTGCACGTGAGTGTAAGAGGGAGTGTGTGTTAGCATGACTACGTATGTGTAAGTGTGTGTTAGCATGAGTGTGTATATGAGTGTTAGTGTAAGTATGTCTGTGTAAGTGTGAATGTTGATGCGTGTTAGCGTGCCAGCTCTACTCTGGTGTGTTCTAGCAGAAATACCAAGAAATCTTCATCTGTGTTAGACGTTAAGGGTAAACAGACCTCTTTAACAGCCAGTTTCCTAGAATACCTCATATGTCTCCTTTGCAAATCCTCCCAACCCTTAAAAAGCGATGTCTGACATTCCACAGGAATGGAACAGCTCACCTCCCCGGCTTTACTATACATTATAAAGGGCGAACCCAGGGTACCTTACATCTGCAAAAAGGCTTACTTGGACCTGTATCATGTATAGTTAAAGGGGTTTTCATCACAACTGTCCTGCACCTTACAATTTATTGAATTAACCTTCAACATATCCTTTTTTTATATATTACCATGAAGGAAAAGAAATGATTGTTTCTGAATCTCAGACTATAAAAACCCAAACATTTAAAAGCCATGTTAGAATGTGAATATAGTGATTTGGGTCTTGGAAGAGCAGAGCTTGCTCTTAGTATTAAGGCACTATCTCTTAAATATATATTAAAAATAATAATAAAAAAAATATATAATAATACACAAACGGGTGGTTATACAGGAGATCTATGTTCTTTAAACTGGCCCACTGAATAAGCAAGCACACCGTTTAGTGGATCGCTCAATAGACAATCCATTAGGCCAATTTGCACCTTTCAGAATATGTGACATGTTGGCTTCGTTACAAACGCAGTTGATGTTATGTCATGGCGAATGTCTGATTGACAAAAAAAGATTCCTACGCACTTTGAGTCTTATACCCAACACGGACAGTAGAGGGTGTGTGTGAGTGACAGCTAATGGATGTATTCCTAACACTACCTACTGCATCTGAAGCAAAGAGATGGAAAGCTGCAGCTACTTATTGTTATTATCATTATTACCATTATTATCATTTATTTATATAATGCTTCTTACAATACATATATTCATGGGGTACGAACAAAATATATATTCAAGGAACCGACGGACTTTGATAAACCGATACATTAGGTAAAGAAGGCACTGCTGGCAAGCTTGCAGTTATGACAAGGAAAAGGAGGTCAATGCATAGCAATACATCTTATGTCTCTCGTACCATCTCCATCAGGATTTCCTTCGACTTCTTTTATTTGTGTGAATACCAGTAGCTACTGAGCGTTGTTATATTGAGTAATGGAATGGGTAACTACGGTATATGCTGTTCTATTGACTAATAAGTGTTGTTATTGCAAACTATTAGAACTAAGTGAAAATATGGAGTTATAAGGAAGAGCTATGGACATCTGCTCACAATGATTAACTGATAAAAAGCTGGTAGTGAGAGCTGCTATTTAAATATTATATATATTTTAAGGACAGGCTTTTCAAGAATATAAAGGGAGGTTTATACTCTCGAAAGCTTGTCCTAAAAATGGAATGTTAGTCCAATAAAAATGTATTTTTTCATTGCAATACTCGTTTCTCTTTTTAAATATATATTTATATATGGAAATCCAAAATCTCTGCCTTTCGATGGAGATATGTCCAACCATCTGGGTGCAGTCTAGTCAAGGATGACAAAGGTCCACTGAGTAGACTGAAACGTTGATCTATTAATCTTTAATCTATTTGTGAAGACCTGTGAGTGCGTGATTTCTTTGGATATATATATATATGTATATATATATATATAAATCCAAAGGATAAAGCAGTTGATTAATGCTTCAATGTTTCAGTCTCTCTTGGAGACTTAATTGAAATGAAGATTCTGCGAGAAAGATGGTTGTGTTGCACATTGTCTTCCATATATAAATGGGGTCACTGTCCGGGGTCCACAGCTGTTCTTCAAATCTTCAAAAGAAGATGATAGGCAGGGAACATGGTGTCCTAAGCTACCCAATAAAGATTACAAGCTCCAGTAGATTAAATACCACAAAAAAGGAGACCACAAAATTACCAAAACATTTAATTTGGCAATGCACACAATTAATAATAACACGAAGACATGATAACCAACACCATAACAGAAAGAGGAGGAGGAGGAGGGCCTTCTCTTGAGAGCTTACAATCTATGAGGAGGTTGGGAGTCAATGAGACAGAAAATAAAGGAGGATTTGGTTGAACCGATGTTCAGTTGGAGGAGTCAGTGACCTGGAGATCTCCAAGGTGGGAGGCAACAGATGGATTCTCCTAGAATGCAAGCTGTTGATATTAAGAGGATAGTTTGTATGCTACTCTGGACAGGCCATTGTTAGTGAGCATCTGAAGTTAGAATTTTTAGGGGATAGTCTGACAGAATTGGGTAGGGAATTCCAAAACACAGATACAGCATGGTTGAAGTAATGGAGAAAGGAGTGGGAAGAACTGATTGAGGAGAAAATCAGAGAAACAAATGCAGCTAGAAGACTATTTGGAGATATGAGATGAGATGAGGGGGATGCACTGTTGATGAAGATTCAGTAGGTAAGGGTCAGGAGGTTACAGTTTATTCTGGAGGATAAAAGGAAACAGTGGAAGTATTGACACGATGAAGAGGCATATAATGAGCAACCGGATAAGAAGATTAGCCTGGCAGACTCATTTTATATCTCATATGTGCATACTATGAGGAAGCCATCTTTATTTCATGTTCTCATGACTTTCAAGATTATTCTTTCCTTTAAATTTTTCCATCCATTTTGGTGGCGTGTGATTTGTTCTGCCTCCCGGTGTCCTAAAGGTAAAGTAGTCCCTTCATTTTAAGTACATATTTCCAAAACAATGAAATTGACCGCCAGACAAAAAGTGTAAGCTATAAGTAGTTTGAATCAATAATTTAAGTGTGCTAAGTGACACCGCCGTTGGGGCTCATTAGGAACAGTCTTTAGTTTCTCCTTGGTACCCTGATATGGCTACAGCAATATGGCTGAAGTAAATAATAATAAGTTATCAGGATCTCCTGATAACTCAGTATGACAATAGGATTGCTATATGACATAACCAGCGGTGATCCTTTGTTAGAAGGTGCCCTTTTACAAATGCCCTTTTGCTCCGCTGTTAAAGTGCCCTTGGCGTGACATTATTATTAATAAATCATATTGATATACCATCAGCAGTTTGTGCACCGCGTGATTCTGTACATAAAGAGTTTTGGCCCCTTACAATCTTCATCTCTACCCTGTACTAAGATAAATGACATATCTCGGAGTGAAATGTTCTCTAGCTGCTCTCCTACATCCGCTCACTCCTCGGTGAAAAGATCAAAAGAAATACTTTCCCTCTCCTCCACTCTATCAGGAGATTGGCAACAATACATCAACATAAGGAGGACATACGTCAAACAGACGGTTTTGTGAGTGTAGATCTGAAATATTTTGAGGCAACATCTAAAGGTGGCTTGTAGACATCTTACACTGACTTTGCCCCAAATATGTGAAAAATAATGTTTCTAGGCATTGTTTTGGGACAGAAGACAACTCTATGGCTAGTCTTCATATAACAGTGATCAAGTAGCGTCTGAAAGAGGTCTGACTTCACTTAAGGCTGTTATACATATTGCTAAATGTTGAAATATATCTTTCTGGGTTCTGATCTCTACTTTGGAGTACATATGAACAATGGCATAGTTATGAGTTTAAAAAAAATGTTTTTTTTCTTTTTTTTTCTCAGAGTAATTAACACATCAGTCCTGTGAAAAGTATAGTTACATAGTGTGAAGCACAGATTATTTTGGATTAAAACACCATTTTCTGATTGAATAAAATCCAGTGAATGATTTCTATAGCGTACGTAACGAAGCATTTGGTTTTACTAGAAGATACGAGTGCTTAGAAACACAGAAATTATTCGGCCGATCTAATGTGCCCATTTATCCCGATATAGAGACTGAGCCTTTAAACAGTCCTTGTCCTTTTAAAAGAGTCCTTATATTCAGGGCAGTTTCATGCCTACCCCATTGGCACTCACAATATATAAGGTTATTATTCCACAAGTGTTATTGGAAAATTATTTTATATGCAACATACGCATCTAAAACCTAAAACCAGAATAATTCCTTATTCATATAAAGAAATTAAGCAGCGAATGAAAGACGCAATATTTACGCAAGAAGCTCAGAAGATGATGAGAAACGACATTTATGCAATTTAGAAATCTGCAGTGATCTTACGAGTGTGTGATGGTCTGCAGAGAGCGCAATCAGGCTGGTGTTTGAGGTCGCAGAGATGGCAGCAGGGTATGAGCAGCACAGCCAACACATGAGCAACACAACAGAAGGAGCAAGACGACAAATAAGCTTGCAGGGTTATATAAAGATCACACAACGGGAGAGAAGGTCATAAACCTCACCTGGCCAAACACAGAGCTGAGGATGGGGTGCAGCTCCACAAACAGGGGCTCAGCTTCAGGGTCACTGTCGCTGCTTTTGGTGAGAGGAGGGTCACTTGGTTTGGTGGTCTGGGTGGAGGCTCCTTCTGACCCCTTGACAGACTCCTTTCTCTTTGCCCTCTGTTCAGCTCCACTGTCTGGATGCTCCCTGGGATGAGCTGGAAGCTGCCTGGGACTGGGTGGATGTTCCCGGGGGCTGGGTGGGCAATTCCTGGGGCTGGGTGGGTACTCCTTGGAGTTGTGGGAAGGGTGCCTAGGACTGTGCACATGCTGCTTGGGGCTGGGGGATTGATGTCTATGGCCGTGGGGAGCCATGTGTGGATGGGCAGAGGGGCTCTGGATCTGACCTATGTGTGGATGGTGAGAGGGGGTATGTGGGTGGTGACTCTGGAAATTAGGATGGTGCTGAATATGATCATGAGGAGGACTGTGGCATTGGTAGTTACAGGAGGCATGTTGGGGGTGAATGGAAGAATGCCGGTGGTGACTGGGGTGGTGCTGGTGATAATGGGGGTGCCTGGACCTTCGACCCCCTTCTGGTGGGGGCACTCGCCTGGTTATTGGGGGGCTCTCGTCTGTACATGGGGAGTGGCGCCTCCTGCCCCCATCTAGCTCTTCTCTGGGGTGACAGAGAGGCCTCCTGAAGCTGGGATCTGTCTCGTGTGGCAGATGCTGTCTATGGTGGGCTCTTCTGGTCTCTCCAGCCGGCAATAGGGAGCTGCTGGTGTCGCTCATGTCCCCTCAGACGAAGCTCTCAGCTCACCCGAGGTAGGGGCATATTGTGTCAACCGCGTCCGTTCAGCACTGGGGAGCCGGTGACAGCTCCAGCGCTCAACTTGAATGGAGAGGGAGGAGAGAGCGGGAGTGAAAGGGCGGGGACAGCGGCACTCGATAAAGGTGGGAGGTAGCAGGAGCGAGTGGGAGAGACGGAATCGGGAAAACAAGGCGAGATTTCAGGCTGCTGCTCCAAAATTAGCACAGTTCCCACCCGTCATCTGCCGCTGAACCAAACTGCTTCCATTAGAGTCCGTGCGATGACCCGCCCAGGAATTCCACCACACTGCCTGATTTATATTCCGACCCCGGGGGGCCCGCAAGGCTCTCACGGCGACCTTCAGGAGATTTAAAGTACAGGAGAGGAGTTTATTGCAAAGGGGGTGAAAGGTTTAGATGGAATGTCAATGGCTAGGGGGCCCCACTACAAGACTTACGGGGGGGGGGGCTCTACAAGATTTATGCGGGGGGCCCCAATACAAGACTTAAGCTGGTTGCCCCACTTATGCATGGCCCCCCCAAAAATCCTCCCTTAAACTGCTGCTTAATGGGCCACCGGAACAGAAGCGAGTGCAGGGGAAACGGGTCACGCGATTCTGCACTTATGCAGGGGTCACATGACTTTAGATCAGCCATGTGCGAGCGAGCGCGCGCATCTGCATGCTGGGCGACAGTTACGCCATTTTGTAATGTAAGGAAGCGTCGTTTTACAGAGACGGTGGTCCATTGTCGGCGTCTCCAATACAATAAAAGTATAAACAGAGAAGGGCAAGCTGTACCTTAAAGGTAGGCAGTGCCTTTTAATGAAGTCTATGGAGAATCAAGTGTCGGGATATGATGTCATATCCGCGCAAGTTGTACCTTAAAGGCCATTTAATGTGAGCTGACACAGCCACCATAGTGGAAACTGGCAAATGAGCAGCAGGCCACTGTTGTTGTAAAGTGTGATGGTAACAGAGTATGGCCATGGAGCTGGCCAGTGTGGCTAGTGTGTGGAATTGGGAGGAAGTTAACATTTATGTGAAAAGTTCTTGTGCTAGAAGAAAATAAAATGAATGTGGCCTTTCTAAAAAAAATACATGTGTGTGGGTGTCACATTTTGGGGACGTACGGAGAGTAGTGGTGACATGTTGAATGAAGGAGAAGGTAAGGGAGTACGCTGGTAAGAGTATAAGGGTGGTGATAAAAAGTGAAATCTTGAAAAAGCATTGGCCGTACCTATGTCATGCTTAACGCCAGACTCAACTAGACCCACTGAGAATCTCACTTGTGGATTCTATGGGACTTGCAAGACTGCCCTCATATTTTTAGATTTGCGTTCAAGTTTTATTAACTTTGTTAAATGTTTTATGAGAAGAATGATAGGAATTTGGTTGGAAGGAAGGTTATAAACGAAAGGTGTATAAGTGTGCACCCGTTATTTTATAGAACATGATGTCACTGTGCTTTGTGTGCTTGAGTTTACCTGTTGGGTAACACTGCAAGATCTGCCTGTGCATACAAGAACAGTGGTATATTCTTGTACTCATCTGAATACCTGTACACATAACAGAAAGACACTTTAATGAAGAGCTAAAATCAATGTGCATCCAGCATGAAAACCTGGGAACGTTTGTCAGCCTCATCATTAAAGGAATAAACCTAACGCTGACAGGAGAGACTAAAACGAAGTGACAATAAAGAGGAACAAGACAGTATATAGAGAGGGGAACGTGACAGTACAAACAGAAACGCGGCATTCAGTAAGATGGGATGGCAGTAGAGGCTGCTAGAAATAGCACAGAGAAAGCAAATGTATATTCGTCAGAATACAGGTTGGGCTCCTGATCCATTTGGCCTCCTTTGATGGGCAGCTTGAATATCTATTGGAATTAAATTCTCTAGGGGTATATGATGCTGACCTTTAGTTTTACTCTCCTTCTGATCATCCGTTTGCATTGTCATGTGGTTGTATATCCTCTCTCCTTTGTATGCATGTGTTTATTCCAGTTCATTTTATTTTAAGTCTGAATTGTATAAGAATCTAGAGATCTGCAATAACTGTAACAAAGTTTCATAGGCAATGTGCTACCATGGACAAGCAGCCAACCGCCATTTGCCTCCTTACCCGTGTCCAGAATCCACTAATATTGGAATTAATTAGTAAAGGAATTTCAATTTATTCCAGGCGTTTTTTGCTTCTTCTATAATACCTGGTCATTATAGCCGGTTTGCTCTACAAGCTAAACATTACCAGCCTGTAACCAAGCCTGTATACCAATTACGACAGTAGATTTCCAACAATGCTGGAACGTCAACTTGTAGGTGGTTGGCTTCACTCACTACACAATGAGCTGTGGTAGGAATATTATGTAAGGATAGCACTTATTGACATGAGAAACAACTCACCGCTAACTCACAGTAAAGGACTAAGCCCAGCTAGCAGGTCTACACTCCTAAAGTCCTAAAGAAGACCTGCAACATTATGTTAACCAACCACCACAATATCCATTTCTCACCCTGAATTTTTTTTTTAACAACCAGATCTCTATCCTGGGAAACTGGATCTATATCTCTGGAAGGCAAAAGGAAATGTAATAATTATAGCAAAATAACAAAAATCCTTTTTTTTTAATCTGTGCAGTTTCATACCAAGGAGACAAGATAGGGGACGTTAACTGAGAGTGTCCATGTAAAAATGTAGTTTATTACAAATATATATGTATTTTAAATAAAAACACTTCTATGTGATATGGGCAGTTTTTAAGGCTTGATTAATTCTGGGCTTATTATTAATGAAACAAACACCTTAAAGAATGGCTTATTTGTTAGAAAAAAAAGGAAAAGTGAAGGTTGGGGGCTGCAAGGGATGAATTAAAGAAGGAGGATGAAAAAGTAAGAATGGAAATCACACTAAACGGATATAAAATTCAGATGAAGAGCTCTGGAAAAATCCAGAGATGGGGAGGCAGAAATGCCAAGATAGGGCGGATATTTAATAGTAGGTATTAGACAATGAAACGAATAAGCTATGGTTATGTGATTTGCGTGTATATAATCAGCTATTTAATTCCATAACATATCATTATCTGTAGAACAGAACAAACTGCCTGATATTACGCCAGCTGTATCTCGCAGAGGGGCTGTGAGGATTATGCCTGGACACAAATGCAGTTGACTTTTATGTGCTTATGTCATCATTTCCACACATATATGTAATCAGGTGTGTAGAAATGTATGCATGCTTTGTAGACATTCAATGAACAGGTGCATTGGAGCCTGCAACTTGGACTGACCTATAAATTGCTGTTAGCTGCTCCACAGTTTTTTGACAGTTTCTAGCCTTGGGAAGCAAACGTGAGTTTAACTTATTCTGACCTGTATAGCGAGAAAAGGTAAAACCAAACTAGGAATATTAAATGAATGATGAGCTAGAACGAAAAAGGGCAATAATGCTACAAATGTCTAGTGGAATTCTGTTCAATAAAAAGCAAATGTTAAAAAATGCAAATAAAGAACAAAATGCAATAATAGTTACAGTGTCCCATTTAGGTAGAAAATAAATAATAAATGGTTCTTGAAGGATGGTTCCTCAGGACAGGAAATTAATAAATTGCACAAAATCAGCTTTACTGGGGTAAAGGCTTTTAAACTTAATATTTTCAAAGCATAACTTCCATATGTAGTGGTTTATGGTTTATGAAGTTTGTATTTTCTAATATTTCACAATGTATGCTGGGTGACAAATGGGGACAAATTTACACAACTCCAGCCTCGTCTTAATCTCGTCCTAATCATGTGACAACACCGCGTTAAAAGTCACTGAGCTCTGCATTATTGTTCTTCCAAATTTTTCACCAAATTGTATAATTATAATCTGAAGGTCTTCAGTAAAAAATACCTGTAAATCCCTTCCCCTTAGCCATGGCACTTAAAACAAACTTATGCCTCTTAAGCCATTTAAAATGTTGGAAGAAATGCCAAAACCCTTACACCCTTACACAAATTAGTGTTGTATGCAGTATGGATTATAAATAAAGAATAATTTAATGATGCACACATTCTGTATATGCAGTATTTCCTACTTGCAATGTCATCGTAGAATGTTAGATTCATGTTAGAAGACTCCAAGTTCTCTTGGAACAATTCAACCTTATTCATTCTCACCAATTTTATTATAGTATTAAACTGATCAGCAGAATTAATTGTACAAACTGCTTTAAGGTGAATACTCCTAGTAAGGGTGAAGCTTGAGAAGGTGACAATCCAAGTTTTAGTTTGTTTGATGTAGGGGCTTTGTTTGCACTATAGAAGTGTAAAAATGAAGAACGTGGCAGAAAACCCTTTGGCCCATAGTCTGTCCATTTGCCCAAAGCCAAACTACAATAGAAAATACTGAGTTTCATTAACATACAGTTCTATTATAGAAAACACTTGGTGGACTTTGTAATATTGAGCAACAATGTTAACCGATGTGTTTGTGTAAGTGTGTCTGCTAGTATGAGTGTGTCTGCTACTATGAATCTGTCCTGATGCCACTAGTGGGCGTTCCCGCTGCCACCATCACAGGGGAGTGGGGCGTGTCAGGACCTCGCTTTTGCGACCCGGAGATTCGGGTGTTGACCCAGAAAAGTGACACATCTCCCGGAGTTCTCTGGGCCAAACCAGGACGCCAATTTCAAACAGTTGACTTGCTGGTGTGGGCTAGGACTTACCACTCCATGGCTGAGTGGTCGCTGAGGTCTGCTGTACAGGGCATTCTACTGCCAGTGTTTTTCTATGGAGACTGTGTGACTCTATGCTTGATTTTATACACCCCAGTGATGGTTGTATAGCTAGTAGCTTTGTAGATCTCTCATCAGGACACACCTATTATGTGCAGTTCTGGAGACCCCATCTCCAGAAGGATATTGACATTTTGGAGAAAGTTTCAAAGGAGGGCTACCGGTTTGTAGGATAAAAATGATAAGGAAGACAGTAGATGTAAGGGAAACATTTAAATATTTAAAGTGATATAACAAAGTCACAAAGAGTCCTTAACAACACTGCACCTCCCTATTTCTGTGCTTTTATCTTCAAATAATCTCTTAACCATCATACCTGGGAACTCAGTTTTTTGCCCAGACTCCGGGTGAAGTGCCACTTGTCTGGGTCTCCGTGAAGAATATCCACCGACGTTACTGGGACTGCCCACTGACATTAGCGGACCACCCACCGGCTACTGTAAAAGGGAGGTGCTCTGGAAAGCCAGAGCCTGGAAAAACTCACCTGTTGAAAGAAGCATACAGTCTAATTCTTTCTTAAAATACAACTAACGGTGGGGAGCTGCTCTGAAACAATATCCTACCGTATTCATTCATTCCTGGCGTTCTAACGCAGACCCTTCATTAGCTGAACTTAATGTACAGAAAACTGTAGGTCAGGTTACATTAGCAAAGTTGTCAGCCGCATATCATATGTTTGCATTTATTTAGTCGAGCGATGGGAGGTGTTATATTTCCTTCTCACTTTCTGTAAAATTGTTTTTTTTCACGGTTCTTGGGATCTGCTGCATATATATATCAAGTTGGAACCTGAGAGTTCCGTGTGACCCTGCTTAGGTGACATGCTCTTCAAGGTTAATGTAAATTTAATATCTGTTTACAGCAGTTTAGAGATCCATTAAATATAAACCTAATACAGCTTAAGGTTGGGTTCACCAAGCTCCAGGGGTCACAATGTTTGCATAGGTGTGAGGCGGGGTCTTAGACGTGGTTTATCACTAAGATTTATCAATGTGGGAAATATAAAATAATTGAGAAGACTTCCTTGAAGCATAAAGTGAAGTGAAGCTGAGCCAGCATACAAATTATGGTAAAATAGGCCAATGGAACCAATGATCTGAAAACATACTTGATGAAAGAGCCAGTATTTTGTGTGTGATGCCATTGATGAAGTGTGTATAATTAGTGTTTTTTGGGACCCATATGGTAATACCAAATGACATGTTGTAGTAAAATGTGCTTTGGAGTGCATACATGGAAGCCTTGAATGTACAAACAAATGTTGGGAATTGCTGCCAATAGGTCAGTGAGTGATCAGCAACTTCTTTGAACAGAAAAATGAAAGCAGGGGTCAGTGTATGGAAGATTGTAATATATAATAAAATGTCATGCATGCTGCCAGCTGATCTATAGTGAAGTCAGCTCTTCAGCATGAAGCATTGTCAGATCCCTGCTTACATGCAGGGATTGCACTATGGTGACCTGCATGCACTTTCAATGTTCTTTAGAATCATACCTGAAGTTAAGAAATACATCTACATACGTGTACATTATGCAGCCACATATCCACATGTGTATTTAAGGTAATTTAAGATATTGTATAAGAGATGGGGAGATGTTGCTTGAAAACCTCTGAACTCAATTCCTCGAATGCTGTCTTTATTATAAAATTTACTTTCCCAACGCCTTCTTTCAACTCCAGCGAAAGCTTCTTCTGTTCTCATTAAAAATGTAAATGGAAAAAGGGGATCGTGTTCTAGGGGGTGCCGACTGCTGGCAGGAAAACTTCCTCTCTTTGGAAGGTGATCCCACCCATGAAAGTTTGATATGCCTGTAATGAGAGGACAAGAGGAGGCCAGGATGCTCAGGACCCATAGACAGGCATAAAATATACCGTACATTGTATTACAACTGCAATAAACATGGTGCTCGAAGCGTATGGCAGTGTGAATGAAAATCTCAGTGGTAATTACAAAGTCTGAGGCCAGAACCAGCAAAAAAACCCCGAAATGTTAGGAAAACTACAAAAAATGTGGAGGTGACGTAATAATTAATATCCAAAATGGTAGAATGAGATTCTGGCTCCTGGTTACAGGGGAGACCAGAGGCTATCTAATGGTAACCTGATTTCCAGTGTATATTTCCTTCTTATTATGAAGGGCCAATTCCATTGAGCTTCTGCTGCAAGAATAGCTTGGATGGCTCTGTAGAAAGCATGTTTAAATCAGTGAGATATCCAGTCATCTTATTGAGTGAACATTATACGGGATCAGATCAGTCATTCTTGCAGAGAAATTAGCCAGGGATGGTCCTTTATAACATATAGTTCATTCAGTGAATTTCTTGCCTATATGGTAACATGTAGAGTCACAAAACATTTATACACCTAAAGAACGGAAATTTTAGAAAAATTAGATAGGACTTGCTAAACTTGGGGTACTTAGGGGGGACGTAGGGGCGGGCTAAGCAATATATGGCCATATAGTGTGACGGACTCCCCAATATTTATGTCTTTTTGAATGGTATTCACTTGGTTTGCATTGAATTTGTGCTTTGTTTTGTGTATTTACTGGTCATTATTATTCTAGCAGTAACCCCCGGATTATGAATTTGTATGCTTTGTATCCTTTTTTAGGTTGTGGGTTTCCCTAGTTTGTATATATTTTTTTTATATCTGAAGAAGGGACCTTGAAAGTTTAGGGTCCACTTGTTGGTCTACTAAAACACATATATGGGGACTTCCTATAGATAGTTGCCTGGAGCCCCCTTTCTCCTGCTGTTTATGGGAAGCAAGTTGTGAGTAGCTGTGATAAGGGGGCATGGCTCACCCAAGTTAGACTTTGAAGGGGTAGGAGGTGGTCAGGGAGTAGATGGGACCTGTGCATGAATTGGGTGGAGCCTGAATGGGGAGTGGGTGTGGCTAAATACCACTCCCTCACACTAACCAGGAGCCCCAAGAAAGTAGTTTCCAGGTTTCCACCCCTTGAAGGTGATATGACTGGAGTCCTCTTGGATAGCTGCAAGCCTATCAAATGGTCAGCTGACTCGCCTACAACATTAAAAGCTTAGATGAAGTGAGAAGGTTCATTGTATTGATTTTTCTTTGTGGTAAAATCTTAGGGCTCTGATGTAATATCAATTTTTTCTTCATCCGAGAAACATACAACGTGATGTTACATAAAGCTATCGCCACCATAACCTACACGTTTGTGACCCCTTTCTCTGGTTTATTGCGGAGTACATTACATAGCTTTCAGAGAAATAATTTACCTACACAGCAGAATCCTCTCGACTGTAGACCCATTTAAGCATTGCCCTCCTCACCTGTTCTTTCTGTATATGACATTTTGTTATGTTACATACTAGTTGTTATGTCCTGTCTACCCATTGTACATCGCTACAGAATCTGATGGTGCTATATAAAACAATAATAATAATGCAGCCGGACTGACTATCCACACATTCCCCTGTAATATGACAATAATCACGACCTTGCTGACCTTTAGAACCCTACGTTACTGGCACTACGTGAAAGAGCAACTGTACAGGTAGACCCCCTTTAGTGATCAAGTTTTCTACTTCTAATAATGGCCCAAACCAGGGGTCGGCGCCAACATCGCTCATGGTGGACATTTACTGGGGTCTGTGGTGGACAATTTAATGATGTTCTATGGACCTTCATGAACCTTGCCACGGACACCGCTGTCCTTGGGCAGACACTTTGCCTATTCCTGGCCCAAACGCATGCAACAGGTTATCCTATTCAGTCTGTTCAAAGAAAATCGAAAGGAACGCTGAAACTTAAAATCCTACATTTTAGATTTCAGTATACCTAAACGTACGGCATTTTAGAAAGAAAAAAAACGTATATTTGCATCAGCACTCCATCAAGCATAATTAATACTAATGCTGAGCATCTCAGTACTTCCAGCAGCGCAGAAGTCTATTATCATGCGTATCAGACTCCCTAATGCTATGGTGACACCCTGTGGCACTGAGGTACGCTTACCCTGGTATGCACCCTGGTCCAGAATATTTTGTAAATAAGGCTCTTTTGAATCCTCTACATTTAACTCTGAAACAAAAACAAACAGTTTGTAAGCAACGATTATATTTGCAGATTTTGCACACATAACAGGACTTTGTAACATCAGCCAGGAATCGGTGCTAAATAAGCAGCTAACCCCAAAATGCTTTAAATATTAACCCCTAAATGGCCAAAGAAGGACGCCTTTATTTTAGGGGGTGTGGTTAGATATGTGTGATTGGGGCGGGGCTTTACCAAAATGTGACTTTGTGACCTCTATATAGATATTTATGGAGCTGAGATATTTAGAAGAATGTGTTTTATTTACATGATATAATTTATCAATACATCTTTATGCACATTATTGTAACTTTTAGGGCTGAACCCACCAAACGTTTTGAGATAAAAACAAACAAACAAACAGGGACATCATGGGCTGAAAGAGGGATGGGAGGAATTTGAGGTCAAAAGAAGAGGGACTATCCCTCTTAAAGGGGGTAACTTTGGAGGTATGATAACTTGCTAATGCTTGCAGACAAATGAATCCAATAAGAGCCCTTATGAAAAGCTACTTTTCTGGAGGTAACAATATTTTGAATGAAGTCCCCTGGATATTCATGGTGATATATCATTAAATAAGGGTAGAATATGAAGAATCAATGTGAGTCTGCCCATCCCCCCTGAAATGTAAGCACCTTGTAACTGCATTTGCCACCAAGAACCTAAAATAGATACCTATGGATGACTGCGCACCATGGGAGTTGTTGCTCCACTATCGCTAGGTATCAGGTATTGGCTACCCCAGATACGAGGTGGCTGGTGTAGCATTGCCAGTAACAATCAATAAACAACGATTGATAACAATAGCCATGCTGTTGTAAAGTATGAAAAGTGGTTTTATGCTCATGGCAACCAAATAATTTGTCCAATCAGCCGTAACAACTGCTATGTTGATAAAACCATCTTTAAAATCCCCTTTGGGTTTCGCTAACATGGAAACGGTCACTGATGTCACATTTCTTTCACGTATATAAGTGACGTCTCTTTTTATACATTAGTAACCATGCACTCCGGATGTGACGTCGTACTACGTTATTCCTCCAGCGCTTCTAGGACTAGAGTTCTAAGTGCTAGAGCCATAAACTACACGCTAGGTGTAAGGAGGTGGCCATTATACCGGAGACGCCGAGACCTATTGAGTTAGTGAGCGAGTGTGTTTTGTGCCCTTGTTTTTATAACTCCTTAGCGTTCGGAAAACATTCTGAGAGCGGAGCTGCACGTTGCTATGCGGTTCAAGGCTCGGTGAGTAAAGTACAGCGAGCGCTATTTTTGCTTGACCGGAAGCCCCATTGGATCGTTTAATAGCATTTCTCCTGTGTAGGTACTTATTGTGTGAACTGGTGCTGGAGGAGCCCCGATGGAGGCAGAATATAACCCAGAGTATGATCTTTCACAGCGTGAGGGATGCTATTTCCCGAACACACGGAGACTTTGGAGCGGCAGCGTGTGCGGTGTCACTGTCAGGTGAGGCTAATCCTCCTTACATGCGGCTACCTGGGTTGTCTATTTAGTCATATTCTAAAATGACTTTACTGATGGGGTGCTAGATCAGTGGAACAGCCTCCCAGCAGTGGTGGTAGAGGTTATTATAGTGAGGACCGTGGCCCATTAACCTCAGAGTTTAATGCTGAAGTAGCAGTTTGTATGTTATTGGATAGGCTGTATGTATGATTTGTGTCTGTGTTGCAGTGAAATACATGAATGCGTATACAGGAGTCATTCTACTCCGGTGCCGTAAGGATTTCTACCATCTCCTTTGGTCATCGCTACCGTTTATCACTAGTCTTGACAATCGAGGTCAGCGCTGTCCGTGCTTCATCAACACGTTGCATGTCGGAGGTATGTATGGAACCGAACTGAACTGTTTATGGCGCACACAGATATAGGAAAAGTAGGGTCTCTGGACGACAGCAGCCGTGATCTCCAAACGTTAAAGTATAAGAGTGATTCGTTAAACTAAACATCATATTCCGCAGCAGATCATTCTGAGGAACCGTTAGAATTCACTTTATTAACGGGGAAGTCCCATTGAATATGAAATAGCCTTCCTTGCTTTAACCCCTTCCCGCCTATGGATGTTGTAGTACCTCAAAAACTTCCGGCAGTGACGCCAAAGGATGTAGTTCCAACGTTCTCCCCTTGAGCTGGAGATCAGTCGACAGCCAGGTGTCTCATCTGCTAGCTGGATCCAACGTGTATTGCCCCAAGATGGATTATTGACAGCACTCAAAGCAATTTAAATGGTTAAACTTCTGTTCAACTTTTCCTGTCCCGTGACCTCATCGCTGAAGTCAGAGGGGCAACGCGCTCACTAGATCCCATGAGATCAATAGTAATAATGTATAGCTTCTCGAGAGGTGTGTGTTTTTTAAACAAAAGCAAGAGAATAAAAGATGTTACGCATAGGATTTAGAAATAATGGAATTAATAATAGAAAATATTTCATGAGAATTTTTTTTTTTAAATAGACAAACAAAAATTCTTATCACCACAAACTTTAGCTATTTTTACCATTTCTACATCCTATGCGCTACATCGTTTATTCCAGAGTGTAACAATGCCAAACGCATTGCCTGGAAAAGGGACCAAGTGCAAAGGATGGGTCTGCTTAATCCCATGTGTTTGCAGGGGGGGGGGGTGACATAGTGTATCATGTGCATTACAATGTTACAAATATTCAAGTGATTTTAGAAGCAGTAATTTTTTTAGCACTGGCATATCTGTAGAAGAAGAGGTTCCGCTCCACCATTCTCTGTCCTGATAGGTAGACAGTGAGCAGTCATGGTGTAACGGCAGGAGTGAGCAGCAGCAGTAACAGAGGGTCACCAGAAAACATGGCAATGAAGGCATGCAAACAAGTAGAGGGAGAAAAGCATCTTTGTTACGAGAGATTTCACTGCTGCTTGTGCTACACAGGGAGGAATCAGCGGGTGGACGCAGGTGGACGCAGGTGGCCCATAGGCACTTAACACAGATACATCATGGCTGCGCTCAATCCCAATGTACCACTTCTTACCTCTAGTTTAAGAATCACTCGTCTAACTTTATTTTTTTTCTTTTAAAAGGTACAATACGCACATGTCAGAAATTCCTTATTCAGTACAACAAGGTACAGCTGCAGCGGTTATTAAACAGCTGCACGAATGCAGGTAAGAAAAGCTTTCCTAACCAATCTTTCCGCAGTGATTCTGTTTTCTGGAGTAATAATCATTTGTTTCGGTTCCAGAGGAGAGAAACGCAATTCAGAAGTCTATTTCCAGCTGCACTTTGCACGGTGTGGAGGAAACGGAGTTCATGATGGATGACGACGACAAGAGCACAGAATGAGATCAAGCGAGTTACTAAGCTGGGCGCGGTGCCAAGCTAATGTTTATTTCCACACAGTGGGACCTTTTTGTACAAGGTCTGCGTGACCGGTGGTGGTAATCAATTTGTTCTACACGTTGGATTGGCACAGAGCAGAGTCAAAGCTGCAAATAACACGGACACTGGAGTGGTTTACATGCACAATATTAAAAGGAAGTGTATTTTGCAGGATGGGAATTGTTTCTAGAACTCATGCTGGATTGTAAATATACATTTATAAAGTTTACTTATGGGGACAAATGTGGCCTAGGCTCCCAGAAACACCAGTCTCCATATGATGTTTGTGTAGGAGCAGGAAAATAGCCACGACTTCCTATTGCTTTGCCAATGTAGCCTAGATCCAGTACTGAACCCAGTTGCCCTCCCTCTATAAAGCAACTATGGTTGGCTGTAATAATTTTATTCTTCTAGCAGGGATTTAGTTTAATACAATCAGGCAAAATAAAAGTATGTTGTTGATACTTTAGTGAGTCCCTGCGCTGCTTACCTGCATTGGAAAGAAGTTACTTTACATAAGAAATTGACATCCAACCAAGGCGCTGAATAGAGGTAAAACTATATATTTTTTGTAATAGTACGTATTCTAAAGGGCATTTAATAGTTTTTGTATGGATCCCAGTTACAATGAAAACTCTGCCTGCTTAGTTGGCTGTTGTCTGCACAATTGCACGCGCTCATTCCCTCAATCACGCATACTCGTTCATACACCCTCCCCCACCCCATTACCTGAACTGCAGATCTCGCACTCGCAGACTTCCGCAGGGGCCTGCTGCTTCCCTCTGTGTTAACGTTTCTTGTGCCGGCCAGGGGAAACGGGAACAGAGCAGAGTCATGGGACATGCGTTCACCTGACTCCGCTGCTTTCCTGCTTCCCCCGGCCGGTATAAGAGACGCTGCTTGCACAGTTATGGAGCCTAGCTGCCACGGATGATCATTTTTGGCAGGTTTTTTTTGGTTTTCTGCCGATAATGCCTTTTTCAGCCATGAAATAGCAGTGCATCCGTATTTATAACTATTTTTATATGTACATTTTAATAATGCCATAATGTGTAGCCTATGCTTATATTATGCATTACTGTCACCAACATGGAAAACCTAATACTAACTGGGGAAGTATATAAGGGGACAAGTACTGAAAAGTAATGTGTACACAGCAATTAGCCTAATATACTGAATAAATATTCCCACTCTGTACATTACCAAACTGCTGTATTGGTTGATGCAAGGGAATTAGTGTTTATGGACAATAAGTACTCGGGACAGGTTGCTGAAAACATGGTAAGGAAATATTCTGCCTTTTCCAAAGCTAATTTGGAGAGGAAATCTGGAATAGTTTCTGGGTTAGGAACTGTCAGAACGCTTCATAATTGCTCTGCAACCACAGTTAAGTTTGTGCACTTTATGAAGTTTCAGGCTCATACTTCATTACTCAATTAGTAAATCAGAAGAAATGTGGTTCCCCATTCTAATGCTGGAAAGGCTTCGAAAGAAACCAAATGCTTGTAAGTATCAACATAGATAACTGTCCCAACACACATTAAAGAAGCATTTTAGCATCTAACACTACAGGGAGCGGCTCATAATTATTTTACAAAAAAATCTGAGCGCCCTCAGTGAGCAAGTGTATTGCCACTAAAATGTTATAGGTGGAATTTGCACCAATAGAAGGCATTGATCTAAATTGGACACAATGGATTGGAGTGCTAGGTGTGATGCTTTATTTATATCCCTTGTACCTGAAAACAGAAAAGCCAGCACGTCAAAATGGGCAGTGTTTACTTGGTAGCCGACGCTAACGCTGGCTGTGGAATACATTGGGAGGGCACTCCTTGATTGACATCTGGTTAGTTAAGCTGCTTTGTCCCATTCCCATGTTCAGCACACTTTACAAATAAGCAAAAAAGTATTCTTTCCAACTTTATTGTTTAACTAATTTTACAAAGTAAAAAAAAAACCCTCATGAAAAGCCACAAGCAGAGCTTAGAAAGCTTCCTATAGTCTTCGTTTACAGGACCCACAAGGTGAAGGTGCTGGGTCCCGATGAGGACCTGGTTACCATAATGTAGCTCGTTTGAGGGCATGTGCACCATTAAATCCTGGTTTACTGCCTATCATTTGCACTAAACCCTATATATTATAGTATCCTGTTCTGCCCCTAGAAAAAACAGGCTTCAAGATTGGCTATGTCATGGAGATATTTCCACACACTCCACAGCAAAGAAAAAATAAAAATCATAAATACTGCAGATGGTGATCCAAAGCAAAGTATTAGACAATTGAACTTGAGGAGAAGAAACTGAGGGGGAAAAGGTGCGTTGCTCACTTAGTGTGAACAATTGAGGTGCTGAACAGGAGCTTCTGTTGCTTTTTCTTTCTCTTTCCTCCTTTTTCAGCTGAAACAGAAAACATTCATACTTAGCAATCGGTCAGAGAGCACAGATATCATACTTTTGACATCCATCCTTACCTGATGGTGGAGGAGTTGGCAGCGCTGCATCCAATTTGAGAAAGGCAGCCTCCATAGCCTGACTGAAGGAGTTCTGGAAGCTGGGTACTGGAACCCGCTCAGAGCTGTCACTTTCCCCATCACTGTCATGTGGAGCTGGGGTTGCAAGTGTATTTTCTGAAACGTGGAATAGAAACTGATCAGTGGCCTGTATGTACATCATCTATAAACAGACATGTGTCGGGGGGACTCACCTTTCTTAGTGTGGGCTTGGGCCTTGGGCCAAGACTCAGTCTTTGCTTTACCAACTATCAGCATCTACAAGTTATATAGAAATTAGGAAATACATGGCTACTTTCAGACAATGATCAAACTTTGTAACAGATGCTAAAACTGGCTATATCTTTTTTTGAACCGTTTCAAATGGGAACAGACGCCAGTGTGAAACCATTGAACTCACCTGAGCAAAAGAAGGACATTTACAATCATCTTCCAGAACTTGCAAAGTGTCAAAAGGTGATTCTGCACCCCTGCTGTAAACTGAACCTAAAGAGGGGAAATGCTAATTAATGCACTATAATAAATGTTAGGGAAGCACCTAAATTAAAATTCAGGATTCACTTGGCCGAAACTGAAAATAACCCACCCAGCAATCATTTAATATAGCAATCACACTCCTATGATGCACTAGCTGCCCCACTTGTGTATTGGATTCTGCACAGCCTCCCTGTGCCAAGCCCCCCCTTGCACATCCATGCTATCACATTCATTTACTCATTCACATATGGTGACAGTTCACAGATATACATTCAATTGCAAATATTCGCTCATACACCCACCCCCTTAGCTGAACAACTTAGCGTTCCGCCCAGGAGAAGCAGGGTCATGTGATGTACTTTTACATGACTCCGCTGGGTTCCTGCTCCCCCTCGGCAGGACAAGAGATTTTGATCACACGGGGCGAGCAACGCAGAGGGAAGCAGCAGGGCCCCGGCGGACGATTATTTTCATCCTTTTAATTTCGGCATTTTGTCGATAAGCCATAATCTCAAAAATGGCGTTATTACACAGGAATCAGTTACCAGAGAATTGCATCTTTCTGTGGTCACTGTCAAAGTGAACTGAACAGCAATTAAAATATTTATGTAAAAGACATGTATTATAGAATGTTCACTCAGACCTAGTGACGGGACCTTACCAGTCTGAGAAGCTGGACTGCTGCTCAAAGGAGAGGGGGAAAAGGAGCCTTGGGTTTCATACAATGACATTTGTCCTGGTGCTGTGAACTCTGCTGAGCTGACCGCAGGAAACTGCTGAAGATTCTCCAACGCGATGCGCACCTCAGGGTCTGTAGATAGTTTTACAAACAAGAATTAGACCCCTGTGTTAGATATCCTAGGAATTGTATACCTGACAAAACATAACTGAATGTTTCACATCTTACATTTCCCTTGCTTCTTGTTCTCCTCAATCTCTATTCTTTTCTCCCTACGCCTTTCATCTCGTGCTTTCCTCTGACGCATGCGTTTTCGTTTGTCCACTTCATCTAAATAGAGATCACAAACAAGATGAGCAAAAACAGAATCAGCACGCAAACAAACAGAAAAAGCATTTGACCAGCAGCTGCAGAAATTGAGCACATTTACAGAATTCTATCTTATTACAAGTTTTCATTATAACTCACCAGCAAAAAAAGTCAAGGTTTCGACAGAAACAGTCGGGGGTGCCAGTGCCATCTCACAGATGCTAAACTCACACGTCAGAGGCAGATGACACAGATATCTGTGGCGTCTACGTACCTCCTGTCACAGAGCAAATGAATTAGCCATTACTACACCATCATATTATATTAAACAGATACTTTAACACTTGCAGGACTCACCTCCGTCATGCTAAAGCCATCAATCTCTACTATGGAAGCTGTAATTTTTTCTGGACATTGTTCAAGGCTACCATATTGATGTACCAAGCAGCGA
The DNA here is from genome assembly GCA_009364415.1 of Spea multiplicata. Lineage (NCBI taxonomy): Eukaryota > Metazoa > Chordata > Amphibia > Anura > Pelobatidae > Spea > Spea multiplicata. Next base: position 43,923,137 of record VKOC01000001.1, read on the forward strand.
ACATTTACAGGGTGAAGAAACATGTGCTGTCCATCTTCAGCTGAAAGAAAAGTTTAACAGATATATTTTTATCTGAGGTAAGAGGTACATAGTGCTTCATAGTATAACTAAGTAGGTACAGATAACAGTAGTCCAACATACATTTTGAAAGGAGGTCACTGCTCCAAATAGCTTACAGTCCAAGGAATGGGCAGATAGAATGTAGTTGCAATTTACAACATAATTAGTCACAAACCTTGGTAGAAGTAGTAGTAATGAGGATTTGCAGCATTAGCAGTTTGCTGACTGTATGAAGCACAAGGTGCATCTGTAGCAGGTTCAAAGGTAGTTTCAACATCTCCACTCGCAGCTTGTGCGTCATGCGCCAGGACATCCAAAGGTTCTGGATCTTTACATATTTCTTCATCAACGGTTTCCTCATCAAAAGCAGAACTATACTGCACAACCTGTCATGATCACAACAGTCAGTGACATCATGATGGCAAGAACTCTAATTGAATTTCTAAACTGATTTACACCAACCTTGGGGGAAAAGCCTGGGATCCTTGTCTCAGGTAATGGATCCAAGTTTAAATCTTTCATTGAAGCAACAGCTGCTGCAACTGACTGGCCAGGAGCACAGAATTTATACTCCCTGTCCTGTTAAAGCACCAGAAAGTAGAAAGCTCACTGTATGCAGTATAAATGGCAGTTCCTCTACCCTCTTTTGCACTAGTGGGCATTTCCTACACACCTTTAACTCCTGAATGGCTGCCTCAATAAAACATGCCTCTGGCGTATCCTGCTCCATTTGGTGCTGCTCCAGAAGTGCCTCCTTCTCCTTGGCAATCACTTCTTTTAGTATCTGCTCCTGGGAGGCCAAGAGAAGCTTGGAGAACTCTGAATGCTCCTCATCTACAGAAAAATAGATACCCCAAGTCAGATAGCACTTCAACTTGTTAATTTCAACATACAGCTTGACGGTTATTTCCAAACACCCAGGAACATCAAATGTTTAAATCGGTACCTTACACTCATCAACCTATTCTAAAGGACACAAAAAGTTATTTCCTCACCTCCAAGGCGAACAGGCTCATCGAGCTTCATCCACTTGGATTTAGGCATAGCCACTAGCACTCCTTTCTCTCTCCTCATCAACTGCATTGTAATTGTATCACCGACAGCATAAAGATGGGTTTCGGTAGCAACAACACTATCAACAAATAGGAAAGTTTTATGAAGGCAACACAAAATTCATTATCAATATGGAAACTGACAGAGTTTAGAAGAAAAATCTGGAAATTAAATAAGGTTATCAGCAGCAGCAAAAACATTGAAGAGAATGAATGAGATCCCTACATTCACTTTTTGCTATAGAACTGCAACTGAATGGTGTAACAATTACTTTCGTTACATAGCTCACTATCGAGGCAGGTAGCACTCGCACTACAGAGAATGGTGGTCTCACCCAGTGTGAGCAGTGTAAGCCATGGTAAAGTTGCAGGAAACAATGCAAATATTTCCCTCAGTGGAGCATGGCCTCAATGATTCTTCCAAGGGCTTTTATTCTGCAACCAACACAGAGTCTGGACAGAGAGGGTACCCTTGGAGTATCTACCTTTAAGCACAGCTTAAGGGGCGGAAAGTTTCTAGAATGATATTACAGTGTGTATATATTTGCCATCACCCACTACCACTACAAATCTCATACACGCCAGTTTCATTTAGCAAGGAAACATACTACATCAATACTAAACAAGTAGAAACATAGTACATGAAACACTAACATTGTTGCCAGTAGTAACATTGGCAATATAAAGATCATTTTAAAACCAGTTTTAGAAAGCTGGTGCTCTTATTTGCTATAATATATAAACTGACGCTAAACTTGTCAATGCATGCTCTGGGGTCTATTTAATAAATGGAGAGTTGTGATTTCCATGTGGTCACTTCATTAGGGGAGAGCATGGCTAGCCATGTGTAATGTATAATTCAATCAGTGAGATTTCTTCAACTACTAAATTATGCAGGACCAGCTCAGCATTCTTGTGGGAGAAACTGGCAGGTGTTTGCCTTTCATAAAGAATAGTGAAGCGAGCGAGCTGAAACCACAACTTTTCTGCAAACTCTCCCTTTAGCAAATAAACTACTTAAAGACACAAGAAAAAGAATGGATCAAACCCACACTTTGCCAGGAACAAGGAGGAAATTTGTAAGATACAAGGGATATTTTTGATAAATTTGTAAGATACAAGACATAACAAGACAGACAGAATTGGTATGTATCGCTGATCAAAATCCTGATCAGCGTTACATACATCCAGTAAATGCATAAAGCGTATATGATGATCTCACCTCTTAAGGTCCTTTTTAAGGATGGAACTGTAGCAAATTGGACATCTGCTCCATTCATTCTCACTTAATGATAAGTAGTGCAAGATGCAAGCCCAGCAGAAGATATGTCCGCATCGAGTGATCTTTGCTGCAACGGGAGGGTACAGGCAGATCGGACACGAGGGTACCTCATGGCTACATATACGCTACGCAGAAGAAAAAGAAATGTGTAACCCAACAGAACGGAAGAGCAATGTTTGATCTCCTAGAAATACTTGGAAGTTTGTTTACTGACCACTTGCTCCACAAGGTCCCAGCTGACCAAAGTGTCAGGATCAGTGAAGTGAACGCTGTAATCGTGGTCTTCAGAAACCACAAATTGGCAGCTAGAAAACAAAGCAACATAAAGGCGGCTGTAAAGGTGTCTCGCCTCTTCACAAACCCGGCATGCTAAAAACAAACATTAGAATACTATGAAAAGCAATGAACAATGCTGGGTAAAATTTTACAGGATATTAACTAAACTCACTTGGCTTGCAGAAAAAGTTCCTTGTTGAAGGGTTTGTGTCCCCATTTATTTCTCCTTCCCCAGTTTCCATGCCCATCACGATGTGCCCCAGGCTGGCCCAGGCCTCGCGGCTCAAAAGTAAAGTTTAGCAGATGGTTCAAGTTGATCTTTTTAGGTCCAGAGTACTGGGCAGGGCTGAACTCTGCCCTCTGAGTCTCTGCTACCTAAAGGTATATCAAATAGGTCACTGCAAAATCTGGAGGAAAAAAAAAAGATCAATGTGCCCTAAATACATTAACCTGACCCTGAGGCTTAAACATGGCTGTCTTAATGATACGTTATAGCTAGGTCCTCCTGCCAGCAACCTCGCGCCGCAGGCTTTCATACGTAAACACTAAGTGCCTTCTCTCCCGGCTTTTTATGAAAGCAAACTTTTTTTTTTTGCGCTTACCTCTTCCCTCCTTCCATATGTATACTGTTTGGTGCCTCCTCTCTGAGGTGGAACCTTGTTAAAAGTTTTGCTTTTCTGTGGGCAGGCGCGGCGAGAGTGACCGGCGAAGGTTTCATTTTTTGGGTATGAATTTTCACGTTTGCGGCTATAGCGCTGCTTGGAGCTGCTGGCGTTTTTCCCATCTGTAACAAGGAAGCCTTACGTGAAGAACAATTCTTAGCCACAAAACAGGTTAGTACACAGGAGGGCAATGCACTCCAATAATAATCCAATACCGTCCAGGGTGTAGGACAACCTATTCAAAACCTTGCCTAGGCTGGCCCAATAAAATACTCACAACACAATGTCAGGCTATCAGAAATGGCTATTATAACCCTTTCAAGGCCAAGACACTCGAGCTATAACCATTGCTGGAACCAAACATGACGACGCGTGGGAAATCTTCCCAGGAAGCAGCTTTCCTCCTAAGACCCCTCGAAGAACAAGGTGTAAAGGAAGACACCACTCACGCTAAAAGACTGCCGGCCTCGCTCGTTCCAGCTAAGCTTTAAGGAAGACACTGGGCAAACTAGAGCAAAATGGACATCAGCCCAAAAAACTGACAGGGGCAAACAGCTTTTGACACAAACTAGCCCCAAAATAAGTAAAACAAATGGAAAAATGCTGTATGTATTTGGATGAGGGATTTTGGGGTAAATATACTGCTCTCACATATGTTCGGTCATAGCATTGATGTATTTCACAACAAACATAAGCCTTGCATTTTTTGTTACAGATAAGGTTGCCGCAGAGGCTAATCTGTCCACGCAGGGCTAGGTGGAGCAGCAGCCGGCTAAACCCAATAAACAAGTCTGCGGTCACACCGGGACACAACAGCTGATGACACGGCAGACCCCAACATGCACACTAACACCGCGTCGGCGGGTAACACGCTGCCTGACTTCTCTTTATTCTTTAGCTGAAGTTAATAACCAACGGAAAAATCCCACCAACTCAGCCACACATTGGACATGGCCAGCTAACGTCTTTCCGCAGCAAAAAGCTCAATGGGGTTTAGTGAAGAGACCCCAAAATTAGACGATATAACGTTACACCTATTCTGAGGTGCCTAAGTGTACACAGCTTTGCCTATGTCAGCCACATAAAGTTTTCAACTTCAAAACATGGGCTCCATTTTATCTTAGACGAGTATGGCAATAGCCAAAGTTATAAATAGTTAAAGTTATAAACCGTAAGACACTTGGTGGCAGACTTCTACAGGTGAGGATAATGGACCTTGAAAGGTTAAACACTGGATACAGCAAGAGGCACAAATTAACGGGAAGAATCAGAAACCCCCTCCCCAGTGACAGACGTCACGCAACTTTACAGAGTGCCATGGCAGAGCTTCATAGCTCTTATGCGGGCGGTGTGTCTGCTCGCCATATCACACGGGTAATACACACAGATTGGGACCTCACCGGCCTTAGGCTTAGACTCCCCGGCAGGTCCAGTCGAGCCTGAGCGGTTCTGGGCTTTGTTGCTGTTGGTGGATCCTTGCTCCATGTCTGCTGCAGAGCAGGGGGAGCTCAGCGGCATAGGCCGGGGGGAGAATGGGAGCAGCACAGCACAAGAGGCGGCTGGAAGCCAATAGCATGGCGTTCAGGAGCGGCGGGAACTGGAGATCAGGACTCATGGCGACATTTTCCGTGTTAATAAACAAAACAAGAATTAATTCGAAAGAGAGGCGGAAAAAAGACTGGTAAAAGCAAGGCCGCGGAGGAGCAGCACAGGGAGAGCACCGAGCAGCAGGGCCGCCGGGGATCTGCACGGATCCGGGAGCAGCAGGCCCCAGGACAGGTCACAGCCCGGCTTCTTGAGCCCTGTTTGGGGCCCCAAGCGGATAGCGAAAGAGGGTATTTTCCGCCCCGGGAACGGAGCAGGTACACTACGCTGCGTCTGTAATGGCGACCGCTCGCCTGACGGTGCCAAATCCCCGGATGACGAGCTTATATGTTGGAGGCGGGGCCGTCCCGCGGCGGCCTCTGGGAGTTGTAGTTTTGTCCACCATAGTACCCGAAAAGCCTGAGTGAAAACGTTGCAGTGACATACAGTCTGTATGTCACTGGGGTCAGCACCAAGATGGCGGCGCCCGTGAGAGCTCTTACCCGCTGCCGCTTTGCGAGCACTACTGGGCTATGGAAGGCTGTTAACCATGGAGCTAGGCGATCAAACCACACAAATCCCTTCGGAAAGGAGACCCATTTTGGGTTTCAGACTGTGTCCGAGGAGGAGAAGGGAGAGAAAGGTGAGGTGTGCTATGGGCTTGTGGAACAAGCTGACAGATGACATTTTACCAGCCTTGATGTTGGCGGCACGCCATTTATAACAGCAATCGGTATCGCTCTCGGTCAGTTGCACCGTATTGTAGTCTGCCTTAAAGCGCGGCTGTCACTACAACCAAAACACGGTGCAAATCTACACGTTAAAATAGACGCAAACTTACAGCAGATCGCTCACTTTCTCCATATCCTACATATTACAGTTTGATCAACACAGAGACAAAACATGTAAAGACAATGAATTTATATTCAGATTGGACAATGAATTTATATTCAGATCGGATTATACTGAGTTTCAGTGATTTCCCCTCTTTAGTGTACAGGGTGTTTGAGAATGTTGCAGAGAAATATGACGTCATGAATGACTCCATGAGCCTGGGAATACATCGGCTGTGGAAAGACTGGCTGGTACGTCTCATGAACCCAATACCAGGAACTAAACTTCTAGATGTGGCAGGTGGAACAGGTAACAATTCAATAATAATATACAGGATCTGTGTAACCCAGTGTTAATGCGGGGTTACACAGATCTGCATAACCCTAGATGCTAATTTATTTTAAAATCGTATCTTGTAAATTGTTTTTATACAGGTGATATTGCCTTCCGCTTTGTGAATTACGTTCGTTCTCAGAAGGAGAAGATGATTAGGCAAAAGCTGAAAGCCCAGCAGAATCTATCGTGGTCGGAGATCTCCAAGACCTACCAAGAACAAGAGATGGGGTCCTTAGAGGCGTCCCAGGCTGTGATATGTGATATAAATAAAGAGATGCTAAAGGTCGGGAGGCAGAAGTTACTAAAACTGGGTTATTCAGAAGGTGAGTTGCATCGCCACCACTTGATGCCACCTTAGTTACTTAATATATTTTGCCGTTTTAACATTTCTTTCTTCTTTTTTTCTTTCTGCTCAGGCCTCTCTTGGGTAGCTGGCAATGCTGAAGAGTTGCCTTTTGCTGATGATACGTTTGACGTGTATACTATTGCCTTTGGCATTCGTAATGTGACCCACATAGACCAGGTGAATGTTGCAAGTATGATTTTAAAAAAAACATTTAATTACATATACTGAAAGAAAAAAGACAGCGCTAAAGCTACTCAATGCCACAGTATATTTATTAAAAAATAAATGTTATAAATAAATCAAGATTAAAAAAAAACCATACGTTATATACAAGAATATATGCAATATATTGATATTGTAAAAAAAAACCCCACCACAGTATAATCTATGATATAAGGTATAATATATAAAAATACAATAAATATCAGAAGAAAAAAAAATATATATAAAAGCCACACGTGATGGAAATGAAACATGTGAGATGTCCTTTATTTATGGCCATTTGGACAGAGGTCTGTTTTTATAAGTGTATTTGTCTCTTTTAACTTTTAGTTATTATTTATTTAATAATTAAATATGTGGTCATTTAGGGCTGTCTTTTTCTTTTAGTATATTTGGCTCCTTTCCGAGTGAAATCACTGCTGCCCAGAGACCAGCAGCTTAATTATCTTATTTAGTGCATCTGGAGAATTCTCTTTGTATACTCAATTGTCTTTCTATCTCGGGCGTGAGGCATCCTATACAGTAAGCCCATAAAATGTTACCCATGTAATACATGTTACATCTAGTGACCTGGCAAATGATAGTGTAACGTAAGAAATACTTGTAGATGTCCAACCTGAAGTTATGAGCTAAAATGAATAGAAGACAGCTCTATAATCACTTGGCTGACGGCAAAGACGATAATCTTGTCTTTATATACATGAGTATTTTAACACTTTCTTTCCTATTCAAGGCATTAGAAGAAGCCTACCGTGTGCTTAAACCAGGAGGAAGGTTCTTATGTCTGGAATTCAGTCACGTGGACAACCCTCTTCTAGCTAGGTAATGAATTATTTCTGTAAGGATTCACTGAAGTCTAAACGCTTTGCTGCTTAAAGGGAGACTTTGGCCAAGACATTCACTTAACTGACAGCTGACTGTCCCATTTTGACCTCCTTGGAAATGTGTCGGGGATTGTGTAGCTGCATTCTTCTCAGCTTCTAGGTTTATGGAAGATGTGCTTTGCCTCCACGCTATACTCATTGAGGTTCCCAAGGGGTCGCTCCCAATGATTTCAGTGGGGCAACTTTTCTGCCACTAAATTTCTTCTTCAGATGGCAAAATGGGACCACAGAGGGGTAGTGCGTTGTAGATCTGGAGCTGCAACTCCTAAACAACTGCAGGCCCTGTTTTAGCACCAGGCATCCAAATTCTTCTTAGGATGTTCGGTCCGACGTGGTTGCAGCACATGGGCAGCTTTACTGCTTTATTACGGGTAGATTGCCCTGGGACCCACATCACTATGTCCCTGTATCATCCATGATGCCCCTCCTTTCTACAATTTCTAAAGACGCATAATCTCTTATTCTCTCTCTTCTCTCTCTCCTCTCTCTCTCTCACTCTCACTCACTCTCTTATTATATTATATAATATAATATATTTTTCTGCTCTATTGGGCTGGAGATGCCCAAAACGATCCTTAAGCTCAGAGAAGACCAAGGACTGGTTATGGTCTAAATCCTTACATCAGGAACTTTGCAGACTAGGTGGCCTAATGGTTCTCATCAAAAATTCTGTTTGCTTTACAATGTGTAGGTGAAAAGGCATTTTACATACCAAATTGTAGGTATGTATCTATGCCAGGGGTGTCCAACCTGCGACCGTCCGGCTGCTGCAGGACTACATCTCCCATACTCTTCAGCCCCTTATCTGAAAGCGTTATGGGAGATGTAGTCCTGCAGCAGCTGGGGGGCCGCAGGTTGGACACTCCTGATCTATGCTGTTGCCCATTGATGTTTTTTTTTTAAATGGATATATGACCTGCTTGGCTTTTTTCTGTTATGCATTAACATCATGGGTATCTGAGTGTTATACTAACCATTTTGTTAGCAGCATCGGAAAGCATTATGCAACTGGGCCTTGACGGTATATATACAGAAATTCCTGACTCTTGCATATCCTCTCCGGTGAGCTTGTTGGTTCACCTCCCCACGCTAGAATTCCTTTAAACCTGCAGACTGTTGTCTTTATAGCCTTGAAGCTCGGGGCGATACAGCTCAGGGCTCCACAGCCTTGTTAATATGATAATTGTTTTTGACGCATGTTGAAGGATGAGCTTGTAGGTTTCATGGCCGCATTGATGGCCAGTCCAGACACGTAGCAATGGATCATATTGGATCACACTTAGTGACAGAGGCAGGATAATCAGGTTCTAGTTAAGAGGATGGGAGATGTCAGACTCTGGAACAAGTAGGAGAGGACAGCTGAGAATTCATGAAAGCGGGATATTCACTGAACTAGAAGTTTGCAGGTTAGGTGACCATCTCAACTCATTGACCTCACAAATTATGAAGGAGCAACCCTAGTGATTGTGGCCCTGCAGAAAAGGTTGAGCTGCGCATGCATAATATATAGCGGAAGGTGCTGTTCCGCTTACTCTGCTGAATATAACACTAGCTTTTTGTCAGGGAATGCTTGTTCTTTCCATAAAAACTGAAAGTTTCTATGGTGCTTACGGATTAAACCTTCTAATGCTGGAGTGAAATGTTAATGATAATGTAGGAATTGAGCTGACATTTTAAGTAAGAAAAAAGTAGCAAAGTGGAACAGCACCTTCATCTATGCATTGCACGGGGCTTTCCTGAAGCAGATACTCACTTTGCTTGGACCTTGATCCCTTGTCCTAACAAGGCCGAGGCAGCATTAGGTGCGAGATGCTTCCAAGCCCCCGGGGGGGTCCAACTTGGGTGTACTCAACGGGTGTGATATGGTTGTGAAGCACATCAGTCACGTTGCTCCAGTAAAAGCACAGAAGCACCATCTGCCCAAATCTTCAGGCTTATAGGTGGCAGAAAAAAATTATACTACTAGCCGGAAGGTTGAGTCTGAATGCCATGTGTTTGCTCTATATTTAAATGATCGTTTCATCCCCCCCACTTAAATATTGAAGCGTTTGCACCTTGGTCTACACAAGAAAAAAAAAATATTCTCAATGTTTTCAAAATGTTTAAGTATCAGTATGTTTATATGCTGTGAAAAACATTTAAAGCCAGATCCGTACTTAGGAAAAGGTTCAGACAACTCGAGGAAGAACGGGGACATCGATAATAAAAGAGACACCTCGTTTCCCTTTATTTGGATCCATCTAACGGTTCTCAGGTCATTTTGTATTGCGTCAGGCGGCCTCAGCCGTGTTCTGTAGGCTTCACCCACATGCTTTTGCATTCTCATCCTCGCTCTCTTTAACTTGCATGCAGTGCTTGGTTATAAACAGTATGCACTTAGCGAACCCGGAGAGAGGTGCTTATTAAGACAGATCATGCTTGTCTTCAAATGTTGCGTCTGCCATCGTGCAGGGCCACATGATTCACTTGTGCAGCCTGTGACATCATACACAAGTTCCGTTCCTGCCGTTTGGGATTGAGGATGGGACTTATCCAGCTGATTATGAACAGTGAATGCGTAAGACTCGTGGCTATACTTTAGATACACGTCTTATTCACCGATTTATATGGCACCCTCATGTTCCACAGCGCTGTACAATGTTCATCTAGTACCTTGTCTCCTCCTACTTGTTAATAGTAACAGTCTGATCAACAAAGAATGGTGATGCTACTATCCAGCTAAAACACTTCATTATAGAAGAGAAAAAGGGACGTACAGGTATAGTGGAACAGGGGGGTGCCCACACCTAGTTTATTTCTGTTTTGTGAGCTACTGCATGTAATAGCTTGAAAGGGTGCCAAAGTTTTTAACACTTTAAATAGTAGAAACATGGTTGAAAACAGATTCCTCAATAGTATTTTTCCAGGAAGCTGTTAATTATGCTAAATAGTTTGATACTTCTAATCATATTCATCCTCCTCAGGGTGTACGATCTATACAGCTTCCAAGTGATCCCAGTACTCGGGGAAATCATCGCCGGTGACTGGAAATCCTATCAGTATCTTGTAGAAAGCATTAGGCGATTCCCTCCTCAGGTAAGCTTTAGTAGCAATGCACGCATCGACTTGAGCGTTCTGCCACGTTCTAACTTCGTACTAAATCAGATTTCCCCTTCTTCTAGGAGGAATTTAAAAGCATGATCGAAGATGCTGGCTTTTTCAAGGTCAACTATCACAACCTAACCTCAGGGGTTGTAGCCGTTCACTCCGGCTTTAAATTATGATAGGGCCTGCTGAAGTTTGTAATTTAAACAAATCTTATCACTTGCAAAGTTTAAAACTGGTAGTTAATTTGCCAATGTCTTTTCCTAATAAAAATATATATTTATATACATGTGTATGTGCCACAGCAGAAGCTCATTTCCTTTAGCAATACAATATTATTAGATTGTCAAGATTAAGTAGTTCACAGAGCAGATTATTCTGTTAAGTAAACACGTCAGACCTACAACTCTTCTCTCCTCTGAAAATGCAATCACTGAAGGGAAAATAAATTTAAAAAAAAAAAACCTTAAGTAGGTATGGCTAACAGATAAGCACCTGCTTTCACCTACTTAAGTATCCTCAGGAATAACACACCACTAAAAAACAGACAAAAAAGGAAGGATGCCGTTATTAAAAAGAAACATTTAATATTTAGGAAAAAAACATAGAAAATAAATACATTTTTTTGTAATTTTTTGGAAAACTGCTTTGTAACCTTTATGAAAACAAGTCAGCACAATAGGGTTCCAGTCCCAGTAACACAAATAAGGAAGCCGGTACGGTAGGGAGGATTTTTTCCCTTAGTGAAGTTTTAGTCAAGTCTCTTTTTTATGGCTGTACAGTTCATAGATTTCCATCACTCCGCTCTATCCAGATTTGAAGAGGAGGATGGCTACCTGGCCCAGGTAGAAGTAGATGAAGTGTTTGGTCTCATGCGTCACATAGCTGCCAAAGTTCCTGCCTACAATGCAATGCCATGTAGGGTTGTACTTCTTGTCGAATTCCTGAAAAAGAAACAAAATGTTAAAATTACACACACAAAAAAAGCCACACCAGTCGCTTGATGATATGACCGGCGGCTGCCACCGTTTCAGGATCTCACCTTTTTGATGTAGGCAGCGATGTCCTTTTCGATGTTGAATTTCTCCAGGGCCTGAGTGGCACACTCCACCGAATCCTGCTGCATCTCCTCGGACATGTCAGCATTTTTGATGACTGCTTTTCTCTCAGACATGGCGAACTGAAAGATATGAATCGGAGTGTGAGCTCTCCGGCCAAGACATAAATCGCTGTGCAGTTACAGTCTCATTAACAATACAGGGGAAACACGCTGGACATACACTACGGCCCGGGTCACCGTACCCCACTAGCTTGCACTGACCGCTGCAGACTTCACTAGAAGCAGCAGCAGCAGAAGCCGAATGGAGATCCATTAACCCTTAATAGAAAACGTACTGAGCTGCCCGGTAGAGCCTTCAATTCCCGGCTTCTTCCTTATTTCCGCTACTCGGGGAACAAATAATTCTACAGTACCTTCAATCTACTTCATCTCTCTCTAACCCACGCCACCCCCGTACATCACCACATTCCCGAAGCCGGTGCTTTTACTCACATGTTCGATCACGTTTTAGTTCTCTTCGAAAAACAACTCCTTCAGTCTCCACGTTCTACCGCACACTGCTGTGTGGCGCGCAGAAAGCCTCTTCTTACTGAACGCCCTGCTTCCCCACGCTGTCTCTGATTGGCTGTCTTTCCACCCACCAACCATGCAATTGGTCATACAGTTTGGCTCCTTTAGGATCTTTTCTCCGCACTTTGTTTCGTCCCACAATACACCTCGATTTAGGCGTCCGTCACCTTGGAAACCATCTGCTTTAATGCCTCTGGCGACGTCTCCAAGGTAACGGACACTCGCTTTAGATGACACGCGCATGCGCAGTGTTGCTAGGCTCTGCAGGTGAATCCATGACTACAGTGTTGCTTCTTTGCTAGCTAATGATTTGTATTCTCAGATAATTCTAATGTTTCCAGTTAAATGTATCAACGTTTTTCCTCTTCTATGACAGACCTTTTTTTATTTTCATTAAATGAAAGACATGAGCATCATGAAATGTCATCATTTCAGAGTACAACTTCACGGTGGACAATAGGAAAAGACCATAATGTGATAGACTAAAAGTGCTAATATTTTGTAGCACTGCGCTGTGACTTGCACACATTGCTATCTATGATCCATTTAGATGGCGTGTTTGATAAAAAACAGGCAAAGCTGTATTGTATATGGTTCTGTTAATCAAAGAACTCTAAGGAACTGAAGGTGACAGGTGGTACATAGACCAGCTATGGCCGCACAGGGAGTAAAAGTCACATGATCTGTTTCCAACGATGTGGCCCAAGCATATTAAGATACCATACCTCATTTATCTCAACCTTCTGCCTAGTCTTGCTTTCTAAGACATGCTTTCCTTTATTTTTGTTATAATTAACTCATTTTGCCATGTTAAACAGAATAAACGATAAGGTTGGGCAGTACATTACTTGTAATAAATATTTAGTGTAACAATAATGCCTTTAATCCTGAGTTATGGGCTCAAGTTAAATGGAGGATGTGGTAGGCATAGATTAAAAAGAAAGAAAAAATATTTTCATGGCGTGAAGAGTAATTCCTACAATTAGCCACTTAGTTTGCATGCTGCATGTGAGAAATAGCTTCGTCATGTGACTGACATTGTCATCGGGAGCTAAAGAGATTTGGGTGTGCGCCTTTATCCCAAACCACATACCACACCTTGGACTCATTAACACACACTTCACACCCAAAGCTTCAGGATTCAATTCCCAACCCTCACCGCACCCCACCAAATATTTAAGTGCCACCCATGACGGCTATCTAGCCCCCCCCCTTCACCAGAAAAACCTGGACGTTTGGGGGGACCGAGTTCCACCATGATGTGGATTTCTGTGACTCAAAACTGTTCTACTGTAGATATAAATAATTTCAATACAAAAAAACATGCACAGTGCTAACACAAAAAAAAAATAAAAAAATGTGCAAACATAATAAATAGTTCTTCATAAGAAGCTCCTGGTGTGACAAAAGTTCTGTGCATTGCACACCAACCGAAAAGGCCGGGGCTAGTCAAACAAAAATAAAAAAGCGCTTGTGTAAGGTGCTGTGTGTAATCCACACAAAAAACATGGTACCCTGTGACTTGCACCATGGACTGGGGGCGCCATAGCAACCGCAGGGCTTCAAGCTAGTCTGGCCTCAAGGCCAGAGGACCAAGCTTTCCCTGTCTCACAGGTCCTCACTTGATCTTAGCCGAAAGCCCTATGCACGTAATGCCAACCTACTGTTGGAGGTAGACAGGTACTAACACTGGAAAAGCAGAGCCAGGCCGTCACTTTTGTACTTTTTTTTTTAAAAAAAAGGTAGAAATGTTTAAAAATTTAAGACGACATCAAACCCAAATATATATATATATATATCTATATAGTCATAGATAACATGAGGCAGCCGGTGGGTTTGACAGAATCTCCCCTGTTTGCTACTCCTTTGAGGGAGCAAACGGGGGCGGCACATCCAAGCAGAGCCTTCAGTGACTCACAGAAGTCTTTCATCATGAAATTCATGTAAGAAAAGACTACTGTTGTGAGATGACTGTTACACTTTGCAAATTATTCTCCATTATGAAGCAACTGAATAAATCAAAATTGAAACTGAGAAATTCAATTATGCTGATTTCTACGAAGGAAGCAACAGCAACATGGCTGAAATTCTTCTAAGATAAGCCACGCATTGTAGCAGACGCATGTAAACAGACATACTAATATTCACACACGCTTATTATCTGTGTAATAGTAAATGTATGTGTTTATTGTTGCCTGTAGATCATTCCCCTCTCGCTGCTGTCCTGAATGGCAACCATCTGGCACGTTTAACTGTTTGTAGGTAAATTATAAGATTGAGTTGCTTTCATTGCACTTCTGAAGCCACTGTTTTGTTCTTAATTCTCTTACCAAAAGGATCATAGTTCATGTTCTCTTCAGTTTATAAAGGAAACTAGGGCCATACAATGGTGATCCATGCCAGATTACAACTATCAGGGCCTCTAGACATGTGGCTACTGTGCCACACACTCACTCTCACTTACTCCTCAGGCGCTTGACTCCACTTACCCTTGCAAGCAGTGCTGCCTCACTAGTATTGCCGGCCACCACTGGTCCCACCGTTCACTGGGCTACATATCCATTCAAAGACTTCTAGAACCTGAGGCTCCTGAGGAATCTACACCAGCATTGCTAGTGTCCCTCTGGCAGATCTATGAAACGTTGTACAACCAATTGTTAGATAAGCTAGGGACAAATTAGCTTTGCAAATATAAACATGGCGTTGGGGGTCTTTGTGATGCTTGTCTCTTAGCAGATGTCTCCTTTGGCTACTACCTAACATGACCTCACTGTTTTCTTCAAACGACTGCACCCATCCTGTCATTTACAGTGCACCCTATACCATATGTGTTTTCTTGTGCGTCTGTTACTTCAACCATGCTATGCTTGTAAGGATACAGTGAGATAATACCAGACACATCACTCCATCTTCACCATCCTCTTATCGCTCTCTCCTACATATCTTCTTTAGATGTACATTTTTTTTAACATTTCTGTTCAACTTCATTAATTAGGCCTCAACCATTCACAGCAAACTAGTAAGACACATTACCTCCATATGTGTTCCTTCTCTTATGGTCTCTTATGGTCTTATTAAGCTAAATCCCAGCCTGCCAGCTGTTACCTTAACTGTGACCCCCGGGCACCGATCCATATATATTAGCAGCTGGCGCAATGAATCAGCCTGCTTCCAACTGTTTGCCACTTACAAATCCCACTCGTGACTGCCCCAGCTTGTCTTTTCTTCTCCTTTACCCACCTTTTCTCTTTCATGCTTTCCCTCTAATTGTCTTTGTTCCTTATCCTGCACAACACATCACAACATATTCATTCCTTCGGAGTCCACAGTAATATTCCACCTACATGTGCATTCTGGCTTCTCTTTCCACCCACACATACATACAGTTTCCCTCCCTGCTCTGTCTGTTATAAATAGAACATTTTCATCAATTGCTCCTTTAACATCAGAACACACTGCAAACACTTCTGTTTATTACACCGTTCCGTTGGTCAGCCTTTGCCGTTTTATCTGGGCTTATGCCATTTCGTATATATTTGGAATGATATCCTTAAATGCATGTCTCCAAGAGCGCATTTTGACACCAGGGAGAGGAGTGAGGGGTTATAGTATTATATACTATATTATATATATATATATATATATATAATATATTATATGTATTATTTTAGATTTTAAGGTTTTCTAAAGTATATGCCAAACTACTTTGGCAGAGAATCAGGGTTTTTTTTAAATAATGAGCCTTTTTCTAAAGGCCAATATCTAAAGAGTCTCAGGGTCAACTCATTTAGAAAGTTGTCAGATATGTTGGTATTTTACCTGTATCTGATCTCCTGTTGGATAAAGGGTTTAGTTATGGTTTGTTGGAGGAATGTAATGGAAGAACTGAAACTTCACATCATGGTGAGAAGACCACAAACAATCTGTGTCTCTTGGCTGCAAAAAGAATTCTCTCCAGAATTCAAGGTTGAGCCGCAAAATACGGGAAGTAGACATACTTTAGGCACTACATAGCATAAAATGCCAGGGCGGCATAACTATAGGTGCAATTTATAGTTACTTACAGAGTAGGGCTACCATATAGGCTGGTAGACTGTAAGAAAAAAATCACAAGAAATAATTTTCCTTTGTGTGGACACTACATTTAATATAATTTTTCAAAACTGCATTGCAAATGAGTTAAAGGTGCTGTTCCACTTATTCAAGGCATTTACTGCACTGTCTATGTCCATACCTGGGAACTCTGAGTTTCATTCTGAAAAGACAAGGCTCTGGATAGCCAGAGGCTGGACGTTCCCAGGTACGTCCATGTCGCGAATACCTGGGAGCTTCAAGGCTCCAGCTACCTGGATAGCTGCCTCTTTAACTGATGATGTGTGTGAGCGGGACTGTTGATATTTGTGAGCGGCGCTGATTTCATCCTTTCCGCATTAAACGATGCTTCTCTGGGTCACCTGGGAGAAACTCCAGGTCGCCCGCAACATCACAGGGTCTTCCTACTCGCATCCTAGGAGGGGGGCTCTGGGTAGCCAGAGCCAGAAAGTCCCTAGGTATGCAGCTGCCTGTTTCTCCAGTAATTGTTATTCAGTAACCTGGCAGTGAGTTAAGTATAATCCACCATACCATTATCATTAAGTTCAGAAGAGTAACTACCCTTAAGGGTTATAATTTATCCTGTATTTATTTTTGCTTTCTTTTTTCTTGCTAGTACTTACATAATTTTATTAGTGCAGTAATCTCCACCCACCAGCAGATGTCTATTTAAAAGAGAGGTAGTGACCAATTCCAACACGATGCTATTAGGATCAGAAGCAATACCCAGTTCCTTCCAGTAGGTGGCACTACCACAAATTTAATTTACATTCCTTGTCTCAATACAGATACAGATGGACCTAACTGTACTGGAAGTGATGGAAAAGGAGCGAGGGACTCTGGATCCCAAGACGGCAAAGGAATCCTCTGAAATTTAACCGACCACCAGCCAAGCCACAGCCCACGAGACAGAGAATCCTCCCAACTGACATCTTATATAACTGGAACTGTTTGCTTAAATAAACTCTTTAAAAAAAAACAACAAAGAAATGCGATTGATACGCTTAGTGAAAACCTGTAAATATATACAACCAGGCTCTTGCGCTGCCTGGTTGTCGTGAGCAGAGCCGTAGCTGGTTCCTTTTGCGCAAGAATTAAATATAGTGCCCCCCGAATGAAACACCATTTTTGTGTGTCTTTTTTTCCGCGAGGAAGCACTGTTTAATGCGAAATTCTGATTGAGGAGAAATGCCGAGCGGTCGCTCATGAATACTTTTTCAGCAACCGCTCAGCGCCCCTCACTCTCCTCTGGGAGGCCTCTGTCTTGGTCGTGGTGCCGGCATTTCATGCTGAGCACCGGAATATGACGTTGTATATCGGATCTCAGCAGTGAAGCAGCGCACACCGCGGCAGAGCAGCGAGGCAGAGGCCTTGAGCTTCCACAACAGGACTTCTGCAAGGTAAGTGAACTACAAAGGGAGGAAAGGGTAGATAGTGACAAGGCAGGGAAGATGGGGAGATAGTGAGACGGGGTAGATAGTGAGAAGGGGGAGAGGGGGTAGATAGTGAGAAGAGGGGGTAGATATAGAAAAGGGGGGACAGGATAGATAGTGAGAAAGGAGTGTAATAAGAATATTGAAATAGAGTGAGAATGAGTTAAGGTGTGGATGAATTGTGTGAATGAGTGAGAGAATGAATACATTTTTCGGGAATGCATGAATGAATGTGTAAATGATTTGTGTGAAAGAGAGAATAAATGATTGTGTGAATGAATTGTGTGAATGAAAGTGTGAAATAGTGAGTGACTGTAAAAGTTTTGTGCGTATCATAGATGTATAATTGATTTGTGGAAAGGCAAAGATGGCACAAGCAGGGTGTTTAAGCCTTGTGGACCAAGATGGTACAGGCAGGGTGTGTATTTGACAAAGATGGCACAGGGCGGGCTATTTTAGGACAAAGATGTACGCTGGGCTGTTTGGGGACAAAGTTGACTCATGCTTGTCTGTTTGAGGAGAACGATGGCACGTCTATGTGTGTAATTTGGGTGCTGGTCAGGTTCTATGTTGGCGATGTGGATGCCAATTCCAATCGATCTATATCTGCAAAGCTGGGTTTATGTGTTATTCAGTTTATCTATACATGCATGTGCTGTTTACATGTGTTGTTTATTTGATCTATACCTGAACTACATGGAGTAAGTAAAAGGCTTTGTGACTGAGGGGACAAAGAGACTCGGGGGATGATTACAGAGGAGAGGACCTCAAAGTCATGGTAGGGTCAGAAAGAGCCGGTGACAGGGCCATTGTGACCTCCCCAACAAGTACTGCAGTACACGAAGCCAGTGCCTCTCTCCCCTGACCTTTCCTACGGCCCTGTATGGAATGACAAAGTTCATATCAACAACATTGTGAATGCCTATAAAGGGCATACAACTTCTAAAGGTAAAATAAAGTCCATTGCAAGCAAATCCTTAACATATGTACTCATTTTTATTGTTAAATATATCACTTATTTTTAAATCTTTTTGAAACCCAGAGGTTCGGTGCTTTGTTGTGGCCACCAGTCTTTGAGGGCCTCACTCCCTAAAGGGATATGCGACCCCTTTCTTACTTCCCCGGCCAAAGGGTCTGCACTCTGCATGAGGGCTGAATCGATTTGGAACAAAACCACCCCCAACATTTACAGTGATTACAAATTGTGCCCAGTGCATAAAAACAAAATGCAACCTGAAACATAAATTTGCCAATCAAGGCCTCATCCTTCTTATGTTAGGTATCAAAAAATATTCTATGCTGCCACCTAGCCTAAGAAGGCTGAGGCTAATAGTATAAAGTGCAAGGAGGACCAGAAAGTGCCTGTACAAGCGCACTCCAAAATAATACCGTGCCCCTGCTACACACATGCACACACCGAAATCGGGGTGCAATCAAAAAAACACCCCAGGGCTTCATAGCACTTTTGGCTTTAATGCCAGAGGATCAAGCTTTCCCCCGCCACCGCCATACATTTCTGGGTGTGTTTGTAACTAAGCGCCAGGGCAGCATTAGCAGGCTGTTAGGTAAATAAGGTTTGGAAACGGTTGCCACGTTACGTCTCATGAAACCATCTCGCTGGATTTTGTCCCTTTGTTTATGTTTTGAACCCTAGCGCGTAACACGTTGGCATAAGCTCCGCCCACCGTTTAAGCGCGTTCTCGTTGTAGCGTTCCCTTCTAGGCGCGCTCCGGCAGCCCTTTCCGCTTTAAGGAACTTCCGGTAGTGTCCCGCCGTGCTCCGCGCGGCCGGTGACAGGAAGCAGTAGGATGTCTGGTTGGGATCGGGAAGGTTCGAGGTCCGGCTCCGGCTCTGGCTCTGGTTCCGGAGACGGGCGGATCTATGTCGGTAATCTGCCTGCAGATATAAGGGAGAAGGAGCTGGAGGACCTCTTTCATCGCTATGGCCGGATCCGGAGCATCGAATTGAAGAACCGTGGCGGGAGCAGCGCCGCACCATTCGCGTTCATCAGTTTCATGGACCCCCGGTGAGGGAAAGACTGTGGGAGCTAACGGGATAGATGTGGAGACGAGGGAGGGAAACCTGTGGGAGTTGGACAAAGGGGATGGAGAAGGCGGGAGGAAAAAAGGATACGAGAGGCGGATTGTGACTGAGGGAATAGGCGTGCGTTTGGTCTTAAACTGGAATTTCTTGAGCTACTGGATTGAGTGACAAAAACCCTGGAGCGTGAAAAGGACGAGCTAAGTAAGGAATGGAGTCACCGGATTATATATTCACTCGGATGTTTACTTGTATGCCGGGCAGTGGGGCCTACACAGGAACCAGGCCTACGGATCGGCGTTTGGTGGCTTTGGGAAATAAGGCTGTGTGTGCATTACAGTAAACTGCATTATATGGAGGAAGCCGAGCATACACGCTTTGGACTGGTAATGCTTTACGAGCGTAGTAAATGTGAATGTTTCTGCTGATTGTTCTCATCCTCAGGTCGTGTTGGGTGCTATGAGGGTATATACCATGGGGGTGGGAGCTGGCTTTTGTGCAAACACTGAGGGGGGGGGGTTTACATGTTGATATGGTAAATGGGTTAAGGATCCTATACACTGAATCTCTGAATTAAGGTTTTACATTTCACATTATCTGTTGTTGACTTGACTCTTAGGGATGCCGAAGATGCAGTATTTGGCCGAAATGGATACGATTTTGGTTCATGCCGACTTAGAGTAGAATTTCCACGCTCATTCCGCGGCTCTGGCGGTGGAGGAGGAGGATACGGAGGGTCACGTGGAAGAAATGGACCACCTTCTCGAAGGTCTGAATATAGAGTCCTTGTTTCAGGTAATTGCAGATTCTCGACTCTCTTCACACCGGCAGAGCTTCGTGGCACCAGTGGCGCATCTAGTTATGGAGTGAATAGGTTTACCTTCGTGATGCTGGACTTTTTTTAACCTATCTCATGACCAGTTATAGTCCATTAAAAGGTCTACTTTCTGTTTTGGTGGAGTATTTGTACCGATTTCTTTCTGAGGTAAGCAGTGGTAAAGGAATCATTGTGTTTTTTATATTCTTATTAGAAACTGTGTAGATTGTGTGGAAACTCCAACTTCAAATAAAAATAGTTAACACATTGGCATGTTTATCTGCAGTAAGTTTACAATATACTTAAATTTTTTGGAACAGGTCTTCCCCCATCTGGCAGCTGGCAGGATCTGAAAGATCATATGCGGGAAGCAGGAGACGTCTGTTACGCTGATGTACACAAAGATGGAATGGGAATCGTGGAGTTCATTCGCAAAGAGGACATGGAATACGCATTGCGGAAACTGGACGACACCAAATTCCGGTCTCATGAAGTATGTTCGTGTTGTATGATACAAGTATTCTTTGCCCCGCAAATCACAAACTACTTTCTTATACAATTAACACTATCTATTTTTATCTAGGGTGAAACTTCCTATATTCGCGTCTGCCCTGAACGAAATACCAGCTATTCTCGATCCAGGTCTCGCTCCAGAGGGCGTGATTCCCCGTATCAGAGCCGCCGCTCACCTCGTTATGCCTCTCCTTTCCGACCGTACTGAGCTGCCACAGGGACACTTTCTTTGAGTCTAATTCTTAAGACCATCTGCTCTTACATTCCACCACTGATGGATTTCATCAACTGTCTTTTATATCATTAGTTAACCCAAATTTTTAGCAGTTCCTTGACATCAGATGTGTTGGTTTTGTTCCTTTTTTATTTTTTTGTTAAGAAGGCAGAAGATAAAATTGTGCCTAATCTGATGTCCTGTGCATATTAAATGCTGCACAGTGAATAGTGGGTGTAATTGGGATTAGCAGTGCAGTGGAATGTTTTGGCACTGGGACAAACACAAGGGAATAGACATGCTTGTCCTGCATTAAGATCTTCCCCATCGGTTTGTTAGAAGAATATTATTTCAAATAACTTTTTAATCCTCTTCTCAAATCAAGTTTGTATGTATTTTTCCTTTTTATTATGAAACTGTTTCAGTTAAATAAACAGAGCATCTGTAGCTGTCCAAATAAACAGATTTTGGTCATTGGATTTTAAATTACATCTTGTCTAACTTTGTCAAGTAGCCGTTCTCGCTGTGGGCCGGTAGAGGGATGTTACCTGTTGGAAAATAGTTTTGTCATGTACAAAAGTGCCACACAGTAAAGACCTCGAAGAGTGAATCACTGAGTTGTAAGTAAGGCGATGCATTAAGAACAGCCAGCTTTTCATTGATAGCCCTTCATAATGCAGTGAAGTGAAATAGTTAATGTCACTCTTGAATAAGCTTCAATATTTCACTAGACATGTAAGTGAAAGATAAACATCTGAGAGAGAAACTGATTAATGAACATAATATACTGATTTTCAAACTACATGTTTGACATTAAGCTTAATTTCTGTTAATTGCTTTTAAGAAACCATTCCATTTTGTTCATAGAGCAGCCCCAGAGTCTGTAGTGCTGTATCACTGAATTACACAATATATTAAAACATCCAGACCTACACTGGGGGATTCCTTAGGAGTTCGAGGTCTGCTCACCCTTCTTTTTTGTGAAATACAACTGATTTTGTTAGAATTTACAATGCTTACAGCAGTTTAGTTGTGAAATAAGGGGGCTTTCTGAGAGAGAAATGTGAACAAAAACATTTTACTGAAATAAGCTACAAGTTTACCCTGTCCGTAGTTATTTCCAATGGGTCTAAAGGTTATTTGTGTGTTTTGGGTTTTTTTGTACCTGGTGGTGCTACAAAGTACTCTTCTATTGTGAGATTGGAGTTTTCAAGCAGGTCTTCTACACAGCCCCCTGCTGCGACGCAGTCTTTACGAATGTACAGGGGTCTGTAGGAGAAAAGAGAGAAAATGGAGCCGAGGTGTGACAATCGATATAGCAAAAACTAGCTGGCTGGTACCTGTCTTCTAGAACAGACGATAAGGGTTCAATGCCATCCGTATCCACGCGATGCAACTGGTTAGCAAATTGGATGGCCTTTTCTAAACGCTGCACGCCTTCTTGGTTTCGGAAATCTACCAGTGCCAAGTGCTCCAAGTGATCAATGACTTCAGCGTTAACGCAGCTATCCTGCAAGCACACAACGATAAGACGTATTGTGCAGGTGATTGGCTGAAAACCCACCAAGTGCTACTTCAGTTTCATGTAGCGACCTCAAGAATACAGAGATGCAGGCTTACCATCGAGAAATGTTTATTGTCCATCAAAAATCTACATACAAACATGTGTGTTTACCTGTATCTCTGTTTCAGGCTCCAGACTCCATGTGGGTTTGGGTGGTACCTTCAAAGAGAATTAACAGTGGGATTTATTTTATATAATGCACAAACTCCAAAATAATATGAGAATTGAGAGAATATATATATGTGTATGTGTATATATTTAATATAGCTACCTTACTATGCGTACAGAGTAACCGGCAGACCTCGGAAAGCCGACTCCGGTACGAAGCTGCTCGCACCCACATCTCTATTACTGTCCCTTAAAGATGACGACAAAACAAATAGCGCTGGTGAGCCTCGGCGTGTGACCTTGTGAGTTACCAAGTCAGCCATATTTAAAAAGGGCAGATATGCTCCGCTTAGTCAGCGTGCCCTGCAGTAAAATGGCCATCGCAGCTCTGCCCAATTAGGAGATGGCTGCCGCAGGGTTTCCCGGCTTTAAGATGGCCGTTTTCTTTCTGAGGTCCTAAGAGAGGTGTCAAGAGGACAAAAAGTGCGTTGGTGGCTTCGGGCGCCCTTCTGTCAGCATGAACAGCGTTGGCGAAGAATGCACCGAAATGAAGCGGGAGTACGACCAGTGTTTTAACCGCTGGTTCGCCGAAAAGTTTCTAAAAGGAGAGGGAAGCGGGGATCCGTGTACCGAGCTCTTCCGGCGGTACCGGCTGTGTGTGCAGGTGAGAACCGGTTAATGTGGCGGCATCTTGTTGCTGTTTGGCATCTTGCTTAAGGGCATCGTTTGTTTTTTTTTGTTCCAGAAAGCCATCAAGGAAAAAGATATCCCCGTGGACGGAGTGGATTTCATGGGTCCGAACAAAGACAAACCCGAAACGGATGGATCCTCTTGACCCTCTGCGGGCCCCGTAATATGGGGGCCCCGTGACGTCTATTATCTATCACTTCTATGTATGGAAAGCTATTTTATAAGAAAATGTACAAATATTTATCAGCCTTGTCATTGGTTAGGCTGTATATTAATCTCATTAAAGGCTTTTTTCTTGGTACACCCTGCGGCTCATCCACTTCATCCAGCGCCAGTGAACTTATGGGGTTTATTCACTAAACGCAGAGGTGCCGCTTCACTGTTCATTATAAGCCGCAAACGAGTTTCTGCCGTAAGGCCGGCTGAGCTGGCCCTACATAACATATAACTTAACAAATGTGGAGACTGGTGAAATGCCGCTTAACTATACATTATACAGGGCCAGTCTGGCCTTTCCTGCGGTAGACGCTCTCTGGATTTGGCTCTTCATAATGTGTAGTAAAGTGAAGGAGCAGAAACACATCTCCCCTGCAAACTTTCTTAGGTTTATTTATTAAAGGGAGAGTTAAGAGTTTCAAGTGGAACTGTGGTTTAAACTCCCTCATTTACTATTCATTATAATGGACAGTGGCAAGCGTCTCCAGCAAAAGCCTTAACTGGCCCTGTGTAATACATAAGTCAAAGGACGAAGAAACCTCACACGATTATACATTATGCAGGGCCTGCCAAGCTCTTCCTGCAGCAGATGCTCTTCGCTCTTCATAATGCATAGTGAGTCGTGGCCAGCGCAGAATACGATGTACAGCGACAACCTTTTTGGCTTTGCATTAAAATTTGCACAGATTGTAAAAGGTCAAAGAGTCCTTAGGACATCAGAGATGAACATGTTTTTTTTTGTGTGAGATCTGTTGTAATAATTCATCAGAAGTCCTTCTGTATGTCAGATTTTACCAAGAAACGATTGTCGCATTGTTGCCATTGTCACCAGCTGTGGACACAACTGCTTATTTATTATAGGGAGGTATTTTACTTCTTTATTTAGCAGCCTCATGTTCCCCATGTTATTTAGGAAAATGTTATATTTTTTATTGGAATTGATAAACGTATGTGATTTTATTTAGTTTCTTCCAGCCCGAATGAATTAGTATATTTTATTAGGGTTACCCCCTATAGGAAGAAATATATCTATCATCTTCAGGGATTCCACTAAAGGTTGGTCTGTGGATAGCATTGTGTGGCTGTAGCATATACTGTCCTGTTCATTAGCGATTCCAATGGGAAATACGGAACCTGAGGTACTACTGTCCGCAGCAAAGTGACACTCCAGCCGACATATGTACTTTAATGCGGAACCAACAGTACACCAACAGCAGAAAGTCATGCAAAATACCCCCTCCTGTTGGTGTTCCTGCTCCAACCCGGAAACATTCTGGTAGAGCCAGGTCGTGTGCCAGTCGTAAGGGATGGCGCTATCCTGCTTGCTCCATTTCAGGCTCCTTCCAAAAATGTAGCAAGTAAAAGCGAGACATGGAGTTCCTGGTAGAACCATTCATAGTGCCTTTGAGGTCCTGCGTGCACAAAGGATGCTCTCAGCGAGGTTGGTACATCAGGCACTCCTTTAGAAGCTATTCGCTATGCAGATGCGCTCAGTCCAGCTGACACCCTACAGCATCAGTGTGTTGGGAGGAAAGAGCTGGAAAATACTCCCATTGGTGCAATTTTTTATTGCAATAGCAGGGCACACTGGGTAATTTTGGATACGTGTCTTGTTTTTGGTAAGTTGTAGTGTTTTGATGCGGTTTTGCTTAATTGGGGAAATTGCATGTGTCCAAGAAATAGCAAACACTTAACATGGCAAAGAATGAAAGCAATGTATACATTACACACATGCTTAATAATATATATACCGGTAAATATATATATATGAATTATACTTTCTAGAGTCAGGCCTTCTAAGGAAGAAATGTCTTAAATATATGCAGGCATTTGGTGTTTTACAATCAACTACTTTATATACCGGTACTTGCAATGCAGCTGGTATTTTATCAAAAAAAATACTGAACAAACACAATGCAGAACATAGAGAATCAGTTTTATCAAATGACACAACTGACAAGGAAAAAAAAAAGCTTTCTTCAAAAAAAATAAATGTGTCAATGAGGTTAATGGTAATTAGATTCCGTTGTAGATCAACCACATACCTGCATTTTTAAACAGACTTTGAGTGTTATATTACATGTTCATGTAGTTTTCATATTTACACTGTTTTAACCCTAAAGCACATTTTCTAGCACTATTTCTTACCCTTTTCCAGATGACCCCGTCTTGGATCCAGCTTTAGATTAACACGCCTCTATACAGTTGACGATTCAGGTTCACCCAACATACAGACGTTCACAGACTGATTTACGTGATTTTCTAGCTACCGTATTTTTTGCTGTAGAAGCCCTTAATGAAGTTTTATTATCCAAGAAGCCAGACAGAAACAAACGGCATTGGCTTTCTCCAAGCACAGCTTTGTACAAATGACAGAGCACTCCACATCACAACCAGTTTAGGATCAAATACTGGCTTCCAGGCATCGTATTAAACAGAAGTGCAAAGTATGTGTTCTAGTGGGCATCACATACAGAATGCCGGTTTATTTTAATTTCCTTGAGATCCCAGATATTTACTGGCAGGTATAGTTATCACATGTCTATTTAACACACAATGTGTAATCAGGTATATTTAGGGATGACTGAACATAATATTGGCAGGTGATAAGTTATTTACTTATGCAAAAAGGAAAACAAAAAAATAGATATCTTCAAGTAATTGACAAGCCCCCCTCCTCCATGACTAGTCTTGCCTCCCCGATATACCTGGTTCAAGCAGTTAATCAGTGGCAAGAATGTTTCCCCATTTAAATCAATGGAAGGACTTTCCACAGGGGTCTGAGCCACTGCAGTAGCTGACGGGATGCGTTTGTTTTTTGGCTAAACACAACTCCTGCACGACCTTTAGTGGTGGGGGAACGGGACAAATATATATATGGGAATTCTTTAGAATCTTCCATGCAGTTGCAAGACAAACATTTAAAAAGGGACAAAGCAGGTATTGCATGCATTTAAGTCCTGACCACATGTAGATGACTGCATTTGGCCTCCTACTGTTGATAATCACACCAGCGAAACACTTATTTTTAGTGTCTTATTCACTTCTGGCCAATGGTATTTCTCAACAGTCATACTGTTTGACATGACTGCCCCAATGATGTAGTATTGAAGCACATTAAAGCCTCTTCCCATGGACTGCAGCATCCACAGTGCTGTTAGGTGCACATTAGCCTGTCTAGCATTCTGCCGACATCAAGATCGTTGAAGTGGTCAATTTTTAGAAAAGCCATATTATCACACCATAAAATACATCAACTCAAGAGAACCAGACATTTTATTTATGGGACCTCCATTGAAGGTCACAAGAGGGCAATTTACAGCTTTAAATACAGTAGCGTGGTCCTGCAATTAACATGGGCCCATACAACATACTGGTCCAGATAACACAATGGTCCAGAATTCAGTGCTCTGACTCTTCATAGCCAGATGGAAGAGCGTTGACGTGTGGGTTGTGGAAGAGAGATCTTTCACCATCGCCCCATGGGAATTTCTGATGGAGAGAGAAAAACTTAGTTACAGCAGAGCAATTCTCAGTTGTCCACGTTTGCCATACGACATACTTTAAAGCCGGCGGAAAAGGCTGAACGTTCACTTACCACAAAAAATAAAGGGTTGCCTCACAGCTTGCCCATAAAACTTATTTGCTACAGTCCCGGAACTCAAGTTTAGTTTACAGTTTTTAAAGAATTCAGCTTGAGTTTGAATATTTACTACCACCACCAAGATCCACACCTGTGGTGGATCCATTCTAGCGCATATCATTCTATATATTTGGAAAATTGTACCATTTAAATACATGGTAACAGCAAGTAAGGAAAGCAAAACACTTTGACCTCTGTGTCCCAGTCAATTTAGATTGGTCTCTGGGTTGAGTTTTGATATGTTCAGCTGAGTTTCTTTGAGAAACTATTAGGGGTATACAGCTCTGTACTTGCCGTGTAGGGCATCTGTTATGGAAAGCCAACAGTGCTGCTATTAATACACACCTTGCAGATTGTTCCTACCAGGCAACTAAAACAAGCAGCAATCCGAGCTGGGGAACAGTTTTTAAATATTGCTAATCAGCGCACAACAAAAGAAGCTACTGTAAAAATATTGTGGATTCAAGTAAAAAAGAGAAACAATGGGGCCTGTTCCCACAATCCAACATGCCACCCCCCAAACTACTGTACAGACATCAGAGGAAGTTACCATTTAATCATTATGCCAAGTATAAAAAAAAAAAAAGGTCACAGATGAAACTTTTAAATACAGTATTAAACGGACAGCTGTGTCAATTATAGCCCTTCTATAGAAGGATGCATATTAAGGTACTTTGCTAGCACTTTAATAAGCGTTATTCAGAAAGACACTGTAGGCCCAAAGCTATTGCCCCCTCCATGGTCCGACAATTCTTGCCAATGACTGGCTGCCACTTTCCATTGAAATTTTTAGGAACTCTACTACACGTGGGGTTCAAACAGAGCTGAAGCGTTCCTCGAGCATGAGCTGGACTGACTGGAGGGTATGGAAAGGGGCAAATGCATTCTGCAGAATCAACCCATATATTTGCAAGGGGAACAGCATGTAAATTTAAAGCGAGTCAGTAAAGAGTCAGGCCAACAAAAAACAGAACTTTATAAAGGTAAGAACCGTCCAGCCCATTCGATTTATCTATCCGATGCAAAAGCACTCTTTGGTAGCAACATTGTGGGATCTTTGAGTATCTATTCCCTAAAGGGAGAGCTGTCAGGAGAGTCAAGCCGTGCATGTAGATCTGACATGTTCACCATTTTAAAATCAAGGCAACCACTGCTGCTGTTTCTAACATTTTCCATAACAAGATGCCCTGTACAATTATACAGGGCCAGCAAAGCTCTCAGCAGCAGAAGCTCACTGGACCTTGTTAATTGTCATCGCTCCCCTTTTCACAGTGTTTCACATGCTGATCTTGTATAATGCATGATCTGAAGCATTAACATAATACACAAAACCAATCCAAAGGGCACTATCATTTATTTTTTCATGTGGTAACATCACTGATACCTTTCATCCAACAGAGCAAGTAGCCACATGGAAAATTAAATGGGCACAGCGGTCCTTTCCGTAAGCTCTATGGAGCTTGGTAACTTGTTGATGCTTCAGCTCATGCATTATACAGGGCCAGCCATGTTCTTCCTGCAGGAGGGTCGCCCGGTCATAAAATGTGAACTCAAGGAGCCGAATCACAACTCTCCTTCAAACGCTCTCTTTAGTGAATACACCGCTCACACTGCAGCACAAACACTGGAAGCTTTGTGACAACAAGGAATAAAGTTAATACAAAAAAACAAACAACCACGGAAGTGATTTATAATTAATGTGTGCGATGAAAGGAGGTTATGCGCAAGGGGGAGATGGCTGGTATCTCACCTTGGACCGGATTCGCAGATGCTCGTAGGGCACAAACTCGGGGTGCTCGTGGGAATGCTGCTGGGCCTTCAGATAGCAGTTTAACATGCACACAGCGACTCCGGGCAACGCAACCACAAAGGTCAGGATCTTCCACGTGCGAGCTGTGGAGAAAGGGAAAGGATGTTATTACAATGGCACGGGAGCTTGCCATTCTTAATAGACCGAGGTGACCTTCACCGAGGCTCTGTCACCGAGCTACGGGCGCACCAAGGCTTCGGTTCCCAAGGCTACTGAAGGTGACCTAATACAAGGTCACATACGATAACTTCTACGCTCCCCACGGCACCTGCGTTTCCGTGGTCATGGGCTGCTGCAGCAGCTGAAAAAGGACGGCCACGGGCTTGAAGGGAACGGCCGAGGATCCCAGAGAGTCTTCCCAACGCCGCCATCTCGACCGTGAAACTGAGAGGAAGCGGATCTGACGGGAGCTAAAATAAAATGGATAGGCGGTGCTAAGCACGC
Organism: Spea multiplicata; assembly: GCA_009364415.1. Lineage (NCBI taxonomy): Eukaryota > Metazoa > Chordata > Amphibia > Anura > Pelobatidae > Spea > Spea multiplicata. The sequence continues at coordinate 43,952,973 of VKOC01000001.1, forward strand.
ATGCGCACGGCGCGACTCTACTCAAAGCTACTGCGCACGCGTAATTTCCTCATTTGTCAGGCACGTAGCGCATATTACCATCAGACTAGTACTGCGCATGCGTTAGGTCTCCAGTGAGCGTATGGGCTCGCTAGGTGGGAGCAACCGAAGCACGTGCTGGGTGTATACCCAAAATACATATCCTAGTGGCACAGAAACAAAGTACTAGGAATGCGGACACCTTTACAGGATGATTAGGGTATGATTCAAGAAAACCTTATGGTGCGTATTTATTATAATGCAAGCTCTGTAAGTAAGTCATTATCCCATATAAGATCTAAAAGAGTTAACCCCAAACCAAAACTAAAACATACTTTTTGTACTTTACTGTGAGAGTGCTAGATACATGGAACTAGATCCCAGCAGAACCGTGGGGGTTAATACAGTGAGGGAATTTCTAATGCAGTCAAATTCTATGTTCCTTTGCTTTAAATCCATGAGTCCAAACCTCAGCCCACAGAGGGACAGTATTGTTTCGGGGGAAGAGCTTGACATATTTGTGACATTTTATTCAATGAATGCAGTTAGAACGGTCCTGACATTTCACTTATATCGCAGTGACTTGCCTTGATCACACTCACCAAATCTGGCTAACAAGAGACACAGAAAGATTTGGGACCCAAATAACAACTATCCTCCTGAGATGGGAATAGGGTGACCACATGGGCCACATGCAGGGTAGCACCTTACATGTGCTGTGGTCCAGGAAACATGGCTGATGCAGTCACCCTACACAAGTCATATGCATGTTTTAGGTGAGATATTACAATCTTACGCTGCCTCCAGTTTTATTAGCCTTTGTATATGCTCGCTCAATGTCTGAGTAAAAGCTTGAGATCCATGCCTTAGGTGATGTGAGAAGATGCGAAGATTCACCTGTTGTTGGTCTGGAGCTTATAAGCAGGGTGCAGAAAACTAGAGCAGAGTCACAACAAATGGAATCCAGAACTGAAGTCAGACAAGAGGCCACATCAAATAAAGGTCTGATGGTCACAACAAGCAGCTGAGCTTCAGGAGCAGGTAACCAAGGCAAGGGGTCAGTAATCATATAGATAAGCCAACACAAAAGTCCTTAGCAGGCACAGGTTGGTTATTTAGCCCTCCTAGGGTGTTCGTTTCACCTGGAAGAACTGACGGGACGTATCCAGGAGGTCTGGCTACAACTACATTGGTTCCGCAGGGGACCCAGAATACACCCTCAGGTATACTGACCCAGAGGCACCTGATCCTAGCAGCACCAAGATGTCAAGCAAGGCTCGGCTACATAACAGGTTAGCCTGATAGCCAAGTAGCGTGTGGATTACCAAACCCTTTCGTGTTAGTACATACTTACGCACCCCAATAAAAGGACAGTAACATCATTCTGTACCATATTTAGCTGCCCCATTGTTTTTAATGCTTTAATTGCTTTCGATTTACTCTATGAGGGTGATTTTAAGAGTTGTAACAATATCCTGTTGGGATAACGCAATTTGAGATTTTTTTAGGTTAAGTTGGTACTTTTTAATGGGCCAACATAGAAAAACATGTAAAGTCCCACAACGGCCCTCAGAGGTCTCTTACTCATAATTCAATCTCGAAAGCATATGCAGCTTGCAGACTTTTTTTCTACAAATCTATTTCCTTTATCCATTTCCTTATTGAAATCTATCGATAAGTGATGGTTAATTACCAGGAACAGAAGTAACGTGTTTAGTTTGAGTCATAAAAAAGATGAGCGCTAAAATGGGAAGTCAAAGATTTAATGGAATGATGTTTGCGCCCCGTAAATTAAATTAATTTAATTATTTAATATTATGGATCAAATAGCTAAGTGGTTTAGCCGATAGGGAAAAAAAACATGTTTGTGGTTGAATTCTTTATGTGTCTATTAATGCATTAACCGAGCTGCACACCTGGGGGATATTGGAGGCGCAGAACATAATGGAAGGATATGCCATTGATCTCAGCTTCATTTAGTAGACGCAAAAATATGTTTCCTAAAACCACTTAGTGGTTTAACCTTCTTAGTTAGTTGGTAAAAGCCGCCCTTCATAGGATTCATTTTGACTTTGCCATTTTCTGCCTGGTGAATTAACCTACTTAAAATCCGGGTCATTCAAAGTCAGACAATTGCAGTAGGGCATTGCTATTCGGAGTAATATGTCAGCATCTCGGGAGCATGACATTTAACTAACAAGTAAAATGGTGCATACCCTACCAATGTTCCTTACTAAGCAGCCAAATTGGTGACAACTGATTTGATAGACATCTTAACAATTAAACTTTTTCTTCCTAGCCTTCATGTCTTTGTGACTAGAGGTCAAAATGTGCTAGTAAAATGGTGCCTGGCACGCAGGGTAAAAATGATTATTTTTTATTATTATTTCATTTTTTTTTAAACAGGACCATCATGTTCCTCTGTACAATGAGTAGACAGGACATAATAATTAGTATAACATAACAATTCGACTTACAGAAACAAGAGGTAAGGAGGGCCCTGATCAAACGAGCTTACAATCTAGAGGGTATGATCAGGAAAGATTAAATTATCTCACCTTTGGGTTTAACAAAACACAGGAAGATGTCTTAAAGGTAAAGTAATATTTTCTTTCATTATACTTTATATACTCAAGTATATATATCTAGAATAAAATCTAATTTGCCAATGCATTGGTTGGAGAGATTATAGATTAGGCTTGGTGTTTAAAAATCTCACAAAGTACTTTAATATGAATTATTTTTAAATGAGGATGTCAGAGACAGTAAACTCACCCTTACGGAAATATATGTTGCCTGTAATTCGTAACTTCACATAGAAACCAATTATCTACAAACAAATAAATTGTTTTGTGCGTTGGTGCAGATCTATAGATAGACAGAATAAAATATGCAATAACCTCATATCTCAGGATGATGAGATTTAAGCTTCAGGCAGATCTAATATATACCGGTAAATTATATGCGTTTTCACCACGAAGTGGGCTTCAACGAGGGATATGTTTTCTGTCTGGTTAGTGGAAAATCAATAATTAATCGTTATCAATATATTTGCTAATCGTTTATTTTTTATATATAGCAAAATTCATTAAAATAGCTAAAAAAATCAAAATGATATCCAAATATTCACAAAAGAAATGATGGTCATTCCCATTTTGGCCACAAGGGGGTGGGCGCTCCACAGCTCAAAATATTCTATTAAGATTTAGCTTTTCTTTACCTTGCTCTCACACACTCAACTAGAAGAAACACTAATCTCCTTAATCACTTATATAAGTTAAAATCTTACTTCAAAATTAACCCCTTCCAAGCAGGAAGACACCAACTGATTTTGCAATTTTCACTAAACATAGCCCAACGTACAGATATCTCTTTGTCCCGGTTTCGGTAATACCCTATGTCTTATCTACTTTGGCAGGTGCAGGTTGCATATAAAAAGATGTGCTTCACTGTTCCCAACGTACGAGTTACCAGAATTTTACTTGGTGAGACTTATGTAGATCTTTCCCAGGATATATATATTCCTGTAAATCTGATCTGAATGCGAGTAATTAAGGGGCAAACTTTAAATAGTCTGTCATTTTAAGGCTCATGTTTTCTATCAGTTTGTTATTGTGCTTGACTTGAAATTATCCCACTGATTGTAACAGCGCTATGGAATCCGCTGGCGCTATATAAATAAATTTAATGTAAGTGTAATGCATTGGATTTTAAATACCGTATATCCCCTGTCAAGTTACTTTGTTTGTATCAGGTTAATATTGTTAGTGCCCATATCGGTGGGATCCCATGACTGAGAGGCTGACAAATGATATGTTGGCAACACATCGTGCATTGTACAAATTTGATTGGGTTATTTTTCCCATAAACGCCAGGAAGTATATGAGAAGATATCCAACATGTTAGATACTTGAGAGAGTGAGCATTTTGTTGTACTCACAGCACTTTTCAACATCTATTTCACAATAGTCTTGTAACTGATAAGTTACTTTATTGGTACACATACTACATTGTATTGTATGATGAGTTGATATGTAGGATAAAAGGGCAGAGCTTGGTATGCTTTTCAAGGTCGTGATGCAGATCCTTTTCTGTCCACAGTGTGTCCCACCTTCTCCTCTATAGGCATTGACTAACCTTATATCTGGCTTGGTTAAAAGTCCTGTAGAATGAACTTTTAATGTCTCTTTAGGAAGAACTGTCCTTGTTCTTCGTGCTGCTGACAGTAAAATTCAGAAACACTACTCAGAAAGCCTTTTGCCATCAGACCTAGCATTTAAAACACAATAAGTTATTTGGGGAGATATACTTTGCTTTGTATTAATTTTTAAACAATCCTTACATGACAAGTTTACCATATTAGCAAGGTAAAAGAAGGGATTGTGACCTTTCCTAAAATTGTCAACAGATTTCGGGGTGAATTTGGTGACCTTTTCAGCAATATAAGTATGTGGACACCCTCCGTAGTCTTACGTTCAGGTGTTTCAACCACACCCATTGCTAACAGTCACATAGACAGTGATCTCCATAGATCGAAAACGGCAAAAAGAATGGTTCATGCTGAAGAGCTCAGTGGTCTTAGTATCCCTTCTTTGCCAGCAGTGAGTTTGTGAAATTTCTGCCCTGTTAGATCTGCCTTGGTCCGCTGTAAGCTATTATTGTGAAGTGGAAGTGTGTAGGATGCCCTCAGCCATGAAGAAGAAGACCACCACACTCACAGAGAGGGGTTGCTGAGTGCTGAAGCGCGTAGCGTACCGCCCAAACTCCCCGTAGCATCTTTCACTACAGAGTTCCAAACTGCCTCTGGAAGAGTGTGGGGATCTTCATGAAATGGATTTCCTTGGCCAAGCATCTGCACAGAAGCCGAAGATCACTATGCACAATACTAAGTGTCTGCTCACACCACAACTGGACTCTGAAGCAGAAGAAACGTGTTCACTGCAGGGATTAATCACGCTTCACTATCTGAAAAGTCTGATGGGCGAACCTGGGATTAAGGGATGCAGGAGAATGCTACCTACTGGAATGCACGGTGTCTACTGTACGGTTTGGTGGAGGAAGGATAATGGTCTGGGGCTGTTTTTCAGGGTTTGGTCTAGGCCCCTTTAGTTTAAGTGAACCAGTGTGGCACCAGTTTGGGTAAGGCCTTTTCCTGTTTGGTGTGAAGAGTTCAAATGTCCTGCACAGAACCCCGACCTTAACCCCATTAAACACATTTGGGATGAATCTGAACGCTTGTTGTGAGCCAAGCCTTCTTGTCCAAAATCAGTGCCTGACCTCACAAATACTGTTTTGGCTGAATGGGCACAAATTCCCACAAGCACACTCCAAAATGTTGTGGAAAGCCTTCCCAGAAGAGTGGAGGCTGTTAAAGCAGCATGGGGGGCATGTTTTTCGAATTAGATGTCCAACAAGGCGTGATGCTCAGGTGTCCGCATACTTTTGGTTGTATAGTGTATCCCGCTATTGATGGCAAATATTAACATAAAACACTACTTTGTCGGTAGGGAATCGATTTTGTTGAACTGCATTTGGGCAGGAGTGGGAGAAACTCAAAAATAAGGTAAATCTTATCCAACGAAGAACTAGAGGCTTGAAGAATTCAAGGGAAATTCTGTATTCCTACAACTGTTCTGTTTCCCTAAGCTGGGCCTCACTGTCCAACAACAAAATACATGAAAAGTGCTGCCTTTCAGCTCCTGTCTTTCTTTACTTTTGGATCTGTGAATAGGAATGAGCTCCTTTCATGTGTTAATCATGCTGTAGCTTCCCAGATTGCAAAATGCTTGATACTCACAGAGCTGTACAGCGGGAACAGGACTGAGCCAGTCTTACTCCTCACTGCACAGCATTACCTTATTAACCAGGCATAGACTATTCACTGTACGCTCCATTCCTTTCCCGGCCAGGCACGACACGCTGAACATACCCCCATTAATCAGGCACAGCAGCCATAGCCTGAACATCCTGTTTTTATCCAAGCGCAATATTCCCACCACCCAGGCACAGCGTACCCATGTATACCCATGTCGTACCGGACACAGCCGTCCACTTGTCTTCTAGCATAAGCTGTAACTGGTGGTTGATCTGTGTGCTTATATATCCTGTATGCCCTTTTCTCAATATCCCCCTGATCTCTAATACAACCGCTTCCCCCTGCCAAATTGTTTATCATACCCCTTTTTCCCTAGGTGTGCCTGCCAACGCATTACCACGTTGATTGCGCCCCTGAAACTGTTTAAGGTTTTCCGGTTAAGCCATGCGTACTGTTTTGTGTATGCTGGATTCTTTGTGCTGTGCTGCATCACAATACAGTGCTTACATGTGTACTAGTGTTTTGATGTTGAGGTGTACTAATTTATTATTGACTGAACACGCATTGTGCATGCATGTTAGGGCTTGAAGGATCCCAGAAGCCAGGTAGTTCTTAGACATTTACATATGGCTCCTAAAAGGTGATGTCATTTTAGATTTATCTCTATTTTTGTTTGCCACTTTCTGGTTCCTAACAAAATATCAAGCTGGCTTTCAGATTTGTTTGTCTGGCTCCTGGCTTCTACACACATTTTTGTTACTTGGGCTGCGTCACAGTAGTCCTTCTATTTGAGGCGAATATCTTCTCTTGAAATTAACTCAATCAAGCATACAGGTCCATACGCTTTTAATAGGCAGACTGGGTAGAGCGTCTACGGCATGCTTTTATGTATTTATTTTACTGCTGGTTTTCAGGTTTCCAGTATGGTCCAGTATAGAACAGACTCACATTTACTCACTGGGGCTTGCCCTTCATGATGTACAGAGATCCTTCCAACTCTGGACCAACTCATTTCCCATTGGAGGCCATCAGGTATCTGGTCCAGTTTTGCACTCTAGAAGCCCCAACTCCCAATTGGGGAAGAGTTATTTCATCTCTGTTTAGTGATGCTTACCCCATTGTCCCTCTAGTAAGTACCATGGACAGGGACCACAAGTGCAACAAGTTATATTTGCCTATGTGTAACTGTGTCCCAATATAGTAGCAATAACAACCTCCGTAAGTACTCTCTGTGCTTGGTGGCTAATGACAAGCTGTCTAACATAGGTAAGCAATCTGAAGTTCAATGATAAGCCTGTGTGCCATTTCAACTGTTAAAAATCATAGCATATACTTACCTGCTTTTACGAGACAAGACAGGCAGATTGTATGCCTTTACTTTTTGGTGTTAACTAACTTTTGCCTGTGTATAGTACGAGTGCGGGTTAGCTACATTTGCCAGCCAAAGTTTATTTCCGAGAATGAATGGTTAATGTTATTATAGGAGCTTTGTGGGGGGAGGGGCATTAACTGAATGGGTCACTTCTCTTGTAATTAAAAGGTCAAAGTTGAAGCCTTGCTGGCAGGGGGTCTTGGAGGGACTTCCCAGTGCAGTGAACATGTGAGAAGGTGGGATGGAGGGGGGGGAGGGGTGTTTTATTGACTTCCTCCTCTTCTTAAACTTTAAAATGGCAGGATCTAAGACATTGCACAGATTACACGTGTACTGCGAGGGAGGGGGGGTCACAAAGTCAACCACCAAGCACCAAGTATATAGCATCTCTTGAACCGAAAATTGGTTTTGGCTGTCGGGATGAATTTTTTTCAAACAATAATAAATAGTATAAACTAAACTGCGGGTGCCCCTTGGGTCCTGGAGGTTATGTATGTAATGTTAGATGTATAGTGCGTATTAATACAGGCATGTTATACTATAAAACGTTTGAGAATAGATGATAGTGGAATGTAAATCCAGAATACAGTGGTGTTACCCAGTGCATGGCTAGACTAAGAGCTGCTTATATTTAATCCCTGTCTAATAACATATCAGTAGTTACTGTTTCATAGGTTCTATTACCTAAACTAAATGTATCACTTAAAGGCGAATAGAAAGTCTCCCTTAGAATGCCATAGAAAAAAGTTTTCGATTAAAAGCGGTGATATGTTTTATCTCAGTAATTAAATCCAGCACCCTCTCCTCAGGGCTGTAGTCTGCTGAGTCTGGGCCGCCTTTAACTCTGTGAGCGCCCTAGTAATATTCAGTCTACTTAAGTCGGTGCTCTGTCACTCACTAGGTTAGTAGTTACACATTTTTTAACCCCTTAATGACAAAGCCCGTACATGTGCCAGCTCAAAATGCATTGTTTTCAATGGGTTTTGGGACCGCCCATTGTCCTTAAGGGGATAAATATATTTTTTGTTTATTGTTTGTTTATTACGAGAGGAAACAACGTAGTGTGCTTATGTTCGCACTAGTGTAGTTGGATGAAGCAATGATGTATTTCTGCAGAGCGCTTCCCCAGGACTGAGCCAAGGCAGTGCCCCAAGCTGCCCCACCAGCATCATCCTCTTCCTCCCATACCTAGTATGGATCGGTCTGCGTAGATTTCTCTACTAGTGCAATTTTTAAATATTTATTTTGTTGAATGTTCTATACATTATTCCAGGAGAAGTGTAGGTACAGCACGGGTGAAATCCTGAATGCAGGGAACAATTCCAGGAGAAGGGGTACAGCACGGGTGAAATCCTGAATGCAGGAGTGGGAAGAGGTGATGAGAGACAAAGGTCATGAGAGGAAAGAAGAGAGTAATTAGGGGGGTATTTGGATAGGAGGGTAGAGATATAAGAAGGGTGCAGAGTTGTTAAGGGCTCTGTAGGTCATGGTCAGAAGTTTGAATTTGATTCTGAAGGGTATGGGGAGCCAATGGAACAATTGGCATAGTGGAGCGGCAGATGAGGAACGGTAAGAGAGATTAATCTAGCTGCAATGTTGAGGATGGATTGGAGCGGTAAAAGGCGGGAAAGGGGCAGCCCAGTTAGTAGGGAGTTGCTATAATCCAGACAGGATGTCACAAGGGAGTGGATTAGTATTTTGGTTGTTTCTTCTGTGAGGAATGGGCGAATGAGGGATATGTTTTTCAGGTGAAGGCAGCAGGATTTGGTGAGGGACTGGATGTGAGGGATGAAGGTGAGAGCAGAGCCAAGTGTGACACCAAGACTGCAGACTTGGTCAGTTGGTTGAGTTGTCCACAGTGACAGAGATGTCCGGAGTTGTGGACAGAGTGGATGGCGAGAAAACCTTAAACTTAGTCTTTGAGATGTTAAGCTTCTGGTAATGCAAAGGCATCCATGATGCAATTCAAGAAAGTCAATAGGTGATGCGAGTTAGTAGAGAGGGTGACATTTGGGAGAGGAGATATAGATTAGGGTGTCATTTACATATAGGTGGAATGCAGAAAGGAAGATATGAGTTGTCCAAGTGAAGAGGTGTAGATGGAAAAGAGTAGAGACATAACAACTGAGCCCTAAGGAACACCAACAGATAGCAGTAGTGCAGAGGAGCAAGTTCCAATGAAGTAGACACTAAAGGTATGGTCAGAGATGTCAAGGTCATAGATGCCATGGGCATGAAGGATTTGTAGAAGGAGGGGGCGGTCAACTGTGTCAAAGGCTGCAGAGAGGTCCATGACTAAGTAGATGAGATGTGACCTTTTGTTTTAGCATTGAGGAGGTCATTTGTAATTTTAGTGAGTGCGGTCTCCATGAAATGCTGTGGACAGAAGCCAAATTGTAGAGGGTAAATCAGAGAGTTTGTGAAGAGAAACGTACTTAGTTGATTATAAGTTTATCTTTCCAGCCGTTTGAATGGAAATGGGGAGAAGGGAAACTTGACAGTAGTTTGATGAGGATGTGGGATCAATGTAAGGATGGGAGAGATGATAGCATGTTTAAACACGAATGGGAATGTACCAGGGGAATAAGAGAGATTAAAGATATTGGTTAAAGTTGGGGTAAGGACATCAGCAAGGGATGATAGGAAATGTGAGGGTACAGGGTCAGGGGGACAGGTGATGAGACAGGAGGATGAGAGAACCTCTGAAACTTTGGTAAGGATGACTTGACTGAAGCAGTTGTGGCAAGGTCAAGGTATCATATGATTGACACCATGGGGGAAGATGTTATCTCTGATGTTAGCTCTTAGGACAAGAAGTTGGAAGAAGAACGGAGGTGCTGGGGGGGGCAGAGAAGGGTTTTAAATATGAAGAACAAACATTTAGGGTTATGGGAAATGAAGGAGATAAATTACATAAAATAGGTTTGTTTGGAGAGCTGGGGAATCAATGTATAGGAACAGATATACGTTTCTAAAGTGTGAAGTCTTCAGGTGAATGAGACTTCCTCCACAGGCACTCAGTGGGACGTGAACACCTTTGGAGGAGGGGGGTCTGTGTGGAATCCCATGACTGAAGTTGATGATTGGGAGCTGGCACACATTTACAGAAGAAACTATATGTAGCACTGAGACTAGGATATGGTTATACTGAGCTGTGGGCGCATCAGAACAGGAGGATGAAGAGATGTTTGAGAGAAGTGCCTGAAGTGTGTTAGTAAGCTGTTAAGATCATGGAGATTGTGGTAGGTTTGTGGTGGGGTTTTTAGGTAGAGGAGATGTGAGAGGTATGGCAAGGTTGCATGTTAAAAGGCTGTGGTCAGACAGAGAGAAGAGTTAAGCAAATAAGATATTGAACAAAGGTGGGAGAACACTGGGTCAATTTGGTGACCATCACAGTAGATGGGGGAGGTGGTCCATTGTGAGAAACCAAGAGATGAGGCAAGTGACAGCAGTTTGGAAACAGGAGATGAGGACGGGTCATCAATCGGTATAATGAAGTCTCCCAGGATTAAAGTAGGGATGGTGGAAGGAAGAAAGTGAGAGATCCATGTGGCAAGTAAATGAAATAATTGGGGAGTAGGGGCAATAGGCCAGTAAATCACAGCAACACACATGGCAGTTGGGAAGAAGAGTGTAATTCAAAAGATGTGAAGGAGAGAGAGAGGAAATTGGTGGCAGACATTAAAAGGTGGGGGATTCCAACACTCCTTCCTTGTCTGTCTCCAAGTCTAGGTGTGTGGCTGATGTATAGGCCACCGTAAGAGAGAGCAGCAGAAGAGGTAAGGAGGATGTTAACCACGTTTCAGTGAGTGCAAGGAGACTGAGGTGGGTAGAGATGAGATTTCACATTGAAAAACGAATTGATAGAAGAAGCTAAAATACACACAAGCTGTAGGTAGTTATGCTGGAAGCTGTGAAGACTTTTACTCAACAGAGACTTTCCTGGCCTATTATTCCAGATATTTGCTGTAACTTTGGTGGCTTTTGTTCCAAACAGTAGATGTTTAGTTCAGTTTAGAAGGTCTGCAGAAGTAGAAGGACACACACCTGTGGAATCATGTGATCTAGAAATGCACATGCTTTTGCCTGTCCCTTTACTAATGATACATAGACATGCAACCGTTTGTATTTATCTTAAAGTTTGTAACAAATGTGCCTATTTATAACACATCTGACTGAATCCATCTTATTCACCTGATCTTGCCCCTTTTATACTGTCACTTATATATGTCTCGGGTAAAGTTGTGTATGCTTGGGGAAGGAAACACCTTAAAATCTCACCTGTTGTCTCTGTAAGTCCATTTGTTATGTTACACACTACTTGTTATGTCCTGTCTACCCATTGTACAGTGCTATGGAATTTGATGGCGCTATATAAAACAATAAATAATAATAATCCACTAAAGTGTGGATTGTGGGTAAATTCAAGTAAGATGAAAAATCTCATTTTACCACTTTAGCTTTAATACGCTATGAATGTCAAACTCCATGGGTTTATGCTACAAGAAGGGACCTGTTGGTCTTTGATGACGCATATTTATTACAATGAGATTAATTTTATCTCCCAAGCTCAATTGTAAATTGCAGTGAATTTACAGAATTAACCAGTTCTTATGTTTATCTGCAACCACCTTTGCTGCTATTACCTTTACCTGTCTCCTTTTATTATTATTTCCAGTACTAGCCTTCCTCTCATCGTTATGTACCTGCTTTCGTGCTCCCGTCATTGTTAGATCCATCTGTATTTATCCTTTTGCTTTGCTTGCTATGTCATTGTTCGTCATTAATTGTTTTTTTTTCTGTCACATGTATCTGTGCTGTTCAGTAACCTTCCTGCTTGGTGTTCGTCTTCTGCCCCCTGCTATTTGTGATGCCCATATGCCTCTGCAATTATTACGCCTACTACCACCTGGTTATTAACCATTTTATTTGTCCCATTGTCTTCCCTTCTGTGCACCCCGCTTTTAAACTGCCACTGCTTCTGTCTATCTTCTTACTGTATTGCTTATTCAGGCTATTTCCCTTTTTTCCCCGTATTTCTCCTCTAAGGTTGAAACTCGACTCTCCGGCAAGCCATGAACCTGGATTGTCAGGTGTCGCTGTTGTTATGGGACAGCCTCTCTCCCTCCTATCCACATCTGGGTGCTGTGCCCATGGGGATCCCCTGACTCACACGAAGCTAGCTGCTAACAGATGGGCTCTTGGATCAGCTTTCGAAATCCTGAATTATTTATCAGGAACAAAATAGTTGGGTCTGTGAACAGGTCCCTCCTTCCACTAGCCTTTGTCTCTATAAAGTACCATTGAGTGGCAGAGTTTCTAATTACAGGTCATGCAGAACAGAGCCTCCTCCCCGTCACACTGAGTTATTTATACACCTGAATTAAAGTGACACAGCTTCTGCTGGAAGAAGCAGATTTAATTCACCTTTTAGAAAAGGCTGCATTCAGTCAAACCTTGTGACCCAGTTTAGATTCAGAGAAAGTCAGGCCCGAGAGGAGGGGCAAAACAGAGAGAGAGAGAGAGAGAGATGACAGAAACCGGGAAGGGGGAGGGTTATTTGAGTACGTTGCTTATTATGAATTTGTTTTCTAAACCTATTTACTTACAAATAGGCTTTGTTTTCTCCCCGCCCCATGTCATACAAAGATATAGCTAATGGCGGTACAACCAACTCTCGAAAAGTAAAGATCATGTGCGTTATCTTTTGAACTGCTAGCATAATTAACAAAGCGCTTGGATAATTTAACCTTTCCGCTGCCATAAAGAGATATTATTTGATGACCCGCTGAGTATCAGAAGGATGAGATCATTTTAAGGCAGGTGTCTTATTTGAAGGGTCACTGGATGTAGGAGGCTCTGGTGGGATGAGGGCAGCTATAGCAAGAAAGGTCCTCATTGAAAACGATAACCCACATTTTCCTTAGTTGTGCAGCGCAGAGGCCCCCGGTGGTTGGATGCGAGAGGAACCAATACATTATGAGCAATCCAAGATCCCTGGAAGTGGCCTCTGCAGTTTTTCGCCTAGTGAATGATAGATGGGAGGCGCTGGACTATGGCTCTGGTTCTTTTTCCCAGCTCCTGTTTGCTCTCCGCTCCTATTGATCAGGCATGTGGAAACATTCCGCCTCCTGGACTCCCATTGTCAGACTCATGTTGCCAGGCTGCAGCTGCCCTCAATAACTTCACCACGACCCCCACTTCTTATGGCATCAACCTGTGTCGTGAAACCCCTGTCAATGCCCTTGGAGATGGAGATACTTGGATCACATAAGAAGGCAAAACATTGTTCTATAATATCCCGGTACACTAAGTGATGTTTGAATCAGGCAGCACATTGTGAAATATTTAAGAGATTTCTCATGGGGGGGTGTATTAATTTGAGGCAATTTTCAGGACTCTATCATGTCAGTCAAAGTAGGGTGGCAGATTTGTGACGTGTAATGTGAAGAGCTAGGACCGGGTTCTTAGAGGGAGTGCTTTCGGGGGGGGGGGGGGGTTGAATGTTCCCTGAGTCTGAAGGACACTGGAAGTGCTGAGCTCAGCTGATTAGCATAACAATCCCTGCAGCTCCTCTTCATCCTGCACTAACGCTGGGCTTTTCAATCCAATTTCCAGCCTCCTTCTTTAGCTGATTACATCAACTGGGAGGAGGGGTCTGACCTTAAATCGATGCAGCATCTCCACAAGCAGTATATAGGTCACCATGAGATGGATGGAAACAGCTTTTAACTACAGGGACCAAGAAGAGCACATAGTGATACAGAGAAACAGTGTGCTAGTGGTGGGGATATGGAGTACTGATGTGTGAGCGTGACTTAAAAAGAGGAGGGACAAAAAGCCAGTGCATGACCAGGTTACCGAGTATACTGAGACACCATTAGTACTTGTGCTACAAAATGGATGGGGGGGGGTCAATGCCAAGACTCATTTTGGCTTTGGTTATTAGATTTCAGACTTACATTGAGGTACAAAGAAAAACCCAAAGCACCCCTTACTCTCACACCCACTTCCCAACATACAGGTTGTAAACCAAAGATGTGTGTGTGGCTGCTGCCATTTACGACAAACATGTTCTTTAAGAATGGAACTGAAATACTTGGATCAGTCTGGATGAGTTTTTTAAGAGTTCTGTATCTTGAGAAAATCCTACATCCTGACACTTCAGACCCAGCTCCCCCACCTGTGAGTCAATGAATTCTTATGAATGCTTCTCTGCTTCCCACATGAGCTCACAATGCCCTCCCAGCTCTTGTTGGCTAGAATAAAAGCTTCTATTCAGGCCCTGCCTGTAATCTCGGCAGGTCCCTCTCACCCTCTGGAATTCTTATGCGAGGCACGAGTTAAATTCAGCCTGCTAAGCTTCGAGAGAGCTGGAAAGAAAGCAGCATGTTTAGTGTGACCTGTTAGCAGGGGATCCAATAAACCCTTTCCACTGACAGCGTCTCCCAACCAGAGTGTTCCACCACAGCAAGAAGAGGCCTGAGTGTGCTGGCAGATGACAACCGCATCAGGGTGGGGTATAGACCCCCCTGAGGAGGCAGAAGGGGATACTGGTGTGCTGTGAATACTCTGTGAAAGTTAGAACAAAAATGGTACCAAAAAGGGAAAAGTTTAGCTTAACGGTGAGGAGTTAACTCTTGCGCAAGACCCCCATCTAAATTGTTTTAGAGCTGCTCGCTTCTTATGGCATCCAGCTTAAGCCAGAAAATGAATTAATGAGGAAGTACCTGTTATTCAGAAATTGCTTCAGATATGTACATTAATTTTAATAGATATTGCAATTAAATCAATTAGTATGCCCTGATTATTCATACAAATCACTCCTATACTTAATAATACAAGGATAAACGCAAATATAGCAAAGTAAATTAGTGACAACTAAGGCAACAGTTCTAGGTGCATTAGAACACACAACTATATTAACCTGCTACAGCATAACACCTGTTAAAAAATTTAGTTGCCCCATTCTAAGCCCGGATGTTTACTCTGCCCTATGTGGGGCAGTTGAGATACCACCCATGAATGGCTAAGGATGTGCCTCAACTGGCATTAGCGATATACAGGAGTACATGGATCTGCTGACACAGTGATATGTACCGTGAGATATAAATGTGTAGAATAACACAGATGTTCAGGTTACCTTGGCTGCTGTTGGTATGACTGGGAGAACTGATCTCAAAATGTCCTTGCAACTCTCAGTTGACAAGGGAGTTGTGATTATATATGAGACATCGGCCACAGAGCCTTCAGTGTCTTAAGATATCAATATCCTTCTGACACTAATTGTTTGACCTCAAGAAGAAATGTGAGGCACACTAATAAATAAAGCAATATCCATAGATGTTACTTTCAATATACCGGTATATTGTTACGATGTCTGGTGTTACAAATCTCAGCAGAGGATACATTTCTGATTTCCCCTCTTTGCCTCATTGGGTTAAGTATGGTATATATATATATATATATATATATATATATATATATATATACTATGTGGCTATATAGCACTATAGTAATAATACCACTTTTTTTAAAAGTTTGCACTGAAATCACAGTTCAAACAGAAAAACGGATACTGATCAGAAAGGTCGAAGATGATGGTTGGTACAGAATGCAAACTTGACTTTTGCATACAAGATATCATTGAGGCTAAGTGAATTTGCATGGACAAGCATACAGAGCCGAACCACGCTGTACTACAAGATGTAAGTGGAGCTAGTAATTGTTATCCACTTTGGGTGAGTCAGTAACCGTAAGCTGATTTTTACTCCAAAATGATTAGCAACTGCATTACTGTTTTTGAGAAAGTGTAAGGCATTAATTATGGGATCAAGCAGAATTAATCTAGGTATGTCAGCGGATACTCCCTGTGTAGAAGTTTGGAGCAACGAGTAGGAATAGTCCTTTGGTTTGTTCGGTTTCTCCAGTACAGCAACTTTTCTCCAGCGTTACCATGAGTTTATGTTTGTAAATGTAGCCTGTACATAGGCCACCATAATGCAAGTACTTACAGAAGCAGGGTCGCCATGAAAGTATCTCACTGGAGATGATACAGATGCTCAAGGCCTTCATGCAAGCACAAGAAACACAAGAATGTAGGTAATCGATCAAACTATTCCATGACTTTCAAGGTTTATGGGAAAGTGTGGCAGAAATATTGTATTCTTCAAAACAAATGTCCATACTCCTGTTTTGCTTTATTTGGTCATTGTAAAACCTTAGTAACGTGCGTCTACCTAGAACTAGAGCTACTAGAGCTACTTCCAAGAAAACTGATTCTGTCGGTCAATGTATGAACGTGTCCTTCACACTGCAGGTGTTTAATTATTCTGCAGAGGCCAGGAACCATACCATCCCGGAAGCTGGAATTGTCACTGATACAGAGTATAATAGATCCAGCGTAGAGAACAGATCACTGTCCGGGGTTGTTGCAGGTTGACCCTGAGCTTGCTTAAAGACTACTCCATCATTGACAGTCTCAAGGAGGAGGACTAACCCCCACACCACCAATCATCTGATCCCCTCAACCCCATAACACTGCTGCGGTCCTGGAACTGTGATTTTTTGTTTTTTACCGCTTTTTCATCTGTTGCTTCTTTATATGTTACAGACTAATGTATACATGCGTGTTGGTGCCATGCTGTAACACAGCACAGTACTTACAAATGCATGGGTGTTTATGATGCGCAGGATGTTGATTGTACACGCGATATACCTGTGTAAACTCGGAGAAGCTGTCGATGTTTGTGTTCTGCGCTGTACACATAATGTATGAATAAAACACAATTGAGCCTTTTTGGTTTTAGTTACTTTAACATTGTTGGTGAGTGGATTTCCCATTTATATCATCCAGCTTATCACAGTCATGCTAGGGATTCTTATTTCCATGGCTAGGCATACGCTATTCAACTGCACTTCCGAACCCTCTGCTAACGGTTGCAGCTCAAATAGGCTTGGGGATAATAATTAATGCCCTGAGGATGGGATTGGCAGGCTTTTTTTAAAAAATTGTTATTTATATTTTAATTTTTTGTGTGCTCGTAATTGCGTTGTTTTCTATTTATCCTATTACCTGTTGCACGATTCCAAATGGCTGATGTGCTGAAATGTCGGTACATTAAGTGACGTATAACATCTATACGCACTTTTGTAAGGCAGCCCCACGTCACATGCGAATAGTAGCGGGATGTGATGGTGAATGTCTTGAGACGTTTGATAAGTGATAGGTCCGCTTTACCTATTATGTGATTTTGGTGCTCTTGCCCCAAATGCCCTTGGTATGGGGGGTTAACACAATATTCCCTATAGCCATGGGCTACATTGGTGCAAAGTATTGCTCAGTATAGGAGGTCATGGGGGCACTGCACTGACATGTCACATGTCAAGAGAGGAAATCACCAGCCTACGTCTGCAAGACCCCACTCCCCAGTGCCAGGTAATCGAAAGGTATTACAGATCTTACATGCGCCTTTGGAGACATCATAGTCAGGTGATCTCTGGGGCTTTTCGTTAATAATAAACATCGTGTTGGTAGACATGGTTGGCTTGGTTGGAGAATAGATATTTGGCTCATCATTTACTTGGTAGGATTTGAAAGGTCTTGTTCTGCGAGGGATTGTGTAAGGGTGGCTATAGATGATTAATGGAATTCAGTTGGATAGTGCTTGGGCTCCTGTAGCCGCTTTAGGGTTTGTATCACTTTAAATCGTGCAGGTACAGATACAGACTATTAACCCATTGCAGTTCAGTTTCTTCAGAGTAACCCCACCGGGCTTATTCTGGATGGTCTTTCAGGGCAACCATTACCCGTTGCTGTGGGTGAGTATATTCCCATGGAGGCTTCCAGCGGAGTGAAGGTGGCATTAGTGTGGTCGGGGAAGTGATGCGTACTTATTGGTTTATATGGAAGTTCGGGTGGAATGTCCTCCCCACCCCCACTTCATTTCCAGTGGCTTTAGGGACACTCAGTGGCGAGCTAGCACAGTAGGGGGGAAGGCGGGCAGGTGCCAGGGCGGGCTTTAGGGCAGGGGGCGGGAGCTAGCCGTCGAATGAAGGCGTGCTTAACCAGCAGATGGGCGGGGTTTCGCCGGCTAAGCACTCTAGCCCCTTCCCACTTGGGAGGAGCTTGCGGACAGTGGGCGTAGCCATGCCGTTTCTTCCCATCCTCTTGTCCCGGGAGCTGCCTCCGCTCTCAGGAGCCGCCAGACACCGAATGGAGACAGAAGCGCCCCAGCCCGGACTGTCGCCCCCGGACTCAGCGCACGATCCTTGGTAAGGGCCACTCTCTCATCTCACGGTAGCCTCTGTCCTTGATGGTAACGGCTTCCATGCCCGGGGCTGGCGGGGGCATCACAAAGGGGGAGGTACCTGGGCACCTCAAGGCTTCTGCGAGTAACTAGGCACTCAGTGCGAGGGTCACGGGGCTAACTTTGAAGGGGGAGCTCATTGTTATCAGGTATGGGAGAGAGTATTGTTGTGCATAGCGATCACCGAGGCTTTTCAATGGCTGTATTAACAGGAACCTCATTGTTACTCTTTGCAGATGCATTTTGTAAAATATTTTGCGAAAGCAAAGCATGTAAGTGATGTAGCCGTGATATAGAGCATCTATGAAATGGTTAACTGAGAACGAAGTTCGTGCCGAGCTGCTGCCTGCATCTGTGTGCAGAAGAACTGCTATTTCTTCTTTCTCGGTTACTCATCGAACTTATCACCTTTTTTCTAGAATCACGTATTCTTTTTTATTTATTTATTATTTAATTCAGACTATTTTACCCTTTCATCTATTCCACCGATTTAAAACGTTGTCACCCTTAATCCTTGTTAGCCTAGAATAGTAACAATTACCCCAGTGTCCTAGTAGAAAGAGATTGTTACTAAGTCTACTGATACCTCATAGTCTGCTGTATCAATAGTGATTTATTGTTAACCACTATATTGATAGAAACTTCTAGCCGGAGAGCATGATTGGCAATCTACACTAGCCAGTTGGCTACTAGAGATAAAGTTGAATGCTTTAAAGGATGGGATGGACTGGGGGACTTGAGTGGTACTTTTCATCCAATTCTAATACAATATTAAACAGGCTTTTAACTAAAATGACAATAATTACTATTATAATAACAGTATGCCTTAGATGGTTTTTTTTGTTATAGTGAATTAGATAGCGGTGATTTTTGCACTAGTTTCTCCGCCTCTGTCTTGCAATTTTTTTTAAAAAAAATTAAAAATCTAATTAAAAAAATCTGGTAAGTTTGTGTAACTATATAATATTTATGTTTTTCCAGTGAAAAACTGGACATCCGTTTTGACGATGCAATGGTACACATTAATAAGCGTGAAGGGAAAAAGGGCTCGTTATATTATTGACAGATGTGTGAAAAAGATATTTGATTATTTATTTTTTTTGCGTGCAGCTTTATTTTAATATTAATATCACTTGTTTGTGTAGCCGCGCTTTACCTAGTTCATCGAGTAGGACAAACTCAAATGGACCGAGACAGCCACATAAAGTAGAGAAGCCCTGCTTGCAAACTCATAGCCTTGCTTTTTCTAGACTTTTACATTGGAAGACAGAGATTTTTTTTTTTCTATTTATTGTGGGTGAAAAAAAGGAAAAAAAAATTGGACAATTTTAGAATTGATTGCTTTGATCGCGTAATTGTCACACTTGGTATCAGCAGTCATTTTAATCAATTTTACTGTGGATTTTCAGGATTTTCCTCATATTACTGTTTCATCTCATGATGGTGTACTCATTGTTGTACAACGGGCTCAATTCTTCAACTTTTCCCTGCTGCCTGTGAAATAGCGCGTAGAGTTTAGGCGCCAAAAAATAATAAAAAAAAGGAATTTATACTATTAAAAATAGTGCGAAAAGTTAGGAGCCAGTAGTAAAATTATACCAGTAATGTCCACCTGACTCCGGGAGTTTGTCCAGACCTGTCATGTCCATATTATTAGTAACAAGCAACAGTTAATCATAAAGTTATGGTACATTTCTGTACATTTCCTAGTGTACGCAGAAGAGTATATTCTACACAAAGAATAATAGAACACATTGTGTGTATTTCTGATATTAGGAGCATGAACACCTGAGGTTTCTGGAGTTGTGTGTGTGTGTGTGTACAGTTTGTATATGTGATTATTGTTAAAAGTAGACACAATATTTTTTTTATTACAGTCAGATGGTATCTTGCAAACCTTAACTTCCCAAATACAGCGATTCTCATGAGTCGCACTGTCTGGCGATCTGCACCAGCATGACACACACAGATTTAAAAGGAAGAAAAGTATTTTTAAACTTTTTTTTTTCTCATAAAGTGTCTTGCCGACATTTGTTCATTCGTAGGTGGAAATGTTGATGAGTTGTAAATGCTGGTGTTGACTGACAGCCCTCGGGATATTTAGGGTTGCCAAGAGATGCCACGTCTCGCCGTCATTTTGGATTGATAGAATTTCAATGAATGAAATACATTTTGGTTGGGATTGTGTAGCGTTGGTCGGGTTTATGGAGAGCAGTGTGGGTCTAAAAAAAGTGATGGGCCCTCCTAGGGATTTATTTGTGCATTGTGCGAATGACGCACCCGTGTGATATTGTGCTTCAAAAGTTTAACAAGCAGGACCATATCTACTGTTTCAACGCATTTCTACGTTATTTGCGCTTATACCGTTGTTTATCAGTATAAAATACATTCTACTGACGATGTGACAGTTCCTATCCCTTCATTTCTTGCTCTTGTTCCACTTTCAGCAAAATGTTCATCGGGGGTCTTAGCTGGCAGACAACACAAGGTAAGCTGGGCACATCACATATATAAATATATTATACAGGCATAAGGCAGCGGTATCAAATTAGTTGTTTTTTCCAAAGCTGACTGAGGATTATGAGAGCTGTAGTCCAATAGCAGCTGGTCCACTGCAGTTTGAACCTTTTTTTAAGATATGATATTACTTTTGTCATATACTGGTACGCTCGTACATTTTTCTCCCTTTTTCTCCTTCTTCCCATGTATTTATTCTTTCCTTTGTCCCACCCTCCTACTCTTTGCGTCCCGTTGCTTGGTCATGATGCGATTGCATTTTATAATGCGCCACGGGGTCTGCCTGCACTGACCATCTGCTTTCTTGTTCCTAGAGGGTCTGCGGGAGTATTTTAGTCAGTTTGGGGATGTCAAGGAGTGTCTTGTAATGAGAGATCCATTGACCAAGAGATCCAGGTGAGGCTTACTTTGGTTCCATATCCTCAAACATAACTGTTTACGCAGAAAACTTTGTTCTCATTTCCCACTGTGTTCCTTGTTGTAGGGGATTTGGATTTGTAACCTTCATGGACCAGGCTGGAGTGGACAAAGTTTTGGCTCAGTCAAGACATGAGCTGGACTCCAAGACTGTAAGATGTTCTCTTTTTAAAATATGTTTATTTTTTTTGGATTTATTGGCCGTATGGTAATAATATAAAACTACATTGGTGTGTATGGTTTGGTTTGGTCCAGTTATTAAAACTGTCAATAAGGCTCAAACCGCTGGCATTTCATGTAGAATTGGAGAAATATGTGGGTTTGGGTGTGTTGGGGGGGTCTAGAGGTTCTTCAAGGTTCGCACTTGTGTTTGGATTTGTTATATAAGCTGTATTGTGGAAATCTTTCAATAAGAAGTGAATACACACAAAAAAGCAATTGGAAAAACTATTAATAATGACAACACTAAAAATACATGGTATGGTTTAATAAAATATTGGCATGTGATGTTTTAGCAAAGATTTTCGAAATGGGGCTAGAAGGCAAGCCAGCATGTTGTATCTAATACAAAAAAGTAAAAAGTTTGACATTTAGGAAGATTTAATTTAGTAAATGACCTTAAGAAATTTCAACAAGTAAAAAACAATGCCTGCGTTATTTCTAAAAATTTAGCAACATCAGGTTAGAGACAACATAATTTTCATTTTTGTTGGTGCATGGGTGTTTATTTGTGTGACACTTTGCTAAAAATTACTATATACTTTGATATTTATTCTAAAAAGAAATTTAGTATTCTTTTTCGCTTACTTACAAAGGTGGTTTACCATAATATTCCTGAACTCAGTACCGGCTTATTGAAGGTGTTTGCATTTCTTGCTGAAAAACAGAATTACTTTTTATTATATTTTTTCATATACCGTGCCATATATGATACAGAACGACCTTTAAGTTATATCTAAGATTCAAACCAAAATTCGTATTTTTCCATCATTTAAATTTCATATTTATTTTTTTTTCTTAATCAAGCACTGTGGCTATTATGGTGTAGTATTTGATATGGAGCAAACCTTGTAAGTGTATCGTAGAGAAGAAAATACATTTTATAGGTATGGAAAAGGCATAAGGTGTCAAAAGGCAAATCAAAGATGGAGAGATTGGAAGAGGTTGTGAGTACATAGACTTGGGTAACTGAGATTCTGCTGGTAACACACAGGTACTTAAAAAAACCCTGGTGTTGCTAGAGGTCCATAGCCAGACACAGAGGTCCATAGCCAGCTGTGGTGGTGTAAGAGACACAGAGGTCCATAGGTAACTGTGATTGTGCTAGGTATACAGAGGTCCATAAGTAACTTGTGGTTGTCCTAGTGACACAGAGGTCCATGGGTAACTGTGGTTGACCGTAGGACACAGAGGTCCATAGGTAACTTTGCTTGTGCTAGGGACACAGAAGAACATAGGTAGCTGAGGTTGTGCAAGCGACAGAGTCTTTCTTTTATGTGATTCACTTCATGTCTAAATCTCAAACATTCACTGGAGGAGCAATCTTTTTTTCCTTTCCACCCTAGTGTTATTCTTGAATCTCTCATGTCACACGTTTGCAGTGTATACTTTGGGAATATAGAAATGTGTTTGTCATGTTGAAAATGTGCCAATTATTAGAAGCGTATGTGGCTCTGTCACATTTTTTCCCACCGGTTGCTAAGTTGTCATGGTCAACGCTGGCATTAACTTATAAAATGGCTGGGTAAGAGGCAATGTTTGCTGCTCTACATCCCGGTCGGTGGTCTCTTGTTTGTCAGTCGGAGCAGGGAAGCTCCAGGGATTGTGTCTCTGCAGACGTAGGGGGAGGGGAAGCCATGCAGCTCGGCCCAATGTCCCTTGGTCCTTGGATGGGAAGTTTCTTTTGTTGCCTGGGAGGAGACAAGTGCATGTTGCATACAAAGAGCAGCTGAAAGCAAAGGGGACCCACAGGCATTCCGAAAAGACTGTTCTTTATACTTTGTTTTAGGCTGTTAGAGGATAACTGAGTTTTACTGTATTACGAGAACATTAGAAATAACCTGAGAAGACGTGTTATATGATACGCTAGGCTGCCTGGATCAAGGCTTAGTTTGACACATCAGTAGGTGAGTCTGTGCCTGATTTTTCAGTTTAGTTAGTATGCTTGGTGGGTGCTTGAATGGAAAGCTACTTTGTCAGTAGGCTGTCTCTTTGTGGTTCTCTTGGGTTGTTGAAATGCGATTGCCATTTTTAATGTACTTCAAGCCCTTTGAGTGCCAAACCATGGTGGTGGTTTGCTGGAGTTCAGCTTTTGTAATATCTATACATTTTAAAACGTATACTTTTAAAATGGTTTCAAAAACAATAACACGTGACTCTATCTAGTTATAATATACTCCTGATAAATGGGGCAACATATCATGCACTGTCATTGTCACTTATTCACAGATTTCTGTTGAGAAGTCACTGTAATGGATCTCATTGAAGATATATTGTTTGCTGCATGTGCTCCGCACCTTTTGTGCATGCCATACGTCCCGCATGGTAATAGTTTAGTTATATAGAGTAGACTAATCTGGACACATTTTATCACAGGCAGATATTCTGCAAATAAATAAACTATTGAATGGAATATTAGGTTCAAAGGCATAATGGTTTAGAGGATGTAGGAAGTACCAATTCTTGTTTGATGAACTGGAAGAGCTATTCCCCAATTTTTTAAATTTTTTTGGAGGAGGGGTCTTTGGGGTTAACAAATGGGCGGGC
Organism: Spea multiplicata; assembly: GCA_009364415.1. Classification (NCBI taxonomy): domain Eukaryota; kingdom Metazoa; phylum Chordata; class Amphibia; order Anura; family Pelobatidae; genus Spea; species Spea multiplicata. Next base: position 43,977,187 of record VKOC01000001.1, read on the forward strand.
TTAAGAATGGCCCCAAAATGAGACTCTGTCCATCTGTCTCTGTGGGCAAGTCCTATATAAGCACAACCAGTATTTGCATAGGTTGTACTCTGGCAGGTGGGAATGGATGGGTAGATGGTTTAGGTGGATGTGCTCGGTTTCTATGCTTATGCCACACATCTTGAAGTTAGCTAGACTTACGCAGCTCACTTATTGTCTTTTTATTTTACAGTAAAGATCTACATTGTGCTTAAGTTTGGTTTTGTCTTTTGGTTTATATTAAACAGCACAGAATTCGTTTAGTTTTCAGATTTGGAAAAAAGAAGCCCCTACCCCCAATCTTTTTACCCTGTGTTACAGGTGTCTGTTCTAGTTCTCTACCATTTACCTGTAACAATAGTGACTAGTGTTTCGTGATGTGAAATTGGTGCTTTCCCCCCTGCTCTGAGCCGCAGTTTTCTCCCTTAATAGCATCTTCCTGGCCTTTGCTGACATAGCACAGAGGAATGTCATGACAAAGGGGTATTGTTGGGATATTCTATCTCCTGTTTTGATTTCTATTCCCTGATGCCCAGAAGCACAAGCATTCCCCAGTTCATCTCTGCATAGTGTCTGCCATGTCTGACCCTCTTGTCCTTCTCTCATGACACTCCCTCCAGACTTGGGCTTGAATCTTGTCTGAGTTGCTCCTGAATCAATGATGTTGATCATAATCATAACCTGGTCGTGTTGACGCAAAAAAAAAGACACACAGAATGAGTTAGTGATTGATTCCTAAATCCCCACGAATAAGTATATTTATCCATGTTTTGGGTTCAGATGATTTTCCAGGCTTTTTTATATGGTAGGCTTCTCCAGACCAGCCCTCTTTCTTTTTCCTGGTTCTTTGGGTTGTGTTATACTTCTTTTTGTCCTCATTTATTTTCTCAAGTTATAATTTTTTTTGTATATTTCTCTTGTACAAGCTATTCCTGGTTCATGTGTACATTTCAGAATATGACACCTGCTGTGCCTAGTTTGGCCACTCTTTTCAGGTTCATATTCCAGGGCTCGGAAATCCAGTCCCGTGTACTACTTTATTATATTTTATGATATGCATACTATTTTTAAGTTACATATTTTACTTTTTAAACTGTAAAAGTTCCCACATTCCACCCATGTCCTTGTCTCTTATGTTCTGTTCTTTGGTTCTTGATTTTAGGTATGCCCAGTTACTCCCTATTGTTAATTTTAGATTTAATTCTGGAACTACCTTAGTTCTAGTAGTCATATAGTTTTTTTTGCTTTTTGGAGGGTGACATAGTTAACACTACAGGCCAATTTACTGTTTTTCTTGATTTGTTATTCTCTTGAATGATACATTTTGTACTGTATTCTCTTCGTTCTTGATCTGTGCTGGTGGCCAGTTTATACTGTGTGTTCATATGATCCTGTACCTTATTTGGTTTTATTTTCATTATTTTATGACATTCTTAACCATGTTGCAGGTCTCATATGAGCCCATATTCTCTGTATTACAGCTCTTTGGGCCTGTAGCAGAGACTTGAAAGCTATTTAATCTTTTCTTTTCCAGATCGACCCAAAAGTGGCATTTCCACGCAGAGCCCAACCCAAGGTGAGTCTGGAAACAGGAGATGTTTGATGTGGTCATGGTGTCAATACAATAAGAATAGGATGAGGGGCCTGGACGCAGCCCGTTGGAAGAACTGATAAAACATTGGGGCCTCTGTGTGGAGTACGGGGGATATGTAACTATTCTAAAAAATCAGCTTAAACCAATAACTAGCAGGTGGATCCGAAATGGGTCCTGCAGGCACCAGTTTAACTGGGTTAATTCCCTTAAGTAGTTTGCTGACAGACGGTGTGCTGGTGTCAGTCAAGAAGATTAGTACTAGGATAATTAGGGGCAGCTGGGAGACCCTCTGTAGAAGCCCTAGCTGTCCCTTCTAAGCTTCTGCACTTGTAACTGTGGGGTAAGGGGGATTGTTAGCGTGATATGTGTATGTAACAAACCGTTTGCTACTGTCTGATAACACTTGAACATTAGTGGGGGAAATGTGACCCGTGTGTCGGGACCAGAACCATGTTAAAGCCAGTTTTAAATCTGGGCAAAGGCTACTCCATCTCCTGACTCAAGCTCTGTTTATTACAGATGGTGACAAGGACAAAGAAAATCTTTGTGGGGGGGTTATCTGTGAACACAACTGTTGAAGATGTGAAACAATATTTTGAGCAGTTTGGCAAGGTAAGTCTGGGCATAGTAAAAAATAATAATAATGGGAAAGACCTTCAAAGGACTTTGTCCTTGTCACTTATTGGTTAGAAACGTATCATTTGAGACCAGACGTGGACCATTAGGTTGTATGCGATAGGTAGCTATAAGATTCGTACATTATGATATATAAGCTGGAAGCACAGAGCGGTGTCTATAGAGGCCATGACATCTGGGTGAAACATTCCCATCCACGTCATTTAAGTCGCAGATCAGCGCGTGGCTTAGAAGAGGGTGGAGGGAGGGGGTTCTGGGAATAGAGAAATAGGTATTGCTGGCTCAGAAGGTTTTTTTTCATGGGTGGGTGGGAGGCAGGCTTTGAGGCCTTTGGGAAAAGGTGGTGATTACTAGATAAAATGAACACGTAAAACTCAAAACGCTCTGGTAATCAGATTAATATAGAATATGGCGATCTTCCCCCCTGCACCCAAGACACCTGAGGACGTATCTTCCTCATTATAAGGCCCCTTGCAGACACTGATGAAGAAGCCTCGTTATAAGGCGATTAGATCCCCATTTAATTAGGAGGTTGGACAGATCACTGGCTGCCTGAGATTTCTCTCCCGGCGGCTGCAGATTATCCGCCACATTGCGGGAGGGTGGAGGTGGGGGGTTATTCGCACACTAAACACAGATGACAGAAGCACACTTTGTCCAGAAAGGTTTACTGTAATAGTGTGTCACCTGCACCGTCATTACGCGATTACAGAAAACCAGCTCAACGCCAGAATAAAACATTTCATTTTAAAACCCATCTTTTCCCCCCTTTCACTTTGATTTCGTTTGCTCTGTTTCTCTTTTTGTTTTGCTCTCTCTTTGCCTGTGTCTCAGTCTCTCTCTCTCTCTCCCCCTGATATCTGGTGGGGCCCTCTCCCCTCCCCCCATCTTTTCAGTTGCACACAAAGGCTTTTGCCTCTGTCCCTCTCCCCTGCGGCTCAGGACATACTAAGCTGCAGTCATAGTAACAGGACAGGGCTCCCAGGGCTGCTGATTCTCCAGGGAACCAAACGGTTTTGTTTGAAGAGCAAGAAACTGTTTGACCTGCCGAATAAATAAATATCTCCTAGATTTCAAAAAGGCTCATCACGCCTTGAAGTGGGCCGCGCACAGCCATCTCCCATCAGCCATATTTCTGCGTTCCCCCTTATCCAGTAAATCCTCTGGAGGTTCCTCTGTTCTTGGTTTTGCTGTCCGCCCCCCTTGATTTTTTTTTTCATTCCCTATATTTGCGTTATAGCGCCTTCTGTGTGATATTCCTGCCCCTCCTATAATCAGCACAACACCCACCCCCCCACGGTTATTCACACTGCTACCCCTCATTTATCACCCTATTCTGTGTTCCCTGCGTTTGCTGATGCAGCCCCTCCACTGTGTATTTCCATCTCTTGTAGAACATCCTGGGTCCCTGATTGTGAAATGAACCCAGTGCCGTTTGCCAAGAATGGTGTACAATGTTAACCTCCATATTTACAGTAGAGAGATACTTGGTAACTTAACTTAACCTTCCATTGACTACGCTGATCTTCCTATTTCTGTCGCATAGGTTGATGACGCCATGTTAATGTTTGATAAAACAACCAACCGGCACAGAGGTAGGTTCTCTTCGGTGACCTCCGTACTGAACTGCAGAGCTTTATGTGACGTGATGGTAGACCGATCAATGGGTGTTTAAAAAATCTACAGTTTCAATCTGCCTGGCTATACATATCCTTCTTTTTAAAATAATCACCTGATCTAAGGACTTTTATATATCCTTCATTTATACCGCTGCAACCGTTTTTACATGGAGTATTATTATTGAGGATTGTTTTTAAATATATTGCCTAAATATTACATAGTTATATTGCCTAAATATATTATAGTTGCTCCATATATACTACTCAGTGGCTTCACTGGCATTGTGATCTGAAAGCCCCCCCATTTGCCATCTTTAGCTAACCTTTTGCCATAGTAAGTCCTCACATATTGGCGTGGGTATAAGCCACGTGGAAGTGGAACTGCTATTGTTATGAAAGAATGAATGAGTGCATGAATTGTGACCTTGATACTTATGAATGTATGCTGATCTGCCAACCCTTTTACACCAATTGCATTTGTCCCAATTAAGTACCCATTGAAGTCTGATTTGAAATATATGGCCATGATCTGCCATCAGTTATCCACCAAGTGTGTTTCCATACGCGGTCACACTCTACACTTTCTATTGCACCCCAGGCTTCGGATTTGTAACATTTGAAGGAGAAGATATTGTGGAGAAGGTCTGTGAAATTCACTTCCACGAGATTAACAATAAAATGGTAAGTGTCATTTTGCTAGAAAAGTGGTTTTATTTCTCTCTTTTTTTGAAAGTATAGGGCATCCAGCATTGGTACAACATTCAAAGTAGTGTATCTGAAACAATTACAATGTCAAGGATACAACTCTGTTTCTCATGGAAAGTTATAAGAGGCCATTATTAACTCAACGCAAATTACATACCAAGGGTGTATTGTTGGAAGAAGGTTGACAATCATCCCCTAAACTTATATCTGTGTTTATTATTATTATTATTTGAGAGGATCCTGGGATCTTTGACCTCGTTGGTTTAATTATTGGTATCGTACATTGGGATAAGTGCTAAGAAAAAAAAGTTTTTTCTTCTTAATTTCCAGGTGGAGTGCAAAAAGGCACAGCCTAAGGAGGTGATGTCACCAACAGGCTCCGTGCGTGGCCGTTCCCGGGTGATGCCATATGGGATGGACGCCTTCATGTTGGGAATCGGGATGCTAGGTGATTGTGGATTGTGGGAGGGAAGAACGGATTACAATCATGGTTGACTTGCTGCTGAGTGCAGATTGCCCTCTACTGGTCATATGGGGTTATTGCTGCTCCACAAACCAGATAAAATATTTATTTCGAAATCAGAAGCTGGCTTGTCTCTAAACTTTATTTTGATACTGGCTCCCCATAAATTCGTATCACCTTAACGTGACCCTTTATAGCAAATATGTGTGGGGGCTTGGTTCCTTCGAGTATATTCAGAAGCACTAGGTTAGGAAACAGATGGGGACAGCAGCATGATGACACCGTGTCTATTTCTCAAACCAGCATTCAGACCTAATGAATGCTTTTTCAATCTTTCTTCAGGATACCCTGGATTCCAAGCTGCTACGTATGCCAGCCGTAGTTACACTGGAATTGCACCAGGCTACACTTACCAGTTCCCAGGTAGGTCACTGCCACACATCTCTTGTATTCATACCGGTGCCAGATTTGCATGCTCTTTTGGTCCCTGGTGGGGCGCAGCATAAGGAATTTGTGGTGGCAGATGAAGTTGAAGTCTTCTCTGTTTGTGTCCATCTGTGTGTTCAGTGAAGGGATGGGGGTACTAGCCAACTCTTAAGGTTCTCTGCGTTTTATTGGCAGTTGGGTGTCTCTTACCAGATCCTTTCTGCTCACTGCCAGTCGATCCTGTGTGCAGGGCATCCAGCCATTCTTAAGCTGTTTCACATTTCGTTTTAGAATTTCGTGTAGAGAGAACCCCTCTCCCGGGCGCCCCCGTCCTCCCAGAACTCACAGGTCAGTCCAGTTGATTTCCTGAACCTCAAAAGAGGATAAGCAGATAGGCAGAATGGGGCCTGGTGCCCTCTGCTGCTGTGCGGATAAAGTGCAGCTTTTCAAGGTACCGATCACGTCACTGCTGACCTTGGTGGACGGGTTAGGTTCTCTGCTTCTAGAGAGGATGCGCCTTTACTTGGAGTCAACACTTGGTTGTTGCTGTTTACCGTTCTATTCTAAACTTCTTGGCTGGTTTGGAGAACATTTTTTATTTTTTTCCTACAACGTCAATTGCTTTTCATGGTTTTAGAGATAAAGATGCAAAGGCAAAATGTATTGCTAAATGTGAGAGCTGAAATATTTTGACCCACATTTGTATACGCAGTCAATATCCAGTTGCTGGTCTTGTCACTGATCCAAAGCTTGGATTCCCTTTTCGCTTATCTACCCATCTGCCATTGACATTTTTTGTATACTGACCTTCTGTCACAGGTACAGATAATGATGTAAGCAAGAAACCTACTGTTAACGTCTCGATGGCTCCACTCATTGTACATGTCTTAAACCCAAAAGTGCTCCTCGCCTTCTGATGGCTGCCTAAATGATTCCAAACTTTAGTTGTTTAAAGGTGCATCATCCAACCTTTTTAAATACACTTTCTATTTGTATTTTACCCCACCATCTATTACATATGTATAATATTATAAATAAAACAAAAGCAAAGTATGTTCAAGGAGACACTTGTATCTATGTGTCTATTCTTTGTCATCGAACATACCCTAGTCAGTCCTTTTGCAGAAGCATTACTTCCGTCTTTATTCGCCTCTCACCGTGTTCCCTATTACTGCTGTGTCCTTATTACTGCTGTGTCCTTATTACTGCTGTGTCCTTATTACTGCTGTGTCCTTAGAATCTCCTTCTGTTTTTCAGCAATCCCTCTGACTGCATATGGGCCGGTGGCGGCCGCGGCTGCAGCTGTGGTGAGAGGTAACCAGTCTGATTTATGTCCAGCTGTATGATGCTTTGTTGAGTATAATTAAAGATGTATTTTGGGTGTATGAGTAACCAGTGTTCCAGTGTTCCAGATGTTTCTCTGTCTACACATCATGGCTCAAATAGTCTTTGTGTAATCATTTCAATCTTCTGCATTCTGGGCCTGCAAAGTACATTAAAGAAAACTATTGTAATTCATGCCCTTTAGAGGAAGTACCAAAATACTAAAACAAACACTTTTTGTGTTTGTTTTGTTTTTTAAACTTATTAAAGTATGTTCAAGGAGACTCACAGCTTTGTTGACGATTGTAAAACCATTACTTTTAACCAATGCTTTAATCTGCATGTTTTAACCTCCGAATACCATGTAAAATAGCTGTAGTGTTTGTCACTTTCCATATGTAACTGCTCTTATGTTTAGGAATGTATAACTAAGTGCGCTTATGCTGTAGGGAAGGCAAGGGGCTGCCGTGGGTTGGGTGGGTATTATAGATTTGTGGGGGGTATTGTACTATGGAAGCTCCCAAGGGGAAGAAGCAGAGTGTAGGGGGCTCGGGGAAGAAGCAGAGTGTAGGG
>VKOC01000001.1:43990509-44003782 GCA_009364415.1 Spea multiplicata
ACTTGCTATGTGGCCGCAACCAGACTGGTCACCCCCTGAACAAGCTTCTCTGAGACATAGCAGATAAGGGACCCTTGCCTGTCTGTTTACATCACAGCAAAGCAAATCCTCTAAGGTTCATATTTATCCCTGCGCTTTGCAAGTTACTGAACTTTGGACCCCAACTCTGCACAAAGTGCACGAGTGAGAGAGGAGGGGAGAGCAAGGGAAGTGAGAGAAAGAAAAGGATAAGAGTAAAGTCATGAAAGCTTAAAACAGGTGAAGTGACACCATGACAGCAAATAAATGTAAGAAGGGAGACCTCACCAGAAATTATTGAATACTCTAATTCCTACGTGCCTTGATAACGGGATATATATATATATAATGGCAAGTTCCATCATCAAGATACATAACAATTATATATATATACATATGGTTAATAAAGATAAAAGTGACCTCCTTTGTTAACACATTGTGTTTTGTAACAGTAATAATAATAACTTATTGATTTTGCAGATAAATAGGAGATTCAATTTGGAAAGGAAAGAGATGTCTCTATTGGGAGATTTAAAAAAATATAAATTCACTATGATCTTTCCTTCAAGGAGCTACAGAATTATCTCTAGGAGGTCCACAATTGCTAACACACTCCATGATTCTATGTAGCAGTGAAAAGGCTTCGTAATTTTGCAATGGACACATTGTTTTGGTATTAGGAAATAGATAAGCCTCACTCCACATGGTCTAAAACCATGCAGCCATACATATACATTTTATGTTAAATAAAAATGCAAAATCACTAATGGTTCTGATTGTGGTTTTTTTTTTTTCCTGTTTCCTCTGGAGCCACAACAAATCGTGTTTCTGAATCACCTAGAGCTAGAACTCAATGAATAGCTGAAAAAAAGACTGAGTTGTCTAGCAATGTAGGGGTTAAATAGTCCAGGAGGAAGCCGTGGCCTCAATGTTTGATTGAAAGGCCGTGCCCTATGTGACAGCAGGCTTTATCTCTAAAAGGCACCAGTGCTGCAGGATCAACACTCCCAAGAGAAAGGGAAAGCTGCCCCACACCTTTTTGGCACAGAAAGCATTACTTAGAATACACGGTATGAAATCCACATTGTGGGACCACCTGTGGGGAACAAATACATTTTTCATGCACACTAAAAAGAAAAGCAAGTAATTTACCAGTGGTTCAACATATTGAGTTTTAGGGTTAATTTGCCTGATTTAGTTTTACAACATTGAGTCAACCACAACACAGGCTTGCGTGACGGAAATGTTGTATATGCACCTTAAAAGGGCACTGTAGCAAACAGTAGTTTATAATAGTAAATATTATACATAGTTAATAATAGTAATAATTATAATACAGTTTTTTTCATAAAACTACTTAGATCTCGTCTTTTTCCATGCAGTTTAAATGTTTGGGGGAAATTTGGATTAAAAGGTAAAGTATTACATTTGCATCATGGAGACTGAAATATGTGGCATAAGGTGCCAGAACAAGCACACCATTTTTTCTGCTTTGGGGTTACTTCCCTGACCGGTACAGTTTGGCCATATGAGTTTCCACAAAAGCCAGTAACTGTGCAGATAAATGACTGAACTTAGTTGCATCCCCTGACACCTCTCATAAGGTGCATGAGGGGAAGAGCTCTGGGGGAACATCTGAACCCCAGATATCCCCAGATTTCTGTATTGGAAATATCTTTTGCATATACCAATTCATTCTCTGGTAAAGGGTTGGCACCTCCTGGCCCAGGGGCCAGATAAAGACAAATGACCTTATGAACCAATTCCACCTCCCACAACTTACTGACACACACATTTACATACACACTCTGACAAACACTCATGCTAACACATATATACTTACACACACTTACACTTATGCTAACACACTTCCATTCATGCTAACAAAACATACACATACTCACTCCCTACCCCCACAGCCACTGTGCAAGCAGCCTCCAGGATAGTGGCTCATTGTGCCTGACCAGGTGACCTGGCCCTAACATTTGTACCATTCTTAAGTGCCAACGTAAACTAGGTTTCTTACTCACTCTCCTGGACCAGCCAACATAAGACAGAGCTGCATGGTGGCTCCCCTTACCGGCATTACTGCCTAGGCACATGTCAGGTTTCCATCTAATAGCAGTGGCCGGTGGCAGTGTGTACCACGGGGAAAATGTCATTTGATCATGTGTGTGTGTAGGTACCGGGGGGTGATCATCTCCAGAATTCTCATCATGTTGGCACACGGGGTGACCAGGCCCTAGGATTTGAAGTTGTTTTCTAAAGCTTAATAACGCAATGGATGGCAAAGTGGAGAAGGGGCTAAATGGATGAAAGGTAAGATGACGAAGTTGTGAACACATATACAGAAATGCTTACACAGATTTATACATACCTGCAAAGTACCCCATTTAGGAGAGGTACTCCCTCTTTCCTCTTCTTTTTTCTAGGAGTACAAAGAGTTTTGTGGGTATGGTGGGCATCACAATGTTGTACAGTACATTGTATTTATAGAGTGTGAGCAGTTTAATAGGGGAAAAAAACAAGAACAGCCCTAAAAGTCACAATATGTATAGAAACAGCAGAAGGAGTTTACAAATTAAGTATGCAAATACAGTACTTAATTCTACTACTAATTCGTACATAAATTACGTAAATAGCTATCAATGGGTGAGAGTTAAATAAAAGGTCATAGTGAAGACTTGCCCCACAGCCATACCATGTGAACAATAATAACGCTTAAGTTAATTTAAATGTTGGTATAAATTATGCAGTAGAAACTACTTAACCTATGCCTTGCAAGCCAAGGAGCTGGGGAGCAGGAAAATCATGCAGATGCACAGGGGGGTTATAGTAAATCTCTCCATGCACTAGGAAGAGTAATAAAAGGTTAATTTAAAGGGGACACAACAATCATATGCATTAAAGTGTGTGTGATGTCTGGATTATGATTTTATACATGTTTAACGTATAAATCACATGTAAATGACAGAACTACTTACCCACATATTTAGATGTGAGGGTCACATTCAGGCGGCTGAGACATGATAACATCCAACATCCATCAACTGAATCAAACAGAAATATTGACATAGCAATCAGATGGGCAGCAGCGAAAGTCTCAAGGACCTAAATCTTGGGAGGAGACTAATTGAGAACACAATTTTTGAGGAACTTCAATTTAAAATGTTACATTTTCAAATCAGTTGATCCAGGTCAGAGCCAGATGAGGACTAAAAATAGTATTGAAAGCACTTCAGCCCATGCTAACCTCCAAGACAATATGAACTAATATAAAATACTGTTTGTGTTTTTTACAACTTAACTTACGTGTGGTGAAAATAGAAATGTGTATATAAATCATGCTTTTTAATCAATGTCATCCACCAATCACTTAAAGCAACACATCAGTGCCCCACGCAGACCCACCAATGAAGAATACACATTAAAGTACTTTGTGCATTCTGCAACCTGTAAAAAAAACCATTATGGAGAAGCTGCAGCTCCAGTGCCACAGAGCATCCCCCCCCCCACACACACACACCTTGGTCTCACTTTCTAGTCACTGCTAGAAGCAGACAATCAGTGGCAGGAAGGCACTCCCATTGAAACCAATAGGAGCATGTTATACTCAGGTGCATGGGGGGGGGTCTGTGCCCCTCTTACCCCAAGCCCATACCTGGGAGTGTTCTCAATGAGCTGACCCTTTAATAGCCTGTTAAACTGTGTTATTCAAATGGCTCAATTAAACCTGTGTTATTTTTTAATCATACACTTAATTGAGTCACCTTCGTTCAAACAGAGATACCAACCATAACATACTGGTAGCAAAAGCACCAATTCCAAGTCTTATTTGGGATCACAGCAGTGTAGAATAGGAAGGGTCAGTTCCAGACTGTATGACCTTGGAAATCTGCCCCTCCACCCTGAAACTGAGGCAAAAACTCGGAGTCACAACCTAAGAGCTCCCAGGTATGCCTATGCGCCAGCTGCCGCTTACATTCCAGACAGGACTGGCTTGGAATAATCCACTTGAGGCAGGGGGAGGTAGGTTTTCGAGGTTTTTCTAACTTCACCAGCACTCTCTATTCACAGGGCACTTGCAGGTTACTGAAGGACAATCACTGGGGAAAGTTTCAGCTGTATATGGGCCCGTGAGGATATTTGTGTCCCCAGTCTACCTGAGGAGTCTGGCCAGCATACCTGGAAACCCCTCCAGGTTTGGCCCAGAAAACTCTGGGAGAAGTGCTGCTTTCTCCAGATCAACACCCGAACCCCCGGGTCGCGGGGTCGTGGCACGACCCACTCCACTCCATTTCCCCTTTACACGGGGGTGTTTCCCACAATGGTGACGTCAGCAGTAATGCCCACTGATGCCAGCAGGGAATGCCCCCAACATAGGGGGACCAGCCTTGCCATCATTCGGACCACCAACCGATGTCAGTGGGCAGTCCTGGCCACGTCACGTAAGAGTAGGCTCCGGGTAGCCATAGCCCACAAGATCACAGGTATGTTAGTGAGTGGAAGACTCTGCAGTCGGCCACTGCAAGAAATGCTTTCCGTTCTTTCCAGGTCAGATCTTCACTACCAGGTGCCAAAATATGACATCATAACTGAATATAAAAAAGTGCAAGCTTTAGGTAGCTTTAATAAATGATTTTTTCTGAAAGCTGGTCCAAGTTGATGTTATAACAAACAGATTGGACCCACACAGAGTGGTGTTAAATAGCTTAAAAAACCCCCAAAACAATAGCAACAATTACTCGTGGGGTCACACACTTACCGAAAGTGGTTGTGAAAAACACAAAGTGGATTAAACAAGAAAAACAAATCTGCTTAATGTTGAAAAACACACACCTAGCAGATGATAATGTCTGGTCAGAAGCCTCAAATTCTTAAAGAAAGCCCTAGAGACACTTCTGTGAAAGGCCCCTCGCAGCTAGACATGAATCATAGACGGCTGATTCTATACTGGGAAGTACAATAGAAAACTCACACTCCAGGGAAAGAATCTATGGTGAATAACCCATGTGCTCTACTACTACTCTAATTACTATAATCAGGCTCCCTGTTAGGGGACACTAGATACACTAATTACTTTAAACATAACAACTGCCAACAAAAGTGCATGTTGGGGGTGGGGCACACAAAAGCGGCATTTTTTTCAGTACAAATCGGTAAACATTGGAGTTACAAAAATGTTTTTTGACAAAACTTTAATAATAATATTTGAAAAGAGTTTGTAAGGTATCAATCCAGTAAAGTCATCTTTATTCTATCCAAGCTCCGTTATAGTCTATGCTCAAAAAATGAAGTAGAAAATGTGCATTAAATTGTCTCACTATAGGTAAGGTCACATTGTGGCTCTGATACAGCTCATATTTCTTAATACGTATGGTCACTGGTCTAGTGTTTAAAATATGTATTAGATACCGCAAGAACACTTCAACACCTATTCCACAGACAGGCAGTTCAAATATGATGTGAAATGGTAATCATAAATTATTATTTTATTAATGTATTTATATAGCGCCAGCAAATTTCGTAGTGCTTTACTATAAGAGTCATTCTTTGACATTCAGCGATGCGTAAAAGAAAAATACACACACAGTCACAGTCACAGCAGAGGAACCAATTTATCAGCGATTTCTTACAAATTCTATGTGTCCTCTTTGTCAAGTGGCTTAGACTTCCTTTGAGGCAATTATCTTTTACAGGAGTTATAAACTCATCTTTTAACTCATTGGGCGTAATGTCAAAGACAGCATCATCGGAGACTATACTTCATGACCTCAACTGTTGACTATGGGGTTAAGTTCTTTTTGAGGGAGATTGGGTAAATCCTCTGGGTCACGGGAGTGGGGTCTTTAGACTTCCCACCCATTTCCCCTTTAAATGGAGGTGTTTCCTATGATGCCAGCAGGAACATCCAATGATGCCGGCAGGAACGCACACTGACATCAGCAGAACCGCCCACCAACATCAGCAAGACCGCCCACTGATGTCAGTGGGCAGTCCTGCCGGAGTCCCGCAAGGGTAGGCTCCAGGTAGCCTGAGCCCAGAAGTTCCCAGGTATGCAAATATGTACAAGCTATTTTTTTTTACTGTAGCCTTTAGTCAGTATTGAACATCGCTATACAGAAGTAAAAATGTCTGCTTTCTCATCTTCACTAAATTACCAACTTGATTATGATTGATGTCACTGGCTACCTTTCTCATTTCCTACTGTTGTCTTTCTATTTGCCCTTTTGCAATATTTGAGTTTGAGTTTGTGAAGTGTGATATGATGATGTGAGCATCAGATCTCTTCTTTAAATGCTAACTGAAGAAGAAGATACCTACTAGGCCCCAACGCTTATATATTTTTATTTCTATGTTGACCCAATATAAGGTTTCAACTTCAATTAAAGACTCCATTTTCTTTTTTTGGTTAATATGGCTGTATTTGTTTGTTTTTGTCTTATAAATCAAAGATAATGTGATTGTTCCTTTACTACATCATAAACTCAGTATTCCAGAGGACCTTCTCATTTACAGCGACTTTACTACATCTATTGGTAACACACAAACACAGTATTCCAGAGAACCTACCTCTTTATGGTGACTTTACTACATCTACTGGTAACACACAAACACAGTATTCCAGAGGAAGAAAGATGGGTCACAACATGGGTCCGTTCCCCTTCCTTTTTAAACATTTGATGCTCCTGACTCCCTCTTGTGGACATCTGTGGATGATGAGTCATAGGTTGTATTACATTTTGACGTAATGGTCACTAAAAGTTAAGTTAGTTCAACAATAAAAGTATTTTCTTAAATAGAATAATAAAATGTATAACACAGTTTACATTATTATACCTAAATTAAGGTAACGGGAGAATGCCCACCATAACATCTGCCTTGTTTTGGAACTGATGTTAGGCCTCATGCAGTCTAGCCATTTAAAATATTATTATTATCATTTGTATATGGAAATACTGCCCCTAGACTATCTGTCCAAAAAAATACCTGTTCAATTTGTTAGCACTGATCACCAGAATTTCATAGGAATAGTTTGGAGAAATCTGATGAGCCCTAGCCATTGGCATTTCACTGGCCATTTCTGGCACAACGATGCACCAAAACCAAAAGACCACACATGTATATCTATAAGTGAGGCTCCCTGCTCTGCATGGTCCTTTCACAAAGTGAAATCTCATTAAAATATGTCAAAAACTTGTTCCACAGAAGCAAAAACGTTCTCGATTAGTCTGTATTATTTTAAAATTACTTCTTGTTTTTCCTGCTTTAACCTCCTGTTTAAAGCCACGCTCTAGCCAGGCCTGGACTTGCCATCAGACAATTTTCAGCTTGTGGTTGCCACCTGTTCTGGTTTGACAGGGACAATCAAAGAATAAAGAGGTAGGTCGCGAGTCTCGCAATTAACTTTTTATGTCCTGGAAACCACTGGGCTGATGGTGGTTTCCAAACAGAGGCAAGGTTCGGCTGGGTCACGTAATGTTGCCTGACGTTGCAAATGTATGTGTGAATGTCATTGTCTGGGTGTGTGTGTTAGCGTCTGGGTGTTAGTTTGAGTGTCTAAGTGTTAGTGTTTGGGTGTGTGTTTTAGTATGAATGTTTGTGTGAGAGTGATTGTGTGTTATTGTGTGTCTCTACTTTGAAGATAGGCTGAAGCTTTACACAGGGTAAGCAAGGTGTGTGCCTGGGGGTGTGTGTGTTAATGTGTGCCTCATTTGTCTCTCCTATCAATTTTCTTTTTAATACTTCTGTCCTTTCCATTCTTACGTTGTTTTTCAACTCTATCTCGTTCCTACTTGTCTCACTTCCATTACCTCTTTTCTCTCATCTCCCTCTTTCCTCTTGTCCCTTGTCACTTCTTTTTCTCGTCTCTACTTTCTACACTAGCCACACCCAAACCACACCCTGGTCACACACCCTGGAAGAAATCATTACAGAATGGTTAGGAAATCGCAGCAACCTTTCTTTAGTTCCATCAGTAAGCCCTTTAGCCCTTATAAGAGCTTGCAGTGGTCCTTTGCTTCTGTCGGGCCTATTAACGGAAATACATCTAAACACAGCCTTTTAAATATATGTTCCGTGCTAAAAGCCTTTAAAATATGAACAAGGAACAGCACCACCCACTCTGTAAACCTGTCAATATAAAACTGTTTGGGTGCAGTGGTAACAACTTGAAAGCTGACTCTATTTTCAAAAGGAACCCAGGACCAACACCTTTGGTGATGTGATACTACATGATGCCATACCTGGGAACTCTCTGCGTTTGGCCCATAGAACTCAGGGATAAGAGATCTCTGGGTCAACACCTGAATCTGCCAGGTTGCGGGAGCGGGATGCTGACACGCCCTACTCCTCGTCCATTTCCCATTTAAATGAGGGTGTTTTCTGCAACGTCAGGGGGCAGTCCTGGACGTGTCTCTCAAGGGAAGGCTCTGGGTAAACCAGAGCCCATAAGTTCCCAGGTATGCATATTCCATATCTCATTATCCAAAACATGCTTGAAGCGAGACCCTTCAGGGTAGGACAGGTGTTGAATCAATCTAAATGTAACTTCCTTCTTAAAAACATTCAACAATCCTGCCTTGTCTCTGTATAACAACAGTAAATCTTCTAGCTGGCCGACTATTTCCGAGGACTATGCCTTTCTCAGTTTGTTGTGATTGTTTTTCATACTCCAAGGCTTAATGTCTGCATCAGAAAGTGTGTTTTTATTTTCATGCAAATGCTTTTATGCACTTCATGGGCCCAACACATGAGTTTAGCTGCTCCATTACAGATTCTGATCGGCACTTTCTAAATTAACTGAGAAATTAACTGAGAAATTAACCCTGAGACTCTTGAACTAATCACCTTTTAATAGTCTGCTGTGGTGATTCTATGTAGTGACTCCCTCAATGTGTTAACAAAATGGCTCTAAGAACAGTCCTCAATGAAACCTTGACTTGTCATTATTTTAAGATACACTTAATAAGGCATTCAAGCAGGGATGTCAACCATTACATACTGGTAGCAAAAGCACCAGTTGAGAGTCTTATATGTGACCAAAGGAGAGTAGAATAGGAAAGAGACAAACCACAGAGACAAAAGGGTCCGCCGGGGCGTTTAAGTAGAAGTCTGCCAAGGAAATGACACCAGGAGGGGGCAGATACTTGCCATTTATCCTAATCCCTTTTAGCTGGGTGAAAATTCTAACTTGTAAAGGCTGGAAAAACTGCCTAAGGTCAAAAAAGCAATTTCCACAGAAAGGCTAAAACGCCAGAAAAAACTGCAGAAAAAACGCCAAAATGCAGGTAAATGCAGTGGCAGTTTTCTTGGCAGTTTTCCTGGCGTTTTTCATCAAGAAAAAAACGCCGGACAAAAACCCAAGTGGAAACCTAGCCTTAATAAATCTGGAAAACCAAATCTAGCGAAAGCGTTTACAGCATCTAAAGATAGAATTAAGCATGGTGTTTTTTATTTGGTTGATCATTTTCTAGCATTGTTAGAAGCTTGGCGTCCTTTAATAAAACCTACTTTTACATTAGTGATCAATGATGTAAATAATAATATTTGTTTAAGGTATTGCAACTATACAGGCTTGTAACATTCCTTTAGGAATAGTACCTTGCAACATAAAATGATTACAAAGATTTGTGAGATGTGGGAGTAAAGATGATTTAAATGTCTTGTAATATAAGTTAGAGTATACATCTGGACCGGGGGATTTATGAGGTTTAAGAGATTCGATGATATCATCTACTTCTTCAGTAGTAATAAGCTTACATAAGGTTTCTTTTGTATCTCTCGGAAGTGTAGGAATAGAAAGATCTAGTAAAAAGGATGACATCTCATCAAGCTTTGGTTGCGGGAGGAAAACATCTGTATTTAAATTATATAAATTCTCATAGAATTTAGCAAAGGTATCAGCAATAGATTTAGGTTAAATATATACTTTGTCTTTTTGCGACTTTTTTTAATAAATACAAATGTAAAAAGTGAATCCTTCTCTGTCTTTAATTTATTAGCATGAAGGGTTTATTCCGCTTCCTCCATAAAATCTATTTTTAAACGTCGCAAAGCCTAGGTTTTCTTTGTAATTTGCTTATTCGTTGAGTTTTTTTTTTTTCATTTTGTTTAGCAAGATAGTAGATGGACTACTTTGTCTTTGAAATTTAAAGGTAGATAGTTGGGATTCCAACTAAACTTGTTTTTTTTAATCTCAATCTATTACAGTTATGCTATTAATCATGACAATATGATTTGAGTAAACATTTGGGCTTGACCTATGTCCGAGTTCCACCCCACAAATAATAAAGAAATAACTGAATAGGTAAACCTGGAAAAAAATAAAATATACCAATAGCATTTTTAAATGAAATGATTTATTTAAATAACTGTTTACTTTGGAAGAGAAAAATGTTAAACCTTCAACTCTGCTTTTCCAAAGGTTTGATAATAAACTGCAATTTAGCAAGTAAATTGTAAGAACTCCTCTGTAACACAATGTAATAATATGTATGTAGGGACAAGAGATAAAAAAACAAACAAAAAACAACCTCCACAGAGTGAATTTTGTATCAGCAAAACATATTAATAATGTGGTGAAGAGTAGAAAAAAAGGTTATATTAAATTAGGAAACTATTCAATAACGTGTTGAAATTGTGATGTGAACGCACACTGCACTATAACAAATGCACGACCATCAGAATGCAAGGTTAAATGGCTTCTTATGGCTAAAAAGGAACCAGAGGATTTTTGTGCCATTGTTTGAATTGGAACCATAATTCAGAAGTCTGATACATCACTTTTGTTGCATCAAATCCTGCGACCATCTTGTGTGTGGCGGGTGCATAATCTTCCCTTGTAAATTGATGTAGTAGGGGATGAATCCACTAGAAGGCTTTTGGACGCGGAAAACGCCTTATCAGGAGAAACCGGCTGCTGTAGAGAGGTGGAACTGGTCGCCCCCTCCCTCTAGCAGCTGGTTAAACAGCCATGGAGCAGAGGGGGTCCCCTTTATAGCCGCTTTAATGATCGTTACAGATGGAGTTCTGTTCACTCTCGTGATCACATCACAGTTGGTAGCACATGCCATCAGATATTAGTGTTTTTAATAATAATATTATAGTAATTATTTAGTAATAATACTAAATAGCATTAAGAATCAGTGTTTGAAAGGAAGCCAAACCTGCAAAACAGTTGTGGCTGAGTAGAACCTGAAGTAAAGCTGTTCTAGCTGCCGAATACTACTAAAAGTAAAGCTGCTGATTTCTACCTGAAGTAAAATTGTTCTGGTTGCCAACTGAAGTAAACATAATCTGGCTGATGAAAACTCCCTGAAATAAAAATCTGCTCTGAGTAAATACAACAAGAGGTGTACTTGTCTGACGAAAAATAGGTTTAGAAGGAACAAATATACTGACTTTTGTTTTACTATTTCCTATCCTCTCCCACTACACTAGTCTAGTTGAAGCGTATTCTTCAACAGTATCAAATACTGAACGAAAACGTGTCTGAAATGGCTTGTGCTACGCTCTTCAGAGCCTAGTCTGAGTAAGACGTTGGACTCAAGGACATGTTGGCTTACTCATCTTACATGTACAATAAATATAGCCATTACTTTAATTTCCATGTTCTAATGTAACTTTTCAAACACCAGGAAAACCAGCCACTCATTGCCATACATGGGAACTTCTGGGCTCCGGCTACCCCTTGCGGGATGCAGCCAGGACTGCCCACTAATGTCGGGGGAGTTTACCCCATAGAAATAGGCAGGGAGTGGGACGTGTCAAGACCCCGCTCCCGCGACCCGGGTGATTCAGGTCTTGACCCAGAAAACCTGGGAAGCAGTGCTTCAACCAGAAATCTCCAGGTCAAACCTGGAGAGCTCCCAGGTATCCTCATTGCATATAATACATCCCAAGAAATAAGAACAAAATCATAGTTATATAACCAAATGCCTTTCCTGTACTTGACTTGTAGAAAGTTTGTGGATCTCTGTTCTATATACCTCTACTCATAACTAAAAATGGAAGAACCAAATCAAAACATATTACATCAGCTCTTAGACTAGTAATTGTTCACTTTAGTTTCATTTTGAATGCAGAAGTGCTTCTTAACCATATTAGCAACATTATACATTACTTCATGGTTTTATTAAGATAGTCAATCTTATTATAGACAGATTCTGTGTAATTCTGAATGTATCGTTAAATGCAGTGCTCAAAATTTGTGAGTTTGCATTATGTGCAATGTTCATCACACAGAAAAAAACTATTGATGTCTAAATGATATTCAAAAGTTCCATGATTTTTACATATAGTTTTAGCTACATGCCTTTCCTGAAAAAAAGAAATGCTCCTCATAAAATGCAAGTCGCCTTTAAGTACATCCAATAGATATCATCAATTGTTTTTTTTCACTGACGCAAAAATAGTTTTGTAAGCATTTTCATCCAAGATGCACTTAGCCATAAAGCCTACTAAACAAATTACTATTGCTGCTTCTGCTACTGAATTAACATTATAAATAATGTTAAGGTGATGTAAGGAGAACATGGACAGAGGTTCGAGTGTCACCTGGTTAAAAAGGGTTGGATCATACCAAGAAATGGGCAGGTTAAAGCCAAGATAATCTCTGGGTTTCTAGCTTCTTAGATGAGCTGTGTCTCTGACGAACCTCTTGTATTGGCACTTACTCCCTGAAAAAGGAGAGAACATGGCAGTGGTGTAACCAGCTAGCTCAGCCCAACGATGCCCAGAAGACCTATAGCCCTGGGCCCTGCTCCCCCACCTTTGTTGTTCACTGAAGACATAAAATTGCACTTTAGGCTCAACCTGTGTTTGCCTTTTTTTTAGAAATCTGACCCAGGGGTTCCGATTAGGTAAGCTACACTAGATAAAAGAAAAAAAGGAAAATTATTGTTTTCATAAAGTATAGAACACTATCCCACATCTGTGGTGCACAGTTCAATTCCACTTGTGATAATTTATTTTCCATGATAACTTTAGGAAATGTTCTAGGATCAAGGGTTGACAATTCAAAAATTGCTGTCATTTTGAAAAACCAGAATTCAATTGAAATATGTATTATTTTTTTAAAAGCAAAGCAGCAATAGAGGATCTGCCAATGTTTTAAAGTATTAAAATAATGCATCAGTATTTTGTACTTACAGAATGTAGTAAGACAATCACATAAATTGTTGGAGAGGAAATGCCTTTTACATTTATGATCTAATATGTGTAAGTGCACTATTGTATGAATTGGCTCTTTACA
>VKOC01000001.1:44003882-44062753 GCA_009364415.1 Spea multiplicata
CCCCCTTTGTAGGTCACTTACCGTCAACTCTTGTGTTGGGAGCGTGAGATGTTTGTCTTGGGTGCCGGCGCTTCACTGCTGAGCGCCGACATATGACGTCATATGCCGGCGCTCAGCCTGAAGCGCAGGCACCCGAGACAAACGCCTCACGCTGCCAACACTGCACTCTGGGCAGCGCTGATGCAGGCGGTGGCAGCAGCGGCGGGGAGCAGAGGAGTCCTGGATTTCTGTCAATAGGTGCTGAGCGGTCGTTTTCAGCACCCGCTCGGCACCCCCTTGGGCCCCCCTGACTGGCAGAACTCCAAGGCCCGGTCGCAGTCGCGACCCGGGTAGTTCCACCACTGGTTACAGGAGTAGCTAAAAGAGATGTTCAGGAGAACAGGTGTAGCTAACTGGAGAAATATCTCTCTTCTTAGTTTCCTCATTCGATGCTCGACATTCTGTATTAGAGTTTTGGGAACAGGTATTAAAACACATGGGAATTTATAGTCTTTTTTTGTGTCAGTGGAATATTTCATGCATGGAAACTTCATATCATGTATGTCTCTTATTTTGCAGAGGGAGACAAATGTCAGCATGGAGAACAGGAGAGCTCTGATTCCTATGGGGACCTTTCTGATGGAAGTGACCTCAAATCCCCCGAAAAGCAAAGTTCCAATGGCTCATACACAGCCTGTGACCTTGCCGTACCCAAGAAGACTGAGGCTGAGCCTGAGAAAAGGTATCCTTGTTCTGAGTGTGGCAGCTTCTTCCGCTCCAAAGCTTATCTCAACAAGCATATCCAGAAGGTGCACACCAGGCCGATGGGAGCCCCACTAAGTGAATTAGGACCAACGCTAGGCCCTGCACTAGGTCCTGCTCTGGGTCCTGCTCTTGGGGCATCACTTGGCCCCACACTTGGTCCCACCCTGGGACCAGCTTTAGCTTCTCCTTTCTCACCCCAACAAAATATGTCTCTACTGGAGTCATTTGGTTTCCAAATTGTGCAGTCAGCATTTGCATCATCTCTTGTGGACACTGAGGGAGAACAGCAAGGGGTAGGAGGGGAGGGGAAGTAAATGTGAAGCTGTAGGGCATGAAACGTGAGGGAGTGAGACGGCAAGACCCACAACTGAACATCTGTCAAGGGAGACACCTGTAATTTCTTTGGTATAGAAGGAAACGTCAACAAGACAAAAAGTTAATTGCAGTGCAGGCAGAAGAAGTAGGTCTGTTGCAAAGGCTGTGGATAAAGGGGACCAGAAGGAACATTAACACATTCATCAGCTTTCTGAAGGATGCTGCTTGCTGGAAACTCCCTCAAGGTTTTAAGTCACCTCAAACTCAGGAAGACTGACTACAGTACACAATTAAATGTATTAAATGATCTACTCGGCCCAGAAACAGGATAGAGATAGCAGTGGTTTCCTCCTCGCAGTATGTAACGGAGATACCCATACAGCAAAAAAGGAAATACAATGTTACACAGTTGGCTAGCAAGGTCATGATTAAAGACTACTCACTAAACTCACAATCTAGTGCTTGATCTATAAGGATAGCTTCAGAAAATGAGTGCTGCTACCCGGGAGATGTGACGGGGAGCACACAAAGTATACAGAATGAATCAATGATATATTGCCACCTTTACAGTGATTGCACTGGGTGATATGCATTCAATTTATGGCTTAGAGTGTGTGGGAGCACACACAGAATTTCTATGTGAATGTTTTGTATTCTCCTTAAAGTTGATCCTTGCCAGTGCAAAAGTGGCCACAATTTTCATAACCAGACTAAGATTTGACCCCCTGATGAGTCAATGTGCCGCTTTTACACATACAGAGGTTGAATTAAATTGATCTGTTACTGTCATAGCTTTCATCAAACTAAAATTCATTTATTAAAACTACCTATAGCTTGTACTTCTTGTTTTTTTTTTCTTTCAATCATTGCTGTTTGGGGAGGATATTCGGTTTGAAAATGTTATTTTAACTTGTGGAAGATGAGATCTGTAGCCAAACTATCATAATGTTATTTCCTGTCCCTCACAAAGGCTGTCTGAATCAGCAGCTGGCATCAAACACGCCAAGAGGGAATTTACTTAAGAAATCACCCAATCCGGTGAACAGAAAGTGAAAATGTCTGACCCTGAAGTACACACAGTGATTGGATTTATTTAATTATTTAATACATAGATTTATTTAGTGTACTGAGCTTTAGAACGTCATCAAAGGACATCTGTAGGTGGTGTGGTGGTCAGCAACTTGTAAAAATGAAATGTCTCCTGAAAAAATTATCAATACATCAACCCCTAGACACCCTACCAAGCTTAAAACCTAAAAATGTGTAGCTTTTGCTACCAAGAGTTCACTGGATCCAGCAAATGCAACGCAAGACAATTCAATTTATTTGGCCAGAAAACACAAAACAAACAAACAAAAAAACCAAAGCAAGTTTGGGGTCACTTAAAAAAAAAAAAA
This sequence comes from Spea multiplicata, assembly GCA_009364415.1. Taxonomy (NCBI): domain Eukaryota; kingdom Metazoa; phylum Chordata; class Amphibia; order Anura; family Pelobatidae; genus Spea; species Spea multiplicata. The sequence goes on from VKOC01000001.1 coordinate 44,006,339, forward strand.
GAGTAAATTATGAAGATAACATCAAATGGATCAGAAACACAGCATAGACGTTGTTAACGTTGTAGACTATTGCAGCTGAGTTTTAACAGAATATCTTCATAGGTGTACAGAGGCCCTTTATCACTCCCATCACTCCTGTGTTCCAACGGCACGTTATGTTTGCTAATCCAAGTTTATGTTTAAAAGACTAATTGATCGTTAGAAAACTCTTTTACGATTATGTTACAGCTAGAAATGTCCCTTTTTCCCCCATGAAAACAGCCAAGTGACCCCAAATGTTTGATCGGTTGTGTATATATATATATATTTACTGTATGTATATATTATAAAGGTGTTTAAAAGATGCCGTTTCTCCAATGTGTACAGTGTAAGTTCACGGGCGGACACGGGGAACGGATTATCACACCGGTCCAATGTGCATCATAGCAATCAGGACCCTTTAACCCGTTACACAAGAGCTCTGCTAAGGCGAGTCGGTGCAGAGCAGAGGGAGAAAAATTTCCATTTTATAAAACGGGCCAAATTCTGGGGCACGAAGGTAAAACGAGGGGCTGTTCCTGGAAACGCAGAGCTGCTGGCTGTACACGGTGGCGTGTAATGTGTTTTTCACTGGGAGGGGGCGGGGTGGCTCTAGCTGAACACACAGATCCTGAACAAACCGGTTTCGTCTACTGTAATTGTGCTGCCAGAAGCTGTGTGCCCGAGCATCGCCCTCACCCAGCACCCAGCACCCAGAACATGCTGTCCTCATCAAGGCCATTGCTGATAAGCCGCTGTCTGTACTGTATTCACACACATTGTATCCGCATGAAACATTAACACACCGGGGAACGGCCTCTTCCGTCCCTCCTCATCTGGGGGGCTGATCTCATTGCTCCCCCTTAAGAGTAGTATGGGGGGGCCACTGGAGTTTTCCAGGAGCGGCAGGGGCCAAAGGGCACCACTTCACCCCCGACAATAAGCCAAATCATTGGGGATCGGGCTGCGGCATTTTCAGTGGCCGTTTATATTCATGAACATAGAATGTTTGTAAATATTCTGTACTTGGCCGACCTTAGCCGGGCGAGCGCCACGAACAGTTAAAGGGACCGCACGCACTGCCCTGCTGAAATGCCACCTTACGGTTACCGGGCCGGACACACGGATGGGGTATTGTGTGCAAAAACGCAAAACACAGCGGTCATTATGAATATACCCCCCACCCTCATTTAAACCCCCTCCCCTCCATCTGTACCCCGCACTGCAGAGCAGCATTCTGCTGCAGACGCTTCCGCTCCAGCCCAATGGGAGGAGCAACCAATGGGAAAAACAAGAGGGGGAAAGCGAGAGCTCTAACATTCAGCCAGCAGCATCCAGAGCAAACAGCGAGCCCCACCGAACCGAGACCGAGCCCCACCGAACCGAGACCGAGTCACCGAGTGCGCAGCACCGACAGCCGTCAACATGCTTCTCCGTCTGCTCCTAGTGATCGTGGGCTGTGATCTGCTGTCAGGGACCCCAGGTAAAGGAGCGGGGCAGAGACCTTCATTACCATTTAGGAGACATTAAAACGATTACTAAAAAAAAAAAAACTCTCGCCAGGGCAGCGATCATTTGGCGCTGCAGTGGGTAACGACCCCTAGCATGCTCAGCCTGCATTTTTGCTCGATGAGGATGCTGGGAGTTGCAGCCACATCAGCTCCGTTTCCGAAGGGTCAGACTTTCGTATGTTTCCGCTGCAGGCATTAAGCATGTTGCATGTTCTGTGTGCAGCCGCTTTGCTGTGCGGGTGTAAAGGCTCGTGTTAAGGCATGTGTGCTGTTATTTTTACATGTTTGCGAACATAATAGATGACGCCATATGATTTCATATTAACCCGTTCTTTACGGTGCGAGGCTCGGATCACGTGACCTTGTTTTTCTGGATGGCTTTGAGGGGTGGGCCATGTATGGATTCACACCCGTTTTTTTGTATTCGAGCCGTGATTGGGTTTCCTTGTCGTTGAGGTTACCTTCTCCAACTTCCCATTGGCTATCTCCGCACGCGATCACCCCAGCGAACTGGCAGACCTTTATGTTATTTGGCACTCCCTGTGTTGGAGAAACACACATGCATTATGTAACATTGTTATTGTATCTCGGGGTTGGAAGAGGTCACTCTGTGTTCACAAAGGGTGGATCATTGTGATCCTTTTTTCTTTATTCTTCTACAAACGCATTCCAATATAAAAATTCTCAAAAATATATAGATTTGTGTGTGAGATATAATACATTTTTACATATATATAACATCCTGGGGTGATCCAGCTTCTATGATCTACCATTAGAATATTTATAACCAACCCATTCACCCTGCCATCCACATAAATGCTTCTGCTGTTGCTGACCAAATATACCTTCCCAAGCTCCACACAAGCATTCCGCTCCATCACCTTATTCAACAAACTATTGTATAAGTGGGTCTCAAGGCGAGATTAAGTGTAAGAGACGGGGTGTGTGGAAGTCACATGAGGCTTTTATTGAAATGTCCCTCGCAAAAGGCAGTTGCTGTCTCAAGGGCAGTCCAAGTTGGGATATAAATAAAACCAGGGCCAGTCTGAGGCTGACTAAGCGGCCCTTGTGCATTAAGGCCAGTAGCCCGCTTAATGACAGGCCACAGTGCACGGCCACATTTATTCAGCCAGTGGCCGCACACTGCTGGAGCGGCAGCATCGGCCACCAAGATGGCAAGTCTATGCCTGAATGAAACAAAGACCGTTGGTGGTCTTTGGTCTAGTGGTTCTCAAGCTAGTTTTCAAAGGATCAGCTAGGAACTGACAACGAAGCAGCACCGTTGGTGAAAAACCATGTCCTTGTACAAGCTAGTGCAGTGGAAATAAATACAGGGTCTGAACTGTACAAAAGCAAACGGCAATAATATGCTAAATTGAGGTTTTTGTGAATAGACTTCAAGTGTTGGCTTTAGAATTGGAGAGCTTGAAGATAATCAGACAAGCGTGTCCATTCCAGAGGCCCTAAAAGCATGGGTTGTGAATTGGGTGCCCAATGAAATCAGATATGGTTAATGGCCCAGACGCTAGCGGTTCGGTATATGGTGAATTTGCTCAGCCTTTGCTTTTAATATATTGCTCTGTCTTGTTTTGTGTTGGGTCCTTACTCGAGATTTTCTTTCATGTTCCTGATGTTGCTTAAGAGTGATACAGTTGACCCCAGAGGAACTTCACCGCGATCTACGTCTGACAGTCTGTACATCATCTTCAGTCTGTACATCATCTTCTATTTTCAGCACCAGCCGAACAAAATCCAATGCAAACCTCAACACAATTTCCACATCACCAGGAAGAGTCATCGGAATCTATTTCGTTCTATAAAGAGCCAGTAGAAGCACGTGAAAAGCCCCAGGCAGCCCAGCCTGTGATCAGCATTAGTGAGAGGGTCCAAGTAAAACCTAGGGAGAAGAAGGATCTAGGGACACTAGGTAAGTCATCCACTGACCCGCAATACAATCGACAAGTTTGTATGCAGTAAAATTAGACACCTAATTACATATATTTTCAGTAATTCTCATGAAGCACATGCAATACCAACAGAAATGTTCTTCTCCAGCTTTTACGAATGGCACTGCATGCGGTAAACCAATGTGACACTTTTTTTTCTTCTCATTATAGGATATGTCTTGGGGATCCTCATGGTAGTCATAATCATAGCCATTGGTAGTGGCATTGTGGTCGGATACATATATAAAAGGTAAGTAATTGGATAGGGTCACATTATAAAGATATTATATCACATTATAAAGATAATTGATGGATTGTTAAAGAATCCCATAGAACGAGACAAACTATCCTTTCATTTTCTTCCCCTCTGATGTTATAGTAATTGACCCAGCTTATCTATCTTTATTTCTAAGCCCAACAGCACATACAACAAACTCATTCCAAAACATTGTCACCAAGTCCTAGGCTTTACACAGTGAGGCTCATTATAACTAAATCATGTGTCCTCCTCTCCTAGGGGAAGAGATCTTAAACAACAACATGAACAGGAGGTGGAGGAACGTCGTATCCAAAGGATAAACCTACCACTTTCTGCTTTTTTGAACCCTTCGTGCGACGTTGTCGATGAGAACAACATAGAGATTTCATCTAGTCATACAAATCAGGATGGAGCGGCACCCCTGATGAGCTGCACGGGGACGCCCGGGGCGTGAAGGACCACTAACACGCCAGCGAAAGATGTTACTTTTGACGTAGTGGTACATCACTACATATGATGGTATTGTCACACTAGTCATGGTGTGCCTTTGGAGGCCAAGAGAATGGAGGCAATGATTTATGAAGTTACCAGATTTTGTTTTTGTTTGTAATTTCTGATAAGAGACTTTGATGTTGCTATAGCCACAGCAGAGGATGAAATACGATTTTGCTCAGGTGAACAATACCATTGGTGATTCTAAGACTACAGGCTGTCTGGTTTTTCCTGTGCCCTGGTTCAGGAACACCAACATTTTCTGCAGGATGGGGTTCAAGAATATTGGCTGTTGGCGGTAGTTTGTTTCAGCCTCTAGCGCTTGCCTAAAATCACAACTAATGGGAGGCTGGTACACCATGTATGTTAAGGGCAATAATTCTGTACATAGGACTGGATAAGACTATATGTTTAAATGTTGTATGTCACTGCATATGCGCGTGTTAGCCAGGGCATGGTTTCAAAGCTTGCAGTGTCTACCCTCAGATAAGAACAATAGTTAACTAAAGGTTTATGTCATTTGTGTTTAAATGGACAGTTGAATGTACCTTTTGTAAGAAAAATCTGTTTATTTACTTTTTTTTACATGAGTGTTTTGTTTCTATAAATAAAACAATATCAGGCAGTGCCTGTTAAACCAGTGAAATGTAAAAAAAAATCACATGAATATGACAAACAGCTCATTGGGGGGGTCTAGATTATACGAAGGTGATGGTGAAATGTTCTACTGTCTTAGTGACACATCTGCTTACAACAAACCTGAAAAAGAGAGGTTCATCTCACCCGCAGGGCAGATAGCTGCCATATACCTCTACGGTTACAGCTACTGAAGTGCTCGTGAAACAGCTTCCTTGTATGCAGATTCATACATATCATAGGGGTGGTAAATTATTAAAAATGGTCTAAAGTTAAGAGAAAGGCACTAGAAAATTTAAGGTAATGTAGAAGGCAACATACACAGTAAGGGAAAAAAACATTTACAGTCAAATTCCAAAAAACAAAAACACAGTTATCTGAGATTGTCAATTCCAGTTTTCACCAAAAACATACACAGATAAGAACACTATAAAAATGTAGCTATCCCCCTGCAGCATATAGAGACCATGGGAAAAATAATGATCATCACAGAATAGCAAACTGCTTCCCAGTGACAAAAAGAATGCAAAAGGCACACTTTGCCACATTACACCCCTACGTCATTCAAGTGTACGTATTTCTTTGTAACCTTAAGAAAAAGTGCAACGTGTCTGACCCATGGAAGTGTTGTACAGAGACTCCTGCAACCAAACAATGCTTTGTGGAAGACTGATGTGTAACGTTGCACTCAAATGAAATGGGGATTTCATAACCAGTTTAGAGAGGGAGGGCTGTAGTATATTCGGAAGGTTTTCACATATAGAGGAGCTATAAGAAATCACCCTCTTAATCCTGGCACATGTAATAATCAGAGGAGTTTAACCACTCATACTTTTGGTCCCTAGCTGAATGTAAACTACAGCCGATTAACCTTTGTAATAATGTTGTGGCCAATGGATGCTGAACCCAAGAAGGGGCTTATTCTTCCTGAGGGAGCAAGTGAGAAAATAGGGGCTTTGATTCAAAGTGCAGGAAGAAAAACATGCAGAGATGGCTTCTCTCTGTAAAGTTGGAATGTCGATGGTGCCCTTCGCTCCTTAAGAATGATTGTTTTCCTGGGATACACCTTGATCATGCACGAGGCCATACTGCAGTCTGAAGTTCTGCTCCATATACTCCATCTCTGAAGGGAGAGGGATCCCCAGCTCTCCCAGGAATAGAGACAATGCTGTAAATGCATCATGCAGATAGGGAAAGTCAGGCCTGAAAAAAAGCAGATGTGGGGGGTTGAAACCGTGAGAAGAAACAGCATTGGAAAACTAGTAGAGATTACAGCGGCAAATATCAACATAAATACCTTCTATCGGGTTCAAGTTGGCAGCAGGATGTGGCCAGTGGGAAAAAGCCAGCAGGACAGTCCTTGGGCACAAACTTCTGCCAGAAGAGTTGGACATTCAGACCAAAATCCAATGTGCGTGGCAGACAATCAGGATCAGCATATACTTGTCCAATAATCTGCAGAGAAAGACAAGCGTAGGACAAGGTGTAGGATGCAGATCTTAGTATAAAAGGAGCATGCAGAGGTCTGCAATGACACAAATGCGATTTTCTAGGTAAAAGTCTTCATACCTCACACAGCACAATCCCAAATGAAAATACGTCCACCTTCTCATCGTAATGCTTTCCTGGTGGAGAAGATCAGGTTACCCCAAGACCAAGGAAAGACTTCCTCAAAATCATTGTTTCCAAACTAACCCCCCCCCACCCATCTGCCAACCCACCACAGAAAGGGTTACTTTCCATACCATTTAACATCTCAGGTGCCATCCAGTATGGATTCCCCACCACGGTGTAACGCTTCTTGCGGTCACTCTTGCGCAATGTTCGTTTTTTGGTGGGTGGGCGTTCTGGGGCAGGCCTTGGCTTCTCTTCAACAATAAGCCGCGATAGCCCAAAGTCTGCAACAACCACTGTGCCGTCCTTAAGAATGTAAATATTTAGAAAGTTGCAAGAAATTAATATATATTACCAATAAGATAAGTTGGAGGAGATTTAAAGAGAAAAAAGAATATTTGTGATATTACTGCAAAAAGCCTCATAAAATAGTAATTACCATTTATTTTTATGTGCCAATGTATTCTGTTTTTAAAGGCAGCCTTCAAGATTAGTATTAAAAGTTTTTACCTAGCCATTAAATTGACATCTATCATATGGCATGAAGACATCTGGTAGGCAGTTTATGATTTACTGAATATGTATTGTGTATTGGTGCTTTGAGAACAATATGATAATAAGGGGGATAGTTGTAAAGAGCATTTCGGCGTTACCATCTTTATTAGACAGTTGTGTGAATTGAGGTCTCTGTGGATGATGCTCACGGAGTGAAGATACGCCTGATGGGAAGAAACATTTATGGCATAAGTATCTACAATAAATACATATCTATATAAAAAAGCAGTACATACTAACTAAACTTACCATTCCACACGAAATGTCTTTAGCAAAAGAGACTTTCTGCTGCCAAGGACAATGATCCTTGAAGATACATGTGATGGGGAAAGAAAAGGTTTTATTGTCATTAAAACAGCTTTACTAATTGACCTTTTTACGCTCATCTTCCCACTGCATGACCTCAAAAACATTTGGCCTTTCTCTGGAGTTTGAGAGCATGGATTGACATGGCACCTTTAGAACTTTTAGCATATGTAATATGTCTCCAAAGATGGCATTAAGTGCACATACAATATCCTGCCCTGAACTTCCCTCTCCCTTGTCCTCAATCCACTCTTACAATGGCTGCCCAAATCAATAAGCAATACCGAAACTGAAAGAATAATATAAATGTCCTTAATTGCAATAATCCAGATGAAGGCAGAACAATCTATACAAGAAGTTAAGTTGGCTGATTTATTGGGTGTATATTCAGGACAAGTTTCGCACTGTATTTAAAACTGTACCGCTTCACACCAAGGGTGGTGGTTAGCTACAACTCCCTTCTGGTAGAGGTAATATTATATTAAACCTAAGGCTTTGACCTATTGGCAAAGCATTTTCAGCGCCAAAAATACATGCCCTTCCAAATGACTTTCACCACCAAAGCCACCCCTAGCGCTCTTACCCCTCTCAGGAAGTCTTTCAACGTTCCGCACTCAATGTACTCAGTCAGTAGGTTCAGCCTACGGTCCTTATACAGAACTCCAATAAAACGTAGCACATTGGGGTGATCCAGAGAGCGCATGACTTTCACCTGAGAAAAAAAAAAATGTAAAAAACGTCACCCATCATCACGCAAACTTTCTCCCTGCCACAAGGTACAAATAGTATGAAATCTGATAAAAGGTAAGCTGCATCTCAGAGTAGGAGATTCTGCGTACCTCAGTGAGGAACGTTTTCTGAGTCTGTTCATCGAATTGAATTAGTTCTTTCATCACCATCACCCTGCCTGTGGCCCTGTGTGTGACCTGCATATGCAAACAGTTGGCTAATTGAATCATAACATTAACGTGATCCACCCCATTCACCACCACTACCACCCCCCACAATCACCTTGATGGCTCGTCCAAAGAAGCCTTTGCCCAGTTCTTCTCCATGCAGTAGGTCAGATGGGCGGAAAATCTGCTGAGTTTGTCCAACAGCACAGCGGAGAGACTCTGAGCGATACACAGAGCGGGGGTCTTTGGGAGAGCATGGTCCCGGGGAACGGCTATTACTATTGCTCCGACTGCAGGAAAATAAGGCATAAGCTGGACCGAAACAAGGAGAGTCATTGATGGGGGAAAAAGATGGGAATAGCATTGTCAAGTAAAAGCAAGTAGGACTGTAAGGAAGTAGGATAAAGTATGAATTTAGTAACTTCAAGAGTACAGATGAGATATCGCATTTTAGCGCAGTAGGTGCCGGCTACAGCAGCAATGAGAACAGTTGTTAAAGGGGCAGCCATGCCGATTATTGTTCATGGAACAACAGTTGGGTAAAACTACTTTTGCTAGGACTGCAGAAAAAACAGGGGCACTGAAGTCAGAAAAAGCTCTTTGCTTAACAGGAGCCTGCTTCCTCGCAGTTGGCCTGTTACAGGCACCGAGTGCACCCACATACAGGCACTAGGAAGGCTCTCGTTTTCTCCCTAGCGGCTGGGTTCATGTGAGATCTCCGGGGCACCCTGCTGTGCCTTCAGAGGAAAAACACTGTACAAATAAAGGGAACGCTATGAGCTATTTCTAGTTTTTTTCCCCCCCATCATGACATGACTACTCGTTTTGAGGTAGAACCAAGACAACTTTGGCAAGAGATACTGAATAAAACATTGAACAAGAGCATATTTTATAAAAAAACGGCTGCAACAATGTTCAAGGAAGAGGATGAGTAATAGAGGACAAAATGAAGGATAGCAACACTGACATGAAGTCTGTACGAGGAGAATAATGAATAGAACCAGAATCAATGTAAAAGTGAAACTTGGTAGTTGTAAGGAAAGTACTAAAAATGACCGGATAGAGCTGCGTTTGATAGTGCCCTCTGAACAGGCCTTTCCATCTGTTGTGCACAAGGAAGGAGGTTTGGGGGGAGGGTTATCAGCAGGGGAAGTTGATGCTGGGTTGCGCTCTACCAGAAGCTGCAGGGTCTTATCTGGGCAGCAAAGCAGCTCATCAGCCTGAGGAAAACGAAGGGAGAGAAGGAATGAGGAGGGCCAGGCAGTTCGCCAAACAAGGGCCATCACAAAATATATTTATAACTGCACCCCATCATCAACATGATGAAGATTACAGACCTCGCTGGGGGGCAACGAGCTGACAGGAGCTCCATTAATCTCCAGAATACGGTCACCGAGGTGCAGTGTGCTCCGAACTTCGGGACTCACTCTGTAAGAGAAAGGTTCAAAGTTTCATGGCACGGTCAGGCCTGTCACCAGATAGAATACAGCCAACCCTTTTGCTTTCCACTTGGGACTGGATCGAGGACTTAACAACATTAACATCATTTAGGTGAAGCAAGAGAATAATTGAGAGGGGAACAGAAATATGAGTCACAATTTCTATAACTGTGTTGGGGAAGTGAAGATGGTCCACTCCACATTAGCACTACAAGGGTACAGACGGAATCCATACTCACTGTGTGACCTGCATGTCATCCACCGACACAGAGAAACCCCTTTTCCCTACAACATGCGGATGGATTTGCACGAGGGTGAGCGTGTGAACATGCTTTTCTTTTGCAGGTTCATTGCAAAGACCCTCAAATTGCGGTCGTAAGAGAAGCAGCTTGTGACATGGACCGCTGTAAAGGTGAAGCACAGGCAGTGACCAAAACACATTAATTGTGCCCAAAGGAGCGTGTGGTTACAGAACATCTCAAGTAAAGGGAGCGTATGTGTATCGTTGGTATCTCTCACCAGTAAAGTGCGGTGCCCTGCACCAGACAGAATGACTCTCCATCCTCAATCATTGCCTTGCAGCCAGAGCAGCAGAAGCATTCTGGGTGAAACTTGTATTGGCAGACAACCTGTGGGGAGAACACAGACCAATATATGCAAAGGGGGACCATTCAAAGCTCCGTGCACAAGCACAAACTAGGACAGAGAGAGGGAAAAGTAACGAGAAGCCTCCTGATGTTTAGGTGATAAGACCATTTTTAAAACTTTGCACCAAGAATACTTTTTATACCCAACGTCCTTTTATTTCTACAATGATTTGAAGCAGATTCAGCATCTTGTTTTGGCTGGCCAGCAGCCTGTTGTCTTAACATCATTACATTAATAATTATAAATGTAACAATTAACGTTCAATCACTTTGCTACACTACTTTAAGATTGTTGGGATGGGGCAGGCTTAGCTCTGGAAATATACAGAATAGGGCAAACTGTTTAACAAAGTTTTAAGGTGTTTCGGAGCAAATGCAGAAAATATGAAGTTTATGATGGTTTGTCGTTACCATCGCTGGTCCTGTGAGCTGCAGTTTGCAGCTGAGACATTGTTCTGCTTGTGAAACCCAGGGGTCCACTGGAGAGAGAAGCTCGGAATCACTGAGACAGAAGAAAACAGAACAAATGTAAATAATACAAAATGGAGATGGAAACAGGGTATTTTCTTGGGAATCAACCATAAAATCCCCTCAAATCACAGTGAACTTTTTTCTTCTTCTAATTATCATTGTGAAACTGGACATAGTTATTAATGGCATTAAGTGATATTGGGCTTTTGGAGAGAGTTCAAAAGGAGCTGCACAAAGAACAAAGGGGTTTATTCACTATTCAGTATGAAGGGTCAACACCACAAAGCTACTCCAGTAAGCAGTGCCGAACCGATCTTATAATGCATAATTGATATGCGAGTAGAAACTGAAGAAATCTAAATATACACGGCCAGCTAAGCTCTTCCTTCAACAGAAGCTCACTGGGGTTGGACCTTCAAAGCGTATAGTGAAGTAAAGAGGTTGAAACCGTATCTCTCCTGCCACCTCTACTTACCTCTGTGAATAGACCCCGAAGGTGGGTTAACATGCATACAGAGTTTGTTGGCAGATAAGAACCATTTGGCCCATGTAGTTTGCCTGTTTCCCCTCATTTAAAGACTCAGACCTTAAATTAGCCCTTGTTTTGCCTGTCCCATGCGTTTTTAACCCCTTAATGACAAAGCCTGTACATGTACGGGCTCAAAATGCATTGCTTTTCAATGGGTTTAGTGACCGCCCATTGTCCTTAAGTGGTTAAATCTCACACTTCGGCTGGGAGGTTTGTCCTCTTCATTTTAAAACAGCGTTCATTTTTACATAACACAAACTTTCCAGGCAGCTGCGTATTCACGTTGTTATAAAGATTCAGCTCAGTGTGGTGTCTGAGCAGGGAAAGGCACCCAAAATATTACACAACTCAAAGAGTCTCCCTGCTCGGTGTCGGCTTCTAATGCTGAGCGTCAAAAATTACGCCATCTTCCGGCGCTCAGCATTACAAGCCGGCACTGAGACCGAGCTAGAGGACTTGCAGAGGAGAGAGAGGGGTGCAGAGCGGGTACTGACAACTTGGTAAGTGAAAACCACTAGACGCCCCTCTCTCTTTCCTCCAAAAAAAAAGGGGGACTTGGGGTGGTAAAGTGCTGCCCCTTCAAAAGTGCCGCCTGGAGCAATTGCTCCACTCTGCTCCATGGTAGGGCCGGCACTGAGTGTAATCTCCATTCACAATCTCTGTATGTTACCGTACAAATGTATGAGCAATTTCTGCTTGAGATGTATAATAAGCCTGAAGAAGAGACCTACATCGCCCCAAAAACTCGCAATCTATTACACTTCAGTTGGTCAATGAAGGTATATCTACCAGCTTTGCTCTTTTGCTTTCTATGGCTAACGTGGTACAAATCTACACCTGTCTGCGCACACTAGCCTACAAGAGAATCTGGTACATCATTTGTGAATAAAGGAGGCAGGAGAAACATTCGGTTTAAACGTAACATTTTATACGATTTAAAATATCAAATTTGACTCGTGTGTGATTACAAAGCATTGAGGTGTAAGAATTCTTACCAGGAATCACTCGCCCTCATCTAGGCATTCTGAGATAACCCCGCTGCTGAGAAATCTTTCGGCTCAAGCTGAAAGCAAATATTCACGTATTAAAGAAGAGGCGGCAATATGTAGCAACTACGGCACAAAGTCCCTAAGAATGACTGGCAAACATAGCTTTAAATGTTATATTAGCGGCAATTACTACATTCAGGAATTGCACATGAATAAATGATATTGCTGAAGGCTGATACAGATAACTGTATACCACCTTGGAGTCTATGAACTCAAGTAAGACTTGGCAGGAGAGTTGTGGTTCGCTATCTATTAAGAAGGGACAACCTTGGCAGGTTCTTCCAGCTAGAATAATGTATCATTTAATGGATTAGCAGACTTGCTGATTTAACTATCCATTATACAGAGCCAACCAAGCTCTTCATACAGCAGAAGCATATTGGGAACGGGCCTTCATAATGTATAGCGAAGTCACCATGTACCATTTAACTCTCCTAGCGATGCTCCTTTTAGTAAATAAACCCCATTATGAGGCACAGACATAACATACTATGCATGTAATGCTTGAGATTCCATCCCATTGCTACAACGCTAAACAAATCAATGTCCGCAGTTACTATGTAGTAAGATGAGATCAGGTACCCAAGCGTGCTCTGCGATTGGCTGATCCATGCCATATGATACTTCTTTATGCTGGAAGGTAGGATTATTACAGAGCAGTAATGCGAGAAGTTTTTTCACAATAGAATACTTATGCCGATCCCATCCATTACAAAGGAAAACCTAGTTACAAGGAACGCATTAAAGATATTGCCAGCTAGACCACTAAATTTTCATTAAAATTAACAAACGCAGCGAGGATTGTGAGCGTCAACAAATGTGGCAACTTCAGCTGGGTATCTGGGTCATACCGGGGCAAATACAGAATATCCTCGGGCAGACTGCTGCCACTTTAATCAATATTACGTATGTGCGCCACCTAAGAACCTATCCCTGCCCCGAGGCATGAAATGCCAACAGTCTTATAAAGTGTATTTTTAATTGAATTTAAAAACCCATCACCTGTTTGAGATATATGAATACAGCGCTCTGTATTTTCCATTAGTCCTGTATAAACGGTGACAGTAAGTGAAAGGGATACAATATCTGCTTGTAGACTCTTTCTCCATTTCTAGGATCCAGCACTGTCCTAAACACTACTGTGTAACCCATCTATCTCTTCCACCCACCACTACACATAAGCCGTTCCACCGACATCCAACACAAGACAGACTAAAGACTATTGTCTGGGCTTTCGCTTATATGCCTTAAAAATAAAGCAGATTCCCCAGATATCTCACTAGACACCTCTGACCACGACGATAAGACCCTTCAAAAAAAGGCTTCATCTCTGATCTACTCCCCGCTTTTGTTTTCCCCGACTTCTTTTGTGTTGCTTCCTGTTTGTGGAATTCCTTGCTGTACTCCAGAAAGCCCTCCTCTGACTTCACAGCTTCGTGTACTCCCTCCACACCCACCTATCCGACAAAGCCTCAAACACCGACGCAACGCCTGACACAGAGAGGGAGAGCGGGTTCCCGGAGAGGATAGAGTTAATCAATTGCTCAATAGCCCCCTTAGCACAACCCAACGCACATTCTAACTGTTCCCAACATTCAGCAGACACAGCCCCCTCCGATAATGTGCGGGATATACGGATAGAGGAGCTCTGTGAATAAAGTGTAACACCAGGGCTATTTGTGTTCAACATGCATTCAGCACACACCTAGTAACAGAAAACTCATGAACAGCACTATGTACACAACCGAGTGTGCTGGGGCTGACACACACACACACACATATATATATATATATATATATATATATATATATATATCCCTCCCTTACCCAACTCCCCATTGCTAGACTACACATTTATACATTATACATTGCATTTAACAGACGACACTCCCCACCTCTATACGGTAAATGAAATGATTATATATATACACATTACACTAAGTATATACACCGCTCCCACCCCCCTATGCACAGTGGGCCCTGCGAACCCCAGAGCATCGCAGCTCCCAGGATGCCCTAGGACTTAGTCACGTGCCCATCCCTACCGAGCGCTCGGTGATCCCCGGGCCGCTCCCGCTTCACTAGCGATGCGGGTGATGTCATCCGAAGACATCAAAATACGGATACCGGTGTGGTTCAAACGCTACCTGGCTGCATGACACAACCCATTTCCCCTAATTGTTCCCCGCCTATTTGTCGACGCCTCACACCTAGTTCCCGCCTACGTGGGGGGAGTTGTTCTCCTGCACCGTGAACTGTGCTCGGTCGATAGGACGCCTGGCGGCCGGGCCGGTGTAGGCTGCGTTACCAATCAATTCATACGGGCGTCAAATAAAAGAATACGCTTAGAAGAATGTTCCTCCATAATGGCACTTTGTATAGAGAGCATGTCACCTAAACGCGGTGCTGGCAGTTCCCATTGCATACATACTATATATAATAGATACACACATATATTATATATATATATATATATACGGTATATACCTATATATCTAGGTCACATGTTATCTAACACCCTGTGTTCCATCTGTGAGCTTTACCTGCAAGTATTGAAACAAACATGGCTGCAGCAGGATGTGCACATGAGGGAACGGCGTTCTCAGTCTGGTATATATCTGTTAACATACACGATATAATTAAGTACTCGTCCATATAGCACCACCATATACAGCAGCGCTGCTGTACAATTGGCAAGCTGGACATCGCAAGCAGTAATAGTAAAATCTCAAATAGTACAATACACTCCATGTACCCAGGTGGCCCCTGCGAGGGCGTAAAAAAACACATGCAGCTGCGAATATTCTGCCGGCAGCCACATTAACACCGCTTGGGGGCAGCTCGCCGTAGGGCGCCAGGGTCACCGAGTCATCCCCGGTGCGAGTGTGTGGATTTCTGTTTAGTGTGTCAGCTTGTGTTAGTGTCTGGGTGCATTTTAGTGTTGAATTTCTAGTTGTGTTAATGTGTTTGAGCATGTTAGTGTGGGTTTCTATGTTAAGCGTGTGTGCATTTGTTGCGTGCCTAGGTGTCTGTGTGTTAGCATGTTGATGTGTGCGTGTTTTGTGAGTGGCCCTGGATTTGCCCCTGAAAATGTATCCCTGTATATTATACATGAAAGTTTTCAAGCGCTTCTCGCCTGTTTGCAGATCGCATTAAGGTGCGCTTGAATTACACACGCAATAATTGAATGAACCTCACAAAACACTTGTCTGTAGATACCTGCTGATCAGAAAGTCAGGGAGGGCTATTACAGCGAAGCACGCACAACATGCACGTTTCTATTCAAAGGTTGATTAGTGTGTGGCAGACATTTACGGGATTACTTACTTTTACAGTTCATTCATTTAATAATGAAAATTTGCTTTTGTCTCTGCCTGTTTTTGCCCAGCCAGCGCAATTATTTCTACATGTTGGATTAACAAACAAAAGTACCAGTTTGTGAAGAACTCTTCATTCCTGCCAGAACCAGCATCCATTTAAACGTGATAACCAACTTTAGCTTCTTCAATAGAAGCCAGTTATTATACCAAAACCCCAAAGGGTCTCCCCATTGTCGGAAGGGGCTCCCAAATGATGAAATGTGATGGCTCTCAGTGCAAGTGCCTTTTACACCTAACTGCTGCTTAGGTACCAAAAAACTGATCAGGAACCCTCTGTTCCTGGAACAGTTTGGCTGGCCCTTTATAATGCATAGTTAAATAGGGAGCATTTTCACCATCCACTAAATTATGCATTGTTTGGGATAGATCAGCCTTTCTTGCAGGAGAACCCTGACAGTGCTGATCCTTTCACAACGAAGCAGCAACCTCTCCCTTTAGTGAATAAACCCCTGTTTTTCCACACACACACATAGCTCAAAGAAAACATCCTCTATAATGAAGTGCCTACATACAAGTTCAGACAGGCAAGTATTTCCATTTAAAAAGTACAATTTAATTATTGTAAATCTCATAAAATTGAGGAATCATCACTGTTCCACGCCCAGGTCACACTTAGCGGAGGGTACAAGAGACCCCCCCCCATAAGCACCCCTTCCTCCACACGACCCAAGATTTTCATTTTAATTGTCACTGGATTCTGTGTTCTAACACTGCTTTCCCTAGTGTGACTAGCACTCGTGGGCTGCGCTCCTCAATATTCTCCCCTGGAAAAGTCTGCAGCATTGTCCTTTACTTCAAGCCCGAGCTTTATCGTAAACTGCCCTTAATATTAAGTACTTAACGCAGTTTTCTCACGGCATCCTGCAGTTTCTTTTCCTGTTGCCCTCAATGCAGCACTTTTTACACTGCTTTCCACCTGGATCGTCCTTTGCTCTTTGGCATCCAGTCATTGTGCCTTTTGCTCCAAATTCATGATTCATTGTCCATGCATCTGATGTTCTCTCTCTGTCCCAGCCACATCTCACCAAAATATATTGCTTCCCCCTATGTTCTTTCTCTCCCACCATATCCCATGCTGTTACGCTACAAGCTCCCTCCCGTACATCTCGATCAGACACAATAATACTTTTTTTTCCCCTCAGCTCTCCAAACATCAGTGTACCCCTTTCTTTTGTTATATAAACCGCGCCGAACAGCAGAACTTTGACTGCAATGCAACAAGAAAGGTCAGAATCCAGGATATGATGGTGCAAGGGCAGGAGTCCAACTTGTGAAGAGATCCAGTCCGTAATGCAGTTCACAGGGAGATGGCTTCAAGCAATCAGCAGCCAGAACATAATGACCAAGGCAACGAAGAGAAAGAGGCGAGAAAGGAACTGCTCATCCACGTATTGAGGAGTTCCGGGGACTGCTAAGAGATAACATACAATTAGTAAACAGAAGGAGGCTTATCTGAGCAATAAAGATATGTCATAGATCATCATCTCCAATAGAAAAAAATAAGCAGATAGATCAAGGACAAAGCAAATATTAGAAGCGGAAAGGGAAACGCACAGGCATACAAGTGTATGAGGACAAGGAGAGAGAATACATCTACGGGGAAGAAAGCATTACAGTGAAGCTACATAAAGGCACAGGTAATGCAAACAAAGTATTAATAGCATTTTTAGATGTATAGTATCAATATTAAAAAATACTAACACTTTTAAACTAATATTTAATAAGTTTAAATTATTACCTTTTTTGATGGGGGGAAAAAAGTTTTTCTATGAAAGTGTCTTGAATTTCCTAATTTCCTGGAAGATTACTTTAATTATTTTAATGATATTAATTTTAATGGTATTATCATTAATTATTATTAATCAGCAGGTCCTACTCCTCGTGAATAGGTCCTTGCGTTCGTTGAGAATGCGAGGCATCCACCCATCATGGAAGTCTCCTGTGATCTTGCATGGCTAACGGCATGGGTTGGGTTAAATGATGGCTTCGGGTGCAGTTTATGGTGATCCAGCCTGCCGCTAAATAACTTATTTTCTTTTTTCACTTTACCGAGGCTGCTGATTGGTTGCCGCTACTGTCTTCATGTCCGATGCCGTCATGACGGCATGGAAAGTCATGAAGGTTTTACTGGGTTAATATTATGAGCGATAGTGAATGAGCATGAGGCATTATAGAAGACCAGACACCAAGCGCTCCACACAAAAACAACAACAAAAAAGACAGATGAACAGCAGCTAGAGACAGACAGAAACGAACATAATGAGTTGTCTTATAGACAGATCTTTTTTAATTTTGAAAAAACATACCTGGCGGTGGACGGCCATCATTGATATTAAATGCCGTGGCAAATATCCCGAATGGAAATGCCCCGATACCAAAGGACATCTGGAACCCTCCATCTCCAAATCCAAAACCCTGGAAACCCTGCACAAAACAAGAAGATTCCATAATCAAACTATTAAACGGGGGACAATATTGGCATTTATAGATTAGTGTTTATAGAGAGGGGTGAACCCGGCGTATAAAACAGGAAATTGGCGATCAAATGTTTCTAATTATAAAATGAATGGCAGGAAGCATTGTCCCAGTCAACTTGTTAGCGGTGTAATTAGTACATCCCAAGGGCAGCTTGTTACGTGATAATTTGCAAGTCCCGGGGGGCTTTTGCAGAATTTCAGGTGCGGAGCAATCATTTCATCATGTGACTCAGACACGCTGTAACAGTGCCACCTGCACTCACCCCTCTGTTTTCTGGCTCTGGTCTTTGCCCTTGAGGCCTCGGTGGAGTCTTCTCTCTGTTACATGAGAAGAGGTGTGTAATATTATACAGTGTCAACAGCATATGTTACAACAAAGCCGATCATGGAATTCAAATAAAAATCATTAAACCATTACAGCCCTATATCTCTCACCTGGGGTCTTCCTGTCCGGTGCTTCCTCTCCCATACAGGGGGATGACTTTATCACGACTGATCCCCGCTTTGCAGACTGGACAAACTTGGCGGTTGGGTCGTGTTTCCAGCCACTGAGAAAGAAGCATTTTATTGATTGATTTATATAGTGCTATCATTTTCTGCAGTTCTGTACAATGTGAAAAGTATATTTATGCCCATTTGTCTAACTATACCGCACGTAAATAAAAACCACAATTGACCAGGTAGTGCTTATAACAAAAGACAGCTTCTACAGAGAAAGTAAAGTATATGAAGATAAAGTGCATGCGCATCCACAGAGAGAGAAACTACAAAGCACAAGACAGATCGCTCCAAGCACACAGTGCAGCCAATAAAAGGACCAATATCCCCAGCTATTCATAGACAGCCATTCCGAATATAATATCCAGACATGGCGTATTTACCACTCGCTTAAATAAGTGCAGAAATATGCATAAAGTCTATATTATTGATACAACTCACCTGGTGCAAACATGGCCAGCTACAGGGGAGACGGAGCAATTGCGAGGAGAGAAAAAAAAAAATTAGGAAAATCATTGTAATGTATATTATATAAATCACAACTAATATCTACTTTAACTACACCTCCTCTCAGGATGTGCACATATATGCAAAAAAAACCCCAAACTTCCTGCCTTAAACCTTTAATCCCTAATTTCCCTGACATATCCGCTCACTGAATACTTACCAGAACAGGTGGCCACAAAGGCTAATCACGGCATCCTTAGCGGTATCAAGACATATGTTGCACTCAAAAGTGCTGTCCTGGCTGGCGCCCTCGCCGTTGCTGCTGCCACTTGCTCCGCCGGGGCTGGAGTTCTCCGCAGATGCAGAGGGAGCTGGTCCTGCACTTGCCATTTTAGCCAGGGGGTCCGCAGGAAAAAAAGAGAATTGAGTCCAAACTAAAGACCTGCCAGATAGATGAAAAAGTAACATAAGCAGCAGAAATAACGATAATGATAGAAAAATGTAAAATGATATAATCGCAGCCCAAACTTACCTACTGCTGCTCAGCAAGTGCTCTCGTGAAGCTGCATCTGCTGCAGTAACCGTATGTTAGTGTCTCTAGAAGAGTAGGCTGAGCTTTTTGAGCAAGTTGCTTTTTCACTCTGTTACATCATATCCCCATAGAGTAAACCGCTGACAGGTGGGAAAGGAACCTGCAATGACGCACATAGCCCAACCTTAATGGGGTCTGTTACACCATGACTCCTTGCATGTATGGAGAAGAGAATGGGGGATAATGGAAGAGGAAAGGATATAGAAATGGGTAGGATCACACAGCAGCGCCAGAACGAAAGAAACCTGAGAGGCAACACGTCCCTACAGTGCAAATAATCATATTTACCTGTCTGCAATGGCCCCCCCTGGGTGCACATCTTACCCGTCTAATCCCCTTCCCATAGGGACAGCTATACCTTACAGCTGGTAATGCCTGCCCAAGGTCAGTAACACATTCACATATAGGCAAGAACTGAGAATACTGGTTAGGCGAGTCAAATATACAATATCAGGCAGCGCGTCTAATACTGTCCACGTCACAATAAACTCGGTTCATGTCAGAGCAATCTAGACGCGGGATAACGCTTACTACACAATCCTAAACACGTGCAGACACGAGATGGTATATAAACGCTGTACGTTTACACACAACACAGACTGTAGAAAAACGGCACACCCCCGGCCCCAGGAATCCAAGTCTACCCGATTTCTACAGCCTCAAAATGCATATTTTTTATGAAACAGACAAAACGTACGCTATAAAAAAAATAAATAAATAAAAAAAATGGCAACTTTGCACTTGAATTTAGTTTGGAAAAAGTCGGCATCAAGTTACACTAGCAAATGATTAAACGGCATATTTTTACGGCAGAAATGCA
This sequence comes from Spea multiplicata, assembly GCA_009364415.1. Classification (NCBI taxonomy): domain Eukaryota; kingdom Metazoa; phylum Chordata; class Amphibia; order Anura; family Pelobatidae; genus Spea; species Spea multiplicata. Next base: position 44,026,921 of record VKOC01000001.1, read on the forward strand.
AAGCGTTTCTAAAACGCTTATCTTTTATTTATACAGCGCCAACAATTTGCCCAGCGCTTCTTATTCAGAGGGTCTGCCAAGACCGGGTCCGACAGACTCGGATTAAGTGACGTATTCGATAGAGAAGCCCCGCGTACAACTTCATAATCTAGGAATAACAAATATATTACTAACTATCCTTAATATAATTATTCTAACCGACAGAAGAATAGCTCAATAGCAAATATTCAAAAAAAAGCCAACATATATTATTTATTGTTTTATATAGCGCCATCATATTCCACAGCGCTGTACAACGGGCACACAGGACATAACAAATAGTATATAACATAGTGTAAACTCTGCGGGGTGTAGATACACACCTTTAGAACCCCAATCAAAATGTCTGGACTACTGTACCTATATTACCTGACTGTAAAGCACCAAGTACACCGGTTAACACTTATATACAATATACATATAGCTACATACTAGACAAGATTGTTGACGTTGGAAATGTGTTACGCAATTCCGTATCATGGCGTCACTTAATGAAGTGCAATTAATTAGCTCCATGCATTGGATTATATACCGTATGTCAGCCAAGGGTGTTACATAAGTGCCGATTACCACAGACGTGTACTCAGCGCGACACACGTCCAGGCCGCGGAGAGGATGGGATTTACAAAGAACAACTTTTAGAAGGAAGCTGTAGAGAAACGGGTATTAAACGCAAAGTGTACGTCCTCCCCGGCTATCATAACCTGCCCGGGGTGAACTTTGGACAGGGTGGATCCGGTACGTCTGCTCGGTGTCAGCGGACAGCTACGTACGCGACACTTTGCCTTATCGCCCTAAGTTTCACTGGAGGGGTGTGATCGCCGCAGACTTCCCTTACCGCTCACCTTCCACTTGCCGTTCTTCACCATAACCAGCTGTACGGACCTCGGTAAGCCTAATGCCCCTCAACGTCACGTCCGGCCGTGGAAAGAACTACAAGCACCATGATGCTCCACGCCTCTAGCACATGACTCCCCCGCAACATGGCGGCGCCCAAGAAAACCTCGCCAGACTCGGACTCCGACAGCAGCGATGAGGATTTAGAGCGTTTCCGCGAGGCAGCATGGGAGCCACCGGGTGAGGAGCATGAGATATCGTTAATTGGGGTGACTGAGGATTCGGGTTTATAGCGTGAGGGCATTTGACAATAATAGTAAACCCTGAAACCATAGTGAAGCCTTGCAATAAGACTACACGCCTTGTATATTACCGTTAATGGATTGTGTACCACACGGCTAAAATGTCTAATTATTTACGAGTTACTTTTTAGTAAAATACTTGGAAAGCAGTTTATATAAAATCCATTTTTTGCCGGAGTATACTGTCTGCTAAACAAATAAGTCTAAAGTGGACAGGAGCAGAAAAGAGAACTTCCCCTATGTGGACACTTAGAGCCATGCAGCCATGCAGCCATGCAGCCATGCAGCCATGCAGGGGGGTATTTTGATTGCACCCAGATTTGGCCACGGCATGGGTGTGCATGAGAATTTGCACTGTGTAGCCGGGGCCCAGTTTTTTTATTTTTATTTAAATACACTTGCACCAAGCACTTCTGTCCCCTCTTGCACTTTTATTTTTCCCCTTACTGGCCTCGGCCATCGTGGCATGATTTGTGCCAATCATTTGTGATTGGCACAAATGTATCATCTGGAGGAACCTCCCTGGTGTGAATATTGCCCTGGGGCACCCAACTTAACCAAGCAACATGTGCCACATTTGCCCTCAAACAACATGCAAGTGCCACGTTTGCCCAAAGCAGCTTATCAGTGCCGCCCCCAAACAGCCTATGCCATATTTGCTCCAACTTGTCAGTGCCCCAATACAGTGCCATCTTTGCCTCTCCCTCCAACATACACTGTGGCACACGTATGTAAACAGACAAATTTACACATGCTAACATGCCCTAATACACCCGCGCTTGCATGCACGCCCTAATACACCCGCGCTTGCATGCATGCCCTTATACACATATACATAGACATGTATGGTTGCGTGTCACATAATGCAGGTAGCGCTTTACATGACCTAGTAAGCAGCATGTGCTATATATATACGGCTATTGTGGTCACATTAGATCCAAGGTGAAACATCTTCTGTGTGGCATATAGAAGCTTGTGAGGGATTGAGCTATATCTATAATAAAGCCACTGATGTATCATCACATATTAGATTGATGTTGGGGTGTGTTTTCTTTAAACTTTGATATGTCTTTCATATTTCTAAAGTTTCTTTTTTGACCATGCTTTTTATGTTTTGATTATTTCATTCAATTTTATAGTGCAGTTTAAATATTAACCACGAGGTATAAGGAATTGAGTCATAATGGACATGTTGCTTTTTGTTACAGGTATTAAGTCATTTCAACATCAGCAGGATGCTGTTGCTCCAGCTATACCTAGTCTTCGGTAAGTGGTATAGTTTAGACTTTAGAATGGAGATAATTGTTGTATACGTGCTTTAAACGTTGATTTCTCTTCAGTGTTCAGGCTGACTGCCATGATCATGATGGGAATGAGCTGCAGACCACGCCTGAATTTCGATCACATGTAGCCAAAAAACTTACTGCCATCCTGGACAGGTAAGCCTATGCATTGGGTTTTTCCTAGGCCAGGGGTGTGTTCCAAGGTATACTTTTGTGTACAGTTCATCCTATTATTATTACTAATCTTCTTTTAGCTCCATCAAAGAAATCTCAGCGACCACTATGCTTCAAAATAAGTCTGTAACAGTTACTGACGAGGATGATGGTGAGTGTAACAATGATAAGTACAAGTTGTTTATAATCCCACCCTGTTTGGTAATAGGTAACATTTTCCACATCCACAAATATTCTGTCTAAATAGGATAAGTTAATTGCCACAGCATTGTGCTTCTTTGGGGTCTATTCACTAAAGGGAGAGGTGTCAGGAGAGTTGTGGTTTCAACTCCCTCCTCTCACTATTCATTATAAAGGCTCAATGCTAGCAAGTTTCTGGGTGAGAAAAGTTTGAAGATCTCTTACTGATTTTGCTCAGCAGAAGTTTCTTGATGATAGGTCTTCATAATCTATTGTGAAGTCAAGGAGCTGAAACTTCCTCTTGTCATGTCAACTATTTACCCTCTTTTAGTGAATAAATCCCCGTCTTCCTACGTAAAAAAACAAATTCAGCCATCTTTATGCATACCGTACACAGCGATAACATGAAAATAAGGGGAATAAGCATTGGCACCTTTATATATAATTTCTGTTTGGGGGTATTTTCCTTCAAAAAATATAAACACGGTTGTTTTTTTGCTTCTCTGTACAAATTGTGTCGCAAAAATATAAAATGTCAACTGGAAGGTGTATGCAATACTCCTGGAGGCATTCTGTTAAAAGGGGCTTTCCATCTATCATATGCACTTTAATGCATTTGCCCCTTTCCTCACCCTCGGCTAAATGCTGTGCAGGAGATGTTTGGCATGTGATATACTAATTTCCTGTCAGCTCTACAGCTGCATGCAGGGGACTGTGCACATGCATAGAGTCCTCCCATTGATTGCCGTAAGAACATTTTCCTGTCACTGATTGGCTGCTTCAAGCAGCCAATGGGTGGCAAGAATTGTCCGACCATTGAGAAGAAGTGCTTGCAGCAGAACTGCAATTTCCAGGTCAGGTAAGTGCTTTATTAATATTTAGGAAGAGCACGTTCTTCTATAGTGGGGTGTCAGGAACATTAATATGTTCCTTTAACAAGAATCAAAGTGTCAATGTGTTCTGTGATGCATGAGAAATAAGCAGACATTAAAAAAATACATAGAATACATACACTGTCAGGACCTCAGATGTCTCTTATTCAGATTGAATCTTTGTGGCCATCATCAACCACTTCTGTCACGGAAGCCTCCATCACTGGGGCTACTGGAGAGGCCTGACTGCCAATCTCCTCCCTATTGACTATGGGCCCTGACTTTGTAAAGACTTCTTTGGCTACCCCCCCCCCAGCTGTATCATCTCATCACTTGCTGAGGGGATTATCTGCAGCAGACAGCCAGGATCTGCAAGCAGGGAGTGACCACCATTGTTTTAGTTTAATATCAGACCCCTCCACCCCATGGTGCATTATTATGTTGACATTTACCTCGGCCATCCCTGGAACTGATTTGAGCCAGTAATAGATAGTGGAGGTTGGGACCCTATTGTACTGTTAAAGGGGGCGGTTTGTTACCCAATATCTTGTTTTATGTAAATATGTGTTTTGCTGGATATATCCAGCCCTGTGTGTGAGAAATAAATCAGTCTTCGTTTTGGTTTTACCCTATACAATCTCGGCGAGTGACTGGGAAACTGGGGAAAGAGTGTTTTCCCAGGCTAAGGGAGCACAAATCAGCGGAGGTAGTCGGTCGGACTATCCAGCTCCGTGATAACTTCATTGTACAACTTAGCCTGTGGCTGGTGAGCACATTTTCACAATGTCTGTAACAAGGAGACTGCTGACTAAATCCCTGTTTTCCAGTATTCACAATACTGCAATGCTTTTAATTGTAGTATAGCATAAAAAGACATCTGAGCCCATGCAATTTATACAGAAATCGACACCCCTGAGAAGTTAGTTTAATGACTCCTTCAATCTCCTTCTCAGTAAACCTTAGTAAGGATAATAAAGAAAAGCATGGTAGTGTGTGTCCATTTGCACACTTCGCCTTACTCTCCTGAAAGAATCCAAACAGTCAGCGGAGGACACGTGAACACCACAGAGGAGGACTCAGTCTCAGTCACCAGTTATATTTAGCTGCTGAATATCATGATCTCTGGTCACCCAGTGGAAAATTATAGCCAAAATAAGCTTAGGCATCTCACAAAAGATACCACTCGCCTTTTAACTGTAGTTCAAATCCAACATATAATCACAATTTGTGCTGAAAGTCTAATATTCCATTTTCATACCACCACCACTTTAGTGTAGACATCTCATTATCTCTCATTCATCACCCAAATGTATTGCACATTCGCAGTGATTTCTTTTTTTTTTTTCTCGCAATGCACCAATGGTGACTTTTACGCACCATGCGCCTTGGCACTCGGTGACCCCGTTCTGTATCTTTGCGTGGTCTTTTGGCTTCATGCCCGAGTTGCTGCTGTTCCTAAACGCTTCCACTTTCCAATTATACCACCTACCGTGGAATATCTCACAAACTGATTTATTGCAATGGTGGCATCTTATCACAATACCACTCTTCAATTCACAGCTCTTCAGAACAACCCATTTTTATCACAAAATGTTTGTAAATGCAGACTGCGTGGCTAGGTACTTGATTCTATACACCAGTGGTAAAGGGTCTGATTGATACACCTGAGTTCAATAATTAAGAGGTTTGTCCTAATACTTTTGTTCATATAATGTGCATATATATACTTGTTTGCCTTAGGTATGGATGTTCACCCTCTCCAGTGTAGGTACTGTTTCCCCTTTGTTGGGGGTGAGAAGGAGATATCATTTATTTCTCTTATATTTTTTAGGCTTCCGTCTGTTCTGTACATCTGTGCCCGGGGACATGGGCACTGTGACGCCGGCCACAAATTCCAGGCGCAAAATGGTTTCATCTAGCAGGTAAGGTGGATGGAACCTACCCTAAGCGATCATATTCATGGCAGACAACCCATCTTTTGAGTAAAAAAAAAGATATCCTATAGTTTATCAGCAGTGGTGCCCAATATTACGCATCTCACCCTCATTGTATATGAACAATGCCCACACCATACCATTCTTGTCTTCCCTGTATTCTCTATATTCATTTATGTTTGAGCACATTTATTGCAATGCCTCAATCGAGATGTGGTTACCATTCTGCATGTATATGTATCTTGATTGTGGATTTTTTTGTATAAAGCATTGTAGTGGAAAGGCCCACTCAAGAGAAACATAAATAAAATACTTCTTTTTAAGAAATGTTTGTGTGTATTATTGCTGTGCTTGAGTTTGGACACTTGGGGTTATTTCAGCCTAACTCATGTAATTGTACTACTATTTTATTTCTGTCCTTTTCACAGTGAGGATAGCGAAGAGGAGGAGCGGAGGTGCCGTGAAGCAGCGGTGTCAGGCACTGACATCTTAAGAAACAGTGCATTGCAGCAGGTGCATTTGACAACCTCAGACAGCACTGACAGCAGCCAGCCATGTACAAAAAAACATAAGAAGAAGAAACAAAAGAAAGATGACCATGAGGAGGGAGAAAAGGACAGCTTAGGGACCACAATTCAGGCAGAGCCAGAGAGTAATGGACAAAGGATGAAGAAGAAGAAGAAAAAGACAAAAGAAATACTTGGGGAGGAAGAGGCACAAAACATAGAAGAGAACAGACTTCAAATAGAGACAGAGAGCAATGGACACAGTTCGAAAAAGAAGAAGAAGAAGAAAAAGCAGAAAGCAGATATGTAACATTACACTGGGCTTCAAAGCAAGTTGGCGGAACCTGGAAATCTTTGGAGAACTCGCCCTCAATTTCAGAACTGGTCTGGGAGACAATGTAGTGAACCATAAATTCAGATTTTTTTTATATTATATCCAAATCAATAGAAAGCATCACATTAGTTAAAATATCCACAATATCAAAGTGTCCCGTCTTTGCATGGCAGCATTGGCTCCATGTGTCCTGTCATATTGCGACAGGGGTTGCTCCAGGAGTTCTGCCCATCCAGGTTAACTCCTATATGTTGATACCATCTTAGTATTAGGTAATATAATAATGTAGTGAGTAATGTCCCTTTATAAAAAACAAATGTCCAGCGGAGTTTCTTCCATTGAGTCCAGATAGCAGTGGCAATTAGAACACAAGTGTGGTTCATGGAGGCCACCGGTGTCATTGCGAGGAAGATGCCATCTGTGTGGAAATAAAACTGTCGATGGAGCCATGTGAGGGGGACAGGAGGTGACCGTGACTCTCGGGGGTACTTGCATTCTGGTAATGTACCATGTTAGCAGAGGACACTGCATGGGAAAGAATATTGCATTATTCAAAATGCCTTCCACAGTAACAACTAGTGATCCAATCCCAATAAAATAAGCATGCATATTTTAAATATTGTGTATCTAAGGTTAGTTATTTATCCTGACCCACAAAGGATGATAGAGCTACTCATATTCTTTAGTGATTAGGTCTTGTGTTTAGTGATAAATTAATAAAATATAAATGAAGCAATCAGGGTAGAATAGCACCAGCTCTTGATGTCAACGCTGCATGTTGCCTACTGTGGATCGTGCAGTGAAGTACATCACTACTTTGTGTACTATTAGCTACTGTGGACTGCCATGTATACCACAATGGATATTAAAAAAAACCCCAAACACTCTAAATGCTTGGGAATTAAACATGGAATTATAGCAAACGTTTATATATTAAAAGGTAGCAACCACTTTTTTTTTTTTATTGTCCCCACTTCTTACCAGCTGGACTGGAGGAGAGTCTATGGTTGGCAGAAAGGTGCAAGATGGCAGAGTCCTGACTCTGGAGCTGGGATCCCTGAGAGTCTCCCTGTATAGTAGAACATAGGATAGAACCATGAGGCATTACATCATTATCATATTTTAATACTGACCTTTTGCTTATAGACACATATGGTATAACAAAATTAATGTCACATTCTTTTCTGCTTTAAAGAAAAATGAGGGTTCATGCACTTGCTGCTCTTACCTGTTTAGTAGATGTCAAGCTTGTCAGAGCCCCTAAATTCGATGTCTCTGTAATTACCATAGTCTGTGGGAAGAAGCCAGCAGATGCATATTGGGCAACATCGGCCTTGTGGCTATAGATAGCTTGAGAGAAGAGAGGAGAGTCCATAATCTCGAGAAAGCGCTGATCTGAACGCGATTCACCCAACAAATTGACAAAAGATTGTGTTCTTTAGCATGTAAACCAAATAAACCTTCACAGATCTGTCTTTTTTTGCCAATAAGGCAAACTTTACATGATTAAAGTATATTTAAGCATTCAGTAGTATTAAGAATAATGTTTCCAATTATTAATTGTGTAGAATTCTCCAGTCTAGGTGTAACAGCACCTGATGCAAGAGCTCCACTTGCAAAGCTGTGGACTTATTCTGATATACCATGTGCTTAATGATATCACCACGCTCATAAATCTATGAGTTAAGTTTGCTGACCACATGGATTAAATAATATTGGGACTCGCTCACGTTTTCTTACCATGGGGTGGCTGCAGCTGAGCCATTGTTGCCATAAAGGGGTTCTGTGTCATGTGACCCTGGACTTGTTGCACAATTGGCTGCTGGTGTGATGGGTGGAGTTGCTGGGAGAATTGAACTGGCTGCAATGTGGTCAAATTGGTGCCCACACTGTTAATGACTGGGACACTCTGAGCTTGGGATGTAAGACCTAAAAAAAAAGAAAGTAAACTGGAATGAAAGTCCGATTGGTTTTTGAATCTGTAGCTCATCAATGATCTATTGTGCTACTGCGCATCCTTTAAGCATGAAGAGTAAATGTGTTATGGAGTGAAGATGGGCAAGGGAAATCAGAAGTGACAACAAAAGGGGTATGTGTTTTTTGTCCAGAGATAACAGAGATAAGTAGAGGATGAGTACCTACAGTGACAAGAGCAGGAAATAAGAGAAAGTGGTACGCAGCAGAGAAGGGTGGGGAATGATAAGCTAGTGGAGAAGAAAATGAGGAATGAGGATCAACCAAGGCATGGTAGCAAAACATATCAAAGTATGGAAGGAGGATAAGGCTGTCAACTGATAACACAAAACAAAGACTTGCATATAAGAACACTTTAGGCAGTTTGCACGTATGCAGAGTATTATGTAGACTAGCCTTATGTTTACTGTAGCTGCTTGGTGCAATAATGCATGCACCAATGCATTCCCTAATCAAACAATACCTTACTTTAATAGGACCCTACCTAAGAATGCATTATTGCACCAAGCAGTTACAGTAAACATGAATGAACAATGACACGGAAAAGCCTATATAAGGCTTCTGACATTATTTCAACATTTCATATTCCAGTTATTTCCCCTATGATTATGTGCAGGGAACAACTGGCCAAGATACGGATGTAAAGGTAGGAGCAGATATAATAAGGACATGCTATAAAAATAAATGGAGGAAATATAGTGAGACCAAATCATAGATTTGTGTTTGACTCATGTCCCCATGTAAATTGTCATTACCAATCACCAGCGTGGAGGAACCGGGATTGCTGAACGCTGGTCCAAGCGATGCTTCTGTTCCAATCGTCATGACACTGGGAAGTGAAGCCATGATCAAGTTTTGTGTTTGACTGAGGGTGTGTTGTCCATGGTCCAGGTTATGCAGAGCAGTCAATGTGCTTACAGGTGGAAGAGAACCTCCTGATGCAGAAATTAACTTGCTGTCGCTGCCCATCAGGCTGTGGCTGTGGCTGTGATCCAGGGTGGAGGGAGACATTCCGCCCTGACTGCTAACCATAGCGGTCCCTCGCTCGCTGGATGATTCTTGTGTGTACCGGAGTCCTGATTAAAAAATTGAGTACGGTCACAGTGATAAATTAAAATGGAGTGGGAACTCTGAAAGAGCGAAAAGTGCACTACTTACCATGTCCCTTAGAATGAGAGATGTCATGAGTTGACAGGGAAGGTGTTGAACTCTGTCCATTGTAAGTGTCCATTGCCAGTTTGTGCCGAAAAGCCTCCTCCTTACGCCTATTGGCAAACCAGTTATATACGCGTACTTCTGTCACCAGGTTTGAGCCCAATCCCTGGGCTTGGGAAGGCGAGACACCTCTTTGCAGACATTCGGCCCTTGGATCACAGAAGAAAAATGAACTAGGGACAATGTTAATCCCAGGGTAAATATCTAATTTAGTATAGTTAGATTTAAACATAAAATCAACATGATAACACTACAATCTGCCAACTCTACTTGAAGTTATGCATTCATGTATTTGCATTTAGGAGCAACAAACTGGAGATAAGTAAGGTGTGGCACATCTGTTACAGCTCTGTGACTCTGTTCTAATCCTTTAGCTGCTCACCCTGTCTTCTTCATCCAATAATTTACAGTTCTTTTTTAGCTAATGTTGGTCACATGGTTTCAGTATCATACCTAGCAGCTCATCAGCATCAACAAGCCGGCACCCCTCCAGAGACAGACAGTAATGTCTGCCACTAGAGGAGCAGGATCAGTTGGGGAGATCAAGGATCTCCCTCTAACCGGCTTAAAGTCAATCAAGGGAGCGGGAGGTCTGTTAATGCAGACCTCCGATCCTGCTCCCTTGTGATGCGTGCGTCAACTGATGCTGTGCGTCTGGATTTGAGGGCACTGAAGCCACGCCCACCACCTTCCACACTCACTGCACCGGAAGGACAGGACACAGAAGAAGAGGAAGAACGAAGAGGAGGAGGAAAACATTCAGTAAGAGTGGATTAGTAAGTGTGTGAGAATGATTGGTGTTATGCTGTTGTTTATGCTGAATGTTTGTGAATGAGTGTGTGTGTGTGTGATGGTATGGATGTGTAGTGTAGGGTTGGTAACATGGCATAGGGAGGCTGAAATCACATTCCTATCATGCCCAGGTTCCAGCATGTACTGGCTGCCTGGGCATGATAGGAGTGTGATTGCTATTAGCAATTATATATAATATTGTTGTTAATTTTTGCCTCAGTATATAATGATAGCAGTTATGCTCTACCACCGTCAATGTTTGCCTCAGTATATAATGATAGCAGTTATGCAGTACCACCGTCAATGTTTACCTCTGTATATAATGATAGTAGTTATGCCCTGTACACACCGTCATGTTTGCCTCAGTTATATATGATAACAGTTATGCTGTACGCCGACTGTCCAATGTTTTTGCTTCAGTATATAATCACAGCAAGTTATGCTGTACCACCGTCAATGTCTGCCTCAGTATATAGTGATAGGTGTTATGCTGTACCCCCATCAATGTCTGCCTCAGTATATAATGATAACAGTTATTCTGTACCACCGTCAATGTTTTCCTAACGATAGAAACTATGCAGTTTTAAAGTGTGTGGATCCGCTCCAGGTGCCAAATACTCTAGGTACGCCCCCGGCATGGTTTTACTTTCCCAGTTTTCCCATTGCTTTTCTATTAGTTTCCTGTTCTACTATACTTTGTAATTTTGTCCAGTCATTTTTCCATCTGTACATTTTGTTGTCTGTGTTTCAGTTTTATGGCCATCTTCACTATTTACCTGTTACATTCCTCCACCAGTGCCTCACGTTCTTCCTTACTGGGATTCTTCTGCCGTTCATACGCCTGGAATAAGATATGCTGCGACGCCGGGCCCCATTTGAAACGGTTTCTTCTTAATTTTTTGCTTGGAGCTTCATCACAGGATATGTCATCTGTTAACATCCCCTGCCCTGCATGTGTGAATTCTGCCAACACAAACAGATTGGCATGCGAGTAAGTCTCCAAAACGGATCAGAATATGTTAGAACAAACATATTGATATACTGAACCGGGTACATATATTGAAAATTTCATGAAAACTTCTAAACCTACCTCTATGGCACCACCTGTCAGGGCATTCACTTCCAGACTCATTAATAGGTCCAAACATAAATGTCTAAATAATATTAACTTGTCTTGTTCCCAATTTTATATAATCAAATAATTTCCAAAATAAGTTTAAACAAGCTAGTCATTACTGCCGGGTCAATTATACCTTTCACTGCAAGTTTGCTGAATTAACTTTAGCTCGCTGGAATCTGCACCTGAAATAAGGTTAACGATCCTTATACTGGGGAAAAGATTTTTTTTAATATAGTTGTTGTAACCTGTGTGCTCCCTCTTCGGTATTTATTTCTCATTGTTTATTTGGGACAAAATCTTGATTATGGATTAATGTAAGTTTGTTTGAGCAGGGCCCTCCACACCTTTTGTTTCTGTAAGTCAAATTGTTTTGTTTTATACTACATGTTTTGTCCTGTCTACCCATTGTACAGCGCTACGGAATTTGATGGCACTATATAAAACAATAAATAATAATAATGCTCCCTGCTTTAGCCACAGACAGTGGTCTTAACCCTGGCTGTATTCCAAGATAAAGGAGCTCCTTTTGTTAATCTTGTACCTAATGATTCCAGATTTAAAATGGTATTGTAAGGTATATCCTATTGACAATGATCTAACTCTGACAATTGGTGCCTTGTTCATAATCTGCCTACATTTACTACAGATTGCGTCTGGGTATTTCTTGGTGATGGGTCTTCTCCAAAGCTAGACTCTTTTCTGCAGAAGTCACGCTCCCATCAAACTTTTACAAAAGGTTGGGAGCCAATGCAGAGATCTTAGAACCAAGGCTACCTTTCTATATCCAGTCCAGTTCTCATCAGAGAGTGTGAGCAACCTAATTCAAGCGCAGTTTGTAGCTTATGTGTTGTATGGTAGGTTTTAATTCATTTCAATTCTCTTATGCTTTTTGTTTTTACAACTTTACATATACGTTACATATATATATAACAGTAGCGAATACCAAAAAACTGTTTTATTCTTTTGTTAAAAAGAAAACAAAACATTTTGCGTACAAGCAACAAATAAACATTTGGAATTATGAAGTTCAAACAACAAAGGTGTCGAATTTGATCATTTCTTAACAGATTTCAAGATATTTCATGATTTCAATTCTTATGCCTGGTTTTTGGTTTACATCCCAAACAAAATCAGAAGTCATGTGGTTCCAATGTTCATAATGTCTTTTTCCTAGAAAGTTCTAAATCATTTAAACATCGCTACAGGTAAGTAATGGGAAACACCATGATAATGGCTTCTAATGGATGAGCTGCATGCTATTACATTTCTAGCTCATCTCTTAAACTACTGGCCAGATAGACTGTATATATTTCTAGCTGAACCATGAGAATGATTTTGACTCGGAAAGCTGATGCAAGGTTTTGTTGGTTTTTGAGGTATGCAAATTACATTTTCTTCTGGTATTCTATGAGAATATTTGAATTGGAAAATGTTTATTTGAACCCCTAATGTTCATAATGCTGTTCCATGCCATCGTGATTTTTGGTTTGCATTAAAATCCTCCAAGACCACATTGAGCAGTTTGCTTATTACAGCAATCTTCCTCTTTGTCTAAAGTTATTTTTTTGCTGTTATTTTTTAGGAATATCATAGCGGGTTAGAGGTTTGTTTTAAGGCTACAAAAAACCCCCCATACATAATAATGTATCCTTTTGGATAACCTGATCTGTTGTAATTACTGAAAATTAGCATACAAAATCTATATATGGAGGAAAAGCTTATTTATTCTAAGCCTATCTAATGTATTTTATAGTCCTTCAGTGTAAGATATTCTTTCCCATACTTACGTTTAGCAATTTCTCGCTGCTTGCCAACATACCAGGTGTACAGCGCCGCTCGCTTTTGCGTCTTCATGGGGGTACCTTTGTTGAGATGCTGGGAGAGGTGAGACTGGTTGAGCCCTGTGGTATCCACCACCTCCCTTTGTGGGATGTTGTGTTGCTGAAGGTAGGATTTCACCAGCTTGGCCACATGCCATGGGTCTTCCCTTCAAAGCAAAGTAAGTGGTCTCCATGTTAATGCACTCATCAAACAACAGGTGTGACAATCCTATAGATTATTATATGCGTTCCTGATCACAAAAGCAGTTGAATAAGGATTTAGAATAGCTCTACTGGAAGAGGAAAAAAATATACAGCTATGCTTAATAAATCACTGAAGATGCTCTGGAGAAATAGTTAAATGAAGTGAAACTGGTTACGAGCATCTTGAAAGACATGAAACACAAAGACTTGCTAAATCCTGGCTCAATCCAAATCTACTGGATGGTGTGCCACAATATTTAGCCAAACAAAGAACAAACCATTGTAATATGCAAATTAAAACCCATGACCATGCACTTTTGATATTATATTATGGCCAAAGCAAACACAGGGCTCTCTGTTCAGATTTCCTCTCTAGATGCCCATCTCCACTAGGACCTCAGAGTGTTTAGGGGATAGGAGGGTATCACATAATAATGTTAAATCTTTTTTCTTTTTAATGGTTTTCAGATATTCCCAATAACTTCTCAACTGGTGTCTCATTTCTCCAACAATCCAGAACGAGATGCTTAAAGCACCTATATCACAAGAAGAGATTTCATCCTACTAAAAAATAAAGCACCTGACACCAATGCCTACGCTACTAAATACCGGTACTTCAAAATTACTAAAACCAGAAATACCACCTTCAGCTCATGTTCAACAAGATTTATTTACAAAACGGTCCAGTCCGCTCTCTAGAGACTAAAACCATCCTGATCCTCAAGCCAGGAAAATTGAGTCAGATAAGCCAATCACATTCAACACAGATATTAAAATACCTTCTAGATAAATAGCTAACGGTTAAGGTCTTTTGAGTCAGCTAGGATTCATCAGGCATAGAACGTCCATAGTAGACCGAAAATTGTATTACTTTAAATAGGGGCGGTCTTAGCCATCCAAATTTGAAAGACTATGATATGATATATGTTATCCAGGAAAGCGTTTGGCTTTCGAATAAATCACCTACACCTCCCTAGAGGTCCCGGACACCAACCTCTCATCTCTATTGGATCTACCCCTACATCTCCTAGATCCCGAATCCATACCTGCACTGTATAGTATACAGCACCCACTCACTAGCACTGTATAGTATACAGCACCCACTCACTATTTCTTCCATTCCTCAAAATATGCTATTCCAAATCCATTTCTAGAGTGAGCAAACATGGGGATAACATCTATACAGAGTTTTCCAGATAAAAATACACAATCTCTCAAAATTCCCTAGTCTTCCAATCTCCCATTTTAGTTTGAATAATTTTGAAACAGTCCACGATCCATTTTTAAACAATGTAAACAGTCCACGTGTTGTTGGATACAGCTACATTATCTCTGCAGATTTAATCACAAGCATACATTATTGCAAAATTAGGTATTGTTTAACATATTGAATCCAGCATGCCATTACCTTTTCTGCTGATAACAAGGTGCATCAAAAATATATGTAAAAGCAAAAAAAAGAATATCAAAAAGGTATAAGAAAAGAAAGAAAGAAGACAAGAGGCTATCAGAATTGGAATGTGATACGGTTAAGTTCTGAACCCAAACTTTGTGTACAGATGAGTTGTTGGAAATGTTGTCAGCCAGGGGTCCCAAATGACCTGAAACCTAGGCATATGATCTTGTATTTTTGCTGTGATTTTTCCATGAAGTTCCAAATGTCAGCCAGCCAGTCTTCTGAGGTAGGAACAATTCCTTTCTGTTTTTTAGCTAGTGCTTGTGTAGTCGCTGCGCATAATCAGTGGACTAGCTGATTCTGGAGTTTGGTCAAATTGGGAGCTTAAGTATCTGAGGGCAAAAGCACCAATTGAGGATCAATACGCACATGGAAAATCCTACATATCAAATGGAACTCCAAAGGGAAGCCACATCCCCACACGTCCACCAAGCATGAAGATAGTCAGCCCCTCAAGCATCGTGGTTAAATTCTCTGCTAGAGGGATCCATGTACCATCCAACTACCATCCAACTACAGTTCTATAGGACTGTTCTTTGACTGCAGTATATGCCGTCAATGTGTGGATCAATCTATAGGGGATTCCCAATCTTCAAAAGATCTTTCTCTACGAAGAGCTATTTCCCAGCTGGAGAAGAAGTGAATGGGTTTTTTTTAATTAGGTGCGAATACAACTGGGATATGAGCTGAGGTACTCATCTTCTCTGTATAAGCAAGCGTTCATAAATATAATATTCAAGTATACCTCATTTGGTATTACTGTTTCTGTAAAGATCTCTGCTTCTTGTATGTTGTGTGATGCTCGCAGGCTTTCGAAATTTTCCCAAAGAGTGTTACCAATCTCCCATTGTAATTTCCCACAAACACATAGTTTGATCTCCTGAACAATTGGTCACCTGTCTCCAGCTAACAGCCGCAAGCCGTTAAACAAACTGCTTGATAATGCTAACCATCAAAATTACTCAACTACAACAATTTTTCACCTTGCCCTCACACATATAGACAATAACAACATTCAAGCAGGTGTATGTAAATGGCTAACTCTGCACCCTTCTTTAACTATTCATGATCTTCTGAAAACAAGTGAGAAGCTGAATCAGTCTATTCTCAACACACTTTATGAAGAGATGTTTTATAAGATCTTACAGAGGGCTTTTGTCTCCCCCCTACACAGTTACTCAATGAGCACGACCCACTCCTCCTGCTGCCCTAAATTCATGCGCCCTTGGGCATATCGGCTACACTCTCTGGCAGTGTGGAGTAGTCCAATATTTTTGGAAAGCTGTACATCGTTGTGCTGTTTCACACTTGACTGATGCATACAAATACATTTAAATAATGTAAGTTCAATGAGGAGACCTTGTGCAGAGTAAGAACACAAAGTTCCTAAAAAATATATGTTACATAATATACATGCAATATATATTGTCAATGTGCAACAATTATTCATGATTATTAGCAGAACCAAAATAAGGCTTATGTCCTAAGTGTCCACAAAAAAAATCCCTGTTTGGGATAAAAATCCATCTGCTTCCTCTCTTTTTATAAAGGTCCCAAGAGTGTTTGGCGGATAGGAGTGTATCATGGTGATCCACAGCCTGGACACTCACTGCAATGTGTATATAAATAGAAGAATATGTTATATGTAATTTATCAAGCGGTGTACCAAAATACATCATTCATCTTTTAAACGCAACACCGGGTTACATAAATAGTTAGCAAAGCAGTAGGTCACAGTCACATAAAAGAATCACAGTAAAGCCTGAATCACACCTCTAACCCCCCCCCCCCCGAAAAAATCTTACTTATTCCATTAGAAATATTGGGTGGTATGAGAACAGGTTATGCTTTGGGTTAATGCAATCCAAAATGTCTAATTATAATTAAATGATAAATAGGCATTGAGACATTTAAAATACCGCACGTTAGTATTCGTAAAATCCTCTGGCACTCAGTTGTATTAAGAGTATAGCATTCAAGCCTGGGGACATACTGGTAATCTCATCTATGGTTTTCTTTCCATACAATAGCATGCGAGGAACTTGAAAATCAGCCCAGAATATTCTGGTTTTATTGAAAACAATAAATAGAAAGTTTACATTTTGTTTTAGACTGATTGGGTTTATTCCTGTGGGCATTTTTGACCGATTCATTTAAGAATTGTGTGTTTTACTTTAGGATATATATAGTCATGTGAAAAATAAAGTACACTTCTTTGAATTCAATGGTTTACCATATGAGGACATAAAAACAATCCTCTGCACCTTAGCAGCTCTTAAAATTTGGTAAATAGAACCTCAGAACCAACATATGACATATTACACGATGTCATGATTTATTCAACAATAAATCATGATTAATTGATCATCAGCCAAGGTGACCATCTCTATGACTGAATACATTGTTGCAGTTCTTTGGTCTGGCTACAATATTGGGTTTTTTTTTTGCATATTTCTTCTTTTCTTTTTCATATTTATTCATCATGAGCGCCCCTTTGTGACTTTTATTTGTCGATATCAGCATCAGGAGAATGCTGTTCTAGGGTTGCGGCTGTGAGAGTAAACTTGGAAGGAGAGTATTTATTACATTTTTTATTCACTTTTATGCACACAAATTATAATTGTTTCTGAATCACAGACACTGGTACTCTCACCACACTTTCTTTCTCATTAAGCATTGTATCAACGTACCTGGTAGTGACATATGCATATTTTTCAATGATCTCAGCAGGAAAGAATACTAGAGTGTAGTAATATGTGGATGAGTGGTGATCTCGTGCCATGCTCTGCCCACTATACTAGCACACGTTTCAGCATGAAATTGCATGGCAGCAGCAGTCAGAACACTAACCCATTTCGGCTACTGAGCAGGACAGGAGGCCAAAAAGACATTTTAGGACAGTAGCCAAATACATTAACCTAGGAAGTATATGTATGGAATGGGCCTAAGACTCTGCATTAGCATAGATGGACCAGGGTTAAAGTCTGTTAACTTGTAGAAGACGTTTTGCTTATGAATGGAAAACAAAAAAAGCTAAAACAGACTCCAATAATTACACAGTGTCATTAAAAAGGAAGCACAGATTATTGAAAAATATGTCACTACCATAAACTCTGCAATCTGTTAAACAATAACCTTTTCCGCACCTTTGTGAAACAAATGTATGTTCTTATATTTTTCATGTATTGTAGCCCGTGTGAGTGTAAGTTCCTTTATCGAGTGATGTAGCTAAATGTAGTAGCATTGAATGCTTCACTTTTTTTTCAAAGTTAAGATTTAGAAGGAAATTTACTTCGTTGTGGCAGGTATGTGGAAATCAGGGAATTTTAATACAGTGAAGATATGATCTATTGCTGATGGAAAATTACAGTTCTTAAAAAACCCCAAATACTTTTATAGTAGCACTTAAATGAAGCATATAACAGTTTTTTTTGGTAATATGTATACCACATCACGACTAGACTTCAAGTCTCTTTTTCTGCATTGCCAAAGGTGAATGGCCAGACTTATTAAGGAGTGCCCAGATTTGAAGGTTCAGCTATTATTAGGCTGCTCCAAGATTTGCTGCTACTCTCAATCTTTGCAGTTACAGAGGGAAATCAAATAAGTGATCTTTTCCAACAATACAAGGTCAGGTTTATCCAGGAGGATCCACAGAACATTTTGTTATATACCCAGGCATTCCCTCCATTCTCACCAAGATTCCAACCAAGCCCTTTGAAGTCCTACTTTTCTCTTCTCCATATTTTTATGTATTCCAAAAATGGCTGTTCTTTCTGTGTCTCTGCACCCGTAATATGTGTGGTTTTGGTGCAATGTGCAAATAAGTGTGCAAACAGACAAAAAAAAAAACATTAGCCAAATTCTTCTGGTCACCTAGTCTATACATGACTTCTCCGTCACCTTTTCTACTTATCAGGCTGTGCCTATATAAAAACTTAATTCATGGGTTCTGAGTTTAGTTTGGTCAAGGTGACACATTTCTTAGTTGAATACAGGATCACGATATATATTCACACCTGTATGCACTCACACAGCAAGCAACCCATCCCCCATGCCATGTGGTGATTCACTTAGCTACTGATACCTGCTTATCTAAGCACAAAGTCCAAGTTGCAAGCAGCAAGCAAACAATAGTTGTTATGCAATGTGTGAGCGTAAAGTATCTATAAAAAAAAAAGCACAGAGGGCTAGTGGGGCCCCGAGAAAAAAATGATTGTAGATTAATTCCCACATAACATAGACTAATAATTCATAAAGGTTTTAGAGGTAATAAGCTCTCCAAATCATTAGTTTATAACAATTAAACAGTGCTAAACCTCAAGCAATTACATAAAACTGTTGTAATAAAAATGCAACAGGGCACAAAGATCCCCGTTTCCCCGGTGAAAATTCTGTGGTTCTGTGCTCTGTTAATATGTATATATATAGTATACGGTACATCTTTTTTTCCATGAGATATGGGAATATGACCATCTCCCCCAAATTTGGGGGGGGGGGACCCAACCTGCTACTTCTAATAAGCAACAAGAGTAACATGTGGGTTATACATTGTGAAGATGGATCCCTTTTTTGTCTACACTGTCCAAACCTTTAGAACATCTCAGAAGCTGTACCAGACCCAACCAAATACACCATGGTGAAGCTGATGCCCCTCAACCTCTTTCTCCATCCTTAGAGGTCATTTCTAAGGGCGTTTTCACCTCCCCTTTGTTCCGTGAACAATAAGTAACCCAGTTAGTTAGTTATCAACTCAGAGGAAACAAGAGGCTGGTTGATAATTTATAGCAGCACAACCAATTTAAATGGAAAGTTCATATGAAGAGATTTTCATCAGAAGAGACCCAAATCGGCTATGCACCTTGTCTATGAACAGTCTGTGCTGGTTGGCAGAGTAAGGCCTGGACTATAAAGTTTAGCTGCTGGGATGATCAGCCAACAAGAACAAGAGCTGGATTTGGATGTTATTTCACTTCTAGGCAATGAAGGAGAAAGGTAAGAATGGGCTTTGGGGTGGGCATTCCTACAATATGGGGCCTTTGTGTATCTGCACAGAGGGATATTTACCTGGGATCCTGTCTCTGGAGAAAACCCACTACAAATTCCACAAAAAAAATCACTATCCACCTAATTAGGAATGATATTTAATCAGGTATGTCCTCCTGCTTACATACTTTTTCCACAGCTGAGTGGACCTGGACCTTGTGGCATTTATTAAACACGCACACAGCAGAATATTGCCATGTACCTTGTTACAGTACCTTAACATATTGCATTACAACTTCAGTTCAAAGTAGCAATGGAGGGGTTAAGCAGAAGTTAATCATCACATAAGACAGGGGCCATTTGGTTTATAAATGCACAAATTATGGAGGACTTGAATAATTAGTAACCAGCTCAGGCCCCCTGAGTCCAGTGATTATCATAACCCACAGTATTACCAAGGCCAGAAACTGAAGACCCACATCACCATAAGAAGAGTGGGAGACATCACCAAAGGCACCTCAAGAAGAAAATAATTCAAGCTGAATCCCAATAAGGCAAAAAATTGAATGTAAATCAGGACAATCGACCTGGTCCAGGGGGATAAACAACGGGAACAAAAACTTTAAGGAAAACATATATCACGCAGGAGAACAATAAAGAAGGTTTATAAGTAACCATGGAATAGTAAAGAACTTTCCATTAAAAGACGGGAGCAACAGAGTCCAGAAGAAAAAGGAAATAATTGTGAACTAGAGGATATGTTTTACACCCTCTCTGGTGCAGCAAGACAATGTTTGCAAGCAAAGGGGTCTATTCCATTCATTAATTTCCAGTATTCCGTAAGATACGTCATTGTCCATGGCTGAAGATTTGAATACATAAAACACAAAGGAGCTATTTCACTAGACACAAATCACATCTCACCTGGAAACAATTGGAGGCATACTTTTCTGAAAAGATTAAGAGCTGCTTGGGGGATGCAGGTAACATTACATGGAAAAGGGAGACTTGCAAGAATTATTAGAAGGATCATTTAAAAAAATAGACCAAAAGTTTGGAAAACAGAGAAAGAACATGCACGGCAAAGGTTATATAAAAGAGTGCAGCGGAAAAAGGTCTTACTGAAGGAGTCGCTCCACCACCGCCTTCTGATGAGCAGCTTCTTCAGGGCTCAGTCTTTCTAATTCCTTTATAATTGGTGGTGTAAAGTCCCCCCCATCCTCAGAACTTTCGTCTTCTGATATCTGAGGCTCTCCCAACCCATTAGGCAATTGCACACAGTGCTCCCCACTTTCCAAACTACTCATATCATTCAGCGGGTCTCTGGGGTATGAGTAATTGTCCCCATCAGTCAAAGCTTTGGTCAGAGCTTCCTTGGTGACCCCAGATTCCAGCAGAGCTTTTAAAAGCTCCTGTTGTAAGTAGCTGAGTCGAGACGCCATCCTGTTCCCTTTCTACCATCTCACCATCCTGCGGCAGTAACAGGGATAAGCAGGCGGGAGCCCATGCTCTACCCACCTTCTGTCTCCTCCTCCCCCCCAAAAAATACACTTGCTATGTGGCCGCAACCAGACTGGTCACCCCCTGAACAAGCTTCTCTGAGACATAGCAGATAAGGGACCCTTGCCTGTCTGTTTACATCACAGCAAAGCAAATCCTCTAAGGTTCATATTTATCCCTGCGCTTTGCAAGTTACTGAACTTTGGACCCCAACTCTGCACAAAGTGCACGAGTGAGAGAGGAGGGGAGAGCAAGGGAAGTGAGAGAAAGAAAAGGATAAGAGTAAAGTCATGAAAGCTTAAAACAGGTGAAGTGACACCATGACAGCAAATAAATGTAAGAAGGGAGACCTCACCAGAAATTATTGAATACTCTAATTCCTACGTGCCTTGATAACGGGATATATATATATATAATGGCAAGTTCCATCATCAAGATACATAACAATTATATATATATACATATGGTTAATAAAGATAAAAGTGACCTCCTTTGTTAACACATTGTGTTTTGTAACAGTAATAATAATAACTTATTGATTTTGCAGATAAATAGGAGATTCAATTTGGAAAGGAAAGAGATGTCTCTATTGGGAGATTTAAAAAAATATAAATTCACTATGATCTTTCCTTCAAGGAGCTACAGAATTATCTCTAGGAGGTCCACAATTGCTAACACACTCCATGATTCTATGTAGCAGTGAAAAGGCTTCGTAATTTTGCAATGGACACATTGTTTTGGTATTAGGAAATAGATAAGCCTCACTCCACATGGTCTAAAACCATGCAGCCATACATATACATTTTATGTTAAATAAAAATGCAAAATCACTAATGGTTCTGATTGTGGTTTTTTTTTTTCCTGTTTCCTCTGGAGCCACAACAAATCGTGTTTCTGAATCACCTAGAGCTAGAACTCAATGAATAGCTGAAAAAAAGACTGAGTTGTCTAGCAATGTAGGGGTTAAATAGTCCAGGAGGAAGCCGTGGCCTCAATGTTTGATTGAAAGGCCGTGCCCTATGTGACAGCAGGCTTTATCTCTAAAAGGCACCAGTGCTGCAGGATCAACACTCCCAAGAGAAAGGGAAAGCTGCCCCACACCTTTTTGGCACAGAAAGCATTACTTAGAATACACGGTATGAAATCCACATTGTGGGACCACCTGTGGGGAACAAATACATTTTTCATGCACACTAAAAAGAAAAGCAAGTAATTTACCAGTGGTTCAACATATTGAGTTTTAGGGTTAATTTGCCTGATTTAGTTTTACAACATTGAGTCAACCACAACACAGGCTTGCGTGACGGAAATGTTGTATATGCACCTTAAAAGGGCACTGTAGCAAACAGTAGTTTATAATAGTAAATATTATACATAGTTAATAATAGTAATAATTATAATACAGTTTTTTTCATAAAACTACTTAGATCTCGTCTTTTTCCATGCAGTTTAAATGTTTGGGGGAAATTTGGATTAAAAGGTAAAGTATTACATTTGCATCATGGAGACTGAAATATGTGGCATAAGGTGCCAGAACAAGCACACCATTTTTTCTGCTTTGGGGTTACTTCCCTGACCGGTACAGTTTGGCCATATGAGTTTCCACAAAAGCCAGTAACTGTGCAGATAAATGACTGAACTTAGTTGCATCCCCTGACACCTCTCATAAGGTGCATGAGGGGAAGAGCTCTGGGGGAACATCTGAACCCCAGATATCCCCAGATTTCTGTATTGGAAATATCTTTTGCATATACCAATTCATTCTCTGGTAAAGGGTTGGCACCTCCTGGCCCAGGGGCCAGATAAAGACAAATGACCTTATGAACCAATTCCACCTCCCACAACTTACTGACACACACATTTACATACACACTCTGACAAACACTCATGCTAACACATATATACTTACACACACTTACACTTATGCTAACACACTTCCATTCATGCTAACAAAACATACACATACTCACTCCCTACCCCCACAGCCACTGTGCAAGCAGCCTCCAGGATAGTGGCTCATTGTGCCTGACCAGGTGACCTGGCCCTAACATTTGTACCATTCTTAAGTGCCAACGTAAACTAGGTTTCTTACTCACTCTCCTGGACCAGCCAACATAAGACAGAGCTGCATGGTGGCTCCCCTTACCGGCATTACTGCCTAGGCACATGTCAGGTTTCCATCTAATAGCAGTGGCCGGTGGCAGTGTGTACCACGGGGAAAATGTCATTTGATCATGTGTGTGTGTAGGTACCGGGGGGTGATCATCTCCAGAATTCTCATCATGTTGGCACACGGGGTGACCAGGCCCTAGGATTTGAAGTTGTTTTCTAAAGCTTAATAACGCAATGGATGGCAAAGTGGAGAAGGGGCTAAATGGATGAAAGGTAAGATGACGAAGTTGTGAACACATATACAGAAATGCTTACACAGATTTATACATACCTGCAAAGTACCCCATTTAGGAGAGGTACTCCCTCTTTCCTCTTCTTTTTTCTAGGAGTACAAAGAGTTTTGTGGGTATGGTGGGCATCACAATGTTGTACAGTACATTGTATTTATAGAGTGTGAGCAGTTTAATAGGGGAAAAAAACAAGAACAGCCCTAAAAGTCACAATATGTATAGAAACAGCAGAAGGAGTTTACAAATTAAGTATGCAAATACAGTACTTAATTCTACTACTAATTCGTACATAAATTACGTAAATAGCTATCAATGGGTGAGAGTTAAATAAAAGGTCATAGTGAAGACTTGCCCCACAGCCATACCATGTGAACAATAATAACGCTTAAGTTAATTTAAATGTTGGTATAAATTATGCAGTAGAAACTACTTAACCTATGCCTTGCAAGCCAAGGAGCTGGGGAGCAGGAAAATCATGCAGATGCACAGGGGGGTTATAGTAAATCTCTCCATGCACTAGGAAGAGTAATAAAAGGTTAATTTAAAGGGGACACAACAATCATATGCATTAAAGTGTGTGTGATGTCTGGATTATGATTTTATACATGTTTAACGTATAAATCACATGTAAATGACAGAACTACTTACCCACATATTTAGATGTGAGGGTCACATTCAGGCGGCTGAGACATGATAACATCCAACATCCATCAACTGAATCAAACAGAAATATTGACATAGCAATCAGATGGGCAGCAGCGAAAGTCTCAAGGACCTAAATCTTGGGAGGAGACTAATTGAGAACACAATTTTTGAGGAACTTCAATTTAAAATGTTACATTTTCAAATCAGTTGATCCAGGTCAGAGCCAGATGAGGACTAAAAATAGTATTGAAAGCACTTCAGCCCATGCTAACCTCCAAGACAATATGAACTAATATAAAATACTGTTTGTGTTTTTTACAACTTAACTTACGTGTGGTGAAAATAGAAATGTGTATATAAATCATGCTTTTTAATCAATGTCATCCACCAATCACTTAAAGCAACACATCAGTGCCCCACGCAGACCCACCAATGAAGAATACACATTAAAGTACTTTGTGCATTCTGCAACCTGTAAAAAAAACCATTATGGAGAAGCTGCAGCTCCAGTGCCACAGAGCATCCCCCCCCCCACACACACACACCTTGGTCTCACTTTCTAGTCACTGCTAGAAGCAGACAATCAGTGGCAGGAAGGCACTCCCATTGAAACCAATAGGAGCATGTTATACTCAGGTGCATGGGGGGGGGTCTGTGCCCCTCTTACCCCAAGCCCATACCTGGGAGTGTTCTCAATGAGCTGACCCTTTAATAGCCTGTTAAACTGTGTTATTCAAATGGCTCAATTAAACCTGTGTTATTTTTTAATCATACACTTAATTGAGTCACCTTCGTTCAAACAGAGATACCAACCATAACATACTGGTAGCAAAAGCACCAATTCCAAGTCTTATTTGGGATCACAGCAGTGTAGAATAGGAAGGGTCAGTTCCAGACTGTATGACCTTGGAAATCTGCCCCTCCACCCTGAAACTGAGGCAAAAACTCGGAGTCACAACCTAAGAGCTCCCAGGTATGCCTATGCGCCAGCTGCCGCTTACATTCCAGACAGGACTGGCTTGGAATAATCCACTTGAGGCAGGGGGAGGTAGGTTTTCGAGGTTTTTCTAACTTCACCAGCACTCTCTATTCACAGGGCACTTGCAGGTTACTGAAGGACAATCACTGGGGAAAGTTTCAGCTGTATATGGGCCCGTGAGGATATTTGTGTCCCCAGTCTACCTGAGGAGTCTGGCCAGCATACCTGGAAACCCCTCCAGGTTTGGCCCAGAAAACTCTGGGAGAAGTGCTGCTTTCTCCAGATCAACACCCGAACCCCCGGGTCGCGGGGTCGTGGCACGACCCACTCCACTCCATTTCCCCTTTACACGGGGGTGTTTCCCACAATGGTGACGTCAGCAGTAATGCCCACTGATGCCAGCAGGGAATGCCCCCAACATAGGGGGACCAGCCTTGCCATCATTCGGACCACCAACCGATGTCAGTGGGCAGTCCTGGCCACGTCACGTAAGAGTAGGCTCCGGGTAGCCATAGCCCACAAGATCACAGGTATGTTAGTGAGTGGAAGACTCTGCAGTCGGCCACTGCAAGAAATGCTTTCCGTTCTTTCCAGGTCAGATCTTCACTACCAGGTGCCAAAATATGACATCATAACTGAATATAAAAAAGTGCAAGCTTTAGGTAGCTTTAATAAATGATTTTTTCTGAAAGCTGGTCCAAGTTGATGTTATAACAAACAGATTGGACCCACACAGAGTGGTGTTAAATAGCTTAAAAAACCCCCAAAACAATAGCAACAATTACTCGTGGGGTCACACACTTACCGAAAGTGGTTGTGAAAAACACAAAGTGGATTAAACAAGAAAAACAAATCTGCTTAATGTTGAAAAACACACACCTAGCAGATGATAATGTCTGGTCAGAAGCCTCAAATTCTTAAAGAAAGCCCTAGAGACACTTCTGTGAAAGGCCCCTCGCAGCTAGACATGAATCATAGACGGCTGATTCTATACTGGGAAGTACAATAGAAAACTCACACTCCAGGGGAAGAATCTATGGTGAATAACCCATGTGCTCTACTACTACTCTAATTACTATAATCAGGCTCCCTGTTAGGGGACACTAGATACACTAATTACTTTAAACATAACAACTGCCAACAAAAGTGCATGTTGGGGGTGGGGCACACAAAAGCGACATTTTTTTCAGTACAAATCGGTAAACATTGGAGTTACAAAAATGTTTTTTGACAAAACTTTAATAATAATATTTGAAAAGAGTTTGTAAGGTATCAATCCAGTAAAGTCATCTTTATTCTATCCAAGCTCCGTTATAGTCTATGCTCAAAAAATGAAGTAGAAAATGTGCATTAAATTGTCTCACTATAGGTAAGGTCACATTGTGGCTCTGATACAGCTCATATTTCTTAATACGTATGGTCACTGGTCTAGTGTTTAAAATATGTATTAGATACCGCAAGAACACTTCAACACCTATTCCACAGACAGGCAGTTCAAATATGATGTGAAATGGTAATCATAAATTATTATTTTATTAATGTATTTATATAGCGCCAGCAAATTTCGTAGTGCTTTACTATAAGAGTCATTCTTTGACATTCAGCGATGCGTAAAAGAAAAATACACACACAGTCACAGTCACAGCAGAGGAACCAATTTATCAGCGATTTCTTACAAATTCTATGTGTCCTCTTTGTCAAGTGGCTTAGACTTCCTTTGAGGCAATGATCTTTTACAGGAGTTATAAACTCATCTTTTAACTCATTGGGCGTAATGTCAAAGACAGCATCATCGGAGACTATACTTCATGACCTCAACTGTTGACTATGGGGTTAAGTTCTTTTTGAGGGAGATTGGGTAAATCCTCTGGGTCACGGGAGTGGGGTCTTTAGACTTCCCACCCATTTCCCCTTTAAATGGAGGTGTTTCCTATGATGCCAGCAGGAACATCCAATGATGCCGGCAGGAACGCACACTGACATCAGCAGAACCGCCCACCAACATCAGCAAGACCGCCCACTGATGTCAGTGGGCAGTCCTGCCGGAGTCCCGCAAGGGTAGGCTCCAGGTAGCCTGAGCCCAGAAGTTCCCAGGTATGCAAATATGTACAAGCTATTTTTTTTTACTGTAGCCTTTAGTCAGTATTGAACATCGCTATACAGAAGTAAAAATGTCTGCTTTCTCATCTTCACTAAATTACCAACTTGATTATGATTGATGTCACTGGCTACCTTTCTCATTTCCTACTGTTGTCTTTCTATTTGCCCTTTTGCAATATTTGAGTTTGAGTTTGTGAAGTGTGATATGATGATGTGAGCATCAGATCTCTTCTTTAAATGCTAACTGAAGAAGAAGATACCTACTAGGCCCCAACGCTTATATATTTTTATTTCTATGTTGACCCAATATAAGGTTTCAACTTCAATTAAAGACTCCATTTTCTTTTTTTGGTTAATATGGCTGTATTTGTTTGTTTTTGTCTTATAAATCAAAGATAATGTGATTGTTCCTTTACTACATCATAAACTCAGTATTCCAGAGGACCTTCTCATTTACAGCGACTTTACTACATCTATTGGTAACACACAAACACAGTATTCCAGAGAACCTACCTCTTTATGGTGACTTTACTACATCTACTGGTAACACACAAACACAGTATTCCAGAGGAAGAAAGATGGGTCACAACATGGGTCCGTTCCCCTTCCTTTTTAAACATTTGATGCTCCTGACTCCCTCTTGTGGACATCTGTGGATGATGAGTCATAGGTTGTATTACATTTTGACGTAATGGTCACTAAAAGTTAAATTAGTTCAACAATAAAAGTATTTTCTTAAATAGAATAATAAAATGTATAACACAGTTTACATTATTATACCTAAATTAAGGTAACGGGAGAATGCCCACCATAACATCTGCCTTGTTTTGGAACTGATGTTAGGCCTCATGCAGTCTAGCCATTTAAAATATTATTATTATCATTTGTATATGGAAATACTGCCCCTAGACTATCTGTCCAAAAAAATACCTGTTCAATTTGTTAGCACTGATCACCAGAATTTCATAGGAATAGTTTGGAGAAATCTGATGAGCCCTAGCCATTGGCATTTCACTGGCCATTTCTGGCACAACGATGCACCAAAACCAAAAGACCACACATGTATATCTATAAGTGAGGCTCCCTGCTCTGCATGGTCCTTTCACAAAGTGAAATCTCATTAAAATATGTCAAAAACTTGTTCCACAGAAGCAAAAACGTTCTCGATTAGTCTGTATTATTTTAAAATTACTTCTTGTTTTTCCTGCTTTAACCTCCTGTTTAAAGCCACGCTCTAGCCAGGCCTGGACTTGCCATCAGACAATTTTCAGCTTGTGGTTGCCACCTGTTCTGGTTTGACAGGGACAATCAAAGAATAAAGAGGTAGGTCGCGAGTCTCGCAATTAACTTTTTATGTCCTGGAAACCACTGGGCTGATGGTGGTTTCCAAACAGAGGCAAGGTTCGGCTGGGTCACGTAATGTTGCCTGACGTTGCAAATGTATGTGTGAATGTCATTGTCTGGGTGTGTGTGTTAGCGTCTGGGTGTTAGTTTGAGTGTCTAAGTGTTAGTGTTTGGGTGTGTGTTTTAGTATGAATGTTTGTGTGAGAGTGATTGTGTGTTATTGTGTGTCTCTACTTTGAAGATAGGCTGAAGCTTTACACAGGGTAAGCAAGGTGTGTGCCTGGGGGTGTGTGTGTTAATGTGTGCCTCATTTGTCTCTCCTATCAATTTTCTTTTTAATACTTCTGTCCTTTCCATTCTTACGTTGTTTTTCAACTCTATCTCGTTCCTACTTGTCTCACTTCCATTACCTCTTTTCTCTCATCTCCCTCTTTCCTCTTGTCCCTTGTCACTTCTTTTTCTCGTCTCTACTTTCTACACTAGCCACACCCAAACCACACCCTGGTCACACACCCTGGAAGAAATCATTACAGAATGGTTAGGAAATCGCAGCAACCTTTCTTTAGTTCCATCAGTAAGCCCTTTAGCCCTTATAAGAGCTTGCAGTGGTCCTTTGCTTCTGTCGGGCCTATTAACGGAAATACATCTAAACACAGCCTTTTAAATATATGTTCCGTGCTAAAAGCCTTTAAAATATGAACAAGGAACAGCACCACCCACTCTGTAAACCTGTCAATATAAAACTGTTTGGGTGCAGTGGTAACAACTTGAAAGCTGACTCTATTTTCAAAAGGAACCCAGGACCAACACCTTTGGTGATGTGATACTACATGATGCCATACCTGGGAACTCTCTGCGTTTGGCCCATAGAACTCAGGGATAAGAGATCTCTGGGTCAACACCTGAATCTGCCAGGTTGCGGGAGCGGGATGCTGACACGCCCTACTCCTCGTCCATTTCCCATTTAAATGGGGGTGTTTTCTGCAACGTCAGGGGGCAGTCCTGGACGTGTCTCTCAAGGGAAGGCTCTGGGTAAACCAGAGCCCATAAGTTCCCAGGTATGCATATTCCATATCTCATTATCCAAAACATGCTTGAAGCGAGACCCTTCAGGGTAGGACAGGTGTTGAATCAATCTAAATGTAACTTCCTTCTTAAAAACATTCAACAATCCTGCCTTGTCTCTGTATAACAACAGTAAATCTTTTTGGTGGCCGACTATTTCCGACTATGCCTTTCTCAGTTTGTTGTGATTGTTTTTCATACTCCAAGGCTTAATGTCTGCATCAGAAAGTGTGTTTTTATTTTCATGCAAATGCTTTTATACACTTCATGGGCCCAACACATGAGTTTAGCTGCTCCATTACAGATTCTGATCGGCACTTTCTAAATTAACTGAGAAATTAACTGAGAAATTAACCCTGAGACTCTTGAACTAATCACCTTTTAATAGTCTGCTGTGGTGATTCTATGTAGTGACTCCCTCAATGTGTTAACAAAATGGCTCTAAGAACAGTCCTCAATGAAACCTTGACTTGTCATTATTTTAAGATACACTTAATAAGGCATTCAAGCAGGGATGTCAACCATTACATACTGGTAGCAAAAGCACCAGTTGAGAGTCTTATATGTGACCAAAGGAGAGTAGAATAGGAAAGAGACAAACCACAGAAAAGAGACAAAAGGGTCCCCCGGGGCGTTTAAGTAGAAGTCTACCAAGGAAATGACACCAGGAGGGGGCAGATACTTGCCATTTATCCACTTAATGCATATGATAGCTCAGTGCTCCCTTTCAATTTTTGTGTGGTGCCCTTTGCAAATGGGTGGAATTGTTCATTTGCCCCTCCAGCTATTTGTCTTGCATGATATTTGGTTGGCTGAAGTCAGCTCTAGCACTGGTTAAGCAAAGGTTCTAAGGGAGACCCCCGCATGCATGTAAGGGGCTCCCACTGATTTCAATGGAGATGCATCCCGCCACTGATTGATTGCCTTAAGCAGCTAGACGGTGGCACCAAACATCAGACCACAGATCTTCTCATAAAGGTAAGTGCTCTAGTGATTGCATATTGAAGCACTTACAAAGTACTTTAATATGCATCCTTTGTGAATGAAGCCTGGTACATTGGACTGGCCAGGTCTAAACTCAAATATGCCATCACAGATTCCAGACTACAACTGCAAAAAACAAAGCTATAGAAACTGTACAGCGATAAACTGTACAGTGATACAGAATGCGACAGTGCTGTATAAAACAGTAAATAATACATAATTGATTCAATAGTACAAAGTAACAGATGATCTGCAATGGCTATATTATTTCCATGTACATTCTTACATGGGTCCCATTCTTACATGGGCCCTGGTGTGTCCAAGAGACCCAGGCGGCACTTTGACAGGGGTGGCAAGCATGGGCGGACACAGGGAGAAATGGGGCAATTGCCCCCTCCCTCCCAAGAAAGCCGACACCAAGGGGCAGTAGCGCTGCATGACCCTGTTGGAGTAGCACCGCAGGGAGCTGCATGGAAGGTATTATAAGAAATAGAGGTATGTGAGTTGCATGTGTCTGTATTTGTGTGTGTGTTTGGGTATGTTAGCATGTGGGTATGTGTGTCTAAACCAAATGTATATATTACTTTATATTTAGTAGCACCATCACTTTTCTTTTTATATTGTGTCTGCCTGGATTTGTATGTGTGTGTCTGGATATGTTAGCATGTGTGTCAGTCTTCGTATGGAGCTGTCAGCCAAAGTTACATCATTAAGTGGCTGCTGGCCCTAAAGCTCCAGAGATTCTGCAATGTTGGCTGGGGCAGCCTTGCAAGCCAAAACTCCACATTGACATTATATTTGCTTCTGAAGGTGGACTGGAGCATGGCCGGGGCCAGTCCAAATTCACCATACTGGGTCATTCCCTCTTGGATCGGAGGGGGTTACTTGGTGTCTAATGCCTGTAGGCAGCTCAAGCACCTTGTGTGGCCTGAGGTAGCTGCCAATCGTGCCTCATGAAAATAATGAATTTATTTGGTACAGTCACCTTTTTCCCAGATTGCACACTTGAGACAACACTGTAAATAATCCCCTATGGGCAGCAGCATATTTACCTTTATTGTAGTTGAGCTACGTGGAGCAAATACAACGATCAGGCTCTCTATTATGTGACAGAGGAGCTGCTGCCCCTTCGGCCTAGTTGGCTTAGGCCAGTATATACAACTGCCTATAGGTCTTTAAGTATACGATGATGGCCATCCTGGCATCCAGAGGTTATGACAGTGGAGGAGAGATGCAAGTCATGAGAGGAATAAAGACTAGGCTAGGGGTGTATTTGGATAGAGGGTAGAAATATAAGGGAGGTGCAAAGTTGTTAAGGGTTCTGTAGATCAGGATCAGAAGTTTGAATTTGATTCTCAATAAAATGGGGAGTCAATGGAGCGATTTGCATAGTGGAGCAACAGATGAGGAGCAGTGACAGAGGAAAATTAATCTAGCTGCAGCGTTGAGGAAGGAGAGAGGCTAAAGGCTTGAGAGGGGGAGACCAGTTAGCAGAGAGTTGCAACAGACGGGATATCACCAGGGAGTGGATTAATATTTGGGTTGTTTTTTGTGTGAGGAAGGGGTGAATTCAAGAGATTATCTGGCAGACGTTCTCTGGCAGCCATAGAGGAGGAACCAGGTCCCCTTCAGTGCTGTGGGGGATCTGGATATTAGTTTTATAGTCAGCCCTCTATTTGAGGTCAGATTATAAACCAACCTTGAACATGGGACGAGGGGTATTTTACAGAGCATTTGCTCTGGAAAAACCCTTGTCTTATATTCGAGGAAATATGGTATTTATACTCTTGGACCTCTCTGCAGCCTTTGAAACAGTTGACCACCCTCTCCTCCTACAAACCCTTCATGCTTGTGGCATCCATGACAGAGCACTTTCCTGGTTTAAATCCTACTTCTCTAACGTACATTGAGTGTCTCATTCACTGGAACTTGCTCCTCTCCCCTACCACTATGTGTTGGGGTCCCTCAGGGCTCAGTTTTCCATCTACACCTCTTTCCTCGGACAACTCATATTTTCCTTTGGCTTCCAGTACCACCTATATGCAGACAACACCTTAATGTATATTTCTTATTCTAACCTTTCACCCTCTCTTCTAACTCGCCTCACCGACTGAATTTTAGGAATTGCATCTCGGATGGAGTCCCATTACCTAAAGCTCAACATCTCCAAGACCGAATTTATAGTAATCCGGCCATCTGCTCTGTCCATAATTCCTAACATATCTCTTACTGTTGACACTGACAGACCAAGTTCACTGTCTTGGTGTCACACTTGAAAAACAAACGAAAAACAACCCAAATATTAGTCCACTCCCTTGTGATATCCTGTCTGGACTATTGAAACTACCTGCTAAGTCGTCTCCCCCTCCAATCCGTCCTCAACAATACAGCTAAATTAATCTTTCTCTGCCAACGTTCCCCATCTGCCCTGACCTACAGAGCCCTTAACAACTCTGCACCCCCTTACACCTCTACCCTCCTATCCGAAAGCACCTCTATCCACCATCTTCATTCCTCTCATGACTTGCGTCTCTCTTCTACTGACAGAACCTCTTCTCATTTCAGGATTTCACTTGTGCTGCACACCTTCTGTGGAAATTCCCTTCCTCGTCCCATCAGACTTTCTCCCTCTTTCGTAATTTTCATAATTTAGCTCTCTGAAAACCCTACTTTTTTGAGAAGCGTACAACCTTCACTCTCAGCCAGCATCCTAATCTGAAATCTATCACCTCACCCCCATCCACGCAGTCCTCTCCTACTGTTTCATCCCCCCCCCTCAACCACCCACTAGATTGTAAGCTCACTAGAGCAGGGCCCTTTTCTTCTTTTGTACCAGATTGCTAGTGTGAGTGGCTTTTAAATTATCCCACTGATTGTAACGGCGCTACGGAATCTGCTGGCGCTATATAAAGGTAATGTAATGTAAACATATATGATTTAAACAAAACGCATTCTTCTTCTTGGTTGCACAGCTAAGGACAAGCCACGAATGTTTTCTAATCTCAGTAAAGCCCTCACCCGTAGACACACCCTCGCTGTTTTGGAAGTAGCACATTTCATAATAGGGCCCAATGTACCAACCCGAATGACATAATAGAGGGAGTGGCGCAGTGAGTGGGTGGTGTATGCAGGCGGTACGCCCGATGTGACGTCACGGTACAAGCTTCCCTCAACACGCGTGCGCGCTCCTTGGGCTTACGTCTCGCGGCCGCGCATCGTGCACGACAGAGCTGAGCGCGCAACCCTGGCCTCTTCGCTAGTGTAAACCCGGTATTCGCTTCTTCTGTCATCTCCTGCAATGGGCCTTTTCTTCAGGAGGCCTTTCTTTTCCAAAAACTGAGTCCCGGCGTCATGTTGTGTGTCGACCTGCAGAGTCGCCGCTGACAGACTCCGGAGCCGAGCTCTAAACATCGGAGGAGCCGCCGCAGCAGCAGCAGCCGCCGCCGCCGCCGCCGCCATGGCTGAGCAAACCTATTCGTGGTGAGAGAGATTGCTTGTTATTGTGGGCCGCAGCTGCTTGCTAGGTTGTATATGTGAGCGTTTTAGGCTCCGTCCTTTGTTTGGGCCCCGGGTTAGGGGTTTTCTAGGTGTGAACGTTTCTGGCCAGTCCCGTTGGTGGGCTTTATCGGGACACCGTAATGCCCCAGCGGGGGCCTGCCGTCGCAATAGGTACCGGGATGCGGCTTTGTTATGTAGCCACGGAATGGAGCTGAGAGCTGTGTGGGAAGGGCTTTTGTACTGATTGCGGTATTTGTGGTGTGTATCCACATAGTGCATAGCTTATTAAACCCCATTGTTCTAGAGGATGCCGTCGTTTAAGATCGCCTTTATAATTTTGGTATAAAAGTCTCCCCGTTGCGGCCTTCTCAACCCTTTGATGATGCGCTCTGTATCCCATCGAGGTGTTTGGGTGGGAGATGTGTGTGTGGGGGTCTTGGTTTGGGGGACCCCCTGTTTCAGTGTGAGACATGCTTTAGATGGTCTGTTCCTCTTCAGTATATTTGGGGTTATTTTTTTTAGTAGCACTGAAGATGGGTT
The DNA here is from genome assembly GCA_009364415.1 of Spea multiplicata. Lineage (NCBI taxonomy): Eukaryota > Metazoa > Chordata > Amphibia > Anura > Pelobatidae > Spea > Spea multiplicata. The sequence continues at coordinate 44,062,006 of VKOC01000001.1, forward strand.
GACCTTTTGCATGATGAATTGTTATCGATTGGGCACATATTTTAAATCCAGGCAAAGGCCAGGCAATTAACAATAACGTTTAGAGTAACAATAGACACCAGATTTATGTAACACAAGTCTTGGCACAACCCTGGAGCTGGATAGCCATTGCTCCTTGTCTCCCAGATCTGGCTCTCCCTTTTGGGCCATTTTATATTGATCTATATTATATATATTCCCAAAACAAACCATGCTGGCCTACGAATGTGATTGGCTCCTAAATTCTATACGTATTTGTCCGTACATACAGGGACATAAATACAATCGGTAGGAGTCTGAGGGAACAAGAAGGCCTAGCTCTTGAGTACTTGCGTTATATTAAAGTTGATAACTTTTGTTCTTTGCACTGTGATTTACATTTATTGTTGTGAGGGTGGGGGAGGGTTGTTAATCTAAAGTATTATTAGCCCTGTTCCGAAGGCATCATTTGAAAGACTTGTTTTGTCTAGATTTGTAGAATTTGTCTAATTGTCATTTTGGCGTCACCATAAATTCAAAGGTGTAGGCGAGCCTGCTGACTCCAAAGCATTTTTGGATTATAACTGTATCAACAAGCTTAAAGATATAATTATAGCTTAGCTTTTGAAGAAAAAATACATTTTTACTTTTTTGTTTTTGGGAGATGGACATTAAGGCGCGATATGAGTAAAGTAAATTATTCATGTATCGGTTTGTTTTGGGGAAGCAAGTTCTGTGTAAATTCATAAAA
>VKOC01000001.1:44062853-44117725 GCA_009364415.1 Spea multiplicata
GAAGGGGGGGTAGGGAGGGAGAGGGTAGATTGTGAGAAGGGGAGTAGGGACGGAGAGGGGAGATAGTGAGAAAGGGATAGATGGGTTGGGGTGGGGGGCCCTTAACAGATTCTCGCACCGGGGCCCTGAGGTTTCTAGTTACACCCCTGCCTGTAACCATCTCTTACAATGCGGCAAACAGACTAAAAAAAAAAACAAACCTCAGACAAATCCAGACAACTGCTGCACAGCCTGTGTGTGTGTTAAATGACCCAAGAATAGCAAGGACATGTTTGGGTTAGAGGCAGTTTACAGGCCCTGCACTTCAATTTTTTCCATTTTTAATTAAACCTTATAAATGTTAGCACAGGTATGTGAAACAACAAATAGTCAAAAAAAGTAATTAGAATTTTTAACTGCCATGTTTACTTTGTGACATTAAGTGGCCAGGTACTATAGCTGAGTCAAGAGTGGGGGGGGGGTCTTTTTCTTCACAGACAAATCAGGGGGGCATGTGCCTGCCTCAGCAGCCCATGTCTTTGGTCTGGCTTTATGCAGGCTCAGCTCAAGTCGACCCACTGGCCTGCTCACCCATCTCTGCCAGGTTTACAAAATTACTTGCCTCTGTGCATAAAGTTAATATGCACAGAGGCAAAAACAAATGTTTTTCATGTCCTAAGATTTTGTAATTCTGCTTAAACAGTGTATAGATCAGTGTGTATGTTCTCTTTCAAGGACAGCCAACAACAGTTGTTCACTCAAACTCCCGCAGGCAGCCATAAGCACACTTCCAGAACATCATCGGAGCTGTTCTACAACAGTGCACATCTAGGTGATTGATTGTCACAATGTACCACAGCCACTGACCCTTAGCTTGGATTTGTGGAGAACTCATAGTGCCAGAAATTCATATAAAGATGTATACTATTCCAGAGCAGAAGATGACACCAGAGACCAGTAAAGCCATCCAATCACACAGCTGGAAAAAAAATGATTTCTGAAAAAGCAGAATTTTTTTTTTTTTTAGGGAATGTGTCTCTGGTATCGGTTTCTGCCACATAGTTAAAAGCACATAACACTGAACGTATGTTCTACGCTCTGATCTCTCTAAATTCACTATGCGTTTTACATGGCCACCCCTGGTTTATTTCTTTGAAGGAAATGTTGAGTTGGCCCTGCATAATGCATTGTTCTATCAGTGAGATGATGTTTAAGAAAATCTTGCTAATTTGTCATGTGTGCCATGTTTTTGTTCTTTTTCTAGTGTTCCCTGCCCCCCCCCATTGAAGTGAATGGCACCTAACTTCCACTTTTCCCCTAGATGCGCCCCCCTCTGCACGGACAGCTGGCTGTGACTCGCTTGCCTTTCACGCCACAGGTCCGGACACTGTGGAAGAGCGCTGCCCCGTTGGGGACGGACTCCGGCCGGCGAGGGCCTGCACTGAGGAGGGCGCCATGATGTGTTTTTACATGGACCTTTAAGTAGGAGGCGGAGGAGAAACCTAAACAAAATAAAAGCAGGTGAGAGACCTCTAATATATAACACCAGTTATCCCAACCAGTGCTCTTTTTTCCCCCATGCTGCTAACTTACCTTCCCCCTTTTTACAAACGATTTACTGTACAAATACCAACAGTTCCTTTACTCAAAACATTTGCTACCTAACCGAACAGCAAAACAGTGTGCTGGTCCTGTAAGGATCCTGTTTGATGATAGGGATTTCCTGATTCACACAATACTAAGTGACTTTGTACTCCTGGTTGTATATATCACTTATTCTCTAGACCTGTGTGCACTGATTATTTACAGACTGATCGTTTCTAAGCAACACGGCTGCTAAGAGCTTGGGTCTGGTGATGGCGATCTTCTAGCAGATTGATTCATGGTAGTCCTGCACTCATCAGGTGCTACCCTGTATGTAATAAAAGACAGGGCGACTGCTTCCAGGCCATCTTCCAGACCCAACGGGACTATGCTGCCATCTCCATCTTGTCAACATACCAAGAGATTCATTCACCCAAGGCATTGTTGGCAGGAGAGTTTTGGTTACAATTCCCTTGCATTAATGTTCATTGTGAACTGCCAAGGCGACAAGTATTCTCCAGCATGAAGGGCTGAGCTTGCCCCATATAATGCATAATTCAATGGATGAGGACACTGGACAAATCTCACTAATACACAAGGCATTACGCAGGGCCAGCCAAGGTCTTCCTACAGCAGAAGCTTGTTGTGGTCCGATCAACTTCACGTACAGTAAATTTAGGGAGTTGAAACCACAACTCTCGTGATAACGCTCCACTTTCCCTCACGGTATACACGTTATTGCCTATCAATATGTAACTACATTCCCTTCCATGCCCCTCACACAGTGACCGGAGATTTGGACAGGCAAACCTGATGCTCAGGTGGCAATTACAGTACATATCCCACTGCACACCGAACACAGGAAGATCAGCAAAAGTAATGAAACTAGCTATTTAATCATAGAAGATCATCCAGAATTGTCCAGTCCAGATTTTAATGCTTCACGCATTTACGTTCATTTTGCAAACTCCATGTAACAGCACTCATCGGTTCATATTACATCTCTAGTGGACAAGTTACTGACGAATCTGTGCATGCCTTTAGTCAAGGACTGATTTTAACTCAGCTGGGCAATCTACTTTTTTTCTACAGCTGGTCCGGGCTTAACGCATCATCTAGTCATACTACATAAGAAGGTACGTAAGACAGAACTGGGTGGCATCATCAGCAAAATGGATAGAGATGTGCTTGAAAATGCAGAGAGGAGCCGATACACCTTGCCCTTTACCTTTAGTGTTGCCTGCTCTAATTTGGTGCATAATCTGTTTTATAGGAAATCTGGCACTGGTTGTAAAAAACTGCTGGACCTACTTAACTTCAGTGTTGTAAACAAAAGAATAGTCCCCTGACATGGTTGGCCAAAACAAGCTGAGGGTTATGGGAGATGTGGTTGAGTAAGTCAAATATCTTCCTTTTGGACAAACCTGCCCTATGGAAACCATCCATTTGGAAATGGGCTGTGGCTTCCAATTATTACATGAGAAACAAAAATAGTGACCTCCAACACAGGAAAAAGCCACACATCTCCAGAAAACTAACGGTGTAGTGGCATTCATGTTAAATATCACATGAAATGTGCCGATGTATAACAGTAACCTATATTTGCATGCTGATAAATTTATACTGCCTACAGTTGGAAGGGAATTTGGCTGTTGTGTAGGACACAGGTTAGGATGTCCTCACTGTTCATTCATCCTGCATACTGTAGCACAACGTGTTCCATATGCTGCTCAGCAACATCTCAAAGGTATTGCGTGTCATGGCAAAAATGGCTGATGTAGTCAGAAGCACCATGAAATCTGTGAGAGAACAGAGAGCATTGGAAATGCCTGCAGCCTATCAAAAAACCCCAGCGTATAAACTTGGGCTATGTATAATGTTTTCTGTTCCCACATTTGCGCATGAATGAACCACTTTAATGCCTAAAAGAAAGCCTCGTAAGGACACGTCTACTGCAGCCTGCCTTCTTTCAATAGTCTTCTAGCAACAACTTTTCTGGTTACCTCGATTACAGATGCTGCAGAAGTTGCTGGGTCCCTCGCTGTGTTTCTTTAGGTGGTCAGCCATGTACGCAGCCCGCAGGTACTTCCCACACACCTGACAGGGCACTTTGTCTTCATGACACGCTAAATGTGATCGCAGCCGGTCACGTGTGGCGAAAGAAGCATTACACGTCTGTATGGAGAGAGGGGAACAGGCCATCTCGTTCAGTCGTGACACACAAAGGGTTAAACTTGCATTACATGTACTTGTAATAGCAAATACAAGACTAGTTAATGTATGATTAAAGATTACCTCAAGTAGTAGACAGTAATTAATTTGGGCACCTATACAATCATAAAGGCAGGTATACAGGTATAAAGTCTCTATAGAACATAACTATACTTATATATAAGCAGGTACTTTGCGGCAATGCTAATAGCATCCCTTTTTCCATCAATCTTAAAGGAGAAGTCCCACAGTAAAGAAAAATTTGCTCCTCGAGCATAAAATACAATGTCATATAGAGAAATGCAGGTTAACCCCAAAAAAACAAACTTAGTTTTTACTCATTTTGCTCCAATAAACCTTCTTTTTCTGCAGACCTGGAGGCTGCCATTGTTGTCACTCATGTAATATTTAGATGACTTTATCCACTTAAAACACTTCACCGAGCTGATGCTTTGTGGCAATGCTAATAAAGTCCTGCTTCATCAATTCGTCCACAGACTTTCAGTAGTCAGAGTGTCAGGTTTGGGTGATTAAGACTAAGCTATCGTATTGCTTACCACACGGCAGCATGATAGGGAGTTGGTGTGTGTGTCTTATAGATCGGGCCCAGAAAACAAACCTATACACATACAAAATGCCACTATATACCTCCATTACAAACATTGAAGAAAAAAAAAGAGAACGTTCTTCTTTAAACCAAATGGAAATACAGCATAAGGAGCCCAAACAAATAAAGACACAGACTGCAATTCAATTATAATAGCGCTGACCGTCATAAGTGAGATCAGAATTGTGGTACACAACCTTACAATATCGTACCAACTTATTACCAAACACACACGCATAGACTCTCATATACTGGAACAAACACACTTAGATGAAGTGGGACACATGGATCTTCATACACAGACGTGTACAAACCCAGAATGCAAGTACTCTGCTACACAACTATGCTGTCACACACATATACATGATGAACACTCACCTGCAATGCTGGAACAAAACTTACATGACAGTTCCTACGCACATAGCCCCACATAGAGTGCGAGCTCACAAGAGCAGGGCCCTCTTCTCCTTTTGTACCAGTTTGTTAATCTATTTTACTGAGTCTGTAACAGCGCTACGGAACCTGCTGGCGCTATATAAATGTAATGTATTGTAACATTCACTTGTGCATACATACAGATGACCTCTTTAAAAGGGAGAGCATCAGTGTCCCTGTCTCAGAAATCCCAGTAGCAATGCATTGAGTAACAATACTCTGATACTAGGATGCTTGCTTTAGTGGAAGCTGGAGGCTTAGCGGTCCTTCGCAAATAATTTGGAGGGAACCACTTCTTTTCTTGTAATATTTGGATTCCCCGCTCCTTTAACATACATGACATAACACACAACATGGGGCACACACAACCTCACACATAAGTCAGGTAACTAACTCACATTAAAGACTGTTAACACAAATTTGGGGTCGTAAAAAAGTGTCCAAGGGGACATATATCACAGAGAGGTGAGGCGAGGTGTCCTCATTTGCAGGGTGCAAGTTCAATTAAATCACCAGTCCCACTTCCGGGGCTTAAGTAAAGTGTTAATTGTCTTTTGATAGGAAATTACCTGTCCACCACCTTTTTCCTGCTTGCTGTGCACTTCACTGGGAAATCCTTCTTTGGTTTTCTAGTTTGGAGAAAAATTGGTGTAGAATCATTTCGGTGGGCCCAGTAACATGAACTGTCAACTCTGTGTGATTACTGCGCCACATCAACAGCATCCACAGAGCAGTCTAACCCCGTCCATACTATTGTCCCAGGGGTTCGGCAGTTTTCAAGTGTGCAGAAAAACATTAAATTGTAATTTTGTTTCAAATGCCATGTATTTTGACAAGGTGAGCAACTTCCACTGCAGTCCCAATGGGATATGGGACTGCAAAGTGGGACTGGTGCTTTAAGTTACACAGATTAGTAACTGACACTCATTCTGACCAGACGTCCTTTCCCATTTCCACCCCCCCCCACAATATGCCCTTTTCATACCTCACATTTGTGGGGTCTCTCTGATGTATGAACTTGTTTGATGTGTCCATTCAGGTGGTCTGGCCTGTGAAAGGGACGGCAGTAAGACAGTTACACGCATCATCCAGACATACAGAGTAACCGAACAATAATAGCAGCAGAGGAGGGGTGTGCTTACAACATTACTGAAATATTTGCCTATATCTAAACCAATTGTAATAGCCCACCTTTCTTAAAGGACATTATGGAGCCAGAAATAATAGCAATAGAGCCCAGCTTACTGATCATTCCGATCAGCAGCAGTAGGGATCAAAGTGAGAAAATTTATAAAAATTATGAATAATTAAAATGACTCCCATGATGTCACCATGACATCATAAGGGGTACCACCCAGTACCGAGAGAGATCGCTGAGGGCTTCAGAAAGAAAAAGTCCAAAAATGTAAAAAAACAAAACAAAAAACGTTTGGAAGGATTTGGGACTTTTGCTCTTTTTGAACCTTACTTTTTTGTTTGTTTGTTTTTTACCTAACTCACTTGTTCCTACGTAATACACAGTACAGAGAGTACTGCACCCTGGTGGATATGACCAGGAAAAAAGCTAGCAGAGCGGGGGTAAATAATGAATGGAGGAAAATAAGAGATAAACAAAAGTGTAATACAGAAACATATGTGGGCAACGTATCATGTTTTTAAAATGGAAGGCAAGGTCTACACATGCTGTCCTGTTGCATCTTTCAGTAGATATAGTTTAATATATACAGTATATATATATATCAGATTTAATGCATGCGGCATCAGCAGAAAATTATGTACATACTGTATATATATATATATATACTGCTGAACTTATGAAAAGGTTGTCTTGGACCGTGTGACTGTACATAGCAACGAAGTCACGTGTAGCGAGAACATATCAGTGTGCATCATTGCAAACAAAGTATATGACAAGAATTTGTAGCTAAAATGCATAGTGGAAATAATTCTCAATCTATAGTGAGTTCTATAGTAACAATGAACCACTTTTGTGCAACATATATGCCAACTTCTGGCTTCTTATTCATGCAAATGGCTACCCATGTATAGCTGGGTTGGATACACGCAGTTTGTTATTGGCATTACGGTATTATCAATGTATCTTTTTTTACATGTTAGACAATAGAAAGCGTTGTATGTGTGCATGTGTGTATGTATGGGGGAGGCAGTCCCTACTCTACCCTCCCCCTTTGCCTCTTCCTCTCGGGGAGGGGGGTGCACCACAATTTCCTAATGGGGAGGAGAGTTTCTCTTTGTGCTTTTTTCAGATTCACCTCTCACCCCCTTCCTTGTGACCAATAAGAGAGCTCATGCAGAACGGGGGTTCCCGGTGGATACCGGGCTCCCTATACGCAAAGAGCGATTCAATATCTTATGTTATGCTAATTCCTAATGCAGCATGCTGCGTGTATTTGGTAGTTGTTACACAGTTTACTATTCCAGGCAAGTGCAGCCGCTGATTCATATCATTAGGCCTCAAGAGTAACAATTATGTTTTCCCAGCATAACTTCCACATCATAGTAGATGGTGAAGATGCATTGTGCACGGGCATATTCACTTCTGCTTTCTATAGCCGATCTAACGCTGCACCTTTCTCCAGGATGGGCTAACACAACGCCTGCCTGTCTATCTCTACAAACACTTCCTAAGGTCAATACATGACTTGGTTTACTATGGAACTTTGTCTTCACTCACCTAGAGAATCCCTTTCCGCAACTCTGGCAAATGTAGGGCTTCCCCACAGAACCGTCATGGGATCGGACATGGTATGACATTCTGTCTTTGCGCTTGAACCTCAGCCCACACACAGGGCACGAGTAAGGCTTTTCTCCAGAGTGAGATAACTTGTGGCGGTTTAGATGATACACATCCCGGAAGATCTTCCCGCATAGATCACAGGCTACCTGTTTCCTTGCTCGGTTTCTCTTTCTAGGGATTCCAGAGTCTTCCTGCCCCAATCCATTTTCACCAAAGCGAGAGGGCTGCAGGTCCCCATAGCCAAGCTGTATGCTAGTAACCCCATGCTGTGCCTCGTGCTGCCGTAGGCGTAAGGGGTCCGTGAAAACTTTATCACAGAGTCCACAAGGAAGCACCCCACCTTCACGCAACCCACTAATCGCGCCAAACAAAACTGAATCTAAGACACTGGCCTTTCGGGGCCTACCACGACCTCTCTTCCCTCCAAGGCCTTGAGCTCCTACTTGGAATTGGGTTGACAGCATCTGCGGAGAGCCGCCGAGTGCCAGGAGGGAGGACTGGCTTGGAACTGCAGGTCCTGGACGAACAGAGTCCTCCTCTTCTTCCCCCAGTGATCCAGCAATACCTGAACAGCTCATTACTGTGCCATTAGACATGTCCAACGGGAATCCAAGGTCAGCAGCCCCCGACCTGAAGAGCATTAGCTCTGGACGAGCAGGGGGGACCAGTATCTGCACATTTGACTGTTTGATCACCTCCTGGCAGATGTCAATGATAGAGCGCATGAGCAAGAACTTGGCAGCTGTCATAAGTTCAGGAAAGCTCTCCAGTCGAATCACAATGCGAGCAGTGTATGCGAAGTCCAAAATGTCCCCGAAAACTTTCGGGCTGATGGTGTGCATCTCAAGCTCCCTGGGGGTCGGCCCCTCCGCCTCTCCTAAAACAGACTCAAAATACTGACTGCAGGCGGCCAGGACAGCGCGATGGGCAGGAAAGCTGTCCTCTCCCACGCGAAGCACCACATCACAGAAACGTCCTCCGGTTTTGCGCTGTTGGTTCAGCTGCTGCAGGACATCAGAGCTGTGTTGGCTCACCTGATAGGTGTAGTGTGAGGGACCACAGCCCTCTGCAAGGCGCTCCATGCTGTGAGAAAAGGGACCCAGAGAAGAGTTAGGTCAAAGGGCTGCTGTGGGTAAAAGCTAGTATTATGTGTGGTCAAAATAATGGGGATCGACACACTGAATAGCGAAAACGATTGGCGATGCTAAGTTACTAGTGACGGCACCGTGGGTGGAAGGTAAAGGTGGGAAGGGGCTTTACTGGTACTGGGGGAACTGGTGAGATCTAATTAAATGCTGAATAAAATATCCCTGCAATCGATATACAATATAGTGTAAGTATATGCAAACACCAGTTAATATCATGTGAACACAAGGGGGTTGACAAATACAGTCGTCAAAATGTGGTGACGCCGCTGCACTGTCTGCACCTCGAGCATTTGCCCCGACGGATATAAAAGGCTACGTGTGTGATGGCAGTAACGCGCTGCTCTACGGACAACACAAGGGTGCAGCCATGGCCACTGGCTGTACACACACACGCGTGCATAATGTACTCGTGTTCCCCGGGAGCATATATTACATATACATTACGCATGCCAAATTTACTGCAAGGTGTCCTTAAACTGTAAAGGAGGGGTCCATGTATTTTGGAGCAGCAAACGGGCAGGGAGGGGTCGCGAGGAGGCCAGGGAATTGGGAGGCTAGGAAATGTGAGGGGGGCAGTTGTTGTAACGTGAGCACCATGTGCTCTGAGAACTATTTTCGGGGTGCACGCATGTACTAAAACCTATAAAGGGCGGTATTTTATTAAACAGTATATATAGGGGCGGGGTATTTAAGGGTAGCGATGGCGCGGGGCCTGGGTACATAGGTGATTAAGTTGGGGGTACCCTGTTATATATTGGGGGGTCGGATTGATGTCACCTGGGTGCGCATACCCGCGTAGCTCCTCCCCTCGTCGGCCGCGAGTACGCGCAGCGCGAGCCGGTGATTTCCGAGGTCCCGGTGCAAGCTGTCGGTGCGCGGTCGCAATGCCGCCTTCAAGTAGACCACATAGAACGGGGGTCCCCCCCCCTCGAAAACCGGACACCGTGACCCCTCCCCCGGCACCGGCGCACGGACAGCTCCGACCGAATCCTCTGCAGCCTCTTTGTGTCTGATACCCCCCCCGGGCAAGGAATCTGTGTCCGCCCCCCCTCCCTATGTGCACTCCCCCCGCCCCTGTGAGCAGGCTGGGAGACCCCGCACATGCCGGCCGCCCCCCCCCCGTATTCACCCCTCCCGGGATAATATGCGAGCAGGCATGGTGTGGATTGAGGGTAGTCTGTGACCCCCCCTTCCCGGGCTGTTGATGTATACTAAATCCCCTGAGATGACCACAATAAACTCTCCTGTACTAATCTATGTTATTCCCACATGTGCATTAAACCTTTCAATAACATGCTTATTAATCTGAAGCACCCATTCCGGTGCGATCGTACATATATTACACGTATGTTGGGCACCCTTTGCTCACCCCATGTGCACGCTTACCCTCTATGTAGGCAGAACTTCCTGTAAATATACTCACACAGATGAAATTGAAAATCATCATTAAGGAGAAAAGTAGTTGCCATCAAAATAAAAATGTGTTTCCTGTTTATTCCTGGAAATGGATACATTTACCGGTTTTAATATTATTTATTGATTTATATAGCGCCATCATATTCTGATTTCATGAAATCCCTTTCAGTCACATTTGATACCGAATAAGGTCTTTATGTCGGTGTATTTTTTATGTACGGTTGCTAACAAAAAGTTTCTTTACTTGGCAACCATGGCTACTGGTGATAATGCATTGTTTTATACAGGCACGTATTTAGCTGGAATATCTAAAAGGCTGCATTATACTCACTAGTTGAAAACCCTATTCTACTGGCACGATACTCAGGAGGATCACATTCCCAAACCTAAAAGCTTCAATTCTTACACTCAAAGGTCAAGGAAAACCAGGAGGACAAATATGCTCCTTCTAGATAACCCTACTGCAGATTCCACATGAGAAGCAAGACTAACTGGAGCTGGAATCCAAATAATAATAGTTCATTCGGTGCTGAGAATACCTTTGGACAGGTTCTATATGCAGCTATAGTCTAGATTGGGGCTTCTCAAGAGAAGGCGGCCATTTTGGTCACCTTACGCCATGTCAATGTCACTGTCATAGGAGGTATCTGTTCCAAAGCAACTACCCCCCCCCTAAAAAAGAGGAAAATCATTCAAAATCTAAAATAAACCAAAAGTGCAATTTAATATTTCAATAAGCAGTTCTTATTAAAGTTGGAGAGCCCTAGTCTATACGCTGTGGGCCACAGGGTTAAATTAGGCAACACTTTTCTGTCCTTTTAGCTGTAGTATTCAAGGCCTAGTCAGTCAAGGCCAAGTATTTCATACCAGATCACGCGTTATACTTTTAGCCGATTACCATATTGCTATTAAGTATACGATTAGTACCCATTGTTAATAACTATTGTTTTATCTAACAATCAGTTTGTTATAACTACTATGCAAAAAATGAATACATTGTGTAGCAGGGACCAGGTCGGTGGTTACTGCCACCTTCCTCATGGTGACAGTAACTTTCTGGCTCCCCCTTGCAGGAAGCGGGAAAGAGGTCCCTCTGACCATGGTTGGCAGTCCTGATGCCTTGGGGAGTCCTGCTGATGTTGCCATTGTTGAAGTGGAAATGGGACGGGAGTGGGGTGTGCTGTAGCACCGTGACCTGACCTGGGGAAACTGCGCTTCACCCGGAGAGTCTCCAGGTGTGTCAATGTGGCCAACAGACCTGGGAAAGGTGAGACACAGGGACCAACCAGAATGGTGCATATGATTTGGGAAATGGTCACTTAGGAGATCCATGGAGTATTGGAGAAGGTTATCAGGGCAAAGGACACTACTGCCAGTGGACTATGATCTAGAACACATTGTAACGATGCCAGCAAGAAGACAGTAACAGCACATTGGGATTGGGCGTGTATAGCTTTGTATTTGTTTTTGCGGTGGCCAGTTACTTGGCTGCTACATCGGCACTGCTAAAGTCCTGAAGCATTTTTCTCGATGGATAGTAACATTGTGTGCGGCTGCGCACAGGTTCATGATGCATATGTGGCTGTTTGAGGCTGGCACGGACCACTTGTGTAATCATAACTGGGAACTTTCTAAAAGAGCTGGCCCTGAGACTCTGGAAATATTAACCCTTTAATAGATCATCGTGAAGACCCTAGTGACACACCAAATGCGTAATACTGGTCATCACTTACCACTATTTACTATTTACAGTCATCTGCACATATATCAACCATAACATTGGTAGAAGAAGCACCAATTGGGAGTCATATATAATGACAACAGTGCAGAAATTAACCCCTTCATCATTAGACCTGGGATTTGGGCAAAAACCCTGAGACTAAGAGTCCCACGCTGAGAGTTCGCAGGATCATTTATCACAACAGACTGACGCATATACATCGTGCAGATGTATCTAGATGTATCAAGCTTTTCAGTGTAATCAATTGACACCTCTACGATTGGTTTTGAACTACAACTCCCAGGATTCCCAGACACATTGGTTTGATCACAATTACGGCGGTTGGATTTCAACAACTGGAAAACTGGAGTGCGCGTGCGTACTGCACACACCATAGAGTGCGAAAGGAAAGATAATCACCTTTTTAGTTACTGACCGGAAGCGTGAAGTCATTGCCGGCAAGTTGTGAGCCTGCCTTGGTTGCGCCTGCGCAGTGGTGTACTCGGCCAGGTTTTTTCTGCGCCCGTTTCTCGTTGTGCGGAGAGTTCAATCTACGCAACCATGAGTGGGACACTGGCAAAGATCGCCGAGATAGAGGCCGAGGTGAATAGATACTTGTCATTAGACGTTTAGCCACTTGCTTGACAGCTGTAGGCCAACACGTGTTCCCGAGGTTAACTGTGACTGGAGTTCGGGGTTCCAGCAGGTGACGGTCGAGAATGTAGTTACGAGACCTAGGGCGGCAGACTGTGACGCTGACATGTCTGATCAGGGGCAGATATGACGGTTGGGTGATCCCGGTGACAGTATTTTCATGCACTTTGCAGATGGCCAGGACCCAGAAAAATAAAGCCACAGCACATCACCTGGGGCTGCTGAAGGCCCGTCTGGCTAAACTGCGACGAGAGCTGATCACACCGAAGGGAGGCGGAGGAGGTGGCCCCGGAGAAGGTGCGTTTGCCTCTTACCGCACTCCGTGACCGTAACCCCATCCGTGCAGCAGCACGCCATTCAAATGGCCGTATGTTTATTAATAACAATAATAACTATACGTCAATTACCGCTCTTCCTTCTCTTGTCTGCGCCCTCAGCAAGCACATAGTTGTAGTGCCGTAAAGCGTTTAGTGCTGTTGTACCACTTGTTTAGTTGTTTCTTTTTGCCCTAGACGTATGTCAATATTGTACCTGTGGAGTGGGCTTTATTCACAAAGGGAGAGTTGTGCTTTCACTTCACTTAATTATCCATTATAAAGGGCCAACATTGACAAGTTACCTCATCACAAAACACTGTGTTTGTCCCATGTGATGTACAATTAAAATTCTGGGGCTTTGGTGAAATATTACCGATTTAACTATACATTATACAGGGCCAGCCAAACTCTTCCTACTCTCGACTCTCCCTTTAGTCGATTAACTCACATTAATTATAAATGGCTCCCTTCTTGTGGGAGAAGCTTGCCGGGGATGGCCCTTGTATAGTTAATGCAGCAATGACATGTTTCATCTTACTTACGTTTATTTCTATAGCGCCAGCAGATTCCGTAGTGCTTTACGATCGGAGTCGGCAATTGTGATGTCTTATTGTAAACGTTTAAGTCCTTTCGTGGTGTGGTAACCAGGTTATTGTCTAATGTAATGCCTGACATAGGCTAAGTAAGCTTTATGGAGTTCAGATTTGCTCAGATTATTCAATGATGTGTGATTTTTGTCTTTTCATTTATTTTTTTCAGGGTTTGATGTTGCAAAGACGGGAGATGCTCGAATTGGCTTTGTGGGATTTCCATCCGTGGGAAAATCTACCCTGCTAAGTAACTTGGCTGGTGTTTACTCTGAAGTTGCAGCCTATGAATTCACAACGTTGACCACAGTCCCTGGAGTCGTACGATATAAAGGAGCCAAAATTCAGGTGCCTGTTTTTCTTTTGGCAGATAAATGGTGGTCGTTTTTTATTAAACCCATTTTTCGTAAAGTTTCTTCACAATACAATGTGGGGCTAGCTGGGGGCTTTACACACGGGTGTTGGGGGCATTAGGGTGACCACATCGGCCATGTTTTCCAGGAAACATACCTTTTACATGTTGCTTACAGATACAATGCTGCCCTGCAGTATGGGGGATGTATGGACTCATAGAAGGAACCAACTATATACACATACACCATATGTATATATGTGTTGTTCACAATGGATTACATTACTCTGTCTTAGTATCTCGTCTCTTTTGACAGCTTCTGGACTTGCCAGGAATCATTGAGGGAGCAAAGGATGGAAAGGGTAGAGGTCGACAGGTTATCGCAGGTAATCATTTTTCTGCATCTCAGGTATTTTTGTGGATATGTTTGAATAGGTATTTAAAAAAAAAAAAATTCTTGCAGTGGCACGAACATGCAACCTGATTCTAATTGTTTTGGATGTGTTGAAACCATTGGGTCACAAGAAGATCATTGAGAATGAACTGGAGGGATTTGGAATTAGATTGAACAAAAGACCACCTAACATTGGATTCAAGAAGAAGGATAAAGGAGGAATAAACCTTACAGCTACTGTAAGTCACACGTTTGGAACAATGTGCGCCAAGGGCTAAAGCATATGTTGGAAATAGGCCATTTTATTGAACAGAGGACAGTATTCGTTAGAACTGAGCTAACCTTAAATATATGCAGTTGAAAACTCCCCTTGAGGCTCATAAAAGTGACATCGTAAAATTGGACCAGTGATTTTGGAATGTTTTTTTTGTGTATATCCCTAACATTTGTATGGCTTATAAAGAATTGATTCCTCATTCCTCAAGAAAATAATTCAGCACTTCCATCATTGCAGTGTCCATCTTCTGACTTATATGCATTTCAGTGCATTGTAATAAAAAGAATGCTAAAAACATTATGATCTGGTTTTATTCATGCAGTGTATTCAGTCAGAACTAGATTTTGAGACGGTGAAGAGTATCTTATCAGAATACAAGATTCACAATGCAGATATTACTCTGCGCAGTGACGCAACTGCTGATGACCTTATTGATGTGGTGGAAGGGAACAGGTCAGTGCACGATCACGTAGCAGTTTGTAGCTTACCTGCTAAAGCACCATTAGTGTTTGTTTCTGAACATTTTCTTTCTTGCAGAGTTTATATTCCCTGCATCTATGTGTTAAACAAGATTGACCAAATCTCACTGGAAGAGCTGGATATCATTTACAAGGTGCCACACTGCGTGCCAATCTCTGCTCATCACCGTTGGAACTTTGATGACCTTCTAGAAAGAATATGGGACTATCTCCAGCTAGTGCGGATGTAAGTGATCTAAGCTTTTGGAAGAGAAGAGCTTATAATCAAATGTTCTGCAGTGTATAAAACTTCAAGCATCCCATCTGACTGAAAATTTTCCCATTTCCCCCCCCCCTCGTTCTCTGTTCAATGTTTTGCAGTTACACTAAACCCAAGGGACAGCTTCCAGATTATTCTTCTCCTGTGGTGCTGCCTGATTCACGCACTGCTGTGGAAGATTTCTGTACCAAGATCCACAAGAACTTGATAAAAGAGTTCAAATAGTAAGTGTTTGCTTTTGTGTGGAGCCCTAATGATGCCATGAGCTCCAGAACAGCTCTGTAATGGAGTGGTAGAGCATGATCACTTGAAATATGATTATAGCGAGCGCTGTGTATTTGCTGTGGTGGGTCTGGCACTATAGTAAAGTGTAGTGGAGCTGTCGTCACTATAGCTGGGTGTATTCATAATTTTTACTAATGGTCATTTCTTTTACTTGCAGTGCTCTTGTTTGGGGAACATCAGTGAAACATAACCCCCAAAAAGTTGGCAAAGATCATGTTATGGAAGATGAAGATGTTATACAGATTGTGAAGAAATAAATGGCTTGTTCTCCGGATATGAGTGCAACCAATGAATAACTCCTAATGTAGACCTTTGCAAGTCATCTTATTACCTGTAAATATTTCAAACACACAATGTCAATAAATGCTTACTTCTCATTCCTGTTGTCCTGATATCTTAGTCCACTGTCAAACTGTAAATCTTTTAACACTACAGGTACCACAAACTATTAACCCCTTGATGACAATTGACATGTCTGAGACATCACAAGTTTAAACATGTGTAGAAAGTGGTCTGATTCCTTCTCTTAGACGGTGTTACTGTAATGCTTCGATGTTGACATATGAAACACCGAATAAAATGTTGCCAATTTGCCTCAATATCTAGGCATTGAACACCTGCCAAAAACTCACCCCAGGGTGCAAGATGGTGGTGCCTATTAAAAACTAAGCAAGATGCCAACAGGGTCTCTACAGACCTTCCTGAGAACCATGCAAGTCAATTGGGCCTAGCTTACTAATCACCATGTATGTATAATTTAAAAAAAAGTTAACATGAAAAAATTCCCTAGTTTTTTCACCATCAGGGAAAACATCCAGGTCCAACAAAATATATATATTTAGATATAATCTGTAACCCTAAAATTAGCCCTATATTTAAAAAAAAATCATGTCAGGAAGTGTTTACACCCCAGGGTATTTCAAACGTTGGTATGTTAAGTTTTCATACATATATGGTAAATTGAACTGACTGGCTTCAAAGATGTCCCAAATAGGACATGGAGGCAGAATGGCTGGTTTTGAAAAAAGAAAAAAAAGGTGAAATACAATTGTCCATGTGCACTTAGTGTAAAAAAAAATAAATGTACAAGTGGTCTGTCCATATATGTCCATTTTGCCAGATGAAAGGATCCGTTTCGTTTAGTTGTCACCAAATTTATATACTTAGAATATGCCAACACGTTTTGTCTGATGCAGCTTCCTCAGAGTGGGGATGGTGACTCAGGTGCTGTTCTTTCCTTACAATCAGTCCTAATCTTTATCGCAATAGCTTATTAATTCTGGGTTTCTGATACAATATTCTTGATCCACGGAGTTTCTCAAGGAGTTATTTATTTGAATCGTAATGGTTACAGAGATAAGAAAAAAAATCATTACGTTCTCTAAACCATGTTTTGTGTCAAACATTTGTCTGAGTATGTGCTTAGAATGGTATTTGAACAGCTATTATATCACTTCTTGTTACTAATATCCTGAAAGTGGATACCTCGTAATTATTGTATTTCGGTGGCACCTAATAAGATTATCAATGCTATTCAATAAAAACCTTAATTACTTCAATCAGAGAACAATCTCTGGGGCATTGTCATGACACCTGAAAAACACCTATTTTGGAGGCTATTCTGTTGTAAATAATAAGCTATGAACCTGATGGATTTTCAAACCCTTTTTCAGGTCTCTATTTTATTCTCCTATTATGAATATGGAAACATTGTTTAGCCTAATGATCTCAAGCGTGTAGATAGTGCCCAAGCTATAGCTTTTCACGACAATGCCACACCTATGCCCCATCTTTAAAACCTACACAACTTTAAGCTAGTTTCCTTTAGGACCAATTGCAGAATCAAGTCTACACAAACCTGGTTGATTTTAGTCAGTCAAAATCCCAATTGTATTTGCTTAGCATTTTATATGTCAGCCCCTAAAAAGCCATTTTAAACCTGGCTGGTGTCACCCACAGCGGGAGGACATGATGTACTCCTCAGCCCCGTCTAATAAAAGTTATGTGCATATAAGCACAAGGACACTCAGACTGTTCACTTGGATAAGCATCTTGTAAATAGTGTTATTGAAGCAGAAGTACACAGGATTCATACCACTTGAACACGCTATGTTGGCATATGCAGTTTTAATTGAAAGAAAAGAGACATGTACAAATTAAAGGGAGAGCTCAGACTTGGTAAGTGGCAAAAACAGCACAAGAGTAAGCTTCCTCTTTACAGAGTCTCAAACAAAAAACCTAAACCTAACTGTGATTTATATACACAAGGGCAGAAAGAAAGAAAAAAAATTAGCTTTATACAAGTCTGTACACAAGTTCATCTGCAAGGATCATTGCAGCCCCTCAGCATGATCAGAAAAAAAAACTAAACAGAAATTAGACATGCCCTTTTCCAAAAGGCTTCCAGGGCAAAATAGTCTGCAGTAATATTCAGCAGATGGGGAGGGAGTGGACGCTCCATGTTCCTGCAGTTTTTTTTTTTAGTAGACCCTGCATAGCACAGCCCAAATTCTAAACAAAACAAAACTCAGCAGAAGTGTTATCAGGTTTGTGATCATTATACTCCGCTTTAGAGGGGGCTGGACTAGGCAGAGGGAAGAAGATGGTGGCACAGTTCAGCCTCATTGTCTGTATTCCAGTTCATCCACACTGATCACTTTAGCGGGCATTGAAGGGAGAGGCTGCTGCAGGACATCAGACCCAAACCACTTTGCCAGTCCAACAGGTGAAGTACTCCTCAGAGGGCGCTGCTCCATCATGTGAAGCCCAGGGCGGTTTGTCAAGCCTTGTGAGGGAGCATGGGTTCCTGAGAAGCCAGATCCTGCCGACCAAAAAAAGAATGATTAAGGATATTAACGACATGGCAATTTTTCTGTCAGAGAAGACATGACATTGTTTTGCTTTAATATTTCTCCAGAAATTGCCAGCCCATGTTTTCCTCTGAATAAACCTAGTATGACTCTTACCGGCGCGCGGCACTGGTTGCTGCATCATTGCGAGCTGCAGAGGGTTTGCCGGACGTTGGTTCAGAATAGGGTGCCCTGCAGCTGGTAATGGGTAGAAAGGCTGACCAAGAACTGATGGGGAAAGAGCATGTAGAGAGGGCAGGTCAACACCAGATGGAAGTAGTCCTGTAGCATGGGAAACCAAAATTAATTAAGTTATATTATGCAACATGTTCAAAGTGCTTCAATTCACCACCTAATTACTACATACCAGCTTGCAGGAGAGGAAGATGTTGTGGAGGAACACCCTGCGCTAGCATCCTCTGTACCAACCCTGGGTGCAACTGGTGGGATGGCCGGACAACTGGCACAATGGGCATCTGGTGAAGGGGGCGCAGAAAAGATCCTGGTACTGGGGATGCTAAAGTGGGAGTTCTCCTCCCTGCAGATTTGGGACGGTAGTCCTGGTCTTTGGTGTAACGGCCCTGCTGGGGAAGAGGTGGGGTACCAGCTGAGTGTGGAGAAGATGGGAACCTTGTACCCACTACTGGGGAGGTCTCCTGGGCAGCAGTAGTCTCTGGACTAGATAAAGCGCCATCTGTTAACAGGAGGAAGAAACCACAACTTAAGATACATAACCAACCACTATTACACACTTTTTTTTTTTTTTTTTTTTTTTTAATTACCTTCCTGCACACTTTTTCCCTCCTCTCTTCCCTGGTAGCTTTGCTTTCCAGCAGAAGCCTCATCTTTACTCTTCTCTTTGCTTTCGTACATCTTTCGGATTACTGAGGTAGGCGTGAAAGATGGGGACAACTATGGGGTAGATAGCAGGCAGAGGGGAAACAAAAATAAAAAGAGTCACAATGAGCCAGCAAGAAACAAAAAAGGTAATTATGCAGGCATGGTAGTTTTATTCTCGTTATACCTGTGCAGAAAAAAATCTAATCTAAAAATCTAATCTAACTATAGCCAACCATGTAAATTATACTCTGCAGAGCAAAACCAAAAGCGTAAGTAAGCTGATGTGATGCTGCAAACTCAAACATATAAACCGGGTCTTTTAATCCTTGTGCAGACCAGCAGTTATACCGCCTGGTTATAAGAACAGAACCAAATGTGTGTGTTTATTTTTTTTTTTAAAGAAAGGCTTCCCTTATTTATTTAACATGTCAATCATGCAAAGCCTTAAACTCTGTGCATTTTTACAAATACTGATTTCCTTAATAATTCATACAAATGTCTGAAAACAAGGAGGGATCCCCCAACAAAACAAGCTAAAAAGTTAGCAGAAAGCCCTAAATTTTAATTTGTTGGGTTTTTTTCCCCCCCCCAGACGCTCTCAATGTCTTTTCCGCAGCGCTGTTTCTTCTTATTCTTCGGCCTTCGTCTGCTTTTCCTTGGTACTGTTAACAAGGCCTCCCAGAGAGCTTCTGCAAAAAGGCAGAGAGGCTGCCCCCATGGGGCGCACTGTGGCTCTGCCCTTATGCAGAAGTACCTCAAGATGTCATAATATTGCTGACCGATTCATGGGGAAAGTTTCAGCGAGACAACACATTTTGTTTCCAATAGGAAAAACCCCTCTGAATTTGGTCCCAACAGAATGTTTGAATAGTTTTTGGTCCATTTGCATGGCAACACAATGGAACGTTGTTTACTGGACTGTTCCATTGACCACCAGGAGAGGACCGCTTTTCAAACTTTGTTCCAAACCACTCACACAAATTCAAACGAAGTAACATAGCAAGTTAAAAGCAGTAAAGCGGGCGGCATATGTTACAGCAGATTACACATTCGGAAGCAGTACTTACCATGCTAGTGACTGGGGCACCAGGTCCTGGAGATATTGACTTCCCCCGTAAATTGGGCACTGGAGATTTGGGTATCCTCTGCTGCTGTCTGTTTAAGAGTAGGCAGAAATCCAGTGTGATTTGATGCTGTTGGAAATACCATGACAGAGCCAGCAGCTAGTTAATCCCTACTCACCTGCTCCGGTAACCATCTCTACCTCTGTCCATGGGCATTTTTCCATAAACAGAAGGATAGTAGCTTGCAGCTTGGAGGGCAAGCTCATGTGATAGTAATCCTTCCATTGCGGCTTGATGTAGGTCCAGTGGAAGGACCTACAGAAAAAATAAATCACATGATGCTGGATATAGCTGGAGGCATTAAAAAGCATAAGAGGGAGGGTTCTTCCGCTCCATAGATCTCACTAAGAGTATTGTGTACAGGTCTGGAGACAATCTGTAGACATGTATTCACATATTGGAGAGAATTCAGAGAAAGACTACTAAAATAGTGAATGTTTTGCAGGGCAAGAGTTATCAGGAAAGATTAAAAGCAATCTCGATAAGCATAGCCAGGAAGGGCTTTTAGGTAGAGATGTTGAACAGCCTTCTAGCAGACGTGGTAGAGGATAATGCCGTGAGGAAGTTTTGTTTTTAACCCCTTCAATCCCCTATGGACGTACCGGGACGTCCAACCCTTCTTGCAGCGTCAGGAACACATCCCTGCCGCTGCACGGGAGATCAGGCAGTTTGACAGCCTGGACTCCCCACTGACAGCAGAAGCCAGCATCGCCGGCTTTCTGCTCCCGATCCGATGTAACAGCTTCTGGCATGAAAGCCAGAAAGCTGTTACATTTTAAACTGCGCAGATTCAAGTGCCCGATCGGGCATTCCCTTCCGGGTTGCGTCACTGATGACGTACCCGGAAGTTCATCGGAGGACTGCGATCTCTATGCACGTCTTTGAGGACCTGCATAGAGATCAGTGTGATCGGTGCAGGGGGATCGCGGGGAGGGGAGTGAGAAAACATTGCCTCTCACCCCCCTCCCCTCCTGAAACAGAGTAGGAGGAAAAAATAAAGTATTTAAAAAAATTAAATAAAAAACGTGTGAGCTAAGTGATGTCATTGTGACATCACTGGCATGTTCAGGAGGTCCCTACGAGGACCTCTAACAATTTTTGTGGTTTAAAAAAAATAAATCATAATAAATTAAAAAAATACCTTACATCCCATTGCCCTAGCATAACATCTAGCCAGTATAACCCTCCTGCCCCTGTTCACAACCCCCAAACACGTTAAGCCATAGGCATAAAAATTATACAAAGAAATGTACACCTTATAGTATGTTCCCTGGTGCTGGGAGAGTAGGGAAAATCTATTTAAATTAGGTATTGATAAACTTGGAGGGGATTTTCCATCATTTTACCTAATTTTCTGAGGATTCAGGAAATAAATTGGAAAATTAGTTTTTTTTTTAATTTTTCCTAGTTTTTACTAAATTTCTCATTCTAAGTTTTCAGCTAATCATCCAACTATGGTATCAAAGGAAAGCTCTATCTCTCCTTGAAAAAACAATATATAGTTTACATGGTTCATTTTAATACAGATCTATTGAGTGTGGTCACATGTAAAAGTTCAGTTTTGGTGGGGGATTTGAAAGTCGTCAGCCAATGATTGCAGAGCACTGAAGTTTTACCTGTGCCATCACAGGGCTGTCTGCTTTGGGTACACCTGTGAGGAACTGATCCCCAAGGAGATGCTGAGGACCTGTAGAGAAGATTAAAATAAACATTTAAAAAAAACCAAAAGCCACAGACCTTACGCACAGCTATGTACACCTAGACTGTATACTTGCCAAGAGGAGAAGGTATTCGATTTCGAAGGTAGTCTGCAGAAGAGGCTCGTGGGGGGAATGGTTGCGGTATTTGAGGAGATGGGGACCTTTGCCTTAATAGGGACGATGTGGTGTCCAATGCTCCCATGAGATTGTTCATGACATTGGAGGATGGGTCAGGGATTGGAGGGCCAAGCAGCTCCTAAGGGGAGACAAGGCAGGTTTTTGGAGATTATCAAAGGTTAATACAACTCTGGTAACAGACAGAGAACCAAATAATTTATACCTGTAAAATATTACGCTGAAGGGCATTTCCCATAACATCAGAGGATGCAGACATCAAATGAGCATCTAGATTTCTCTATACACAGAAAATAAAATGGCTTTATACAGCTGTAGCAAGGTTACAAGATAAACTTGAAATGAAGCCCAAGAGTGACACCCACAGCCAAGTGAACAACATGAAGTGAACACAAGCATTATTAGACCAGGCATGATATATCACAACTACGGCCACGACACAATGACAACAAGACCACTTTGGGAACTTTGAAGGGTAAAGGTACATTTTCTTTGTTCAGCGAGAAGCAACAAATTAAAGACAATGCACATCCCAAATCGAAGTTAAAAAAAAAGCTAAGCAGAGCAAGTAAAAGCCATGCAATACCATTATTGCGAAGGAACAAGCAGACTGTCTGCACAGACAGTGTCATCCATTTTACAGGAGGTTTGGAGGAAACTGCACCAACTACAACAGACCATTATTAAACTAGATTAAAGAAGGATACATAAAATACCATATTGCAGGCACCAGGGAGAAGGCTATATTGAGCAGCCAGCAGCCATTTCCTTGCACACACACATTATTACTTACATTATCTTTGGGCTGAGAAGGCAGTGTCCCACTTGCCTTCATACTGCTTACGAGTTTATTGAAGGCAGACATATCTGCATCCCGTCGAGGTTTTGCTGGGCCAGCCATAGCCGTCAGAGCCTCTTCCAACTGCTCAGCCATGAACGGTGTTGCAATCTTTCTTTCTTGTTCCACTTTCAACCCCTTGAGCCCAGCTTCCACCTCCTCCACTGATAAGACCACACCAGAATGTGCTGCTCCAAAAAAGGTACACAGACAGTTAGCAAGCAAGGTTTCGCATCACTGGTTATTAATTTCACATTTATACTGGAAAAGGCAGCTTTCTATTGTCATCGGTTAAGCATAGCCTTTCATAGCAGGAATCCCTAAACTCTGTATGCTCAATATCGAAAGTACTTTATAAGCCACCTTGTAACTAAATCAGAGAAACCATCTGCCTTCCAAAGACAGGATTCATGGAGGGTATAGAGAGAACGGTGGAGGGAACACAGAAAGTGTAGCATTGTAATTGGTAATCACAGCCCTTAAAACTCACTGCTCGCTCGAAGCTTCTCTTTGTTAGCAGTCAGGCTGGATAGCAGAGGCTTCAAGTCCACTTTGGCTTTGTGCAATATCTCCAAGATGTCAACTTTCTCAGCATGGTCTTCTAACTGGATAGGAGCAAAGTAATTTCCAGTGCTTTGCCCAATGGAGGGAAGCACCTGTTCCAACCCTGCAAAACAAGTGCTGGTTTAAGTGCGTGCATCTATGGAAATACTCTCAATGGACTGGATATTAGTATATTTTGTTACATAAGCTGCGTCCCCTAATCCCCCCCCCCCCCCCATGTTCTCATTTGCTGCCAATCTACCACCATATTAGATGAGAAATTATGGAAGCAGCACAGCATGTACAGCTTGGAGAAACAAACACGCAGGAAGCATAGCATTAAACCAATGATATGTTAAGGATGACAATCTTAACATTTAACTTCCTAAGGTCTGCTCCCAATCTAATTCTACAACCCCTCTTCGAAGGTGCCCAATTTTACCAGCAAGCCTCTCCAGTTCTTCATGGGGCGTTGAACGCAGACTGCTGGAACGGCTCCCTGAGTGACTGTGATTGGAAAACCACCTGCTGAATCTGCTTGCAGACACTGATCCCTCGCCCAGAACATCCTCTATCATCTACGAGAAAGACAGAATCAGATATCCAACCTTGTTAGCACCAGGGATCTCTTGAGCTGGGATGGAGAGACACTTACTTGCCAGAGATGTGTCTGCTCTGTTGACTCGGTATGTCTGGTTTGAACCTGAGCTCCAGATTTAATAGGTCTTAAAGGCACCCATGCCAAGCAACCCCCCACCCCAAAGAAACCAGTATGACGAAAAACAGTAACCAAAAAAACAAAAAAAACTCTTAAGCATGTTTGCAAATAAATAAAAATAAAAGGTTTTCACTTTAAACTGTCAGAAATCCACATCTGAATCACAGCACAAAAAAAAAAAAAAAAAAAAACTTTTAGGAAACTTTCACTGGAATCTAGAGTCATTATATACACGGCACATAAAGCAAGGACAAGGGCCAAATAATGATGGGGATACACAGTTTTCTGACTAGGTCTTGTCTGAAGTCAGTATGTCTTTATGAAATATTAGACTTATATATAATAAGTATGGCAACAGTTTCCCCAGAGATGGACATCATCACGATGTCCAGTTACAATGGAAATTGGGAGATATCAAGCCAGGTTAAACAAAGACACTACCACACACACAAACATGTATCACCATAAACCAGTGAGTCCACCGTAAGTGCAAAACCCCACATACCATGTGATGTGACCAGGAAGCATCATTCAGTTTAATAATTAAGTTACAACCACCTTCTCAAACCCAATCAACCCACTTTGACTAGACATGATACTTCCATGGGCTAGAGTGTGCCACCCGCTGCATGCAACTCACCGATGCCAAGCCTGGCACACTTTTATCCAGGTTAAAAAACTCATTAAAGTCAAAATCCCCGGGCCTTGTAGAGCTGGCTCTTGAGGCACTTCCTGGTCTGCTGCACTCTCAGAAGGTAGGGCAGCTTCTTCTAACATCGCCCCATTGCATTCAAATCCTAAAACAGAAAGGTAGGTTTTGTCATAAGTTATTACTGAATGTCTTAATTTAACAGTTCTCCCCCTTGGTACAATCATTGGAATACACCCAACTGATTGGTCACACTTTCAATTCAAATATATTCAGCTTGATGCATCTTACAGAAGACCACAGCTACCAGAGGCGTGCCAATTACACATTAAAACGTTATATTTTAGAGTTAGATGAATAACATGGGGGAAACGTCAGTCTATTTTTTACGTTTCAGACATGTTTTATACTCAGACGGTCTGTTAGCAACTCTGGGCCCTCTCAAGCTGCCTTTGATAGACTTGCCTTCTTTGATTGAAACTGTGCGTTTACGAGTTCTTTTCCGCCCCTTCTGATCTTCCTCTAAGATTTTATCATCAAAGCCAGTAAGTTCAATAGTTTCAGATTGGCTAGTTGGACCCCCGGAGAACCACTCTGGTTCCTCTTCAGTATAAGAGTCATTTCTCCGCCTCTCACCAAACACACGCTTGCTGTCCCCATATTCTCTCTGTGTTGGGGGATAAAGAACATGCATACAACAAGTAAAGATACCACAAAGTAGATGAATTAAGTGCAGTTCTAAAATCAAGCACTAAAAATGTAGCAACAAACTAAGCTTTCATGGATATAATATTGTATATCTAAAACAGGCCAAATGCTCTCACCCTGAATCTCTTATCTTTATATTCCTTCTCTCGCTCTCGACTGTCCCGTGGTTCTCGGATATCCTTTTCTACTCCACGCAAGTCACGATCAAAGCCCCTCGCAGCCATAATCCTTCCACTACCAATCCGTCGGCCACCAATGAGACGCAAGCTCTCATTTTCCTTGTTATCGAGGGGGCTTCCAGCTCTACGAGAGTTGACAGCTGCCGTGACATGACACCCACCCCCAAAGCTCCTTCTCTGTGGGCTGAGTACCACGTCGAGATCATCTTCTTTCACACGCTCTCTTGGGTCTGGAAGGAACAAACAAAGCCCATAAAATTAATCATTTTTAAAGTATGAGATATAGGGTGGAGCTCTGTCAACAATAACTGAAGCAGGACAGTCAGCTAATGCCTCCAAACTCACCAACTATCCTGCGTTTCAGAGATGTTCTTTCGGACTCAGGCTCCTTTCTCAAGGCATCGACAGGAGAGCTACGGCCCGAAGTCGGGTAGAGGGATGCATGCCACTTCTCAGGATCCCATACGCCATCACTTTTGCCAGAAAAACAGAATTGGTGTTAAAAATCCAATTGTGTAACAAAACGGGAGAATAAGGTCCAGACACGAGAACAAAATACCTGTCGTATTTATCTAGCAAACAGGAAGGCCGCTGTCTAGAATGAGGGAGCTCCTTGATATCCAGCAGTTCTTCCTGAAATGAAAACATACACAGCTTTTTACCTTCCGGCAGGAGTGCGACTTCTCTCACACACTAAGCTTTCCATTAAGAAATTAAACAAGTGTCCTCGCTGCCAGTAGTACATGCCTTAGTATAGCAGTGACATGATTTGCTCCGGGGGGCTTTCTTGATGTCAGCGAAAGGGTCTTTGCTGTCAGTTTCTTCTTTATGATCCATGCTGAGAGGCCGGGGTAAACACTATACACCTACCAAATGAGACAAGACATATATATATATATTAATAATAATATTATAAAAGCCATGACCAGCCTGCCATTCGAACACACCAATGTTTAGGTTACAATTCAGCCACCTGTCACACAAAGTACCGCCGGTAATGTATGGCGTAGAGTGTGGTTCCTCTACATCAACCCAGGGAACAAAGCACAAAACTTCCTACTCCCGACACGGGGTAACCACGCATAATGCCGGGCGAGCACGGAACCTTTTACCTGCTTACGATATGGGAGCGGGGAGCAACAATGGAAATGGTACTCCACAGAAACAAGGCCTAAAGCTGCCGGTTCCGCATTCAGGGAGTCGTGAAATTGCAGAAAGGCGAAAAATGCCCGCACACCATACAATACCCAGGAACCTGCCTACCGAGCCCAAGCTCACCGCTTTTACTTGAGCACACCCCCAGGTCCTCCCGGTCCCCCCTCCCTCTAATACCCCCCACCGCGTACACACACGCCGCTTGACGCACAGCACGCACGGAACGCAAAGTACGTACCGGCCCCGTGGCTCCCTGAGCCCGGCCTGCCTGCAGTCCACCGGGAGCTTCGGGGCCCTCAATCCTTCGGACTACGACTCGTACCGATTCCTCCAACACAACTGCCGGTCACAACAGGCACCAAAAGACGGCTACGTCAGTAGGACCCCAGACGTTTAACGTCATGTAGTGACGCCGCCAGGCGTGGTTTGTTACCTTAACCCTCTGTCTTCCGGCGAGGGACGTGTGTCACGTGATAGGGACGTTTACTTGGGTAGTGCCAATTTATTGTATTGAAATAAGATAGAGCTGAGCTTAAAGGTAAAGACTGTATACACTAATGCAGTTCAGCACCCAGGGGTTCTTATTTCATTGAGTTCATTCATCTGCAGGTGCCATTGGAGGGAGATTATGTGATATTTTAGGTGACTTTTCCAACTCAGACCCCAATAATTTTTATGCAATAATTTTCTGTCCTCTATAGGTACCTCCCAATTGTCTTTCTTTAGGAGCGACAGTCTGCCATTTCTATTAAATCAAAATGGTGGGTAGTAGTTTGTCCCAGTGTTATAGCACCCAAAATGTAGTAATAACGTCTATACAATCAGCAGAAAGTGTTCTTACAAACGGAATTACATAAAAAGACGCATTATTCTTCTTATAAGTAAATAATTAAACTGAGAGGTCATAAAGTCACATAAAAAGTCTTGTAAAGCCCCGCCCAATCACACCTCTAACCACACCCCCTTTGGCCATTTTAATTTGGGAGGCATGTGATGGTAATGAAGTTCTTTCCTGCCTATGCTTTTATGAATCAGAGGGTCCTGGCTGATAAAGACAGGGACGCTCTATTGTTTACCACAATGTATTTGACTGAGTCGGGCACAGAACACCATGTTTTTTGTGTAGGTTACACACAGCACCTTTTATTTTTGCACTTGCTGGTAAGAGCCCCCTGACCCCTCCAAGCACTTTTTTATTTTCGGGTCACTAGCCCCGGCCTTTTAGGCTGGTGTGCAATGCATAATACTTTTATCACACCAGGGTAAAGGGCTAAGGCTTCATTATGGAGCACGTTTGTGTATAGTTTTTTCATGATTGCACCATTTTACACACAGTGCACGGTTGATTTTTTTATCTGGTTTGGTTTTTAACACACTGAAAACGCCATGATGAAACTGGGTCCCCTAAACGTCTCGGTTTTTCTGATAAGAAGGTCTAGGTAGTCCTTATTTCAGAAGATCTGGCCCTGCCGCGGGTCTTTTGGCCAGGCTGCCCTGAAAAACAAGGAGTCCGGGTGTTCACTGTGGTGTTCTGGCACATTCGGCACTGAGCACCTGTACCGTTTGGCTTCAAGAAAAAATAATCGACTGGGCTAAGCTGCGTTTATGTGCAGACCTGGAGGCTGCCTGTGCTGTCAGACATAGTGTGCAATTTTTACATATTGCTGACCAGCCCAGATAAAATGCTGCCCTGCAGTATGTGGGATGTATAGACTTATGGATGGGAACCAATTAGTTATACATCCCCCATACTGCAGGGCAGCGCTTTATCTGGGCTGGTCAACAATACATAAAAATTATATGTGTAAACATGGCCCCCTACCAAACTCCTCCGCCTATCTCTGTTTCATTCCTGGCGCTCCCCCATGATGCCCACTGTAGGTGTCTGTGAGCAAGGGGGACATACACTGTTCACTCCCAGATCTTCCCAATTGAAGCTATAGGGTAATTTGAAGAAGTGATGACGGCACATAAACGGATGGGAAGTATAAAAGAAAGTGATCTGGAATGACGTGAATGATAATATCAAAGCTGGTTGAAACAGAGGAAGGCGTGAATGTCGGCGACGTAGCGTGATGTCACATCCTGCCACTATCATAGCTTAGCCTCCATTTGGAAAAGGTTCTGTGGCCGCTTGTGCTTGTAAAGTTTTAATAGTAAAAAACATTTTTTTTTTTTAAACCTAAGCGCCGTCTTTTTGTTATTTAAATTCGGTTTCGGTAAGATGGAACAGACCGCTGGTGAGTAAGTTCAATCCCCAAAGGGTCCCTTAGCCCACCAGGAGCACGTTATAGTGGCACGCAGAAGTATAACATACTGTTGTCAGTTTGGTGGCCATATTGTTACACATCTCATCAGGACACAACGTTTTCATGCTGATGACATGGAAAGCGCTGCCTGTGTGTGGGATGTATAACTGAGTAATCAGCCTACACTCCCCACACACTGCACAGCAGAGCTTTATATGTGCAGTGTTAATGCCTCCTACCTGTTGTGTGTTGAAGACACTGACTGTCATTAAACTAAAGATTACAAAATATTACTAAAGAATCATCATCACCAAAGTCAATCAAGTTAAAGTTTCTCCCCAAAAGCACGTTAATAAGGCCAGATTAGAGAAGCACCGATTCACCTGCACCCTCGCGAGGACAACTCCTACAGCTTTTCACATGCTGAGAAACCCTGCTACAGACATAGAAACCAACACAATGCCCCTTAATACACAAGCGAAGCTTCATTGCTAGAATACGTGTTGGTGCGCATGCGTAGAGTAAATCCGACTCCTCTCTGAGGCGCTCCAAGCAGGCCTCAGTGTAGCCAATACAGCAATTGCTGTGAAGTCACGGGTGTCTGAGTATAAAAGCTAATCCTATGTATTTATCTCAATTTAGCCTGCCTTTGTATAAGAGTAGATGCTCCTTGGTATAGTAGGAATGGATGCCTATCGGCCTAGAAAGCAGTTTTTCCCACAGTATTAGTTTATTTAACCGTACACATTCATTATCCGCCCTCTATAAACACGGTCACGTTTTACGGCTGACGGCTGACGCTAATGCAGCAAAACTCCGGCGTCCTGTCTCCATGCCAACAAGCGGGAAGAAGCGCGCGGAGGTATTAGTGGGCGGGGCCGCTGGAGGCAGAGGTAAAGCCGTGACAGCATGGAGAGAGCAGTGAGAAGAAGGTATGTTTCCTGCAGAGTTATATTAAGGGATATATAGATGGTGCCTCAGTGTCAGCATGTAACTAATTCAGTATACGCGGCAGTATATGTCAGCATACATGACATTGGTTAATGTATAGTATATGCTCATGCTTAGGACCCCTCAGGGGGTGATGGGGCAGAATCTCAGGCTGACACAGATGAGCTGACTCTTTCATACTCTACACTGCTCTGTTGGTACTTAATACTCCTAATTAGTGCTTTTTTACTAGTATGTCGTAGTTGATATCCCTGTTGGAATGAATGTTACTCAACGAGTCACTTAGTTAACAGGCTTGATGAGTTGTTACATATGATCTGCATAATGGGCCATTAAAGGGTTAATATTTAAGATTATTAGGGGCAGCTCAAGTTCCCAGGTATGTATAATTTTGCTTGATTTCTGACTGCATCTGATCGTAACTGTATGTCATCTGCTTGATGATGTGTCAAAAAAAGAGCACATGCCCTCACACCTAAGCTTCGATGTTGAACGTATCTTTGTTAAAATAATGCTGCAATGAGCGTTTTATAGCTCCTTTATTCCCGTATGTTTGATCCCTAGTAATCTAGTCCATCATACCTTTACAGGGTACCCGGGAGTAAGCCTCCAAAGAACGTCCGTCCTGTAACATACCGTGTGGGGTACACATGGAATCGGGGAGGGAGGCTGAAAGAACTACGTATAAGGTTTGTTCAGACTGCAGGTTTATGAACGTCCACTTTTTTTGCGGTCATGTAATATATACAGGATCGATTTGAGACTATTCTAGTGACCACCTTTTATATTCAGCCTTGATTGCATAACAAATACTCTCCTCCCATGTAGAAATCTGGCCAGAAAGTTCCTGCTTCTGTGGGTGAGAAAAACATTTGGAAGAGTCCTTCCTTCGGCTGCAAGGTAACAGAAAGTCCAACGTGTATGTTCCATCTCTAGTGAATTAATGTAATGATTGTCATGGATGTGTTGAATTAAACATTCCTGTACTAGATGAGACAGGATCAATCATGTGATTGTCTGATCTCTTTACGGTTTGATATGCTATTTTTTTCTTTCTGGTTCTCTGATTCCCCCCCCCCCTACAGTTTAAACAATTTAAATTTACGCACAAGTTTTGTGTCAAAGGTAAAGGACATAGACTTTTGGACCTCGATTGTGTTTTAATTTAGATCAAATAGATGTCCGAGGGCCCAAAAGTTTTGGTGATTCTACCTCTTTTTCTCTGTTGAGTAAATAAAAGATACCGACTTTGAGTAAAGACTCCATCTTCAGTTGACCCAATGCCACTAAATCCATTTTCCTTGTAGCGGGAGCATCATTTTTTTAATGACTGTTTTAAGCATTATTTAAACATTTAAAAAATAATTAGTGTTTGTTTCTGTAGGCTGCACCACTCCAGTTGGTTGTTGCATTCATGTTTTGACAAGTGGAAAGAGGAGTGGTGGGTTTTACGCAAGGAGTGGAGACTTGGTATCCGAGCTGAATGCCATCACAGGTCTGTGTTACATGCTTCAAGCTACTCGGCGTAATATAGTTTTACTGTTCGAAAATCAAAAACTGTCTGTGCTGTTGGTCTACTAAACAGACTAGGCATTAGATGTGAGAAAAGGTGAGCAGGCCCCGAAATTTGTAATTGTATGGCACCAATCTTACTAAGGGTTAAGATGCATGTGATAGCAGGACCAGCTCCTTTTTGTAAGCCTAATGTATTGATGTGAGAACGATCCATGAGGTCAGATCGGTCTTCCATCAATATATTGGATGTGAACCCTCAATGGATTCTTGTAACACAATATCAGGTGATCCCTCATTGCATTATTGTCCTTAGTAGCTCTTAATGGCTTGGACAGTTTATTGCATAGCACTCTAGGATGGTACCTTAGAACGGTAATCTGATGATGAGTGAGTAAACATTGAGCATAAAAGGTAAAGGACAGTGAATTTCATGCACTGGCTAATTGCATAGATGCTCTGACTAGCGAGTCTAATTGGAATGCTGCATACAGGTACTTGGCAGGTTAGTAGCTAATTATTTTAGGGCATGGCTGACACTTTTGTGAGCATTATCTCCTGCTTTGTTGTTTGAGGATCTGGTTGCCAGAACAAGACAGTATCCTAGTTTTTGTGCCCCGTTATCTCTGTCCCTTGTACTCAAGCTCTAGGAATGACAGGGTTCTAGTAAAGCTGCTATGTGAAGTTTCCCGCTTACGCTGCACTTTTCCCAACCTTGCAGGTATGTACTATACAGGCTGTGTTTCCAGGCATGGCAAAGATTTGTGCTTACGCAACGCAAAAAAAAGCAGAAGGGCCAGATTGCGGAGAGTCATGGTGAGCATTACAAAAACAATTATTTCTATTTTTTACAAATCATTATATATATATATATATATATATATATATATATATATATATATAATAAATATAATAAAAAAAATATATATATTTAAAATTAAAGAAATACTGAAGAACTAGAAGCCATTGTGAGATGGAAGAGACATCCTTTGTATATTATTATATAGTTAGTGTGTCATTTGTTGTCCTCAGCTCAGAAACGTGTGCTTTTTCAAGCATTACAGCAATGGATAATCTATGTAAGAATCCAAAGGACTAAAAAGCAAATGCTGTCTGAGGCGTTGGAGTTCAGGGGAGAAAGAGTTCTGCGGTGAGTAGTCGGAACATCGTTGGGATTATGCCCCTGTCGCTGTACCTGTTTGTTCATATTTGTCTTTGTTACAGAAACTCCTGGAAGACGTGGACGTTCCATTTTCAACGGAGAGAAATGGCGCATAAAATGGAAACCCTTGCTTTAAAACATTGGTCAATCAGTCTGCAATCCAGGGTATGTAGCAGACCGTAGTTACTTAATGATTAAGAAGAGCATTTCAATGTTATTTGATAACCCTTAAGGATAAATGATCGCACATTACAACAAAACTTTTAAAGGCATCGTGCCAGTGTGGAAAATGCAGCATATTTATCATTACCAGCTCTGAGCAGCCTTAAAGAAAAAGCTACAGCCACCGCCTCCTTCAAAGATCTTGGCATAACTAAATTTACTTATCAAATTATCAGATCTGCCTATAGCTTATGGTTTTTTTTTGTAGTCAGTGTAATTGTTTGGGATACGTGCAGTTAAAAGTAAGGGGTATTTTACCCTAAACAATCTGAACAAGACATGTTGCATTGCTAGCAGTATTACCTTTATGGAGGTTCTTAACCTTCTCTTTCCCTCACCCTCTCCAAGGTTGTCTGAACCAATAAGGGAGAGATCCTGTGACATAAAAGTTAAGATGGCGGCTTTGATACACATAAAGTGTGTCTAAACACAATTTGATTTTTATTTAGCGTGCTGAACTGTAAATGTCAGTATTGGAGAAACTAAAAGACAGGTTGAAAGGCACTGCTGATTGTCTAAGGACTTTGCTTGGTTCTTACAGAGTATTGAATTCTTTTTTTTTTTTTTTTTTTTTTTTTTTTTTTATTGTTTTAAAAATCCAAAGACTTCCCAGAGTGGCTATAGTTAAAGGTGGAGTTTTTTGTGTAGTGGTGGGCTAGTCCTAGACTGACTTAAGTGAGAGGAAACTGGGCGATGAATATAAGCTGGGAGTAGGCTGGGAGAAGGCATGGCCACAAAGAAACTGACCTAGAAGCTCAGTGAAGCACAGAGTCACCCGTAGACTCCAGGTAAAACAGATATGTTAACAAGACCGTAGGCAAATGTATCTTTGATTTGGTGTCAAATTGCATATTTGAACCTTTGACTGAGTAATGAATTCTTTTTTTATGCTTCATCAACATCCCTCTGCCTTTTTTTTTTTTTTGGATCTCCTGGGATCCGTAGGCCTGGCTGCAATGGAAAGAGTTGTACATTCACATCCAAATGGAGAATGAAAGGGAAGAGAGAGCAATGATGCACCACTGGAGATGGAAGCTCCAGGAAGTTCTCAGAGCGTGGCTCCTTTATTTGTATAATCGTAGAGAGAAAAAAAGGGAGCGTAGTGAGTATTGAACCAGTAAACGGTTTGTAATTTGCAATTATGGGTTAACTGGTTTTCCCAATGAGCTGCATTAATTGAAGCCAACAAATGAATTTTAACTTTTTTTTTTTTTGTTGCAGGGTTGGCCATGGATCTCTATCATAAACACCTGACCGGCATATATTTTTCATCATGGCGAGGTGCCTTGGAGAGAGCTAGGAGTGTACATGCTGTGGAAGAGCATTGCGAGACCTTGGCTGGGCGCTGTGTTCTCAGAAGAGCTTTTAATCACTGGAAGCATTGTATCCTTTCTCTATATTCGAGTGTGAATAAAACAGTCTTTGCTCTATATTGTCATTTTCTTTAACGTAGATGTAGATATGCTAATATGTTCTGAGAAATACCATCTTTCGGAAATTGCCCAGGCACACGACAGGCGTCGCCTCCTGGTAACATTTCTCACAACAGAGCTGGTGCTCATCATTCTCCAAAATGTTCTTTAAGCAGAGTTATTACATTCACATCATCTTTGTCTTTTCAGAGGTTTGGCTGTCACATGCTGAAAGTCAATGTCTGCCAGGTCCACGCATCGCAACTGAGAAACCAACAGGCTGCCCAACAGTATGATGTGATGGTGGGCATACACTAACTGAAATTGATAACAGCTTCATAGTGTCTAAATAGTTTTTGATATTCAAAAGCATCTTTTTTTTGGGGGGGGGGGGTCTTCCAGAACACATTGGTCCATGCTATCATGCTTCCACACCAAATGTTCACTAGGAATAAACATATAAGGAAAAGATCACCTCTGACTTTTTTATTCTCCCAAGGAGCAGCTTAATATTAACATTGACTTCAGACTCTATTTGTCTGCCCAGTGCAAATATGTTATACATAGCTGCTAGTACAAGGGCAGTGACCTCGGTGAATTTTAGAATATTAATGTTCCATTTTGTATCAGAATTGCTCTTCATAATCCCATTTACCTTCCCAGCTCATCTGCAGGTCTTGGAAAATCTGGAAGTCCCGTTTGGAGCAGAAAGAAGAGGAGCAAATACGTCCCCTAACAATGGCGGCACATGCTCACTACAGGTAGTATTTATCTATTCCAACCAACTTCCAACAACAAGCCTTCACGTTCTGCGGAGGAGATGTTACTGATGCCATATTTCTTTTGCTTTAGGAAAACGTTGATGCTGAAGTCTTTCAATGCGTGGTTACAGTACAAGGAAATACGACAAATGAAACGGGTACATAATGTGTACTAGAAAGTAGTCTTCTCAACTTCCCACTCAGTATTTTGCAACTGAATATATCTGCCTTTTTGTATAAGACTGGAATTGATAGGTGTTTATCTAGTTAAAGTTTACGACACTAAGAATATGATTCAGAGATTTGCACCGCTTTGTCTGTCTGGGATTCAGGTTCTACGTAGAGCTGCAGATGATCACTTTGCCAGGAGTACGTTGCCTCACAGTTTCCAGCAGTGGAGAGAACATCAGATCATTCAGAAGCAGAACAGGGAAATGGAGGAACAGGCCACACAGTTTCACAGGTAAGCGATATATAAAGCATATATTCTAAAAATCCACAAAATGATCTTTGCTCCATAGTAGTAAAATCAAATATTAAAAAGCAGGGGTTGTTTCAAAGCAAAGTGTGGAAACTCCTTGTATCCCTGGAAATCAACAATTCTTGTGTATTAGGCTCATAAATAGCCCTGTAGTCTTGCGAACAAACCTAATGGTATAAGTTAAACTAATATTTGTGTTATAACTAGTGTTTTTTTTAATGTGATCTTAGGAAATATACTCAAATATTTCAAATGAAAAGTGTTTGGTGGTTCATTTGGGTAGGTGTTCTCTTTCGGAGCCTTTACAGCTCCACCAACATTTTAGTCCATTAATCTAGTTACCTCCTTCTGTAGCATAGGAAGTGAAAAGTGTAAGATATAAAGTACCCTTTTTAGTTTAAAGCCCTAAATCCAAAACAATCATTTTTTTTTCAGTTCAAGAACCAAATGATCTGATGTTTTTACACGCATGGTAGATTCTGCTTATACATTCCAATAAGTCGATCTATTCTAGGAGCTTCTCCTGTTTGGGTTTCAGTGACGGATGTCTCCTGGCTGATTACCGCCTTGAGTTATACTGTATGTGTTCTTTACACACAGATTAGGAATGATCACTGTATTGTGCTGATCTTTAGGTACTCTGTGCAAAGATGGATACTCTCCACCTGGTGTAAAAAACTGCAGCAGCAGAGGGAAAATCGCTTGTCTGAGAGAATGGTAGGTCGTGCTGCTGACCACCCCAACATTGCTGTTGATTGCATCTCGCCATTTCCAAGACCATTATACCAAACCATTTTCTGAGATTGCAAAAGGAGAAGAAGACTGAAATTGTATCTCCAAGATGGAGACAGTAATTGCTGTAGGCCTAGCAATTTATATATTACCTTTTGTTAAATGTTCCCCCTATTCATCACTTTTATTGCAGGCTATCCTACATTGTAATTGGAGACTTCTGGAGCATCACTGGATCAGGTGGAAGGATTGCCTAGTGTCTGTCCTGGAGGAAAGAGAAGCTGATACTCTAGCTTTAGAGCATTGTCGAAGAGCCCGACTCTCAAAGGCTTTACAAATATGGAAAGCAAACGTGTGTGAGCTAAAATCTGAGTAAGTTCTGTACCTTTACAAAAATCACTGACCCGAGTGAGAATTAATAGCTGCCCCGTCAAAAAGACTGCTTACACTTTAAAAGTATATAAATGTAACCTTTAATATAAGATGGTGCATTGCCCTATACAGCCCTACCAACAGAGAATGCACATTACAGTACTTTAACCTCTTAAGGACCCAGGCTATTTTACACTACAGGAAAAGGGCAGATTTGGTGTTTGCTTTCTACATCTATAATTTCCCTCAACATTTATTCAGTTTTCCAGGTATATAAATGATACACTGCTAATGTAAAGGGGAGAGAATAACAAAGTATATACTTTTTAACTTGCTCTGAGTTGGAAACCACCCCATTTGCCTAAATGATTTTCAGTTATTTTATGTTTTTTTTTACATTTTTATTATTAATAATAATAAAATGGAGGTTAATTATCACTTTAAAAAAAAAAAAAAAAAAAAAAAAGGAACAGTCTCCCTTCTGCTCATGATCAATGTAGGGGGATTGGCAAAGAACAAAAACAAAGGCAATGGTTACGATGCTTACCCATGCTTGTGGTTTGCTGTAGAATCTACCATGTGAACGGCAATGCAGAGATTGGATGTGCTCAGGCCAAGTGCATCAATTATGCGGGAAAAATTTTATTTGATTCGCTACAGCCCTATAGGACTTTTTATTTTCTACCCCCCTGAAGTCTGATATGTCATTAGTCACAAAGGGGTTAATAATCACAAAGGGGGTAATTAAACACCTGGTGAATGAGTTGCACTGTACCACCAGCTCCACTGTGGGTCTTACATGCTAGTTGCGGCTTCTCAAATCAATAGGAGCTTTGAAAGAACCCCTGGAAAAGGAAGGCTGGACTGTCCGTTTAAATGCGTGATATTAACTCGTGGCCAGGCACTGTTTCTTTCATTGATTAGGGAACTAAACTGTTGTCTCTTCACTTTCCTTTAGGCTTGGTTACTCTGCTGGCAGGTTGTCTCAGTGGATATGACCAGTTTGTAGCTGCTGTTAGCCCGGTGGCATGGTATCCTACTAAATAGGCTAAGATGCCAGCAAAAGAAGCATTGGTTGCTATAGCAATTGCACCATCTTCGGTTTGCTAAATATTTGCTTTTTATGTGTAACCCAAAACATCAAATCTCTTATAAGGAGCTTATCTTGGGTTTCCAAAATGCCCCCCCCCCCATCACAATGCAGTGAGAATGGGTCGGTTAAACAGGACGGGTGACATTACAATTGTAAGCACCGTCTCAATTAATTTACTGTAGTGTGGTTATCAAAAGCTTACATGCGGATTCACATCTTGACAAAGGAGAAAGCAAAGCTGCACAGCTGAGCCCGTGCTTACGTTTAAATCTGTGCCATTTGTTGATGACTGATTAAGATACATGCCCACAGCAGATCACTGCTAAACCCCACACTGATTTCCTTCACAATGTGTTCACTTGTTTCTGTATCAGAAGGGGCCGAGAGGAGGACGCTGTGCGTCATCACTGCCAATGCCGTGTACAGAAGGCCTGGCGCTGCTGGAGAATGGTGAGGGATGTTCATTTTCACAGCGTGCTGCGTGGGGCTGACAATATTGCAATTAAAGGCTCCTATGTGCGTGAATCAGTATGTATGTATGTGCGAGTCAGTATGTATGTGCAGAGCGAGTTTTAATAGACGTTAATTCATAAAAGTGACATTTATACTACGAAATGGGTAATCTTTCTTTTGGTGGTAGTTTGTGGCCTACAGGCTTCAGAAAAGACAAAGTCAACTGAATGCAGATCTATATCACCAGCAGCGCCTTCTAGCCCGGACTCTGGTGGCATGGAAGGTAAAGGCCTATTTAAAGTCCACTCTTTTTTTACTTTAAGGTGCAAGGGAATATTGTACGCTATATATTACCCAGCGCCCATTCTCATTCTGTTACAGCTTTGTTGCTGGAACTCACAGAAGATATTGCTTCAAGTGGAGGAGAAAAACAAGCAGCATAAAGATTCTCTCCTGAGGTTAGTTCTGTAATGCCGAGTGAGTTAATCTGCTTTGTGGATTTTTATACGTTCCTGTTTACGTTACTATGGTGTCCAGTGCGGCCATTCGTACAGCTGGCACTATATATTTTAATATATCTGTAATTGCTGCTTTTCCAAATATTATTGTGTGTGTTATGTGGCTGGAAAAATGTTTTCTTGATGCTAGAGGCTGAAATCTTGATTTAAAATAAACCCGGATTGTACATGATTGGTATCCCTGACTTGCTTTAGATTTTGTTTACTGCACTAGTACACACTGAGTAGGATAAAGAAAAGTACTTGCTTTGTCTGTCTCTTAGAGCTTCGCTTTACACATGGAGAAGGCACGCGGTAGCCCAATCTGTGGAGAGAAGGCTGGAAGCCCAGGCTCTGCATCACTACAGGACCACGATCCTTAAACAGGTTAGCCATCAGACTTCTGTGTGTACTGCGGGCTTTTAACGGATGCATACTGACCCGTAGGTCTGCCATAGGTTTTGCACGCATGGAGGGACACTGCGTGTATGCAGGCACATCGCAGAGCCCAGAAGGATGAGACCTTGAGGGAGGCTCTTAAGCATTTGCAGAGAGGTACGAATCTGAACAAAGGAAGCCGATCGCGTGGGAAACCACCGTACCTTAACCTAGTATCTCTTATAGGAAGACTTTCCTACTTATTTCATCGCTGGATGGAATGCAGCTCTGCAGCTAAGGAACTAAGGCTTAAAATGGAGATGGCTGCAGAGTATCACGCCAAAAAACGTCTGATGATATGCATCAAGAACTGGAAATGTTATCATGCTCTTTGCTTGAGGAAAACGGTGAAGCATTATTGTGTCTACATACAAGCTGTCATTGTCTTTATCATCCTCAAAGCTTTCTGTATGTACAGAATGAGCTAAACTCACTGGATGCTGCTGTTTCTTGGTACAGCTGCTGCAGCGTCAGGAAGGCTGGTTCACTGCACGCAGACTTGGAAAATTCATCCTCGGACTGTGGCGCCAAAGGGTAAATGACGAAACCCATCAAGTCTTGGTGAAAATTGTTACACAGTCTCTGATGTGGTTAAAATTTGTATTTCAGCTGGTGGAAAAGCAAGAACAGGATAAGAAGACAATCCAAGCCTTGTGGCACTGGTCCCTCACGCTCCAAGGAAAGGTATTAGTCTTTTTTTATTTTCTCCTAATTGCCTTTTTTGCTGTAGAATTTTAACATGCAGTTTTAAATTAATGTTAGTGTAGCGTACTTGCATACTAGTATAATAAGCATTGGCTCGCTGTATTACTCTTGCCTTTTATGCCTAGGTATTTGATGGCTGGCTGGCTTATGTCTGGGAGCGTCGGAGAAAGAAGATTCGTATCAATGAAGCAGTGGATGTGTATCGTACAGACCTTCTACGGGAAGGGGTCTCCAGAATCTTGCACTACATGTCTGACATGAAACACTTAAGAGCTAAGAAGACCACTCAGTATCAAGTAAAGGTACAAGGCGTTCCACAATAATACGCCAATAAGGGCTTGGTTAATTTATTCTGCTACTCTATAGCTTTTGTGTGCTAGAGAGACATGGCTTATCCTTCTCATATTCCAAATGTGCTTTTTTTTTCCACTTTCCACTTTCTTTTCCTTTCCTCAATAGATTAGATAGTTTCAGGTTCTTTTACTTGGTATAGTTCCTAGAGTACTGAATTTTCCTTTTCTCCATCTCTTGACTTCAGGAAGTGTACACCCTAAACCTCGCGGCACGGCACTGTGCCATGGTTTGGAAGGAGAAAGTTTTCAAGAAGCGCACACAAGTCCCTCAAAAAAAAGTGACTTTCGACATCCCTCCTTCCCATGTACCACGTAAAAGTGACGTAAGCCACACGGTGCCACCATCTGCACTCCAGTCTTCTTCTAGGGACAGGGAACTTACTGCTGCACAGGGCAGCGGGGAACCCATGCTGAGCTATGTGTAAGTAGGGCATTTATACGTTAATGTGTATATGCTAGTGCACAGGTCGGGACACCAGTGGAGATATACTTACCAGAACAGTCTAATGTCCAAATGAGTACAATATTAAAACACTAACACATCCTTGTCTTCCAACAAAGCTGCCTGGAAAGAAGTTCAACTTCCTTCAAGTCATAATTTGAAATCGTGGCACCATTTCCAGACTGTCCTATGATTAGCACTGTGGGTTTAAACCCCCTCTAGATATGACTGTACTACTACTGTGACGGGGTGATTGCCTGTCAAATCTTAAATCGTGTTTTTGCAGTATGGTATTGGATAGCAATTTGAATTTTAAACCTTTATGTATATAAAGTATACGTTATAGTGAAGTGTCATGTGATCATCCCTTTATGAGATTTAATTTGTTAAGAAGGAGTTGGCATTTGCTGTCTTTTGTTCTGTACAGAAGCACATTGCGGTCAGAGAGGTTAAAACCCCGCACTCCGGAATTTCTGCTACACTCGTTGGAGAAAGAGGGGCTGCTGGGATCTGTGCTGAGGTGAGAGTTCAGGGGGTGTAATAATCTAAAAG
This sequence comes from Spea multiplicata, assembly GCA_009364415.1. Taxonomy (NCBI): domain Eukaryota; kingdom Metazoa; phylum Chordata; class Amphibia; order Anura; family Pelobatidae; genus Spea; species Spea multiplicata. Next base: position 44,104,141 of record VKOC01000001.1, read on the forward strand.
TAGTGATTCTTACAATACCAGAGAAGCACTAACAGGTACACTAATACTTTTGTGTAATCGCAGTGACTGGACGATGTCAGATCATGCAGAAACAGACTCCGTATTGAAGACAGTCTTGCGACCAGAACCTGCAAAACCAGAGCAGTGCATCCCTATTGTGCCCCCGTACCCTGTGTGTGGTGCAAGTATCTGTCCTGCACAGCCGCCTGCAGCCGTTAAGACCACCTCAGCTGAAGCATCTATACCTACGGTTGATCTGAGCAGCCCACCTGCGGCGCCTGTATCTGAAGTATCTCCTCACTCGAAACCACAGCCTTCTGCACCAATTCCAGCATTAAGGCCTCCTTCATCTTTCACACCTCTGCCACAGAACCAGATATACCTGGTAAGTCATCGCTTGTTAGCCATTGACCATAATCACATCGCACAAGAAAAGTCAGTGAACCTGTGTTGTGTATACGAAAGAGAAACGTTTCTCAAGATCTGTATTATGATTACTCTCCATTACTGCTACAACTTGGTTAGAAGATCCCCCCCCCAACCAATAGGTTGTTCTTCATAAATAATAAAAATAAAAAAAAAACACAACAAAACGGTGATTGACTCATGGAACAGTCAATAGCAGCATTTTAGCTTCTTGCTATTATGGTATGCTGCCAGCTGAGCAAGTTAGCAAGAAGGGGACAGCCTAGTGTTAGTGGCACTACTTGTGTGTGTGTGTGTCTGTGTGTAACAACCTCACTCGAACACCCATGTACACATATTCTTTTTCCTGCTCCTCCTCTCCATCTCCCAGGTGCCACTAACCGTAGGCTGAGCTCTAACATGCCACATCGCTGCCCCCTACTGCCGCAGTCACGTAACCCACCCGCCTCAGTGGGTCTCTATTGGCAAGAACCAAGTTTAAAAAAACATGTAAGGATCAACTGTAATGGGATCAGGTGCCTGCCCCTCACTAAAAATCCCCCATAAAAAACCATAAGCACAAGAGTGAATGAATTCATTTATTTTAAGAAAAAAAGAATGTTTTCGTGGCCTACAGCTCCCAACGGAATTGTAGCCTTCAAGTAGGTGCATTGGATGTCAAAACGTGCTCCAATTATGTAAATGTGTATTTTTCTGTCTACATTGTGTTTATGCCTAACCTTCCAATATTTTGTAACCTTTGTGTACGCACAACTATTTACTGAATACATGTAGCAAGGTGATTCAAGTATAACCCTCTGGCAGCAGAACAACTTCCAGAATGTTAACGGTTTTATGCTCCCTTGTTATTACCATGCTGCTTCTTCACTGCCAAGCTGCATGGTCCCCACTGTCACAGTAAAGGGCTTTTAACCCCCAGCATTTGGCAGGGCCTGGCTAGGTGACATATCTACCCCTACAGCCTAAATATCTCAACATTGGCCAAAGTTAATGGGAATTGTTCAGCTGCTGGCTGTCTTCAAGTAGGCACTCACGTACTACATAATAAATGACAAATTGAGGATGTCACCACAATCTTGAAGGTTCTATCTGAAATAGCACTATATCTATAGATACGCAAGAAATATCTACACATTTTGCTTGTGTTAATGGTGATTTCCTCTTTCTTCAGACTACCGCTTTTCCTCGCTGTGTGGAGCAGCCACATCTTATAAACCATGATTACTCCAAGAGGCTACTGTCACCAAGTGACTTCTTGCATGGATTAGAGACACAGCCATCGATGTGCAGCAGTAAAGGTAGGAATCTGAATGACCCCTATATTAAATAAGTCTCTGGACAATGCTTATTTCTCCTGTAACACGTAGCAGAACTATAATGCTTGGTTCTGTTACTAAGCTTCTGTCGAGCAGCTAAAGACCGCCTATATGTTCATGTCATTTATGACCTATTCTGTTGCAGTGCTGGGGGATCCAATTTCTAAGCATGCAGAAGTAGAAAGGAAGACTACAGCCCTGGAACAAGAACTCGCACACATTCAACGGGAGATGCAGCAATACCACGATGAAAAGCAGGAATTAAAGTATGTAACGTTTAAAAAAAAAAAAAAAAAGCCTGAAACTGGGGAATTGTAATTCTGTGTAAGATCAGGCGATCGATTAACCGGTTTGTTGTTGTCTTCCAGATCTTTACGCAGACATGCAGGAGTTCTGCGCAAGTGGCTTGATACCAGCGATCCTCTGCTAAACCAAGATGAACTACTGGTCACAGAAGAGGTGCAGAACGAGCTGCAGCAGGTAAAGCACTGCATATACCTCTAACTCCACATTACCTGACACTGCTTGTCTGGTTTGAATATCGCTGCTTACAATATGATTTCCAAGGGCTAATAATAATGGCATGAACTGTGAGAGAAACTGCCCTGGGGAAAGTATATCTATCTCCCACTAAATGCCTTATTCCCCCTATAGCTGGATTCGCAGATCGAGAAGATGGAACGCCAGAGAACTGCAGCGAAAAAGACAATTCAGGACTATATCATTCGCACACAAGAAATCAGGGAGGCTCTGGGTTCTTTGCAATGACCGAGTCATTTTTCTCCATTTATAATAAACTGGCTTAATAAAATAAACATTAACTTTTTTTTTAATTTTATTTCAAAATGTCTGCTAATAAATGAATGTGTTTGCGAACTCATACCTTTCCCAGAAGTACAAAATAAAATGTGCTACGTCTCCTGCAGGCAGTGTTACACCTGGTGGGCTGACAGGAGGAAGGGTCCTGTCAGAATCCAGATCTTTTGGTCACAAACACTAATTCCATAGGAAGCCATCTACTTAATCAGTGACCCATCCTCCTGGCCCAGCCAACCTTTGCAATTTTCACCTCACCACTGAGCTGCCGTAGGGGGTAGCACTTCCCTGAGGTGGACAGTTTCTTTATCTCTTCAGCGTTTAGCGATTCACCACCAACTGATATTCTAGAAAGTGAACACATATTTAAAATATCATTTTTGGCTAAGTGCTACCATCAACGGTCCTTGAATCACCTCCCGCCATTATGGGGCAAGATATAAAACCCAAACAAGTGCTGAATGGAGGAGGGCGGCTGGTGTGAGAGGCAGTGATCATAGCTGATGACCTGAATCTGCACGACTCCCCTGCAGAGTGGTGGCCATGGCTTTAACCTGCACAACGCTGTTCACGTGAGCCTCTGGGAAAATTCACATTGGCTGGGCCGGCGTTGGTCCGAGTAGATGTAAAATTGATACTTCCTATAGAGAGCCAACTGCCTCTCCAAAATGTATTTTTTGTCCAGGCTTTAGGTTAAAGGTAAAATCTTTTGGTGCCTCAAATATTAGAACAATTGTGGAACCCAGGTTGAATTCTCCTAGTTGCTCTCCTTTCCGCATAACAATGCCTTCCTGGTTATTGTTTGTTACGTAGCTGAAATCGTTGTGGGAACCTTTGCTATAGCGTGGACAGTTGGTCTGCAAATCCTAATAGAGGGAAGGGGGGGGGGAATGTTAACAAGTTCTGTGTTAAACGATTGTCTCTATACAAGCAAGCAGCCCTTTCCCCCACATACTTCTTACATACACAACTACAATCCTACTTACCCTATCAAAATATATGCGGATGGAGCCTACATTAGTAGCGCCCACTGCTGTTAGAGAGAAAAACCCGTGCTTCCAGCTCCCCGTCAAAACTACTCTCTCGTTATAACAGAAAAGTTCTTTAATCCATCGTGCAACTCCTGGGTTCACAGACATGAGAGATCCTGCAAAACAGATTTACACATTTATACTATTATCTGGTTAATGAGAACATTTTGATACTGAGCCGAAATAACTACCCGGTCCCAATAAATACAGGATAAACCACCTTCTGTAGGCTACAGGGTTTCCTTTGTGCCCAAGACCACAGTTTCCATAGTTATATTACACAGTCAAGTGAAACACACACGCCCAAAGCTTATGACGTGTATTTAGTATGAAGTATAGTGCTGCTTGCAGTTACACGTTTACTTTAGGGACCTAATTCCTCCCATTTCAGGTGCTTACCTACACAAATCCCCCCTGGCAGAGCGGTATATGCATGGAAACCATAGCTCATCAGTTTTTGGGCAAGCAAGGCTTTAACCTCTTCTTTAAGCCTTCCATAGGTGTGCATGTCAGGTAAATACTCCTTACAGGGCTTACCTGGGAAATGTCTGCGGTGATGCACGTTCCAGTCCGTAGGGGAGTGAAAACAGTGATAATCGCCTGGAGCCAAGTAAATGACACAGTGATAAAGCTCGTTCCCTTCCTGCGTGACCAGCTTATCCTGGAATGAAGCTGAGAAAAAAAGAATTTTCACAATTTTCTCACTATAAAATTTAGCATTTTTTTGCTATGCCACATTTTGCTATTTGCCAGATTGTAGCTTTTCATAACACTTACTCTGGCTCACGGGCATGTTTACAGTCCAGTCCTGTGGCCCCAGGAAGGACTCGAGAGAGTAGGTGACGCCTTTCACTTGCTCCACCTCACAGTTTTTTACTTTACCGAAGTGCAGTATCTTCCCATCAGACGGGCTGATCTGGGGGACCAAACAGAAAGCAAAATGAAGATGCTGAAGGCATGAGCGGAAGTCGTATCTTTAAAAGGTCTTAGAATTCTTTTCTGCTCAAAGAAAGGATGTCCTGTTACCAAAGATGTTTCTCCCCCTTGGATGACTTCCACAAAATACTCTCCCCCTTCTGGTTTTCAACCTAATTGGCCACCACTGGTTTAACTTTTCTGTATAAATCCAATGGCTCAGGATAAAGTAACATTACAGATCTTACAGCAGGTACAGAAATGAAAAAAAGAGGCTGAGCAGGGTTTTTTTAATCTGATGTTAGCATCAAGAAATTCTTCTCCAACGACGGCGTCCGCGCAAAAATTACAGTATTATATTGATAAATGTGAACAAGCACTATCTTTGCCCATAGTGTTCATAATGTCCTTTCAAATAAGGTCCTTTCAGATATTCTCCCATATTGCTTTTACTGAGTATGCTAATTGTGTAATGCATCCAGAAGGCCATGCTGCCTGCTAAGCCCATTAACGCACCACACTATGGGAATCGCACACAGGCCGTGTGTGAGGCTTCAGTTTCCGTCGGAAGAACTCGCTGAGGTTGCGGTAATGGTGCAGGTCTTCCACCGCCGCCTCCTTCATATTCACCCCAAAGGTCCAGATGTAGAGACTGTACACCGGCTTTCTCAGCCATGTTGGAAGTTCCACCTGATTGAGACGCCCCCACGCCCGTGAGAGCAGCCGTGTTGGCACAGACTTGTACAGAGCAACCTATTAAACATAAAACACAATTTATATTAAAATTAAACACATTTGTCCAGGCCTGTGTATTGTTGGAACAGGTGGTCTAATACACACTGACAAGAACGAAAAGCAAACCGGTAGGATGGCTCACCAAACAGCATCGCACACAAAGTACAATCTCTCAGATTTGTATATGTAATGCACACGGTATGATAAATGTAATACTTTATCAATTTCTTAAGAACTGTAACAATGTACCGTGTTTGTAAAATCTTAACCTGGGGCATAGAACACGAGAAAACACACCGGATTGTTGCATGTATTTAGGTTATAGTCCCTTTTCCAGCATCTCTACACGGACGTTCCAGATTAGACCCATAAGTAATGTATCAATATACAAGTAAAACATTCAGGATCCAGGTTTATCTAATCTGCCACCCATTCTGATCTGACAACTACACTACAGCATTGGAAATTTTACCTGTACTCATCAGCACTATTTCAGAAACCGCAAAATATTAGTTTAATGGGGGGAATATTCATGCTCGAGCCAGACAGACACTAAATAGTCATACGCTCGTTAGACACACACTCAATGTTCATCTCTCAACATGTCTTGAAGGATAAATTAGGTGTGATGGACACTGATCTAGTATAGATCCTGTCAGTGCCTCTAGTTATCCAAATTGGATTGATTGAATATTTTAAAAGAAACACATGCACCAGTAGCTTATTTAGATGTAGCCAGGAGCAACATAGAAATTATCAAAGGTATAGAATAGTACCCGAAACATGAAGCCCCACCCCTGTTATGGACCATCCAAAACATAACTATCTCTTAAATTTACCAAGCTCCTGTGACCTAGAATGCAGTACAGGTTGGTTTACAGCAACTGTACGATATTGGGCCTGGCTGACAATAAACAGAAGGATATTCTAACCATATCCGAGATCCTTATAACGCAACAGGTTGAGGACTGGAACGATAATCATGTTTCCAGGAATATGTTCTACATATAAGCAACGCAGACGTTACTTGGATCTTTCTGCCATCTACCAGCTTTTGTGTTCACAATGTCAGCTTTGATAATACGTTACATCGATGGCAGCCTCCAGATGGTGCACAAAAAGCTCACATTCCATCCCACCCACAGAACGATGGCAAAGAAAGCAATGACTTCCAATAACTTGTGCTGCTGTTCCAGGCGCTGCCCCACTCACAGGGTTCAGCTATCCAAAGTAAAGTTTGATTCATGGTGTAAGACAATGAGTTTCTCAGTGAGCGCTAAAACATTCCAGACATCTTCATGACAAAGCAATCCTTACCCAGTGATCCAGTATCCACACAGTCAACCTCAGATCCCATTAACGTCATCAAGCGATCAATAACAGCCTCATCTAGTGAGCTACACATTCCACTTTCAGAGGCTATTCCACCTGGCAGGACACTTACCCTGCTGGTAGGGCGCCATCCCACTCTGACCAATGGCTTAAGGGCAGCAAAAGGCAGGAGGTAATAAAGGATTGTCAGAGGCCAGGACCGCAGTTTCAGGGCGGACCTAGACATGCAGGTCAACTGCCCCAACTTCCGTCTGAGTGCCAGCTGTGGAAACTGCAACCTGTGGGATCAGACACAAGTGTCAAGGGATCCTGCAAAGGCACAGCACAAAGTGTGGCACACAACCATTAGTCACAGCGCCACAGGGAAACAAACACCAAACAGCACAGAAAGGGATGGCATGAGATAACAAAATACACCCAAAACAAAAAAAGTGCACTATATGAAAGTACAAATGGGAACCAAAAGGTATGATATGATAACCCATGACCAAGATAATAACCCATCCTGCTCTTCATATAACCGCAAAGGAAATGAACACAAGAAAAGAGCTTGGATGGCTCTTCCACCCCCATCTACAAAAAGGGACATCGTTTCCAAGGTTACACGTCTCATCCAGCTAGTCATGCTTTCTTTGTGTCTTGAGCCTATACACAATGTCCTTCTGTGAGGCATGCCTACGTTCACAGCACTAGGGCCAAAAAAGCATATGGGATAAAACTAAAAGCAATTTTAAGAGACTAAAAACGGGGCAAAACATTCCACATTAGCACAGGGTTAACCAAATATTGTATGAAAAGATCCCAATACATCTACTTACAGGCAGAGCTGGGTATAGAGAAAGTGTGTTAAGAAAGGAGATGGGAAACCGTCACACCCATCATTTCACAATTAATAGGGTTGTTAAGCACCATGCCCCCATCCCCGACCTCACTAAGCATCATCGCTAGTCACTTAGCCGTAGGAAGCTATTCACTAAGGGGGCGGGGAGACGCAGGACCTACTTGTGTAAGTGCCCAAAGACGGACATCTTCAGAGCATCAACTCACTGACTGAAGACAACAGCATCCGCAAGCACCAACAGAAAGTACTCACCGGAGTGCAGCCACCCTTAGCCTGAGCTCCTATCCATTACCGGCTGGTCAGAAAATAAGGTACCCAATAACCAGGGCCGCCTACTGCTCCCCCCCTTCACTGCAGACAGCTACCGACCAATCCCTGCCTAGCTGCCTCTTTCCCCATCCATTGCTTTCAGAGATACATTGTTGTGAGCCCCAGTGCCTCATTCATACAGCACATGCTGAGCCAGCTGCTTTTCTGCCCGACTGCCTGCACAGTAACAGCATTCTCTTCCCCCTCCCCCGCACACTAACCTGAATACATAAGGAGCTTTAGCCTAATTAGGCCAAACAAAAGCTTAGCCATTGCTCTCCGTACCCTTGCCCTGTCTCAGCCGAGTTGATGTCTGAGGGTACCTGAAGCGCGCTCGTCTCTGGGGAGTGCTAGTGTCGAGTTTTGCTGGTTCTGATGGATCTGTCTGTTCCTCTCTGCCCCAGCTGCCGGTGCTGGCTGCCCGTGTTCTGCGAACATGAAGTTTCACTTTGCGTAGGTTGTAACGGGAAGGAGGAGGGTCGGTTACAGGTTTCCGGCATCTCACCATCTCTTCGGGTGTATGTCCGGAGTGAGCAGGGCCCCCTTTGAATGGCACATCGTCAGGTCGGAGGCCGCCGGTCTCTGCTGCCTCCTATACTGCTGAAGGATGTGACGACAGACTAATTCTCTGTGGGGCGATAAGCAGGTTTCTGGTCCTCGCTCCTCCCTCTTCTTAGGAGCCGGCACATGCGTCGCTTACCTTCACCGACTGCTGTTTCATGTAACTGCTTTAGAACTGCAAATACTGAGCACTGTAAGAGACGTATCAGGCAGGCAGTACCGCAGGGGCAGCAATGGATTTGAAGACATTAAGAAGAGTCTATGTTGCTTCTGATGGATCTCCTGGACATGTAACACTTCCCAAATGAGGCATACATGTTGCAGACCTTCATTTTTTCACACTGGCATCATATATGTAGACCAAGTGCACACTCATATTTTTGTCCATAACAAAGTCACGAGGGGGGGGGGGCACAAACCGGTAGCAAATACACTGGGGTAAACCTAATAAAGTACATTCATCAATGGATGTTCCCTCAGAGAAACATCACCTCCATAAGAACATATTTTCCTGCTAAACACCAATACCAGGAGTTGATGGAAATGTCCAACATTAAAAGAAAAACCAGACTATCATCATATTGTCCTCTAGACACGAAAATGGCTTCCGATGAACAAAAGCTAATGATGGGGTAAGTAGACATAATGAGATCACATCCAGTTATCTCCTCAGCAGCACTGCCTCCAGCGGACAGAAAGACATCCAGTTACTCCAAAGCACTGATGTGTTAAATATAAGCACACTACGCGTCATAAAAAGGTCATAAAATAAATCAAGAGGACAACATAAATAACAACGTTTCTGTGGAATCACTGGCCTGTGAACCACCACTCCATATATACTAAAAGAGCAATTCCCAAAAACCATGTGCCGAGGATCCACCGTATATATGAGACTCAGAAAGCCCAGGGCAGCTACCCGTCCATAACACTGCGTAATTGCCATGTATAAAAACCATTAGCCATACCAAATCAAATCTCACAATGAGAAAAGATGACAATGTTACGACCTGCATTTAACCTATTCATTGATTTATATAGCACAACCACATTCCACAGCGTTGTACAAAGGGTGAACAGGACACAAGTAGTGCATCACAAGGCAATCTGAATTTACAGACACAAAAGGTGAGACGGGCTCTGCTTAAGCGAACAATTGAGGACTGGTTATCCAAACACAAGGCAGAAATAAAACGGTTGACCCCCCCATTGCGATAAGTAGCAAGATACCTCACCCTTTAAGGCACATATTAAAAATCCCAAGTACTCTAAAGATTTTCGATATTGTAGGCATTTTTCACTATGCAACAACATTGCACAAAGGAAGCTGGGATGTAACAACCATGTAACTGCGATTCAATCTCTGGATCAGCCACCGTCAGAGTGAGGTCATCTAAACCAATCAAGTTTTTATCCTACCCCCAGCAACTAGCCCATACATCCACTCCAGTACTATACACTTACAAATATATACACAGTTTCTTTATTGAAATTGAAGTTTGCTAGAATTTCTGTTAATCTTTGTTTCTCATTTGATCTGTACCTGTATGTGTAAGCACAACATGCTATTTTTAATTGTCACATTTCTCTTTTGTTCTGAAACATATAATGCCGATTACCCCGTAAAAATATCCAAATAAAACACTCATTCATAAAACAGATTTTTTCCTTTGACCCGCAAAAGTGTTTAAAATATACGATGTTGCCCTCGCACTAAACGGTTCACCACTAAATGGCTTTTTATTCATATATGACTTCTTAAGTATTTGGAAGCCCTCAAACATACAAACTTTTCTCTGCGCATGCCACAAAATTACAGTATTAGCACTGTGACTCTAGACTGCAAGATTTAGTTCACGTGGTGAAGTTCCTTAATGCCTTAATCCCCTGCTTCCTGAATGAGGTAATAACACATGCACCGATGCCATAAAAATTCCAATATTGCAGATGATGATTTGGAAATCTAACCCATTGGCCAAAATACCCAATTTATGTCAATACCCCATATTTTTGTCTTCACCATTTATTTCTATTTCTTTTTTTTTTTTTTTTTATTAAATTCTGATGACTAAAAGGCCAAAATAAGACTGAACTTACCTCCCAAGTGTGAGCTACTTTGGGTGGCACATCTATACCCAGTTTTTCTAGACGGTGATCTTTATAATTATCATACTGTTTGTAAGCGGCATATCCCCCACCAGTCCCAAGCAAGATGTAGACTGGTCGAAATCGAACAGCCAAGTTGGCAGAAGCTGCGTGAAGTTTTCTTCCATCTGCATAAGAACAAGAGACAGAAATCAAGGTAAATAATATCACAGCAAAAAATGTTATGGACAGAAAAAAAAAAAAAACATCTCACTTTATACAAAGTGACTCAAAACCACACACAATAAAAATTGTATCACACATCTGGTGTTTTGTGTTGGTGTACAGAATAACTTTATAGTTCAAAACAAAGTCTGGTTTAATTTGAGTCATGATAGTGAGAGCGAGAAGCGCGGAGAGAGAGAGAAGAAAGAAAGAGCAGAGAGGGAGAAGAAAGAGAGGGAGAAGAAAGAGAGAGAGTGAGAGAAGAAAGAAGGAAAGGATGTTTCAGCTATGTGTCATCTTTTAAAACATCTGAATCCTTAGGGAAATAACATGGCTCTAATCATCTAATGCTAAAGACAACTCACTTGAGTGAAAGCTCCTTGCTGGGACACAGTTCTGGAGGGACCGTCCACATCCAAGGAGTCTATTAACAACAAAAAAAGACATAACTGAGACCAATCTGGGCAACTGACCTCCAAGAATCAAACAAGAGCACTCAGTTTAAATGCATGTAGGCAGCTGCTGTGTAGCATAAATCAAATGACATCAATGACTACTCATCAGAAATACACTTAAACGTCAAAATTCAACCTGTGTATGAAGACACAGAGGGTGTCAGAACCACACTTTTATCTGCCCCTTCAGTTAGATCCACCCCGTGCCCATTAGGTGGCACGCAACAGCCCGCAGCCACACAGCAAGAAGCCAGTTCTGACAGATATTACTATTAACTGTTATTACCCGTGCTAGCCTGCACACAAACAGCCCAGTCACGAGCTCTCTTACCGGATCATTCCCCGATGGCCACAGCTCGCCCTCCACACGAGCATTGCCATCTTACTACCGCTTCACCTCAGTCCGTACTTATGACACATCAAAGTGCGCCGAGCAACCAACGCACTTTACACACTAGAGCTAAAACGCGACTTTATCGCAGTCTAAGAGCCAATTTGGTGGATACATTAACATGAGCCTCAGTTAATCGTTATCTCAACCCACAAGTTAGTTTTCTTGTTCCATTTTCTATACCTCACCCCTGACACGTTTTATGCGAGGTGTTGTTTTCTTGAGTGTTTAGAGCTTTACGCGAACTGTCAGCCAAGATACATGCCTGCGCATGCGTAATACAAGCAATAGTTAAAGACGCAGTAACGCTTGAAGTTCAGCACGACTTTGAGTTTTTAGTCTAAAGTGTGACCTTCTATTGGGCCAACATAGAAAAAGTAGGAACAAATATGCTTTTGAGCAGTGGATAGTGATACAGCTCTGGTACTTTAAGGCTGGTGGGCATCTGATTGACTTTAGTGTGGTCGCGGCGGGATGTGACAGGTCATGTTACGTATTTTGTCCTGACGTAGCCTGTGGCCAGGTGTATCCAGCCGGTGGTTCTCAATCTGGGTATGTGGCGCTGTCGGCTAGGCATACCTCCCAACAATTCAAAATGTGAAAGAGGGACACTTTTTTCATTTTTTTAGATGTCATTGGAGGGCCCAACCACAAAGGACTATGGGAGATTGGCAACCAGGCTTTATGTCATAATGACATAGAGAGATGTTTGCCATGAATGACAGGGGAGATCCCTCGTCCATAACAATAATAATAGTCTGCCATACCAGAGCTCACAAATGTCCATAAATGTACATAAAGGGTCTAATGGCAAGGGCCCAAGGGTGCCTAGAGGTCCCCACACTGCCTTCAGGGGCATTAGGTCCGTTCCAGTATCTGGATATACACCCTGAGGTGATAAGACTTACCAACCTTTCCTTGACCCCTTTCCCGATAAATCTCCAGTCTTTGATGGATTCATCAGCAAATGTACAGATCTAAAAGGGTCCTCTCACTATCCTACCATCAGAGGCAGGTACATCATGCCGCTAGCAAAACGGAAACAAGTATAAAAAATACTTAGGTTTTAATATTGAAAGGTTCCAAATGATTGTGTGATAATTGTGTATTAACTTCCTGAATAAAAGGGAGGGTGCATCCTCAGAGCCCCCTAGGTATGTTGAGGGATGAGACCCTCAAGTCTTTCATCTCAATGTAATGAAGATCAGCAGTAGGGCTAAAAAGCAAATAAGAAAGTTGGAATCAAAGTGAGAAAAAGCCTAAAAATTTGCACCAAAATACCAATTGTTTAGATCCACAATGTCCCACGGTCCTCACTCGAGCCCTATACTTTGAAAAAGCCAAAAGCTTGAAATTCGCTGTTAACACCCAACAATTCAAGTAGAGTTGAAAACTTTACTTTTATATGTATTCATGACCGATGGGGCTATATGAGACACTTGGCTGCCAAAACCATGATGGTGGCATTTCTGATGAAAATAGCTTACCCTCCGTAGGCTGGGTATACCAGCCACACGCTGGGAAGAGGGAAAAATGCCCTGCGTGCTTGCCCCCTAGACCCCCAACGGACAATTCAGATGGACAACCTGCTTCGGTTCCATTAAAGAGAAATACAGATGCCGCCAGCAACGGGAGTGCAGCATCTTCTGGACACTCTGTGCCTGATAAAGATCTTGATAAAGAGAATATGGAAATCTGGCTTATTGCAGCAGACAGACACTAACATCTTCACGCTTTAGTCTTCCTCTTTATTATCCACACTTTGGACTTCCGGTTCAACCCGGCTTAAAATCACTCAAGGGAGCCGGAGGTCTGTTAAAGACCTCCGATACCGCTCCCTCGTGATCCGCGCGGCAACAGCTGCTGTACGCCGGGGTCTGTTGTCAGATCCCGGCGCACAGCACTGAAGCCGCGCCCACCGCTGCCCGTGCCCTCTGACCCGGAAGAACACAGAGAAGACAGAAGAACTGAAGAAGAGGAGAGAAGAAGAGAAGGAAAAGGAGCTGAAAGAAGAAAGGAAAGGTAGGAAAGCATTAAGTGAGAGAGTGGATTGGTATATGTGTGTGGATTGGTATATATGTGTGGATTGGTGTATATGTGTGGATTGGTATATATGCGTGGATTGGTGTATATGTGTGGATTGGTAT
>VKOC01000001.1:44117825-44156696 GCA_009364415.1 Spea multiplicata
AGGAGCTGCTGCTGTGAGACGGCGAGTCACTGAAACGGATTATATAATGAGGGGGATTTTTCAGAGCGTTTGCTCTGAAAAAACCCTCATTTTATAATCGATAATAATCGATTCAACTAATCGATAATGAAATTCGTTGCAGACGAATTTCATTATCGATTATTATCGATTAGTTGTTGCAGCCCTACTTGCAATGTTCTCACTCAAGTGAAAAAATGAATGTTCTCCATTTTGGAATGTTCTCAATTTTAAGATGCAGTCATTTTTGATGTTAAACCTTTATAACGACCATACTATCCTGAAAGAACTGGCCTGGTATGTCTAAAGGATTTTGTACCAATACGGACATTTCCCCACCAGAACACACACATGATATGGGCCAACAGCCGCGCTTTGTACTTACTGAGTAGTGGCTGAAGCATATTTACACATTTGTTTGAATTACAGAACTAAAGTCTGGGCATCCTTTTCTGATGGTGCCAAGGGAACCACTGAGAAAAGCCCTGTTTCCAAGTTACTATATGATCAATGTAACTGGGGTCCGTGTGGGACAAGGAAAACGTTTCCCCCTTTTCGTTACATTTTTAAATAATTTTTAACTTTTTATTATTATTATTTATATTGAATCTATCCATCCATCTGGTTACGGGAGGGATTCCTCTATAAAAGCCCCAGAGGAGTCAAAAACAAAGTCAATGCAGGGTATTGCTGTACTCAGGAAATGGTTATATATAGGAAATACCCTTGTCATAAAGGGGTTAAAATTTCACAACCATTACATCAAAAAATAAAAAGTGCAGACTATGAATATTTTTGATAAATTATACTGTAAACTATTTTTGCCTATTCTGATCTTTAGCCTGGCGTTTTTTTTTTCTTCTTCTGACCAAGGCCAACTATATTGTAAAACCTCATGCTACTTTTTGTCTATGCTTCTAAAAAGCCTCTGCATTCAAACTATTTAATCCACACTGTTTCCTTTAACCCCTTCGTGACAAAGGCTGATTTTACTGTTTGTTCCCCTGGTGACAATGGCCTTTTTAACATTTCTGCGCTGCTTGTGTTTAGCTGTAATTTTCTTCTTTCCGTTTACTGAACCCACACACATTAGATATTGTTTTTTTCAGGACAAGAAGGGCTTTCTTTAGATGACATTGTTTTGATTGTATCATATTATTTACTATTAAAAAAATTATAAAATATGGTGAAAAATTTAGAAAAAAATGACTGTTTCTAACTTTTAGTTGAAAAATCTTTTACTCATCTATAAAAGGTAATGAAAAAACCTGCTAAATAGATTCTACTATTTGTCCTGAGTTTAGAAATACCCAATGTTTTTATGTTTTTTTGCTTTTTTCTACCCATTATGGGGCAATAAGTACAGGTAGCGTTTTGCTATTTCAAAGCCATTTGTTCCAAATCTGGTAATTCTTCCCCCCATGTGCCATTTCGGGTATCTTTGGACCCGGCCAATGCAATTTACCCCATCAAGTCATATATTTTTGAAAACTAGACAGCCCAGGGTATTCCAAATGCTAGTATTTTAACTCTTTCCATGCACCATATCTACCACCAGTCTTTCTCAAACTTTGTGGTAGTCATTTTTTTGCATTTGGTTTTCCACACACATTTTACTTCAGGTATGAATTAAAAGGTTCTGGTATATGTCACTATCATAAAACACCCCAATATGTGTTCAGCAACATCTCCTGAGTATAGCGATACCTCACATGAATGATTTTGCCTGGCTGTTTGGGGACAAAAGGGCCACATTTGGGGCACGTGCATTTTTCAATGTTGAACTTTGGCATTTGGGGATCCACTGCCCATGCCCTATTTGGTACATCTTTGAGCCGGGCCATTTCAGTGTGCCCTATAAAACCATATATTTTTCAAAACTAGACACCACAGGGTATTTTAAATGCTGGTATTTTAACTCTTTGCATGCACACATTTTACCACCAGCATTTTTTCAAAGTTTGCAGTAGTATTTTTGTGTGTGAATTTTTCCCACACACACCTACTTTATGTATGAATTTACAGTTCCTGGTATATGCCGCTGTCACACGACACCCCATAATGTGTTCAGCAACATCTCCTGAGGGCAGTGATACCCCACATGCATGGGTGTGTCATTTTTTGGGGGAACTAAAAGGCCACATTTGGTACATGTGCATTTTTATAATTGGAAATTAGATGTGTGGCCATCCTTCCCCCGGTGTTAATTGGGACGTTGTTGAACCTGGCCAATTTAATTTACCCCATCAAATCATACCTTTTTTAAAAGTAGACACCCCACGGGCATTTAATATGCCAGTATTTTAACTCTTTCCATGCGAGAATTGTTTTAAGCTAATATGCTAATTTTAGGACTTGCTCACAAAAATATATTTTTTATATATATTTTATTTATTTTTTATTTTTTTAACATTTTTTTTTAACATTTTTTTCAAACTTGGAGGTTCCCCTGATAGTGACATCAGTGGGAAATGATTTTTACATTTTACTAGTTTTTTACTAGTTTTTTTCTAATTATTATCAATTTTATTTTATTTTTTAATTTATTTTTACTAATCACACTGTGATTAGAAAGCTGTGCTCCATTGACTTGCATGGTGAATGCAGTACCTGTATTCAACCTGCAAGTGGAGCCAAAGTTCTCTAGATGGTCTGGACCATCTAGCGAACTTTGAAAATTTGTGGTTCCTGTTAAAGGACGGCGGCCATCTTACTTGATGGCGAAGATCACCGGCAGCTGCGGCTGTGACCGCTCTCCGGAGCGGTCACAGCCCACCGAAAGGTAAGTGTTTGGTGTCGCTGGATGCCTCCTGATCGAGGCATTCCAGCGACACCTTTTAAGTTTAGGAGGCGACTAAACGCTTTTAAAACGGGCGTCCGCCGCCATACAAAGTATGGCGGATGTTGACGCCCCGTGGAGGGGCCAGAGATGGCCCCTTCATGCCGATCGCGGCGTTGCTGAATGCCTCGAGGTCGAGGCATTCAGCAACGCTTTTTGGGTGCAGAAAGCGATAGTAGATCGCTTTCTGCACCCGTTTAAAGACGAGCCGGTCCTGGCAAGTCAATTGTCATAAAGCACATGCTTTTCAGTGCCGTGCCAGGACCGGCAATTGTCATCAAGGGGTTAAAGGTGCTTTTCCACCTAGGGTGCTTCATAAAATATCATTAGATAAGCTCTGCATCATGTATAAAAATAAGCAGAAATGGCATGAATCCCCCCCCCATTCCTAGTTGCATAAAAACCACATTATAAGAAATTAATTTATCCGCATTGCTTGGCACCAGAGTCCTGTATGTTAGATTGGTTGAAGGAGCTCCATAATAAGGAGGCTCGATCTGGCACACTGAGCAAATGTACCCTCGACATTTGGCTGACAGCGCTCCACTCCAGCAGCAGATCAGATGCTGTAATATACAGCTCACTTTGTGAGTGTAAGAGAAAACAAACGCTGGCTTAACTCCTTCAATCCCAGGGGTTTTTGGTACCTCAAAGCCTAGAGCAATTTTGCCATTTTTGCACCATGTCGGTTCAGCGATGATTCTCTTTTCCTGTGAATAGCGTACCCATCTAAACTAGATGTTGTTTTTTTCATGGAGAGATAGAGCTTTCTTTTGTTACCATAGTTGGATGATTAGAATACTAGAAAGTTAGAAATTTAGTAAAAACTATCAAAAATTAGAAAAAAAATCTAAGTTTTTTTACATTTTCCCTCTGAATCCTCACAAAATTAGGTAAAGAGACAGAAAATTCCATCCAGATTTATCAATTTAGGTGTCCTGATTTCAGAAATACCTAATTTATATAGATTTTCCATATTTCCCCAGCACATATAGGCAACATACTATAAGGTGTACATTACTTTATACAAAGCCGTTAAATTTTTACATTAGGTATGATGGGACTGCAATTCTAATTTGAAACAAATAAAACAAAAACACCCACAAAGGTATATATTTCTGTAAAGCAGACAATCCAGGCTGTCCTATCAGGGGTATTTGGGCATCAATCACTGTCAAAGGTGGCCACAGAAATTAGTTCCTGCACTTTTTTTCACCAACGCTTCTTAGTATTTTGTAGTATTCTTAGGATTTTTTGTACAGGGTATGTGTTACGCAGATAAATCTATCATAAATTGTTCAGCCGCCTCTCCTGATTACGGAAATACCCCCATAAAAGTATATATTTCTGTAAAGCAGATAACCCAGAGTATCTCATCAAGAGCATTTGGACAATTTCCATGCAACCATTTGGCCGCCAAAGTCAGCCGTTGCTATAATTTCCTGCACTTTTTTCACCAACACTTCTTTGTTGCTTAGGATATTTTGCACATGGTATATGCTATGGCAGAGAAACCCAGCCTAAAGTGTTCATCCACCTCTCCTGATTACAGAAATACCCCACATGCCTAGTTTTTTGTGGTTTTCTGGACATTACAGGGCACCCACCAAACTAAACCCACATTTTTATTTTTTTTTTGTTTATTTGAAGATCGTGGAGAGGAAAGGGTTAATTTAGGGTAAGGCAGGTATTTGGGTGGTTATGTACTGAGTTTTGATTTTTTTTCTTTACTGCAGCTCTGCACGATGCTCTGTCTCTCTCTCAGATGGAGGAGAGAAGCAGAGAATCTGCAGTAATGGTCACACGACAACTGGGTGTGGGGCAGTCTCCCAAGGCTAATGACATACTGGAGGGAATGCCCGATTGCACGATCGGGCATAGATCTGTAACAGTTTACCGGCGTTTGTGCCGGTAACTGTTACAGCTCCCTCATCGGAGCAATCGGGTAGCCCAGCAGAGTCTAGACAGACCCTGCAGGGGATACCCTGCACTCCTGTGAACTTCCGGGTGACTTCGGAAGTTCGTGTGATCGGGCATTTCCAACTGTAACAGTTTAGCGGCATTCGTGCCGGAAACTGTTATAGCTCCCTCATCGGAGTGATCTGGTAGCCCAGCAGGTTCTAGACAGACCCTGCTGGGCTCCCCGATCCTCCAGTGAACTTCCAGGTCAGGAAGGGGCGCGATCGGGCATTTCTATCTGTAACAGTTTTCCGGCTTCGCCCAGCAGAAAGCAAGCGACGCTGGGTTCTGCTGCCAGGGCGGAGTCCAGGCTGTCAAACAGCCTGATCTCCCGTGCAGCAACAGGGATGTGCCCCTGACACTGCACGAAGGGCTAGACGTACCGGTACGTCCATAGGGGTTTCTTAATGGGCGGTTTTTTTGGACGTCCCGGTACGTCTATGGGGGATTGAAGGGGTTAAAGGAACAGGGCTGCTGTGTCATTCACAGCCCGGCCCTGGTAATGGCTAAGCATAGCACATCCAACTGGTGTCATGGTAAATTTCAGAGTCCCCACAGGGAGTTATTTACAAAGCAAATTACAGGGATACTACAGTGTATTTTAAAACTGGTAAACTCATTTAGCATGGATACATGCTTTTCCATTTATGTCTTACTAAATACTAAGATTGTGTCTGTTTAGCAGTGTTTACATGGCTTAAAAATTAAAATTCCAAGCAGTAAGAAAAAATTAATGAAATGTATAACTATGTACCCTATTTGATTTTGTCTGTGTTTTAGTATATTCCCTCATGTCGCAAGAAACTTTTATAAGAACTAAAAAAAAAAGATATAGTTCCTCACCTTCTGTGTGATATTGTAACTATGAAGATGCATATGTTTTTCTTTCAAACATTTAATATAGTAGTAGAACATTGCAATCAGAATCTATGTATTTTTCTTTATCCTCATCATGTAAAATGACAATCATGCATCGTAATCATACATTAAAGCCTTCACACTAACAATCACACTCTCTAGTTATTACAGGGGAGCAGTGGGAGCTCTACTGGTTTATGATATTGCTAAACATCTAACGTATGAGAATGTGGAGCGTTGGCTCAAGGAGCTGAGGGATCATGCAGACAACAACATAGTCATAATGCTGGTTGGGAACAAAAGCGATTTGCGTCACCTAAGAGCTGTTCCAACAGACGAGGCACGAGCATTTGCAGGTAATGTTCAATGTTCACTTAGAAAGGAAATGGTGTACACTAATTTACAAGTTAATAAACAAGCGATACTGAAAATGGTATAGCGTCTTTGTACAGTACACATTAATCTTTAAAGCCGCTGTGTATATTTTATATATTAACAACCGTGTAATGCTTTGTGTGTAAAGTTTGTGTTATGTAGGGACTACTGGTAAATTAAGTTAAATTGAGTTTGAAAGAAAGGGAAGGTTTTTCTCAGCTTGCTCTGAAAGTAGAGAAAACTCAAGAGTCTCAGATTTCAGAATCCTTTCATTGGTAGGTAACAAGAGAAGCTTTTGGGCAATACCTGTTATGTTGAGTGCTTACAGAATGAAACTGTATGTTACATGTAATGCTAATGCCAAGCTTAATTTTTCACTTAAATGCACACTTATGCTTACATTATAATAGGAGAATATTATTACAATAACAAAGTAGGTAAGATCATTCCTTCTTCCTGTGTCATGCTGAACACCAAGTCTGACAAAAAATTGAAACAATTCAATGCCATTGATGTAATTCGTGATGTTGGATCTGATTAGCAGAATCCATATGGTAACAAACTTCATTCTGAAGTATCTTTGTATTTTGTATCCCCAGCTGTTGTGCATGTAACTAAGTTTGGCATTACAATTTATT
Source organism: Spea multiplicata (assembly GCA_009364415.1). Classification (NCBI taxonomy): domain Eukaryota; kingdom Metazoa; phylum Chordata; class Amphibia; order Anura; family Pelobatidae; genus Spea; species Spea multiplicata. Next base: position 44,124,513 of record VKOC01000001.1, read on the forward strand.
TTTTTGTTGAATTTTCTTTTTGGGTTTACAAAAATGTATCAATAGATGAAGATCAAAAAAATGAAGAGGGGCGGGGGAGCAACTAGAGCTCAGTCTAGCCCCTCTCTGGTGATGATCCATTCACGGTATTTGGCTGTAGGTCTGACTAAGGTTCTCATAGCGCCATTTGGAAAAAAAATGTGTTTCTACAATTTGTTTCTCAGAAACTACCCATCAGATTTGCATCAAATTTGAAGGGATTGCCAAGAATCCAAAAGTCAATAGAACCTTTGTTCAAAATTGACCCCTTAAGGACCAGGCTGTGTTTTTACCTTTTGTATATTCCATTTGTCCTGAGTTTAGAAATACCCAATGTTTTTTTCCTTTTTTTCTGCACGTTATGGAGCATTAAGTAAAAGATTTTTTCCAAATCTGGTAATTCTTCCCCCTTGTGCCATTTCGGGTATCTTTGAAGCCGGCCAACACAATTTACCCCATCATATCATATATTTTTGAAAACTAGACACCCCATGGTATTTCAGGGTATGCTAAAATTTTAACTCTTTCCATGCACTAGTTCTACCACCAGTGTTTGTCAAACTTTGGTAGTAATTTATTTTGTGTTTTTTAGCGCTAAAATTGCTCTTCAGGTATGGATTTACAGCTCCTGGTATACAACACTTTCAAACACCCCAATATGTGTTCAGCAACATCTCTCGAGTACAGTGATACCCCCATGCGTGGGTTTGTTGGGTTGTTTGGGAGGTAAAACGCCACATTTAGGAAGTTCACATTTTTTAACTTGGAACTTTTACATCTGGTCATTCTGCCCCCATGTCCTAATAGGACCGTCTTTGAAGCCAGCTAATTCAATTTACCCCATCATACCATATATTTTTGAAAACTAGACACCCCAAGGTATTTCAAATGCTAGCATTTTAACCCATTCCATGCATTTCTACCACCAGCCTTTGCCACACTTTGTGGTAGTATTTTTTTGGTATTTTTTCCACACAAATTGTACTTTGGGTATAAATGTATAGCTCCAGGTATACGTCACTATCAAACACCCCAATATGTGTTAAACAACATCTCCCGAGTACAGTCATACCACCAATGCATGGGTTTGACTGCTGTTTGGGGTTAAAATGCCACATTTTGGTAGTGCGCTTCCCTCCCCCCCATTTTGGTCAGTCTGTGCCTATGCCCTCTATTTGAGCCCGGCCACTCCCATTTACCCCATCAAACCATGAATTTTTTTGAAATTAGACGCCCCTTGGGTATTTGAAATTTTTTATTTACATTTTTCCTTGTCAGGATTTTTGGGAAGATACAGCGCAAATTTTAGCACTCATAATAATTTTTTTTATTCTTTGGACTTTTTTTACATTTTGCTGGAACTGGATAGTTCCTCTGATGCATAATTTTTAAATGTTACCAATTTTTTTTTTAAGCTTTTTTTTTATTTATTTTTTTAAAAATATTTTACTAATCACATAGTGATTAGAAAGCTGGGCTCCATTGACTTGTATGGTTGAATGCAGTACCTGTATCCAACCTGCAAGTGGAGCCAGAGTTCTCTAGAGGATCTGGAGACCTTCTAGCAAACATTTTCAACTTTTTTTTTTACAGGGTGGCCGCTATCTTGCGGATGGTGAAGGTTACTTACCCGTCCTTGGTTAAGTGTTTGACGCTGAATGCCTCGTGATCGAGGCATTTCAGCAACACCATTGCAGTTTAGGAGGTGATCGTTGATCACCTCCTAAACTTTTAAAACGTGCGTCCGTCTCCATACAGTGTATGGCGGATGTTGACGCCCACGGGGAGGGGCCAGACATGGCCCATGATGCCGATCTCGGTGTTGCGGAATGCCTCATCATTGAGGCATTACAGAAACACTGTTTAAGCTTAGAAAGTGATCGTTGATTACTTTCTAAGCTTGTTTAAGTTTCATGACGTGTCAGGCACGTCATAGGTTAAGTGACCGTTTTGCATAACGTGCCTGACCCGGCAATGGGCTTTAAGGGGTTAAGTATTGATAGCACCACCTTGCTCAATAAAATAAGCTGAGTAAATAGTAAATCTGAAGGAGTAAAGCTGAATATTTGGCAATATAGAAAGGCTGGTAATAAGGGACCAAAGCAGACATGATGGCTGAAAGTAGGGAAGGATTAGAGGAATAACTTAGGGCTGAAACAACTAATCAATAAAATGTGTTAATCGATAATGAAAATCATTGTCAACGAATTTCATTATTGATTAGTTGAATGGATTTTATTGAGGGTTTTTTCAGAGCAAAACGCTCTGAAAATCTTATAATCCAACCTCAATATCAGGGTGCATAGTGGCTTATAGGGAGGTATAAAGAATATCTGGGGGGGTGGCATATAGTGGGCATAAGGCATATCAGGGGTTATTATGACATATTGGGGCAGAGTGGCATATAGGAGGTATAAGGCATTTATGGCGGCAGAGTGGCAAGCCTTGGGTCAGATGTGCATAACGGGGGTAGGTTTGCAAATAAAAGGGAATAAAAACAAGAAGTGCATTCTTGTACCTTTTTTTAATGGACAATGGGCGGTCCCTAAACCCATTGAAAACAATGCATTTTGAGCCCATACATGTAAAGGCTTTGTCATAAAAGGGTTAATATATAGCTATTATGTCAGTAAAATAAGAAGGGCATTAGGGAAATGCCATTGTGATAGAGAAAATAGGGTTAATGACATGTTAATGTAAATTTATAGTTTTTGGGGTTTTTTTCCTGTTCATTACATTATTTTAAATAAACAAAAAAATTGCATATTTTTTTTTATCCGATTAATCAATCGAAAAAGTAATTGGCCAACTAATCGATTATGAAAATAGTTAGCTGCAGCCCAAGAATAATTGTTAGATCCCTGAGTAGTTTGCAGTCTGTATTTCAAACAATGCTGCTCAGGTACCATTCTACTTATGTTTTTTTCCCGTTTTAGAGAAGAACAACTTGTCATTCATAGAAACTTCTGCATTAGATTCAACAAATGTGGAGGAAGCCTTCAAAAACATTCTTACAGGTAATCCCACAGGGATAAAGCACTGAATCACCGTGTTTGGAGGAACACAAACTGTCAAATGTTCTATATATTTAGAAAGTAAGGGTTTTTTTATGCTTATTGTCCTCAAAACACCTAAACTATATATTAAAAGTTAAGGTTTGCACAACTGTTGTGTAAACAGATACACTAACTGGTGAGTAGAAACCGTCACCAGCCGTGTTACTTTGCTGATTCTCGCTTGGATGTAGATTAGAGTATCACCTGGGATTCATCCACATTGTTTCTTAAATGTGCACTGTGTAGTCTTCTCAATCCTTGGTTTTATTCCATTTGTATTTTCATGACCTCCCAATCTTTGAGAGTTCAGCCTACATTCCACCATTATGATTAATATACATTGATAAAAAAATGGTGGAAATAGAGCAGAGCAAGAGAAAACAAGTAAGGCCAGAGCAATGGTCTCCAGTTCAGCCAGTTTCATTAACACTGCCATGTGGTGCTGGATTCCAGCAAAAGTCTGAATTATGTGAAGCAACTTTTTCCTCCACTCAAGGAGCACTAGTGTAAAGCAGTTATTTCTCTGCGAGGCAAGTCAGGCCCCTTTTTATATACTCTAGTATTGTTTCTACAGTCTTTACCTTAAGATGTTCAATAACGTCTCGTTTCCTCGCACCTATCACACATTGTAACGCGCTGGTTATTTGGACCTGCACAGCTTTTCTGTTTCACATGCTGCAGCATGAAATGGTAGGTGGGAGTGTCTGTAGGCAGTCAGACTGTTCTAATGCAATACATATGGAGGGCTTTGGATCAACAGGAGGGTTTCTTGGCACGGGTAGTACCGTATTTGCTCGATTATAAGACGACCCCCCAAAATCTGAATATTAACTTAGGAAAAAAAAAAAGAAAAAGCCTGAATATAAGACGACCCTAAAGGAAAAAAGTTTTACCAGTAAATGTTAATTCATGTAAACTATTTTTTTTAATAAAAGCTATGATTGAGAAAAATATTTTTTTTGTTTTTATTTCCTTGTATTTTCCAACCTGTCCCCCAGTTACGCACATCTGCCCCCAGGCTTGCCACTCCAATATGGCACTGTGGCCCATGATATGCCTTTTAACCCTCTATATGCCACTGTGCCCCATGGTATGCCTTTTGACCCCCTATGTGCCACTCTGCCTCCAGAAATGCCTTATACCCCTATATCCCATTCTGGCATTTAGGGGGTTAAAAGGCATATTATGGAGCAGAGTGGCATATAGGGAGGTATAAGGCATTCAGGAGGCAGAGTGGCATTAAGGGAGTTAAAAGGCATTGTATAGAGCACTCTGCCTCCAGAAATGCCTTATACCCTATATGCCACTCTGGCATTTAGGGCGTTAAAAGGCATATTATGGGGCAGAGTGGCATATAGGGAGGTATAAGGCATTTCAGAGTGCTCTATTAAATGCCCCCTTAATGCCACTCTGCCTCCTGAAATGCCTTATACCTCTCTATATGCCACTCTGCCCCATAATATGCCTTTTAACCCCCTAAATGCCAGAGTGGCATATAGGGGTATACACACACACACACACTTTTACCGGTGCTTCCTGCTGTATTGCCGGGCTGTCACCTGAATCATATCTTCTACCAGTGGTTCTTAAAATCTCCTCCTCTGTGTGTTATTTTGGGGTGTTATTTTGGAGAAGGGATAGTTTGACCCGCTGACTATTTATTGTATCTCGTTTTGTCATGCCTGCCTCTTCCCACGTGCTTTTATCTCATCTATTTCTTTTGCGTCATGTGTTCCAGATGAATTCCCTGAAGCCCATCGTAATGCCTCCGTCATGCAGGATCACAAGGGCAGATTCTATGAAGATTTCTACAAGTATAAATGCTGATAATGGAACCCTTTCCCTCATTTTTTGCGTTTTCCATTGTCCCTTTGTCAAGAATAGTTGTTGTTCCACACAGAGGAATGATCAGTTAAATTGGCACTTTAAATGACCAGCCGTGACTCTTGCAGCACCAGAAATAAATAATGTACTTGTCTAGGGGTATCTCTGTATCTGCTGTGTGATCAAATAGACAGTTTGTTGGCACAATACAGGGTTACAGAGAGTATCACTTGGTGTCATGTCTGCTTTTTAACATAATGCAGGCAAGTTCTGCTTCTGAGTTACAGGGCAGTCTGACCTCTGATTTATTTGATTATTTAGACTCTGTCTTCCACCAGAAGCCTTGTTCTTTCTATCAATTCAGATAGACAGCTCTCTATTTATTCTGGGCAGGGTGGTTGTGCAGAATGAAAGACGTGAAGAATGGACATCCTTGTTAGTTACTGTTAAGAACCTCTTCATTCAGTACCCTGTGCTGGTTCGCCTGGAATCTACAGGTAACAGGGGCACACATGCCTTCCTCCATTCAGGCACTAGATAAGCATATATAGTAGATAATATCAAATTTCCTTTTCCTACATTGTATTAACTGAAGGACTCATAAATCCATTGTAAATCATGCATTTTCACCTTGGGTTGAAAATTAGAGTTTCGATGAGTTGTTGAATCAAATGCCTTATCTGTAAACCTCTACCCAATTTGGAAAATCAAACCATAACATACTATTTTAATTAGTACAGCTTTATTAGACCAGTTATTTTTAACACACACAACTTACTGTGATATTAGCCATACAATCTGAGTTGCTTATTTTTTGTATGTAAATTAATTACCAAAGCATTGCACATCCAAAGAGGTTAGGATGTCCTCTCGACATATTCTCGACATTGTCTGCTTGCAGAAGGATTTCCACGAGGGCATAACTCTACCTCTGACCAAGGAAACTATCTAGAGGCCATTAATCTGTCATTTAATGGTGAGTAGCCATATGGTGCTGTGTGTAACTTGGCAAACAGAATACTTCTTATTTCTACTTTAATAGTGGATGCCTTCTTATGTCTCCCGACCTAATCTCTCTTTTGTTTCCGACCCATCCACAGTGTTTGACAAGCATTACATAAATCGCAACTTTGATCGCACTGGACAGATGTCTGTGGTGATCACTCCAGGAGTTGGGGTATTCCAAGTGGATCGTTCTCTTATGATCCTCACCAAGCAACGCATGATTGACAATGGTAAAAAGGAGAGGGAGTCGGGTACAGCAAGTGTAAAAGAGGACGTTCTGAGTGCTTGTGAATGTAGAAAGGGCGTATTGACAGTATTATTGGTCATCTGTGACTCAGGTGGCTTTAACTAATTGATCGGCGTAGGGCACAAATAAACGAATTTGTGTATGCGAGATATTGAGTAGCATCAAATACACCATATGGCTATTGATTTTCATTGACCTATTACCGTTCTGCTTCCAGGCATTGGTGTGGACCTGGTGTGCATGGGGGAGCAGCCTCTGCATGCTGTCCCCCTCTTTAAGGTGGGTGCCATCGCCATTCTGGATTTGCAGATACTTTGTTCCAGATCTAGAGGTTCTACATCTTCTTATTCTCCTGTCTGTTTTTCAGCTGCATAATCGCTGCAATTCAGGCGACTCACGGCTGGGAGATGATTATAATATTCCTCACTGGATCAATCATAGGTGATTTGTGGACAGGGAGAGATTTGAATTTCCCTGGACATTTCTCAATTAGGACTGCCTTGACATTCTTCTGCTTTCCTTCTAGCTTCTATACATCACAAAGTCAGCCTCTGAACAATAGCTTCACCCCACGTATTAAACTGGCAGCTCGAAAGGTATTACTATAGGGGAAATGGATATAGATCATAGGTAACATTTCTCACAGGGACAAGCAGACTGTAGAATTTTGTTTATATTTGTTTTGAATGAATGCCTATTTGTTCTGAAATAATGCATTTGATATCTTTCATGTTTTAGGTGGTCAATGAGAAGGGCAGGCTTGGAAGAGATTCTTGTAAGTGCACCCCAAGCTTCCCTTGCTTCACCAGTCTCATACACATAGTATCTGTACTTAACATGTGTCTTACCACCCTAGTATGGACAAGTGGGTTATATCCTCGACTATTTGTGAAGTCGGGACAAAAGAAAGAAACTGCTACCCCGTCTTTGGCAACATAACCCATTAAATGTTTTGTCCTGTGTTGGAGGCAGCTTTGGATCACATGGTCCAACTGTAGTTCCTGCATTAAAGCTTCCACGTTTCAACTTGTAGATTCTGTTTGCATGCTATAGGTTTAGACTTTCAAATGTTCGTTTAGTCCCCCACTGTATCACAGTCTGTCACGTTATCCCCCAGGTCCCCCCATGTTAAAAATGTATGGCTACCCTGACCCCGTATTATAAGTCTTTACCTGTGAAACAGTATTCACGGTACAGATGCACGGTGGACTATGTGGACCTCATATAACCGCCCTGTACGGTATACTGAATGGCTTTATTGTCCTCCTCTTGTTTTGCAGCATTAGGAAGCCCCAAAGAGACAGAAAATGCATTGCCAATACAAGTGGACTACGACGCTTACGACTCACAGGTCTTTCGTCTTCCTGGCCCTTCTAGAGCACAACGCAGCACAAACTTCCGGTGAGCAGGAGGGAGCAGCCGAAAGCGTTAAATATGACATAATTCTTATTTTCTCACACTGAAAGAGTAGCTGCATGCAGTAGAAGCACTGGAAAAATAAATACAATTTTGGAGACTAGGTGGGGTTTCTGTAAACACAGATGCATGGGTTTATTTAGTGTGCAAAACTTCATATATATACTCTATAGAGTTGAGTGCATGGAGGCACTTTTATCTCCTTAAAAAAATAAATAAATAATCTTAGCAGTTGTCAATGGTTTGTCAAATGAAGGAAGTTGGTGTTACGGTCTTGTGGACTGATTATAATTCAGAATTCACATTGTATATATATATTTAGTGTTTTAATCCTTGTACTTTGCTTTATAGAGAACCAATGTTTTTTATGTACACAGCCAGATAGATATCCAGTTTATATTGGGAAATAAAAGCTTTTTCAAAAAGTTTTTTTTTAATGTATTTTACTTCTGACTCTTGTCCTCTCTAGCATCTTCCTCAGAGGGGGGGGTGAAGAACAGCTGAGGCTCCTAAGATTGAATGGTTCGTGCGCAGCTGCCTGTTAGGCCCTATGGGAAAATCCATCATTCATGCAGACTTAGTGATAGAAGAAGCTTGACTTTTCAATACAGTTTTGCTTTGACCTCTGTAATTTCCATATAAATATATTTGTTTTTTCTACCCTGCAACAGAATAGATGAGCTGTATCCCCTAGCTATCATCACTAGTAGACACAACAGCCGTGTCTTTTTGCTTAGCATGTTGTCATATGGTAACTGTGGCAATGTTTGTTGCCTGTGTTAAGCCTGTGTTAAGCCGGTGTCATTCATGTGCTTGCTAATGGGGTTTTACCCTGATAAGGAGCAATCAACCATCACTTTGGAAAGAAAGTTATTTTGATTAATTTCTCATCATCTCTGTGGTATTATATAACATATAACCTTCACATCTCTCCCCTTTGCTGACATTGACACCCAAGCTTCGTTAATATGAACTGTGAGCCTGGCAAGCAGATGGTTTAATTTGGGAGTGTGTGAACTAAACCTATGACGTCAGGAGGCAGCTAGAATACGGTATCAGCTTTTGGATTTAGTGGTACAGTAGGGGATGTCTTTCACAGAAATCTACACATAGGAACCCATGTAGTCCCCCGCTTTTCCTGATGTAAAGACGCAAACCTTAATCAGTCCTTGGTCTCGTCTGATTCAGGATAGCCATATGCAAGTTTAAATTCCTTATATGCATTAACCTCTACCAATTCTGCAGAAGGCTGTTCAGGTTATCTACCACAGTCTAAGTAAAGTTCATTTCTGTTGATGGGATGCTTGTATAATTAGAGTGCAAGCCACACTGAACAGTAAACAAAGTACCTCTCTTAGCAGAATGTTACGTTCCGAATGTGTTTGATACCTCATTCTCTGCGGAAACAAGTCAATTTCCTCTAACTCTTTCACTGTCTAGGATACTGATCTTACTCAGTGACACCGGGATCCAAGACTTCATTTTGGTTAAGGAACCATTCCACAATCTATGTTGGAAGTTCAAGAACCACTCTCAACCTACATTACCCTTTCCCACATTTCTAAAATGTATACATTTGTTGTTCTGTCTCCTTTAGGTCTGTGCGAGAGACTCAGACTCGGAAGAGTTCCTACTCCTACGATACCTCCTGCAGCCCCTCTCAGCAAAACCGCCCTTTCCCACCAGAGGAAGGTCGAAGCCAGACATCAGATGAAAGCTCCCTGGGCAAAATCTCCAACATCCTGCTCATACCAAGACCACATCTCCATCAGTATGAAGCCAGCAGCTCTCTGGGTTATACTAGCAATAGAGGTAAATGATCAGTGTCCATTCTATGCACTGCAAGGATTTTAGTCTTTGTCATGTAGAGATGTAGAAAAGTTTGTTCACTGAGAATTCCTCCCCCTTTATCTATAGATTTTCTGGAGCGAATGATAGAATCCCAACAAAGAGATTCAAGTGCCCCTGGCAGATTCCATGTGGGCAGTGCTGAGTCCATGTTGCATATCCGTCCAGGGGAATACCACCCTCAGAGAGCACTTATCAACCCTTTTGCCCCCTCTCGAATGCCCATGAAGCTCACTTCAAACCGCAGAAGGTGGATGCACACATTCCCTGTTGGTAGGTCATTGCTTTTTTGCTTTGGTTACGGCTACATCTTAACTACATACAAATACAATTTCCAATTTCTTTTTTTTTATGCTTGCCCAGGCCCCTCTGGTGAAGCCATACAAATACACCATCAGACGCGGCAAAACATGGCGGAGCTGCAGGGAAGTAGCCACAGAGAAGCAATTCACTCTTCAGCGGAACTTCTGGAGCTGGCTTACCATGAAGCAACTGGAAAGTGAGTAACTGGGGGGGTTATGAGACAGCAGTGTGCCGTCTGGAGCTTTAAATAACATGACAAGTATAATTAAAACACTGTGACCTGAACGATGCGTAGCATGCATGGAGCATAAATATGAACTTTACATGTACACAAATAACAGTAATCATGTATATGCTATTAAGGCAAGATATGTATTAAACTATAGTGGCAGACATTATTTCTAGAGCTAATAGGAGATTATTTAGCTTTAAGTGTACATGATATGGTTCACTCATAGACATGAGTGGGGAACAAAGTACTTATCATGTTTTTTCATAGTGGGTCAAAGTTTTAGCTACATTTGTAAAAGTGTTTATAAGTCAAAACAATAATCCAGAAGTCATGTAGTACTGGTGCATTTAGTGGTGGAAGATTATAGAAAAACTAACCTATATAACCTGTCTAAAGGTATACTAGCTAAAAGTCAAAAAATGTATTACTGACATCCTGGTAGAAATAGCTTTAGTCTATATGACATTTGGAAAACGTGTACAAAAGGGATCACGGGAACTGGTTAAAAAAAAACAATAAAAATGATTACATTAAATTGGTGTCAGATTTTGTGACCAAAAAATGTAACTTATAAAGGTCATATTAGTATACGTGCTTTCTCTACAGACACAGCCCTCGCACACCTGGAGACACCGGTTCTTGTGGGAGCACCGAGGAATTTTCTGCCAGCACACCCATCAATGGTCAGAAGGGCCACGGTACAGGTAACCATAACAATTTGGGCACAGATATCACCAGGAGATATAGTATTGTTTGTATAGTGGCCAGACATGCGACACTTCCTTTTTTATATTGCAGGATCTAACCACAAAGAGAGAGATAACAACTTGCAATGCTGTCCCGAACCCAGTGAGTCGGAGCTACCAGACAGTAAAACAGTGACCCTCTGCCTGTGTTCATTGCCCTCAAATGGGAACAGGTGGATGAGTTACTGGATTCGATACTTAGTATCAATATAAATTCACCTGTGTACATGTGAGGACATTCTGAAAAGTGGCAACTTTTGAAGTGGGCTACCTGTACAGCATGCAGTTAGCTGTAGAGTCCACCTTGTAAATACTTGGGTGGGATTCCACCCCCTAGCTTTTTGACACAAAGTCAGCTCTAGTGGAGGCTGGTGGTGGGTTTGTGGAGTGCAGTCTTAATAACCACCCCCTCACCATACACATGCGCACAAAGCGCTCTGATTTCAATGGGGGCCCTTTCCTGCCACTGACTGACTTCAGTGGTGCAAAACATTGGACCAAGGAGGAGACGTTCTTCTGTAGGGCTGAAGGTTATTTATTTATGGCAGCTTTTAATGCAAACGAAAGTACTTACAAAGTAGTAATATGCATTATTTGTTCTAGAGAATGCCGGAGACATTAGAATGTCCTTTTTAAAGTCAGGTTTAACCTTTTTCAGATACCTATGTCCCTTGATCCTGAAAACAGTAAAGAAAAAAAAATCACACACATATAAAACTTAAAACAACAAAAGCTATGTGGGAGGGTATAAGTGGTAGGAAATAACAAAATTAAGATGGGGAGTGGCAAAAAAGACTATGCTGCCGTAATATTTGGCTTGTGAACAGAAGTAAGAACTCTGTAGTCAGAAAATCAGCTTTGCTTACCTACAAAGCAAAATTCTCCTATGTAAAGGCTATGTATTCATCAAATGTTTTTCAAATCATGACCATGAGTGCATGTAATTAGTAATAGATTTAGATCAACATTCAGTTTGCATTTTCCAAGCATGCTATAAGTGGGTGGATGGGGTTTTCTCCATTTCCCATTCTTTAAAACGTTTGAAGTGTGAATGCCTGTATGTGTGCCCCGTCTGCCACCTTGTGACACCTTGGAGTGTGCTCCACATGTTACAAGCACCTGGGAGTGTGTCCTCCCCCCATCTCGCAAATGCCATTGTCTACCCTCTGCTGTAAAGTTAACAAATATAGGTGTGTATGTGCATGCTATCTTAACCCCTTAATGACAAAGCCCGTACATATACGGGCTCAAAATGCATTGTTTTCAATGGGTTAAGGGACCGCCCATTGTCATTAAGGGGTTAAAAGAACTTCGTCATAGGAAGATTGTTGCTAGTAGTAAATTTGAACACCATGTATTAATGTGACCTCCCCGTTGGTTACCCTAGCTTTGATGTGTTTACCCTCAGATACCCTGTGGTCTTGTCCTTATGTGTTCCACATTGCATGTATGCCTGCATATCTAAGTCATTTGTAAAATATAAGTTAATTTGGTTACCTGTCAATCTGTGATGTTGATCAAAAGTGATGTAATTCCCAAAGCATGATGGGACACAATGCTTCTAAGCATGGCAATTAATCTGCTCTCTCTCTTTTTCTCCTTTTCTCCCTCTTTCACCCACTGTATCTCTCTTGCGCTTTTCCTATCCATCATGATCATGTTGTCACCTCTACATCTTTCTGTACATGATTTCTTGCTTACCTGTGTTATTAACCACTGTTTCTATCTCTTTATCTTTACCACTTACTTCTGTCTTCTGCTTCGTATTTTTGTTACCATTACAATATCTGGCTCCTCGTACTCCTTTTCTCTCTTATACTCACCCCTACATAATAATTATCACATTTTACTCCACCATTGCTTTCCCCGTTTTGTCTGCCTTTGTTTCATTTGCATTCCCTTTTCACGTCTGTTCTTGACACGCACTCCCTCCAAAACCCCAACTGTGGGCAGTTTTGATGCTGTCTACCCCCCCTGTAGTGCCTGGTTTCTGCTGCACGGTTGGGGTGGACTGGAAGTCTCTTACCACCCCTGCCTGCCTGCCACTCACAACAGACTACTTCCCGGATAGACTGAGCCTACAGAATGACTACACCGAAGGGTGCTACGATCTGCTGCCAGAGGCTGATTTAGACAGGTGCGAAATTTACGGTTAAGCGTGGGGAAAGTTAAGATCGGGGTTTGAAGGACAATGGGGTTTTTAATCCGTTTGAAAGCAAATATACAAGGAATCTGAGCAGATGATGCATTTCCCAGTTATGTTTATGATGGATGTGGGGAAGTCTGCTAAAGACACAGAGATTCAGTAAAACGTGTTTACAATTTAAGAATAAAGGACAGTGTTGTTGGAGGCAGAAAGAGCAAGTCACCTTGTTGCTCTGCCTATTCAGAGAATATATCTTGTGCGAAGAATGCAAATTACGGTATAACGATATCATTCTAGAAGCTTTACTAATCGCCTGCAGAGTATTTCTAGATATGCTCAACCCTTTGAATCTCACCGATGTGTACAGCTTTACAACATGATGCATTGCATCCGTCTCCGGTGCCCAGGAATAAGCAAGTTGTGTCACAAGAAAGGACAAGTGTCTACATAAGTCTTGTAGTACACGAGATTTCAATGTCACATTCATTCTTAGAGGTCTCTTATTGCACAGGCGCGAAGAGGGTGGTACACCGATGACTGCCCAACAGGTTTTTGAAGAGTTTATTTGCCAACGTCTCATGCAAGGTTACCAGATCATTGTTCAGCCAAAACACCAAAAGTCAAGCACGGCTGCCCCGCCACCCCTCAGCAGCAGCCCTCTCTACAGAAGAGGTAGTGCCTCTCTGCGTATTCTCTATTCATAGGTTAGAGTGCATACAGGATGCCTCTGAACAGATTTTATTCTATCCGTTTTTTATTGTCAGGGTTGGTTTCACGTAACCGTCATGAAGAGGAAAACCAGTACTGGCTGAGCATGGGGAGAACGTTCCACAAAGTAACCTGCAAGGACAAGATCATTACAGTTACCAGATATCTGCCAAAGTATAAAGCAAACCCCTGGTCACTGAAAAGAATAGGCATTTCTGCGAGGGAGGGATGTTTGGAGTGATACTGGAGAAAGATGTGTCTTGCTGTACTTCATGTGTGGTTTGTAGAAATGTGTGGTAGAGCATGATTGCCCAGTAAGTATGGTTTCTTTGCATGAAGAGCTGGGTAGGCTTGTGAATACTTGTTAAAGGCAGCTAAATTATAGATTGTGTGGATTTTATATTTATTATCTGCTTCGTTGTTTTACAAGGTATCCATATGAATCTGCCCAGATTAGCTACACATACAACCTGTGCCCTTCACACTCTGCCTGTGACTTTGTGTCCAGCTGGGTGGAATATTCCCATGAACGTCTGGAGGATTACAAGTGGAATTACCTGGATCAGTACATTTGCTCTGCTGGCTCAGAAGATTTCAGGTGGGAACAATGCGGTGACGTGTGTGAGCTCGCAGAAAGTTATTATGCATTATGCCGGTCCTTCCTGTAGTATAGGCGCTCAAAGGGCATATTATCCTCTGTCACTTTTGCTTCTGCAGTCTCATTGAGTCCCTGAAGTTCTGGCGAACACGGTTCCTCCTTCTCCCGTCCTGTGTGGGGCCAACCAAGCGCATCACTGAGGGGGAACAAAGATGTGACCTGTATGGAGACAGACCACGCTCTGAGCAAGAAGAGGGGCAACTTTTAGATGGCTTTCTTCGATTTGTGGAGGGATTAAACCGTATCCGTCGGCGTCACAGATCTGACCGTATGATCCGGGTACAGTTTCTTAGTCACTAATAGACCTACTATTAAAAACTAATCTTGTAATGCTCTTATTACATGGTTGCTCCATTCTCTAGAAAGGTGCAGGTATGAAGGGAATGCAGCTTCCGTCTCACCCACCAGAGCCTGCTGGGCCCCCTATTGGAAAGAAAGGAACCTCTGCGCTCTCAGCTTTGTTAGAAATGGAGGCCAATCAGAAGTAAGAGGTTAACTTTCTTACAGCAACCCCTTCACCCTTCCTATTGGTAGTTCTTGATGAAGATGTGGCACTTTATTAATGTATTCTCAGGAGTCTGGGAGAGCAGCAAGCTCTTGTTCACACCGGGAAGGTGTCTTCTCAGGCACTAGACCCCGTTGTCACACCAACCTATGTGGATAGTCCTCGTAAGGTAATGGATTGCTGGCTGTGTCTAATGTGAATCCTGCACGCTTTGGAAACTGTCTTTGCCTCTCTTCAATCTTGTGTCTGCACTGTCGCTTCCCTCAGGATTCTGCCTTCTTTATGGAGTCTATCCGTAGCCCCCGCACAGCACCCACCTTCAATCCGCAGGTAGGAATCTGCAGAAGCACTTGCTGGAATATTTAGGCAAAGTGCAAAAGACTGTGTCCCTATCTCACTTATGTCACTATTATTTTGTCTTCCCATGTTCTGCCCATGTAGACAGACTAGAATGGGTTAAACAGCTGTATATTTCAAAATGTGCGCATAACTATCCTTCTGTTTCTTGCTTTGTTTGATCTGCCTTTGTCCGTCCAAAGAAATCTCATGTCATTTCCCATAATTTTGTCCTGCACGCTTCTGAATTTTTAATAGGAAATTTGCTTTCAGTAAAAAAAAATTCCATTACAATTTAGGTAACAAAACCCCCCCCAATATAATCTCCTGTGTATAGTAGCGATAAAAAAGTAAGCGATAATGTATTTTGGTACAGATGCAAGATGCTCAGACAGCCAGTCACTTTGGTAATTGTGCTGTAGAGACGAAGCGTATCGTTAAAGAGAGAGTCCGTTAATGGATTTCACAATCGTACACAGATTTGCATCTTTTGTGGTTTAGATGTTTCAAGTTAAATGTACCCACCTCGGAATTTCTGGGGACATTTCAGTAGACGTAGACTTAAACTAGTGGGTCATTTCTCCATGAGAGTATATCTGACCGTTATAGGACTATGGAATAGAATTAAGAATAATTTTACTGAAAGTGAAAATGTCCTTAACAACTCATCAGAGCTCAAGGATGTGTAATGCTAGCGATTTGTTTAAATAGCTTAGCAGTTTTGAGGACACCTTTACTTATATTATCTTTGTTTACCATTGGTCATGCGTAGACCCCAGGAACTTACACTTATTGCCTATTCCCTTTTGTATCTTTTGTAACATTTGTATCTGATGCAGAACCAGGTGAGAAAGGTTGAATATGTGACCAAAGTATTGCTGACATAGTTTATTATCAGGTTAAGTCAAAACTGCAGAACAATTTCACATACTGTTGACTTTTTTTGGCAATTTCCAATATGGGTACTGGTTTCGCAAACCAAGGACCACTATTCTTCCTCCCAATAGCCCTTATTTCTACTGCATCTCATTAGAAATAAACCTTGTACACCTGTCCCTACATTGCTTTTAACTTCATCTGTAAAATACAAAAGCAAAAGTCATCATTATTTGAAATTATTGTATATGCGTAGTTATATATGTGTATACAATATTTGCAACATGCTTGTTTGTTTTATATATATATATATATATATATACACACACATACACACTTGTAGTGTTTGCATATATAGTGCATGCACAAGTTATATATGTGCTAGTTGTGTATGTATGCGTACAAAGTTGAGTTTCTGCAGTATTTGACTTCTGTCTCTTTAACCCATGCTATCTTTAGATCTCTATTGACCAAGGGGTTTTCCTCTTTTCTGATGGAAACAATGTTCTACCAAACACAACCACACCTGAGAGGTCACAAAGCCAAGTGGGAAATACAGGAGAGCAGTCATCTTTCTCCGTGGAGCCCAGGTACAAGAAAAACTAGGCAGTCTTTGTCTGCCCATAAGATGTTGGGCTTATATAAATATATAGAATATCTTTTTTATTATCTGCTATCTTTCAGTGTGTCACAGATGTCTGGTGGACCAAGCACTCTGCCTTCCAATGCCACCATGAGTGAGATTCTAGAGGCTATGAAACACCCAACGTAAGCAATTTAGGAACTAGTAATGACAAAATGCTAACACGCTGGGTGGGAATACTCCTACAACATGGTAGAGATGTACAATCTAGGGGAAGGTTCCTCCTTGATGTGAAAGCTTTAGAAACTTTTGTGTGTAGTGGGAGCGGGGTAGCTGCTGTGGGTTGGTGCTTCCTGCAGTTCCAGCTATTACTTGAATGCAGTAGACATCCACAGTATAAGATTGTTGATTGTGGAGTGGGTTGTGTGATGTTGTTGCTCTGTGTGCAGTACAGGTATTCCACTACTGTCAGAACAGAAGGGTCTCCCTCCGTGCTGCTTTATCAGTGCTGAGGTTGTTCATTGGCTGATTAACAATATTACCTGGGTGCAGAGTCAAGGGATGGCTATGGACATCATGCAGGTAAGAGGTTTTCCTGAAACATTGGCCATAAACATTATGCATTTGACGTTATCTCACACCTGTATCTTCTGTGTGTATTACAGAAGATGCTGGAAGAGCAGTATATCACACATGCTTCAGGGGAAACACTCAGGACCTTCATCTATGGTTTTTACTTATACAAGATCCCACCTGAGAGGGAACCAGAACGAGGTGAGAGTAGAGTGGATTGTGTCAGGAAGCATAATTGGCAAATAGTATAAATAATATGCATACTAATGCTTTATTTTCCTCCAATAGCAACAAGTCTGACACAACCGAGCCCGTGGCACTCCTTTGCCATGGAGGATTTCACAGCTTTTCAGAGGAAGTGGTTTGAGGTTGCACTAGTTGAAGAGGAGCTCCTACATTCAGAGATCCCACCATTTCTCCTGCCTTGGTTGCCCAGTCGCCCAGCCTCTTATGCAAGTAGGCACAGCTCCTTCAGCCGCAGCTTCGGAGGAAGGAGCCAAGCCGCAGCTCTGCTAGGTAGCTGCCCAGCAATGGGCAGGAGAGCTGATGGAGAGCTGGTTCCAAGAGAATGATCTCCCGTGGACCTCTAATCCCTTTTTTTATGTCATCATTTTTACATGGATACGTTTAGATATCATATATCCCTCCTCCCAGGATAGACTAATTATATCTAGTAGTAGCTATTAAAAAGCACTGACCGTTTATAAACTCACACGATTCCCATCACTTAGCTAAAGGAGGGTTATAGGTTGTGATATTGCTGTATATATATATATATATAGGGATTTAGAGTGCTGCTTTAAATCGGAGTCTCCCAGGAATATACTTATTAACGGTCATGCTTCATCAAGGTGATTCTTTACATGGCACCTATTTTTTCGTTATAACTATCTATACACCTAGCCACCTAAAATTAATGACATCACTGTGTCCATGTGACATCATTATTTCTTCTCTTGGCTTTCACATGTTGCAGTGTGTCTCCAACAGCTCTCCCCCTGCTGGTTATCATGTAACTTGCATGCAAAAACTCCCAAACAGAGCCTTTTTAACATGCTCTGTCTCATCCATCTCATCATCCTCCTTACTTGGTCTTCTTTGGGTCTTTTAATGTGCATGAGAAACTACCGGTAGTGGATGTCTCTTCTGTTACTCCATATCGGTGTTCTTGATTACAATACCTAGGGCCTCACATGGGTTTTACCTAAAATTATGTGGAATCCCTTAAATCCTCAGATTTTTGCATGCATATAGCGAGTGGGTAGTAATGGTGCTTCATACAACATTTTGTAATTCCAAAGATCTCCCTTCCTCTGGATGTCCATCATACAGTTGAGTGATAATCGCCTTCTCTGTGTCTGACATATTTTTATCTCTGCTTCATGTGCCTGCATTCTTTATAGCTGCCACTGTTCCAGAGCAAAGAACAGTCACCCTAGATGTGGATGTTAATAATCGTACAGACCGGCTAGAATGGTGCAGTTGCTACTATCACGGAAATTTCTCCCTGACTGCTGCCTTCGAGATTAAGCTGCATTGGATGGCTGTAACTGCTGCTGTGCTGTTTGAAATGGTAGGACCTTCTTGTTACATTAATCATTTAACATATCCGATTTTTGTCTATTTTTCAGATTTGATATTTGTCCTCGTTTTCATCTACAGGTTCAAGGCTGGCACAGGAAGGCCACTTCTTGCGGTTTCCTACTCGTCCCAGTATTGGAGGGCCCATTCGCTCTGCCTAGCTACCTATATGGAGATCCCCTACGTGCACAGCTCTTCATTCCCCTCAACATCAGCTGCCTGTTGAAAGCTGATAGTGACCACCTATTTGAGGGTATAATTCACATTTACCTCAATTTCCTATTTTAAAATATACATTTTTAACAACGGGGCACAAGTAGAGCGCCTTCCAGGAATGGGTGTGATGACTGATGGAGGCAAGTCAGTGTATTGGTCTAAGAGACGTTAGACGGATTGGGCATTATGTGATGTTGTTTAATTACCCCCCCCCCCCTTTGTTTCAGGATTTGAGCCAGAGAGTTATTTGGAGCGAATGCATTTGCTACAGGAAGTGATTGCATACAGGTAATATTGTTAATGAAGTTCCACTCATCCTATGTCACCCACACTCCCACCACTTACAATATGAATGTACTTTTCCCCTTCTAGGTTTGGTTTCATTCAAGATAAATATACAGCATCTGCGTTCAATTTCCCATCAGAGAATAAACCACAGTATATACATGTAACAGGTGAATTAAAAAACATCTAATTAATTTAGCCCCCCCCCTCCAACATCCATACTACATGCCCTTTCATGCTCTAACCTGTGTCCCCTCTGTTTTTAGGGACCGTCTTTTTACAATTACCATTTTCCAAGCGTAAATATACCTCAGGGCAGCAAAGGAGGCGAAGAAATTCCACCAGCTCTTCCACACAAAGCTTATTTGGGGATGAACGGATTGGGTATAACTGGGCATACAACACTATGCTGACCAAGACGTGGCGGTCTAGTGGCACGGGTGATGAACGCTTTGCTGACCGGCTGCTCAAGGATTTTACAGACTTTTGTGCCAATCGTGACAACAGACTGAGCGCTTTCTGGGCCAGCTGTCTGGAAAAGAGGAACATGAGTGAACCCTAGACACATCCAAGGAGTAACCTTAATCTTTAACACCAGTGAAGTGTATTGTCTACTGACGTATTCCCTCACACAGGTTGTATGGTGGTGCCTTGTGCTTGGACGCTTGCTGCTAGTAATCGCTTCACACAGGTTACTGATGGATTTCAGTTTACCTGACCCTGGATGTGGACCATAAAGACATTGGCAGTAATCGCTGAATCTTAGTGCTGGTTGGCATAGTGGTTTGCACTCTTTGTGTTTTACTGTTAATATATTTGACTTCTCAGTTTATGTTCAATGATCAATACATCAATTTTTAAAATATCCTTGTTTAGATTGAAGCTTACTTTAAAAAAATACAAAAAACTTTAAATTTTGACATTATTTCCTGCTGACAATTATATCCCGATTTTCTTAAGAATCTGGCATTTATTCCCCTGAGCTTTATTCATAAAACCATGCACTGGAGCATCTCACAGACTTAACTGTACATTATGTAGAGGTTACTTGGCCTTTGAGACGCTCGCTGTCTTAGCTCTGTGTACTTTATGCCAGGTGTAATATTTGATCTTGCCTTAATTCATGGCTTCCCAAATAAACAACATTGTCTTCAAAGACCATCAGCTTAAAAGGCCACTTGATTGTGGTGCTACATCTCTATGTCACTGGATGTGTCCTAATTTTATCATCTTTTCTGCCGATGGTTTCTTTATTGGACTAAAGGTTAGCTGGTTGGAAGGCGCAAGGAACATTAGTCTTTTCTCTTTTAAAAATGACTGTGTTGGCTGATGACTGGTTTGCTGCATGGAGGCAGGTCCTACTCTTTGTTGTGTGCAATGAATGCAGAAACAGGCGAGAACCACATGGCAGTGAAGGTGCATTCCAGTCACAGCCTCGCTACCCACAGTTAGTAGAATCTGATGATGTATCTTATGTGCAAGCCTCAGACTATGGTAGCCAGACAGTCCGGGTAAAAAAAAAAAAATACAATACAATGGATCTTTGCCCATTGAAGGGGAACTTGGCCCATTCTCTTTCTTAGTCGCATAGCTACTAAATCAGTAGGGTACCTAGTAAAAGTGTGTGTGTTGTGGACAGGTGTTTGGTGAAGCAGTGTGCAGGGAAACTTATCTTCAGCATGCAAGAGTGTAAATAGAGTCTTCACTCCTCTATAGCATCACCTTTTCCAGCCGGACTTCAGACTTATTAGGGCACTACTAGCCTGACGCCCAATATGCAGAAAAGATGGGATGCCAGATGCCACTTGCGACATTGTTTTACGCGTGAGGTAATCGCTGCACTGTTCTGATTTCCAGAAGCCAAAGGATAACGCATAGGTGAGTACTCCCGTGAAACCTTAGGGTACATGAAAATTATTTCAACTAAAGCATTAGGTATTCATCATAAACATAACTCAAAGTTCCCTAGTAAAGAGCAAACATATTCTCTCTAAACAAGACTGACCACTTTTTGTCAAGTGTTAGGGGGCACAGCCATGAGGTTTTTAATCAGGGACCAACTGTATCAGGAGGGGGCACCAGAAACCCAATACCAGGGCGCTACATAAAGGTATAAGTCCCAGGACTGGCCCTGCCTTTTGCGATAGTCAGTATGAGGCTATACAGCCTAACCACCTCTGGTTAAGCATTTCAGAAAGATTTAGGCTCAGACTAAATTGTTCTCATAATCAATGCAACAGACTGTAAGCTCGTGCGCAGGGCCTCTCCACCTAATGTATCGGTTTGTTAGTCTGTCAGTTCTAGTTTTGCCATACCCCTCAAGCATATGTAAAGAAGCACTGCGTAAATTGTTGGCGGTGTATGTATTTGCTCAATTTGCTTAGACGAACTGATTATAAGACGACCCCCCAAAATTTGAATATTAATTTAGGGGAAAAAAAGAAAAAGCCCGAAGATAAGACGACCCTATAGGAAAAAAAGTTTTATTAGTAAACATTACGGTACATTAAAGATAATAATAATGCACTATTAACCTATTTTATGCTTTAACTTTCAGCTATGGCTTCCACTTCGCTTAACAGACCAGGCCATATATTATATGAACGATGTTGTCTTCATTTTTCAAAACCTCCGCAGAATATATACCGGTCCCTTATTTTTCGCCTTCCCTCGTGGCCTTGGGTTCCCTCCCCGTACATTTGTAGTCCTTCCACAGGCTTTTTGCCCCCCACCTCCCTCATGCCGTTAGCTTCCCTGCTCCCCCACCCTTGCAGTGCATTGCAGCACTTGGACTGCGCACGCGCGTACGAACTTCTATAAATAGCTCATGACGTCACCTAGAAATATAGACGAAGGCGACGCCCCCATCCCCGCCCCCTTACTGTGCGTCCCGGGCTGCAGAGTCGCTAGGATTAGAGCGCGGAGGCTGAACGGGAGCCTGAGCACCACCTAGCACCGACACCGGGAGCAGCCTGACCTACCAGAGCTACAACCTCAAAGCGGTACTTGACTTACCCGTCCCGTAACAGAATGGCGGACCGGGAACAGCTGTTGCAGAGAGCCCGTTTGGCGGAGCAAGCTGAGAGATATGAAGATATGGCGGCAGCTATGAGAGCGGTGAGTATGTCTGGACGTGAAATGAATCGGACACACACGGTATAGGAGGGGCTGGTGGGGACACGGAAAATGCTGCCTCCCCACCCCTGACATCTCACTCGGTCTATACGTGTGCCTGGCCATACTGTCTATGTGATAGTGAATACCCCTATGTATAGATGTGCATGTCAACTTGTACATAACATCTGTGCTGTATATACAGTGTATTTTCTGAGTCTCTCTAAATATATGTATATATATCTATTAAAATTAATGGCAGTTTTAGTTATTCACAATTATTAAGAAATCCATATGTCATTGTGTTTTAACATTTAAGTTTAATGATCCTTTTTTTTATATGATTGCCCTTTGCCATTGGATCAATTGTTTTTTTTAAAACAGATGTATTGTGTGTATGTATGTATGTATATATATATATATATATATATATAATAATGAGCATTACCTGTATGCATGTGATATGTTTTGCTGGACTGTTTTTTGTATTTTATTGTGTGTTCCCTCACCCGCTATTCATATTGCAATATAATACTGTAGTATCTGACTGCTACCATTGCTTTTAGCTTCATAAAATAAAGTTCCCGATTGATAGCTTTGTGTGCTTGTGTGCATTTGTCAGTTGCTCGTAGCGTTTGTTAGCATTATTGGTCGTGAATATATGTGAATTTATATTTTATATATCTGTGGCCGCACGGGTAACTGTAGGCAGTGGATTTAACACCAATAAATGTTACCTTGTACAGAAATCTTTTTGTGACACGCACCTATAATGCTGCTGTCCAGCCATCTATAATGGGGTGCGGGTACATAAGTAATGAATGGAAATTGTGTTGAAGTGCAGAGTCCAATAACTATTGTGGATTAACCTATTAATCATAGTATGCACATGTTGGCGCTCACTATATGAAGCAGAATGACATCACGGGTAGGGTAGAGCATTGCTGATTGCATGCAAATATGGGAGCAGCATTTGGAATGATGGCACATGACTAGGGCTGCTTCCGCAAAGAGCCACATATTGCATATTAACTTGTATTTTAGTAGCGTCTAAATCTTCAAATCCTCTTTTATGCAGGTCACCGAACTTAACGAGCCCCTCTCCAATGAAGATCGTAACCTGCTATCGGTAGCATACAAGAATGTAGTGGGTGCTCGTAGGTCCTCTTGGCGTGTCATCAGTAGCATTGAACAGAAGACATTTGCAGATGGTAATGAGAAGAAGCTGGAGAAAGTGAAAACGTACAGAGAGAAGATAGAGGCTGAGCTTGAAGGTGTGTGCAATGAAGTGTTGTCTCTTCTTGACAAGTTCCTCATTAAAAATTGCAACGATTTTCAATACGAGAGCAAAGTTTTCTACCTGAAGATGAAAGGTGATTATTACCGTTACCTGTCAGAGGTTGCCTCAGGGGAGAGGAAGCGAACCGTAACAGAGTCGTCCGAGGCTGCGTATAAGGAGGCCTTTGAAATTAGCAAGGAGCACATGCAGCCCACTCATCCGATTCGCCTTGGCCTGGCCCTCAACTTTTCTGTCTTCTACTATGAAATACAGGGTGCACCAGAGCAGGCCTGTCTTCTTGCCAAGCAGGCCTTCGATGACGCCATTGCTGAGCTAGACACGCTTAACGAAGACTCCTACAAGGACTCCACCCTCATCATGCAGCTTCTACGAGACAACCTGACCCTGTGGACAAGTGACCAGCAGGATGAAGAGACCGGAGAAGGCAACAATTAGAGGGTTCTGCGTCTTGCTGCTGCCCGTAACTTACCCACTCCCCATCACAACCTGCCACCTATACCGCTCCTGACATGTCCCTGTGCTTATCATATCCGTATCATTGGCACAACTGCTCATATTGCTGCCTACCCGGGGAGACGGGTTCTCGCGGCGTCCTCATGGGCATTGCTGGGTTGAGTTGGCACCTCAGCAGTTTCTCTGGTTACCTTTGCTCTGCGCGGTGGAGGCAAGGAAGCTGCAGTTTGAGAGAGGCGCCCGCACACTCCTTAACGATGGGGCACGTACGGGCTGGAATGATGCAAAGTGGTCCCGTTTTATTCCGTTAAACTCTTTTAAGTTTCAATTTGTGCAGCGTTCCCTGTGCATGTAAAAATAACTCCCCACTTCTGTAAATCTACCCCGCCCCCCCAGCCAGGTTCCATGAAGGAGGATTCTCCACAGTTCAGGCTGTGACTGATGGTGAACTCAGCGAGGTGGTTGGGGGGCACCTATTTTGTTGGCTTACAATAGACGTTTTAAATGTGGGCTTTGTGAATTTTTATGTTTGCCCTTAAATTATGGTGTGATTTATTTCTGCCACCTTATGGGTTTAATGCTCTGCAAGTTATTTTATTATTTTTTTTGTTCCGCTACATTATTGAGGGCTCTATTATTTGATTGTACGCAATGTGTTAGTCAGTTTTTGTTAGATCTGACTGCACCTACAACAGTGTGTATTTGCCTGTTATGATGGATAAGAATTATGTGGATTAAATAAATGCTGCTTTGAGGATATGATATCTGCGCTAGCCTCTTGTCTCTTTCTTGGAGGGACTACAACCTGGTCTGTACTAAAGGGGAACATCACTAAAACTATTTTTATTATTATAAAAATAAAAATTAAATTATTGAAATTAATTTCTATAAAGTTTTCATTTTTAAAACAAATGTTTTGGACAGCTGCATATAAGTCATGCGTGTGTCTTCTGCCTCTTTTATCTTAACCCATTCTACTAGACAAACACCTTGATTCCTTCAGTTCTTTCCTAATTTCTACACATAGAATGGCTCGGTCTTAATCACCCAGACACTGAGTAAAGTCTTCAAAGCAAAGAAGTGTTTTTCCATTGGATTTCCCATTTCGGTATGGATATGTACGCTGACCCATCTGCTTGGGCAGGAAGAAAAGGTTGTCTGATTTTTAACTATATTTTAGTGACTGTTCCTCCCTTTATTTACTAGGTAAACTACTATTGTGTTGTCTTTATAGTTAAATTGGAATTAAGGATTGTGGGAAATTAGCCCCTAACAATTATTACAGTGTAATAAATGTTATATAAGTTTAAAAATGGTTCATTTTTTTTATGCAGTAGACTCCCGGATTAAATGGGGCAGAGAAACTCTACACCTGTTTAAAACGTTGACCGTATTGGTGAACACATGGTTCTATACGGTATGTAAAGAAACAGGTTTGCGCAGTGTGAGCGACATTAGTACAGGACACTGTTTTAGGCTTCCAGTAAGCATCCTGGATTATTCCACTGAGACCCAATGCAATACTTTAAGTTCTTAGAGAATATACACCCACCTTTCAAGATTAACAATTTATTAATAAGTGCCAGCCGGTAATGGCCAGAGCAGCAAACCTCTTTTTTTATCTTCTGCTTCCTGCCATTTATTTTACTTTTTGCAAATCGAAGGAGGAAAGTCTCTGAACGAAGAGCCTGCGTTTATTTTTTTATATCTACATTGCAGCCCTGAGCCCGTCCTTCCCATAGAATAGGTTATACTCTTCACAGGTGGAGGGTACATTGTTAAATAAGAATATTGAACAGAACACTGGCTGTAGGGCACGAATATTTTACGGACACTGGATATTTCTTCTGATACGCACAGGGCCACGTTTTCCTTTAAACAACCCCTTAAATATAGGCTTGTTGGCAAAAGAACTATGTTTATAGTTTTAAAATGTTTAGTGCTTTCAAAATTCCGCTGTAAAATATCCAATAATCTTTTATATATGATCCGACACACTTCATTGAGCGGATATGATAGGTTAGCCTTTCTCAATGTGTAGTTAAATATTTGAAGGAATCTCACTGATTCAATGGTGTATCACCTAGGTTAACTAAACATGGTTGAGTTGGTATGAGATAATAGTAGTGTGTATTAATATACGTAAAGCTTTGAGCAAAGAAGAAGAGGAGGAGGACATGCGATAGAAGCATTTCAATAAAGGACGTTTATTTCAAATAATGGGAAATGTAAGAACAAGAGGCCATAATCTAAAACTAGAGGCTCAGAGGATTGCATGTAAGTGCGGAACAGTCTCCCAGTAGAAGCGGTAAGGGATAAATACAGTGAGCGGATTTAAACATGCACGGGGCAGGCATATAGTTATCCTGACTCTAAGGTCTGAGTCTTTACATCAGGAAAACGCACACATTCTATGTTAACTTCTACCACCTTGACAGGGGCAGCTTAATTTCTAATTTATGTACCTTTGGCAACGATCTGTCTGCCGACTGAGTGCATCACTGAGAGACGTACCGCATGTATTACATGTTAATGCTAAATGAACAGTGGTTCACCCTATCTCAACCTGTGAAGAACATACATGTTCTGGAAATGGGCACTACGGCGATGCCACACAGAATATCAAATTCTTCTGAATGCGATTGCAATTATGTTTACATCAAGATTGCAGGTAATGGTGGAGAAAGGGTTTTCTCTGCTACCAGAGCAACAGGATGAGATTGATAGAAGCTTCTGTTTCCATAGCAACAGTGCTGCTGGGAGTGGTCTCTTCCTAGTTCGATCTGACAGAGATCTCACTACTTGATAGCCTTAGTAGTAAGTCCCGCTGCTTCCCGTTGTAATTTTAACGGTAACATTTGATTTACCCAGAAAACAGTATAGTGGGACACCTTGCTGTCGCTGGGTTGCTAACCAGGCAAACCGCAATCTACTTTGTACCATCTTCATGCGTTGTCTTATGAAGTAGGAAAGGAAGATCCTATTCTATCACATTCTGCATTGCTATGGGAATGGCGTGTTACAGCAACCAGATCGGTCACCTTGGAGATTGTGTGATGTCACTGCACAGTTACCAAGGTGACAGTTAACATTTGCTCTTATCAGGGATGGTGAGGTCTATCATGTAATAGGGTATCTTTGAAATGGTTAAAATAAAATCCTCAAGTAAACTATTGATTTTTACTCATTGCTGTGAAATCTGATTTTTTTTTTTAAATCTTGTTTTTTTGTATAAATCTTGTTACCTGAAGCCACCTCCTGCTTAAATTTAGTTGGTATCTGGTATCTTTTATTTGGAACTAATAACTGGCTGTCTGTGAGGCCAACCTAGATAATATCTACCTGTCAATAACACATATAATAATTAAATAGTTTGTTAGAAATCAAGACAAGTAAACTGTCGCAATGTTGCGATTTAGCTGTTTGCAGCCATAGAAATACCAAAACAATCTATTACCAGTATCAGATTAAAAATTGTTTTCAAAGGTACAGTATCTCACAAAAGTGAGTACGCCCCTCACATTTTTGTAACTATTTTATTATATCTTTTCATGTGACAACACTGAAGAAATGACACTCTGCTACAATGTAAAGTAGTGATTGGTACATGCCTGTATAACAGTGTAAATTTGCTGTCCCAAGTCAACACACAGCCATTAATGTCTAAACCATGGCAACAAAAGCGAGTAGACCCCTAAGTGGAAATGTCCAAATTGGGCCTTGTTGATAAAATGTGTCAAGTACATGTTGCACAACAGTGGAGTCCGCCTGTCTAAAACATTTCAGTCTATTTTATTTTATAAAAAGGATATGGTTATTGATGTCATAATAACTTTTTTGCTGCTCAAGTTGTATAGCAATAAAAATATTAGAGCCTGCGGCAAATATAGGTCTGGGTACGCCTTGAGACTGCAGATATCTGTTCATCAAGTAGGCTGCGACTTTAACCCCTTAAGTCCATTGGCGGGTCAGGCACGTCATGCAAAACGGTCACTTAACGACCTATGATGTGCCTGACACGTCATGAGACTTAAACAAGCTTAGAAAGTGATCAAAGATCACTTTCTAAGCTTAAACGGTGTCGAGGCATTCAGCAACACCGAGGTCGGCATCATGAGCCATGTCTGCCCACTCCCTGGGGCGTCAACATCCGCCATACATTGTATGGTGGTGGACGCCCGTTTTAAAAGCGTTTAGGAGGCGATCAACGATATGATGTCATGTCCCGGCACCTTGTAGTGAAAATGGAGGAGAGGATGGCTATGGCTATGGCTGATTATGAACACTCAGGACACAAACATCCTCAGGGGCCCTCCCCGATTGCCCTTCAGTAACTTGGCAGTGCCCTGTGTATCATGGTATGAATATAATGTGCTGAGAGACTTAGGTAAGTTCATGAATAGAATTCAACCCCCCCCTACCTCGAGTGGTTTATTCTAGGGTACTTCCTATGGGGAATGTAACAAAGTGCTTCCTGTGGTAGGGTGTGTGGGACACCCTTTTGTATGTATAAATCCAGATGAGTGCATGAGGGCCGCATACTAAGCTTATTATTAATGAACGTCCTCCATTAATAATACCAAATCATAAATGATGATAACACCTGTCCTGTTTAGGATGTCACAGCACAAAGCAAGTAAAAATGTTTCATTATATCAATTTGTAAATAACTAAAATATACAGGACAATAATTTCCGTGGGGCAAGAGCATGAGCAGAAATCGTCATAAGTTTCAGTAGGAGTGCTTTCCCGCCACTGATTGGCTGCTTCAACTGACTAGAAAGAGGGACCGGGGGGAGGTGGGGGTGCTGTGGCGCTTGAGCTCCAGCTTCTCCTTAAGGTAAGTCCTTTTTTTTCTTACAGGTTGCAGAATGCACTTACAAAGTACTTTAATGTGTATTCTTCATTGGTGGGTCTGCGTGGGGCACTGATGTGTTGCTTTAAGTGATTGGTGGATGACATTGATTAAAAAGCATGATTTATATACACATTTCTATTTTCACCACACGTAAGTTAAGTTGTAAAAAACACAAACAGTATTTTATATTAATTCATATTGTCTTGGAGGTTAGCATGGGCTGAAGTGCTTTCAATACTATTTAAGTCCTCATCTGGCTCTGGTCTAGATCAACTGATTTGAAAATGTAACATTTTTAACATTTAACATAAGTTCCTCAAGAATCATGCTCTCAATTAGTCTCTTTACCATTCCAAGCTCCCACAGAATGGACAGAGGGGATCTCCATATCACCTTTTTAGTTTTCCCCAATGGAAACAGAATATATGTGTGAGAACAGAAGAGAAATCGTGCTTCACCTTCGGTAACTTTTAGCATTTCTCTAGTTAACATGCCCTGAAAAAATCAACGCGATTGATTACTGAGCAAAAAGCAAATCATTTTGTAAGAACTGTTGTGTGCTGCATACTGGAACGCTATAATTTGACATTTTTACTGGGCAATGTGAATCTTAATAAACAGGTTCCTATCAGGTCGTGATCCAGGTCATCGAGATTTTACTTACTACAACCTAATGGTTATGTTAGTACCCGTGTGCTTGATGTTCTTAAATGTCAAGTTTTAGGCTTACTTCCTAATACCTCCTGCTCCTCGCCCCACATGGTTCAACATCACTGCCTTGGGTTTTGTTTCCTGAGTGTAGTCTACTGCCAGTTTTAATTTGTATTTGTTCCTGTTTCTTATTTAGATTTCTGTCTGCATTGAGCTTCCTTAATGTGGCCCTCAAATCTGAATTGTCGGGTAAGTAGTGATTTATCCCAGATGTATGTTTAAGGGGGACAGTCCAGCAATCACACGCACTTTAATGCACGTGATAGTTGTCCCCCCCATTAAATTAACCTTTAAAACAAAGTTCCTCAAACAGAGAACGATCAGAGCAAAATAGAGTAAAGCACTATTCTTTTTTCCCAAAGAGGGTCTTTAAAACCAGAAAAAGTACTGATCTGTAGAAATAGTCTGGGATCCCATGCACAGCTTCAACTCAATTCAACTCAACAGCACGGCTGTTCAGGAGATCACAGTTACCCGTAGACCGGCCTGAATGCAATAGAAGGAGAGTTCGTGGTACAGAGCTGCATGCGCGATCGCTGTCACACAACTTGCTGCCCATATGCAGTAAATACAGTATATGTAATCAACAAATAAGTCATAACTGTATGAGAACACAAGGATTTCTTTATACACATTATCATAATTCAATTACAGACATAATTCTTTCAGGTTTAATTCACTATATCAATGAATCAAATTTACATATACCAAGATGACTGTGTCTTTAAACAGCCTGGAATGTTCCAGAAATTGATGCTGTGGCTGTATTTAAGAGCCTACCTCTACAGCCAGGGTCTTTTTGCCTTTCACAACATGAAAATCAGAAAAAAGATTGTGGACCATAAGTCCAGTTCCTCCTTTGGAGCAATTGCCAAACAACTACATGTACCACGGTCAACTCTACAAACAATTGTATGCACATATTAAAAACATTGGACCACACAGGAACGGCATTGTTCAGGATGTAGGCACATATTAACTCCCAGGACTGAAACTTTGGTCCTAGATGTTCAACTGAACCCAAAGAGAACAACAAAGGAGCTGGTGCAGGGATGGACTGTAGGGTCGGGGGCATCTGCAGAACTAGGGCTGGTTAGGCGGAGATCATGGGGTTGCAACAGCGATGGGGCCCGTCTCTTTAGGGGCCTGGGCGCCCTTGCTACCACTTGTTCAGAAAGGGCCAATACGACCTGGAATGTGCCAGCCCAGGTTGAAAGGGCCCTTTCTAAACAATTTTAAACCGGGCATAGGGAGAAAGGAATGCAGCAGGGTCACATTACGGCATGTGTCCCCAGGGTGAAACCAAGGTTGCTGGCACATTTCTGTACTTGTGTTTACGTACAGTGTGAGGGCCAGTGTATGTTGCAAGGGGCAAAGAAGGCACAGACAAGCTGTTTGGGGACAATGATGGCACAGGCAGAGTCTTTAGGGGTTAGGATGGCACTGACTAGCTGTTTGGGAGGAACGGTGGCACTGTGGGGCATGTTCTTTGGTGAAGTTGGGAGGCCCCGGGGTAATTTTCGCAGTGGAACCCTGTGGTTTCTACTTGTCCCTGGGCCCAAAACCAAGGGGAGGGTCTGTATAACACTTCCTTGTGATGAGTGCCAGCTTCTAATGCTGTGCACCGGGATTTGATGTCATACCCCGACGCACGTCTGGCTCAGTATAAATAAAGTCATGGCAGTTATGCTGTACCATCGTCAATGTCCGGCTCAGTATAAAGTGATGGCAGTTATGCTGTACCACTGTCAATGTCTGACACAGTATATAGTGAACCACGGAGGCCCATTACTTTTTTGTTGCCCAGGACCCAGGATGGTCTCAGTCTGTCCCTGGGTTGGAGGCATCAGGTAACAAAGTATGTATATACACCATTAAGACAGCCCTACGTAGCCATGGCCTGAAAGGCTGTCACTCCAGGAAGATGCCTCTATTCCAAGACCAGCATTAAAAAGATGGAATGAAGTTTACAGATGATTACCCAAACCTAGCATTTTGGAGGAGTGTTATCAGGTCAGAAAAATAAAAATTAAACAGTATGGTTACAATGACCAGTGCTATGTATTGAAGAAAAGGGTGAAGCTTTTAATCAGAGAGCACCATCCCAACCGTGAAGCATGTGTGAGGAAGCGTTATGATGTGTGTGTGTGGGGGGGTTGCTGTAAAATGGAAGGTGCACTTTAGAAAATAGATAGCATTATGAGGAAACAGTGCAAGTGAAAATGAATTGTGTCTCTAAAATGTGATACTACATAGAATACAGTAGTAGAAGTATTATTAAACACTCATCTACACACACCAGACGAGCCAGAAGGCTTGTTTTTCCCTCAGAAATCTCATAGTGCTTTCACAACCACAAGGGATTCTGGGTAGGCACATGCAAACAAGGTTAACAATTATCACCTTTGCCTCTATATCCACTTTATACATGGACTCCTTGAAAGTAATTGCCCGCTGTACAAGACAGCCTTTAGACAAAACTCAGGAAGAGGTACAATAGCCAGATCACCACTCATGGACAGCTGTTTCGTCCTTCATGGGACTCGTCAGCATGAGGTTGTGATACTGGCTAAATAGTATGAGGCT
>VKOC01000001.1:44156796-44171847 GCA_009364415.1 Spea multiplicata
CCCCCCCCCTTTGTTTCAGGATTTGAGCCAGAGAGTTATTTGGAGCGAATGCATTTGCTACAGGAAGTGATTGCATACAGGTAATATTGTTAATGAAGTTCCACTCATCCTATGTCACCCACACTCCCACCACTTACAATATGAATGTACTTTTCCCCTTCTAGGTTTGGTTTCATTCAAGATAAATATACAGCATCTGCGTTCAATTTCCCATCAGAGAATAAACCACAGTATATACATGTAACAGGTGAATTAAAAAACATCTAATTAATTTAGCCCCCCCCCTCCAACATCCATACTACATGCCCTTTCATGCTCTAACCTGTGTCCCCTCTGTTTTTAGGGACCGTCTTTTTACAATTACCATTTTCCAAGCGTAAATATACCTCAGGGCAGCAAAGGAGGCGAAGAAATTCCACCAGCTCTTCCACACAAAGCTTATTTGGGGATGAACGGATTGGGTATAACTGGGCATACAACACTATGCTGACCAAGACGTGGCGGTCTAGTGGCACGGGTGATGAACGCTTTGCTGACCGGCTGCTCAAGGATTTTACAGACTTTTGTGCCAATCGTGACAACAGACTGAGCGCTTTCTGGGCCAGCTGTCTGGAAAAGAGGAACATGAGTGAACCCTAGACACATCCAAGGAGTAACCTTAATCTTTAACACCAGTGAAGTGTATTGTCTACTGACGTATTCCCTCACACAGGTTGTATGGTGGTGCCTTGTGCTTGGACGCTTGCTGCTAGTAATCGCTTCACACAGGTTACTGATGGATTTCAGTTTACCTGACCCTGGATGTGGACCATAAAGACATTGGCAGTAATCGCTGAATCTTAGTGCTGGTTGGCATAGTGGTTTGCACTCTTTGTGTTTTACTGTTAATATATTTGACTTCTCAGTTTATGTTCAATGATCAATACATCAATTTTTAAAATATCCTTGTTTAGATTGAAGCTTACTTTAAAAAAATACAAAAAACTTTAAATTTTGACATTATTTCCTGCTGACAATTATATCCCGATTTTCTTAAGAATCTGGCATTTATTCCCCTGAGCTTTATTCATAAAACCATGCACTGGAGCATCTCACAGACTTAACTGTACATTATGTAGAGGTTACTTGGCCTTTGAGACGCTCGCTGTCTTAGCTCTGTGTACTTTATGCCAGGTGTAATATTTGATCTTGCCTTAATTCATGGCTTCCCAAATAAACAACATTGTCTTCAAAGACCATCAGCTTAAAAGGCCACTTGATTGTGGTGCTACATCTCTATGTCACTGGATGTGTCCTAATTTTATCATCTTTTCTGCCGATGGTTTCTTTATTGGACTAAAGGTTAGCTGGTTGGAAGGCGCAAGGAACATTAGTCTTTTCTCTTTTAAAAATGACTGTGTTGGCTGATGACTGGTTTGCTGCATGGAGGCAGGTCCTACTCTTTGTTGTGTGCAATGAATGCAGAAACAGGCGAGAACCACATGGCAGTGAAGGTGCATTCCAGTCACAGCCTCGCTACCCACAGTTAGTAGAATCTGATGATGTATCTTATGTGCAAGCCTCAGACTATGGTAGCCAGACAGTCCGGGTAAAAAAAAAAAAATACAATACAATGGATCTTTGCCCATTGAAGGGGAACTTGGCCCATTCTCTTTCTTAGTCGCATAGCTACTAAATCAGTAGGGTACCTAGTAAAAGTGTGTGTGTTGTGGACAGGTGTTTGGTGAAGCAGTGTGCAGGGAAACTTATCTTCAGCATGCAAGAGTGTAAATAGAGTCTTCACTCCTCTATAGCATCACCTTTTCCAGCCGGACTTCAGACTTATTAGGGCACTACTAGCCTGACGCCCAATATGCAGAAAAGATGGGATGCCAGATGCCACTTGCGACATTGTTTTACGCGTGAGGTAATCGCTGCACTGTTCTGATTTCCAGAAGCCAAAGGATAACGCATAGGTGAGTACTCCCGTGAAACCTTAGGGTACATGAAAATTATTTCAACTAAAGCATTAGGTATTCATCATAAACATAACTCAAAGTTCCCTAGTAAAGAGCAAACATATTCTCTCTAAACAAGACTGACCACTTTTTGTCAAGTGTTAGGGGGCACAGCCATGAGGTTTTTAATCAGGGACCAACTGTATCAGGAGGGGGCACCAGAAACCCAATACCAGGGCGCTACATAAAGGTATAAGTCCCAGGACTGGCCCTGCCTTTTGCGATAGTCAGTATGAGGCTATACAGCCTAACCACCTCTGGTTAAGCATTTCAGAAAGATTTAGGCTCAGACTAAATTGTTCTCATAATCAATGCAACAGACTGTAAGCTCGTGCGCAGGGCCTCTCCACCTAATGTATCGGTTTGTTAGTCTGTCAGTTCTAGTTTTGCCATACCCCTCAAGCATATGTAAAGAAGCACTGCGTAAATTGTTGGCGGTGTATGTATTTGCTCAATTTGCTTAGACGAACTGATTATAAGACGACCCCCCAAAATTTGAATATTAATTTAGGGGAAAAAAAGAAAAAGCCCGAAGATAAGACGACCCTATAGGAAAAAAAGTTTTATTAGTAAACATTACGGTACATTAAAGATAATAATAATGCACTATTAACCTATTTTATGCTTTAACTTTCAGCTATGGCTTCCACTTCGCTTAACAGACCAGGCCATATATTATATGAACGATGTTGTCTTCATTTTTCAAAACCTCCGCAGAATATATACCGGTCCCTTATTTTTCGCCTTCCCTCGTGGCCTTGGGTTCCCTCCCCGTACATTTGTAGTCCTTCCACAGGCTTTTTGCCCCCCACCTCCCTCATGCCGTTAGCTTCCCTGCTCCCCCACCCTTGCAGTGCATTGCAGCACTTGGACTGCGCACGCGCGTACGAACTTCTATAAATAGCTCATGACGTCACCTAGAAATATAGACGAAGGCGACGCCCCCATCCCCGCCCCCTTACTGTGCGTCCCGGGCTGCAGAGTCGCTAGGATTAGAGCGCGGAGGCTGAACGGGAGCCTGAGCACCACCTAGCACCGACACCGGGAGCAGCCTGACCTACCAGAGCTACAACCTCAAAGCGGTACTTGACTTACCCGTCCCGTAACAGAATGGCGGACCGGGAACAGCTGTTGCAGAGAGCCCGTTTGGCGGAGCAAGCTGAGAGATATGAAGATATGGCGGCAGCTATGAGAGCGGTGAGTATGTCTGGACGTGAAATGAATCGGACACACACGGTATAGGAGGGGCTGGTGGGGACACGGAAAATGCTGCCTCCCCACCCCTGACATCTCACTCGGTCTATACGTGTGCCTGGCCATACTGTCTATGTGATAGTGAATACCCCTATGTATAGATGTGCATGTCAACTTGTACATAACATCTGTGCTGTATATACAGTGTATTTTCTGAGTCTCTCTAAATATATGTATATATATCTATTAAAATTAATGGCAGTTTTAGTTATTCACAATTATTAAGAAATCCATATGTCATTGTGTTTTAACATTTAAGTTTAATGATCCTTTTTTTTATATGATTGCCCTTTGCCATTGGATCAATTGTTTTTTTTAAAACAGATGTATTGTGTGTATGTATGTATGTATATATATATATATATATATATATATATAATGAGCATTACCTGTATGCATGTGATATGTTTTGCTGGACTGTTTTTTGTATTTTATTGTGTGTTCCCTCACCCGCTATTCATATTGCAATATAATACTGTAGTATCTGACTGCTACCATTGCTTTTAGCTTCATAAAATAAAGTTCCCGATTGATAGCTTTGTGTGCTTGTGTGCATTTGTCAGTTGCTCGTAGCGTTTGTTAGCATTATTGGTCGTGAATATATGTGAATTTATATTTTATATATCTGTGGCCGCACGGGTAACTGTAGGCAGTGGATTTAACACCAATAAATGTTACCTTGTACAGAAATCTTTTTGTGACACGCACCTATAATGCTGCTGTCCAGCCATCTATAATGGGGTGCGGGTACATAAGTAATGAATGGAAATTGTGTTGAAGTGCAGAGTCCAATAACTATTGTGGATTAACCTATTAATCATAGTATGCACATGTTGGCGCTCACTATATGAAGCAGAATGACATCACGGGTAGGGTAGAGCATTGCTGATTGCATGCAAATATGGGAGCAGCATTTGGAATGATGGCACATGACTAGGGCTGCTTCCGCAAAGAGCCACATATTGCATATTAACTTGTATTTTAGTAGCGTCTAAATCTTCAAATCCTCTTTTATGCAGGTCACCGAACTTAACGAGCCCCTCTCCAATGAAGATCGTAACCTGCTATCGGTAGCATACAAGAATGTAGTGGGTGCTCGTAGGTCCTCTTGGCGTGTCATCAGTAGCATTGAACAGAAGACATTTGCAGATGGTAATGAGAAGAAGCTGGAGAAAGTGAAAACGTACAGAGAGAAGATAGAGGCTGAGCTTGAAGGTGTGTGCAATGAAGTGTTGTCTCTTCTTGACAAGTTCCTCATTAAAAATTGCAACGATTTTCAATACGAGAGCAAAGTTTTCTACCTGAAGATGAAAGGTGATTATTACCGTTACCTGTCAGAGGTTGCCTCAGGGGAGAGGAAGCGAACCGTAACAGAGTCGTCCGAGGCTGCGTATAAGGAGGCCTTTGAAATTAGCAAGGAGCACATGCAGCCCACTCATCCGATTCGCCTTGGCCTGGCCCTCAACTTTTCTGTCTTCTACTATGAAATACAGGGTGCACCAGAGCAGGCCTGTCTTCTTGCCAAGCAGGCCTTCGATGACGCCATTGCTGAGCTAGACACGCTTAACGAAGACTCCTACAAGGACTCCACCCTCATCATGCAGCTTCTACGAGACAACCTGACCCTGTGGACAAGTGACCAGCAGGATGAAGAGACCGGAGAAGGCAACAATTAGAGGGTTCTGCGTCTTGCTGCTGCCCGTAACTTACCCACTCCCCATCACAACCTGCCACCTATACCGCTCCTGACATGTCCCTGTGCTTATCATATCCGTATCATTGGCACAACTGCTCATATTGCTGCCTACCCGGGGAGACGGGTTCTCGCGGCGTCCTCATGGGCATTGCTGGGTTGAGTTGGCACCTCAGCAGTTTCTCTGGTTACCTTTGCTCTGCGCGGTGGAGGCAAGGAAGCTGCAGTTTGAGAGAGGCGCCCGCACACTCCTTAACGATGGGGCACGTACGGGCTGGAATGATGCAAAGTGGTCCCGTTTTATTCCGTTAAACTCTTTTAAGTTTCAATTTGTGCAGCGTTCCCTGTGCATGTAAAAATAACTCCCCACTTCTGTAAATCTACCCCGCCCCCCCAGCCAGGTTCCATGAAGGAGGATTCTCCACAGTTCAGGCTGTGACTGATGGTGAACTCAGCGAGGTGGTTGGGGGGCACCTATTTTGTTGGCTTACAATAGACGTTTTAAATGTGGGCTTTGTGAATTTTTATGTTTGCCCTTAAATTATGGTGTGATTTATTTCTGCCACCTTATGGGTTTAATGCTCTGCAAGTTATTTTATTATTTTTTTTGTTCCGCTACATTATTGAGGGCTCTATTATTTGATTGTACGCAATGTGTTAGTCAGTTTTTGTTAGATCTGACTGCACCTACAACAGTGTGTATTTGCCTGTTATGATGGATAAGAATTATGTGGATTAAATAAATGCTGCTTTGAGGATATGATATCTGCGCTAGCCTCTTGTCTCTTTCTTGGAGGGACTACAACCTGGTCTGTACTAAAGGGGAACATCACTAAAACTATTTTTATTATTATAAAAATAAAAATTAAATTATTGAAATTAATTTCTATAAAGTTTTCATTTTTAAAACAAATGTTTTGGACAGCTGCATATAAGTCATGCGTGTGTCTTCTGCCTCTTTTATCTTAACCCATTCTACTAGACAAACACCTTGATTCCTTCAGTTCTTTCCTAATTTCTACACATAGAATGGCTCGGTCTTAATCACCCAGACACTGAGTAAAGTCTTCAAAGCAAAGAAGTGTTTTTCCATTGGATTTCCCATTTCGGTATGGATATGTACGCTGACCCATCTGCTTGGGCAGGAAGAAAAGGTTGTCTGATTTTTAACTATATTTTAGTGACTGTTCCTCCCTTTATTTACTAGGTAAACTACTATTGTGTTGTCTTTATAGTTAAATTGGAATTAAGGATTGTGGGAAATTAGCCCCTAACAATTATTACAGTGTAATAAATGTTATATAAGTTTAAAAATGGTTCATTTTTTTTATGCAGTAGACTCCCGGATTAAATGGGGCAGAGAAACTCTACACCTGTTTAAAACGTTGACCGTATTGGTGAACACATGGTTCTATACGGTATGTAAAGAAACAGGTTTGCGCAGTGTGAGCGACATTAGTACAGGACACTGTTTTAGGCTTCCAGTAAGCATCCTGGATTATTCCACTGAGACCCAATGCAATACTTTAAGTTCTTAGAGAATATACACCCACCTTTCAAGATTAACAATTTATTAATAAGTGCCAGCCGGTAATGGCCAGAGCAGCAAACCTCTTTTTTTATCTTCTGCTTCCTGCCATTTATTTTACTTTTTGCAAATCGAAGGAGGAAAGTCTCTGAACGAAGAGCCTGCGTTTATTTTTTTATATCTACATTGCAGCCCTGAGCCCGTCCTTCCCATAGAATAGGTTATACTCTTCACAGGTGGAGGGTACATTGTTAAATAAGAATATTGAACAGAACACTGGCTGTAGGGCACGAATATTTTACGGACACTGGATATTTCTTCTGATACGCACAGGGCCACGTTTTCCTTTAAACAACCCCTTAAATATAGGCTTGTTGGCAAAAGAACTATGTTTATAGTTTTAAAATGTTTAGTGCTTTCAAAATTCCGCTGTAAAATATCCAATAATCTTTTATATATGATCCGACACACTTCATTGAGCGGATATGATAGGTTAGCCTTTCTCAATGTGTAGTTAAATATTTGAAGGAATCTCACTGATTCAATGGTGTATCACCTAGGTTAACTAAACATGGTTGAGTTGGTATGAGATAATAGTAGTGTGTATTAATATACGTAAAGCTTTGAGCAAAGAAGAAGAGGAGGAGGACATGCGATAGAAGCATTTCAATAAAGGACGTTTATTTCAAATAATGGGAAATGTAAGAACAAGAGGCCATAATCTAAAACTAGAGGCTCAGAGGATTGCATGTAAGTGCGGAACAGTCTCCCAGTAGAAGCGGTAAGGGATAAATACAGTGAGCGGATTTAAACATGCACGGGGCAGGCATATAGTTATCCTGACTCTAAGGTCTGAGTCTTTACATCAGGAAAACGCACACATTCTATGTTAACTTCTACCACCTTGACAGGGGCAGCTTAATTTCTAATTTATGTACCTTTGGCAACGATCTGTCTGCCGACTGAGTGCATCACTGAGAGACGTACCGCATGTATTACATGTTAATGCTAAATGAACAGTGGTTCACCCTATCTCAACCTGTGAAGAACATACATGTTCTGGAAATGGGCACTACGGCGATGCCACACAGAATATCAAATTCTTCTGAATGCGATTGCAATTATGTTTACATCAAGATTGCAGGTAATGGTGGAGAAAGCGTTTTCTCTGCTACCAGAGCAACAGGATGAGATTGATAGAAGCTTCTGTTTCCATAGCAACAGTGCTGCTGGGAGTGGTCTCTTCCTAGTTCGATCTGACAGAGATCTCACTACTTGATAGCCTTAGTAGTAAGTCCCGCTGCTTCCCGTTGTAATTTTAACGGTAACATTTGATTTACCCAGAAAACAGTATAGTGGGGACACCTTGCTGTCGCTGGGTTGCTAACCAGGCAAACCGCAATCTACTTTGTACCATCTTCATGCGTTGTCTTATGAAGTAGGAAAGGAAGATCCTATTCTATCACATTCTGCATTGCTATGGGAATGGCGTGTTACAGCAACCAGATCGGTCACCTTGGAGATTGTGTGATGTCACTGCACAGTTACCAAGGTGACAGTTAACATTTGCTCTTATCAGGGATGGTGAGGTCTATCATGTAATAGGGTATCTTTGAAATGGTTAAAATAAAATCCTCAAGTAAACTATTGATTTTTACTCATTGCTGTGAAATCTGATTTTTTTTTTTAAATCTTGTTTTTTTGTATAAATCTTGTTACCTGAAGCCACCTCCTGCTTAAATTTAGTTGGTATCTGGTATCTTTTATTTGGAACTAATAACTGGCTGTCTGTGAGGCCAACCTAGATAATATCTACCTGTCAATAACACATATAATAATTAAATAGTTTGTTAGAAATCAAGACAAGTAAACTGTCACAATGTTGCGATTTAGCTGTTTGCAGCCATAGAAATACCAAAACAATCTATTACCAGTATCAGATTAAAAATTGTTTTCAAAGGTACAGTATCTCACAAAAGTGAGTACGCCCCTCACATTTTTGTAACTATTTTATTATATCTTTTCATGTGACAACACTGAAGAAATGACACTCTGCTACAATGTAAAGTAGTGAGTGTACAGCTGTATAACAGTGTAAATTTGCTGTCCCAAGTCAACACACAGCCATTAATGTCTAAACCATGGCAACAAAAGCGAGTAGACCCCTAAGTGGAAATGTCCAAATTGGGCCTTGTTGATAAAATGTGTCAAGTACATGTTGCACAACAGTGGAGTCCGCCTGTCTAAAACATTTCAGTCTATTTTATTTTATAAAAAGGATATGGTTATTGATGTCATAATAACTTTTTTGCTGCTCAAGTTGTATAGCAATAAAAATATTAGAGCCTGCGGCAAATATAGGTCTGGGTACGCCTTGAGACTGCGGATATCTGTTCATCAAGTAGGCTGCGACTTTAACCCCTTAAGTCCATTGGCGGGTCAGGCACGTCATGCAAAACGGTCACTTAACGACCTATGTTGTGCCTGACACGTCATGAGACTTAAACAAGCTTAGAAAGTGGTCAACGATCACTTTCTAAGCTTAAACGGTGTCGAGGCATTCAGCAACACCGAGGTCGGCATCATGAGCCATGTCTGCCCCCTCCCTGGGGCGTCAACATCCGCCATACATTGTATGGTGGTGGACGCCCGTTTTAAAAGCGTTTAGGAGGCGATCAACGATATGATGTCATGTCCCAGCACCTTGTAGTGAAAATGGAGGAGAGGATGGCTAGGAGTCATTCCTAAGGCAGCACCAAAGGTAAAAACACTGCTGGGTATACCAGGCAAACCTTGCAGGGGGGCTCCAGGTGGCCGAAACTTAGTTCCCGGGTATACTTAGGAGTAAGTGGACTGTGCTGATTATGAACACTCAGGACACAAACATCCTCAGGGGCCCTCCCCGATTGCCCTTCAGTAACTTGGCAGTGCCCTGTGTATCATGGTGTGAATATAATGTGCTGAGAGACTTAGGTAAGTTCATGAATAGAATTCAACCTCCCCCTACCTCGAGTGGTTTATTCCAGGGTACTTCCTATGGGGAATGTAACAAAGTGCTTCCTGTGGTAGGGTGTGTGGGACACCCTTTTGTATGTATAAATCCAGATGAGTGCATGAGGGCCGCATACTAAGCTTATTATTAATGAACGTCCTCCATTTATGATTTGGTATTATTAATGATGATAACACCTGTCCTGTTTAGGATGTCACAGCACAAAGCAAGTAAAAATGTTTCATTATATCAATTTGTAAATAACTAAAATATACAGGACAATAATTTCCGTGGGGCAAGAGCATGAGCAGAAATCGTCATAAGTTTCAGTAGGAGTGCTTTCCCGCCACTGATTGGCTGCTTCAACTGACTAGAAAGAGGGACCGGGGGGAGGTGGGGGTGCTGTGGCGCTTGAGCTCCAGCTTCTCCTTAAGGTAAGTCCTTTTTTTTCTTACAGGTTGCAGAATGCACTTACAAAGTACTTTAATGTGTATTCTTCATTGGTGGGTCTGCGTGGGGCACTGATGTGTTGCTTTAAGTGATTGGTGGATGACATTGATTAAAAAGCATGATTTATACACACATTTGTAATTTTCACCACACGTAAGTTAAGTTGTAAAAAACACAAACAGTATTTTATATTAATTCATATTGTCTTGGAGGTTAGCATGGGCTGAAGTGCTTTCAATACTCTTTAAGTCCTCATCTGGCTCTGGTCTAGATCAACTGATTTGAAAATGTAACATTTTTAACATTTAACATAAGTTCCTCAAGAATCATGCTCTCAATTAGTCTCTTTACCATTCCAAGATCCCACAGAATGGACAGAGGGGATCTCTATATAACCTTTTTAGTTTTCACCAATGGAAATAGAATATATGTGTGAGAACAGAAGAGAAATCGTGCTTCACCTTCGGTAACTTTTAGCATTTCTCTAGTTAACATGCCCTGAAAAAATCAACGCGATTGATTACTGAGCAAAAAGCAAATCATTTTGTAAGAACTGTTGTGTGCTGCATACTGGAACGCTATAATTTGACATTTTTTACTGGGCAATGTGAATCTTAATAAACAGGTTCCTATCAGGTCGTGATCCAGGTCATCGAGATTTTACTTACTACAACCTAATGGTTATGTTAGTACCTGTGTGCTTGATGTTCTTAAATGTCAAGTTTTAGGCTTACTTCCTAATACCTCCTGCTCCTCGCCCCACATGGTTCAACATCACTGCCTTGGGTTTTGTTTTCTGAGTGTAATCTACTGCCAGTTTTAATTCTATTTGTTTTTGTTCCTGTTTCTTGTTTAGATTTCTGTCTGCATTGAGCTTCCTTATTGTGGCCCTCAAATCTGAATTGTCGGGTAAGTAGTGATTTATCCCAGATGTATGTTTAAGGGGGACAGTCCAGCAATCACACGCACTTTAATGCACGTGATAGTTGTCCCCCCCATTAAATTAACCTTTAAAACAAAGTTCCTCAAACAGAGAACGATCAGAGCAAAATAGAGTAAAGCACTATTCTTTTTTCCCAAAGAGGGTCTTTAAAACCAGAAAAAGTACTGATCTGTAGAAATAGTCTGGGATCCCATGCACAGCTTCAACTCAATTCAACTCAACAGCACGGCTGTTCAGGAGATCACAGTTACCCGTAGACCAGCCTGAATGCAGTAGAAGGAGAGTGGTCTGTTCCCCCTTTGGTACAGAGCTGCATGCGCGATCGCTGTCACACAACTTGCTGCCCATATGCAGTAAATACAGTATATGTAATCAACAAATAAGTCATAACTGTATGAGAACACAAGGATT
Source organism: Spea multiplicata (assembly GCA_009364415.1). NCBI lineage: Eukaryota > Metazoa > Chordata > Amphibia > Anura > Pelobatidae > Spea > Spea multiplicata. Next base: position 44,168,065 of record VKOC01000001.1, read on the forward strand.
TCTTTATACACATTATCATAATTCAATTACAGACATAATTATTTCAGCTTTAATTCACTATATCAATGAATCAAATTTACATATACCAAGTTGACTGTGTCTTTAAACAGCCTGGAATGTTCCAGAAATTGATGCTGTGGCTGTATTTAAGAGCCTACCTCTACAGCCAGGGTCTTTTTGCCTTTCACAACATGAAAATCAGAAAAAAGATTGTGGACCATAAGTCCAGTTCCTCCTTAGGAGCAATTGCCAAACAACTACATGTACCACGGTCAACTCTACAAACAATTGTATGCACATATTAAAAACATTGGACCACACAGGAACGGCATTGTTCAGGAGGCACATATTAACTCCCAGGACTGAAACTTTGGTCTTAGATGTTCAACTGAACCAAAAGAGAACAACAAAGGAGCTGGTGCAGGGACTTACCCACCTGGGCATGGATCAAGGACCTGCGAAGGTCGGGGCCCTGTAGGGTTGGGGGCATCTGCAGAACTAGGGCTGGTTAGGGGGAGATCATGGGGTTGCACCAGCGATGGGGCCTGTCTCTTTAGGGGCCTGGGCGCCCTTGCTACCACTTGTTCAGAAAGGGCCAATACGACCTGGAATGTGCCAGCCCAGGTTGAAAGGGCCCTTTCTAAACAATTTTAAACCGGGCATAGGGAGAAAGGAATGCAGCAGGGTCACATTACAGCATGTGTCCCCAGGGTGAAACCGAGGTTGCTGGCACATTTCTGTACTTGTGTTTACGTACAGTATGAGTGCCAGTGTATGTTGCAAGGGGCAAAGAAGGCACAGACAAGCTGTTTGGGGACAATGATGGCACAGGCAGAGTGTTTAGGGGTTAGGATGGCACTGACTAGCTGTTTGGGAGGAACGGTGGCACTGTGGGGCATGTTCTTTGGTGAAGTTGGGAGGCCCCGGGGCAATTTTTGCAGTGGAACCCTGTGGTTTCTACTTGTCCCTGGGCCCAAAACCAAGGGGAGGGTCTGTATAACACTTCCTTGTGATGAGTGCCAGCTTCTAATGCTGTGCACCGGGATTTGATGTCATACCCCGACGCACGTCTGGCTCAGTATAAAGTCATGGCGGTTATGCTGTACCATCGTCAATCTCTGGCTCAGTATATAGTGATGGCAGTTATGCTGTACCACTGTCAATGTCTGACACAGTATATAGTGAACCACGGAGGCCCATTACTTTTTTGTTGCCCAGTCTGTCCCTGGGTTGGAGGCATCAGGTACCAAAGTATGTATATACACCATTAAGACAGTCCTACTTAGCCATGGCCTGGAAGGCTGTCACTCCAGGAAGATGCCTCTATTCCAAGACCAGCATTAAAAAGATGGAATGTCTATCTCCTCCATAACTGGGTTAAACAGGAACTCTCTGTTGGGTGAGCGAGTTTCTGGGACATACAAGGGATTTTGGGAAAACTAGTTAGGGGCTACAAGAGCTGATAGGCTTCTCAATGATGAAGGAGAAATTGAAAGAACCACATTATTATTTTAATGCTTTAGTATCCCTTTTGTAGTTTGGTGTAGCCATATTAGTACAGTGTATAAGAATGCAAAAAACCCCCCAGAATGTTGCAGAATCTTGTAATACCTTTTTTATTGGACTAACAGTATTTAAAAAGTATCACTTTTGTCTTATTATCAAATGTTTTGTGTATGTTATATGTTTTATAACCTGTAACAGTGTCCTTATTCAGTATCAATATACATTTTTCTATACACTTGTCTATGTGCTTTATTCGTCACACATTCCCTAAAGAATAACCCTGTAAAAGGGTCATAATTTATTACAACAGAATTATCTAGAAATACTGAAGCAAAACCTCAAGACATCAGCTAGAAAGTTAAAACCTGATTACAATTGGGTCCCCCAGCAGGAATATGATCTTCATCATACCTTCAAAGTTTTAACACAGTGGCTTATAGCAAACAAAGTAAAAATATTGGAGTGGCCATCAAAAAGCTCTGACCTGAATCTCATAGAAAATTTGTGGACTAAACTGAAAAAGCATATCTGAGCAAGAAGTTACACCAGTTCTGTCTGGAGATATGGGCAAAAAATCCTCTTTCTCCCTCTTTCCTAGGTACCGCTACTCTCTTTTTTCCTTTTGAGTACTAAGACTCTACCGGCCAATTGCTCCTTGTTCTGATCATCCTTACTCATTCTTACAGTATCAATAAAAGTCTGTTTCCTTTCATACCTCTTGGTTGTCTTTCAGGTTCTTTAAAAATGTTTGATCTCCTATTCATCATGACATGAAAATAATATGCTATTTTTTTAAAAAATATTGTGTTTATTTTAAAAAAAGTGTTTCTAGTTTTTACATGGTATTTCTGGCAGCTGCAGATTAGCCATTAGCATGTGTTTTGGGCTGTTATCTTATCCCAGGCTACAAGACAAACGCTGTGACTCCTTATCATACCGCCTGTGGTAAACAGGTGGCTCAGAGGGACCCTCTGACTAATTTATATCAATGACTTCACTGGAAAAACCAAACACTTTTGGATTACCAGTACCATAAATAATCAGTTCAGTTTGGTGCATGGAACTAAATGGAATAAATCCCACTTTTCTTCAATGTTAAAATGTGTTACTGTAACGGTATTGAATGCTGAATTATCTTTTTTCATTTACATACATTATATATATTACAAACAGTTTTTCATTTGCAACATTGTGTCTGTCTATCAGAATTTCACATTAATGGGACATTACAGCCATAATATGCACTTTAATGCATCTGATAACTGAGTGTTTTCTTTAAATTTTCATGTGGTCCTCTTAGTGATTTGCATTTGCCTTTATTCGTGTGGTAGTGTGGAATGAGTGTGGTAGTAAAATAAATCACTATATCTCACTGTATTAGTCTGTAATAGTAATAGTTACATAGTAATTAGTAATAGTACTAATAACAACAACCATTTCAAAGAAAAGTACTCTAATGTATCTGCAATTTAGCAACTACTACAGATTACTGGTGAGACGTTAAATAAAAAGATAAAAATAATGTCAATATTTGGAAGAATATACTAAAATTACCAATAAATACCTTAAAGATTCTTGCCATATTTTCGGGTTATAAGCAGCAGTCTCATAAACATCATAGATAATAATTCCAATTAGCCAAGAGACAATGTAAAATATAAAGAATAAAATAATGATGATGAGTAAAACAAAATTGGAGAGAGAGCTTATAAAGACAATACTGATTAGCATAAACTCTTATTGATTACAATCCGCCAATCAGAGTCCATTATATACCACTAAGAGCACAATGTAAACCGGCTCTATCCACAGAATCGAAGTATTCACGTTCCATGGTTGAATAAAAAGCTTCTTAACGAGTGCCCAGGTGTTAAACGCGTGTGTGTTTATTTCTTCTGTATAATCCATTTGTCCGCTATGTTATTATGCTTTTTTTATTCTATGGGACTACGGTCCAGAATAAATAACGATAAATTTATTTTACCTCTGCTTGTATCTTTGAGGTGCCAGTGGCTATTTGGTTTTGCAGTTATACCACTAAGAGGTGCTCTTGTCTAAGGAATATATTAACAGAATAATACAACACATCTATGAAAACCCACCTAGGAATATACTAATTATTATTTCATTATTTATTGAACATTAAATCAGTTAAATTCCCATAACAAGAATCGTAGAACTGGGATGGATTTTTCTTTCCCTTAAAAATACTATCATTATTATAATTGGAGGTACCTGGTACACCGCAAGTAGTTCACAATGAAATCCAGATTACTT
>VKOC01000001.1:44179377-44344075 GCA_009364415.1 Spea multiplicata
CACGCATACCAATCCACACATATATACTAATCCACACACACACCGGTATATACCAATCCACACATATATATACTAATCCACACACATACCAAACCACACATATACCAAACCACATATATACCAAACCACACATATATACTAATCCACACATATACACCAATCCACTCTCACTTAATGCTTTCCTACCTTTCCTTTCTTCTTTCAGCTTCTTTTCCTCTTCTTCTGTTCATCTGTCTTCTCTTCTTCCGGGTTCAGAGGGCACCGGTGGGCGCGGCTTCAGTGCTGTGCGCCGGGATCTGACAACAGACCCCGGCGCACAGCAGCTATTGCCGTGCGGATCGCAAGGGAGCGAGTATCGGAGGTCTTTAACAGACCTCCGGCTCCTTGAGTGAGCCGGAGGTCTGTTAAAGACCTCTGATACCGCTCCCTTGCGATCCGCACGATCGCATGGGAGTGGTATCGGAGGTCTGCCGGCACCCGGCACCCCTCAGAACGGACAGTAATGTCCGCCGCTGGAGGAGCCTGCTCCTGCAGCTCCTCCAGCGGCGGACATTACTGTCCATCTCTGGAGGGGTGCCGGGTGCCGGCAAATTGGCACCCCCGTGATGAGCGGCACCCGGTGCGGACCGCCCCCCGCTAGGAACGCTACTGCCTCCCCCACAGTAACTTGCAAACACACTGGCATACATACTCACTTACACTCTACACATACTTACTCCCCACACACATGCTAACATTTACTCCTTTTCACATACATGTAGAAGTATACATTCATGCACACACACATTTATGCTCACATACAATCACTAACACATCCATGCTTAAACACACACATCCATGCTCACACACATTCATTCCCACACGAATTCACATCCATGCTCACACACCAACATTTGCACATGCATGTTCATGCATACTTACACATCCATGCTGGCACATCTTCCCATAAACATCCATACTTACAAACCAATATTGACATATACATGCTCATACACCCTTACACATACAGATCCATGCTCACACACATCCACATCCATGCTAACATAATTACACATACGCATCCATGCTCACACACACATGTATGGATTCATACCCCCCACTTACCCCTCCCTTTTCTGGCTGGTGTTTTTGAAGTCTCCCTTTAGTACTTTTACTTTGAGCTCCTCAATCTCTATAATCTGGAGACAGTGGAAACATTCTAGATAGATTAGTGTAGTAGAGCAATACACAGAGAGATGAAGAGTGCATTGAGGGGATATGAGAAGACCAAAAGAAAGATAAATAATCCAGCTAAAAAAATTTCACCTTGCTAGTAAACAGTTTTACTGTTAGTGTAAGTGTTTCTGAGTTTATGGTGTTAGTGTGTGAGCCTATGAAGTTAGGTGTAAATGTGTATGTGAGTGTATGATGTCGGTGTGTGTCAGTGCATGGTATTAGTGTGTTTGTAAGTATATAGTGTATGCATGTGTGTGTGTGTCAACATATGATGTCGGGAATGAACCTAGACATTTTTGGGCCCTTTGACAGGTTGTAAGAGAAACAGAGTGTGTGTATGTATAAGTACATGGTACCATAGTGAGGGAGTGCTAGTGTACACTGTTAGAGCAAGTTTATATGTTAGTGTATTATTTAGGGGGCGGGTGCAGAGACAACGCTGTACCCAGGCATTCATGCATATGCATGTTTTGTAGTTGTGATGTAGTGAGAGTGTTTATCTACCCCCTGCTTTCTGTCCACAACCAATGCTTCTCTTTTGACTACTAGGTTAGATAGCTAGTTACTTTGTAAGCCTTAAAAGGATTATAAGACGACCCCCCTAAATTTGAATATTAATTTAGGGAAAAAGAAAAAGCCTGAATATAAGACTACCCTATAGGGAAAAAAGTTTTACTAGTAAACTATTTTTTCATATTTAATAAACTATGATTGAGAAAATGATTTTTTGTTTTTATTTCCTTTTATTTGCCACTCTGCCCCAGTTATGCCTTATACCCCTTATATGCCACTCTGCTCCCCAGAAATGCCTTATACCCCAATATACCACTCTGCCCCCTTAATAAGACACTCTGCCCCAGGTATGCCTTTTAACTCACTATTTTCCACTCTGCCCCCCAGATGTGCCTTATACACCCTGTGATCCTGCACCCACACAGGGCACCAAACAGCACGGTCCTCTAGGGTATTAACGCCACATCCCAGTTAGGTAATCACAAATGATTTATTTGTAGTCCACGTATGACGATATTTACAGGCTTACATTGAACACAAATTCCCTACAAACAAAAGCCTAGCTCGTCTGAGCGCTTACTAACATATGACTCCCTCACTACGAAGGGTCTAAACTAAAACAAAACACAATCCCACCAACCTCTTTGATGGTCTCTTTTGCGCATAGCAAGCTCTGCTGCTTCCAAACAAAAAAAACTCTCTCCTCTCCTCCCTCTGTCCAACAGGTGAGGTTATAATGCAGTCAGTGCAGCTAATTACTTGCAGCTGACCAGTGCATTGGAGTCAGCTTAAACTCCCGGCCTGGAACCCGTGTCAGTCCAGGTGCATGTAAACTGCGGGGTGGAGCACCAGCCTGCCCTATATGTCGTATAAAACCCTGCAAAATCGAGGGGGAATGTATACCCCTTCCACGACAACACCCCGCACCTTGTTACAACCCCTATATGCCACCCTGCCTCCCTGATATGCCTTTTAACCCCGTTAACCACTCCATCATAGAAGCCCCAAAGAAATCGCCAGCAGCAGAGGTTGTCTGCGTGCATCGCACAGACGTCCACTGGCTGCCAGAGAGGAGTATCCAGGTTCCCTGGATCTTAGTCCTGTAGTCAGACCTTGAACATAAGACGAGGCATAATTTTCAGAGCATTTGCTCTGAAAACAACCTCATCTTACAATCAAGCAAATATGGTAGATTTTACTATGCCCCTCAATCAGTAGGAGTGCCTGACAAAGCAGGGCTATTTAGGGCTTCAGTCGGTGGTTTAACATTACATTTGATAGTGCCTTTAGTGCTTCACTAGCATTCCTATTCATATTCTTATTTTGGATTCCTATTGCTAATCATTGCTTGCCTCCTGACCACTTTAGACTACTGTGAGTCCTTCATTTTGCTTGTGACCTTGATTATTCTTTTGCCTAAACCACTTGTTATTTGTTGATATTTTCATGAGTTCCGCCTGCATCCAGAATACCGTTGATCGCTGTCAACCCTGATTTGTGCCTGTGTATTTATCCTTGCCATGCCCACTGGCCAGTCCCCTCTGGCACCTGTTCCTGTTTTTGTTTGGCACCTAGAGGGTGTCCTTCTCCATTCTTGCAGAGAGGATCTACTTCTGTCTTTGCTAGAGGACTACAGAGTGTGTCTGTGTGTTACCATGTATGTATTAGAGTGAGCGTGTTAGCATCAGTGTGTATGTGTAAATATGTGTTTGTGTTAGCATGAATGTGTATCTGTGAGTGTGTTGTTAACATAAGTATGTAAGTGTTGTAAGCGGATGTTATGAATGTTGTGAATGTGTAAGTGTGTTAGCATGAATGTCTATGTTTAAGTGTGTGTTAGTGTGTATAGGTGTGTGTTTGTGTTAGCATCATTCTCAAGAGTTTATGTGTATATATGTTTTCAGAGTGAGTGTGAGTGAGTGTGTAAATGTGTATTGCTAGCCTGTATGGTATATATGATACTGGGGGTTCAAGGGGCTGGAGGGGCACTCAGCTTTCCTGTCCTATAGGCTAGAGGGTGCCAGCCTGACATTTTTGCATCCAGCATTTATGTAAAAGAAACTACTACCACAATTAGGTCCGCTCACACCTTCTGTTTACATTTATCATCTCACCTCATACCCATATGAGTTCACAATAATAGTTTTCAGAAAGCTGCCACTATACACACTTGCAAGTATATTATATTTTTTTATATTTCTCTAAATTTCCTGGATGAATAAAATATGGCAATGATTATAGAATATGCTACTATTATAATATAAAAGCTTATTAATCACTGAAAAGTAAATCATTGAAGCGTGTTCAATGTCGTTCTTGTAAAACTGGATAAATATAAGTGAAAAGAGCCCCAACTTAAGTTAAATTGAAGTCATGATCCTGAATATATTAATTTCATTTATTTTACGTGCTAAGGATTGACAAATGAGTAATAAGGAAAAAGACAGCAAGAATCAATGCAACTTGAGACACAGCCCATGTTAGTGAATCTGGATTAATGAATTTTTCGGCAGGGGGGGGGGTATAAACAAAAATCAATGTAACTAAAGTAAACAAAAAAAGTCCGTGCCTGTACTTATGTTTATATGACCAATTCTAGAAAATAGAACAAAATTAATCATCTAAATCCATGTTTCATTTAAAGTGCAAACAGGGCCTCTTTTATAACTCATTAATTAGTATAAATATAATGTGAATAATGCATTCTTAAAAAATATATATATACACACTTCAGAGCATCATGTGTGATATGTAGTTATGCAAACTGGACCTGATGAAGAAAAACATCTCATCTAACTTTAAAGTGTAAAGTGTGCAACAGCCAGTCTTTTCAGAAAGGAGAGGAAAATGTAATACAAAGGTACTTTAATTTGTTCTTTTTAAAATGGATAGTACAGATAACACATGGTATGGAAAAAAACACATTTCCAGCTCCACACACTTAACATGAGGCAACTTTAAGAAGCCAGATTATCATTACTTTACAAATAGAATTTTAGACATTACTCATCAGCAACCACTACAGAATGGGTTTACTGTACCGAACCTTTTCTTTACCCTTACAGTGGTGGCTACATGCATGTCCATCAAAAAAGGGCCAACTGTGCAGTGGCGAATTATGGCATTAGCCACATAACAGGGAGACCATGCTTCCTGTAGCATTGCTGCTCAATGAGCCTGTTGAAAGGGGGATTGCTGATGTGCCTACTGCTGCAAATCTTTAAAAGGAGGATCACCTATATGTACCTATGCTCACAAATTTTCAGCCAAAGAGAATGAGCAGGAAACAAAAACCCTTGCCCGAAAAAAAATGGGCCAAAAACTAACTGAAAAAATTGTCATAGACTTATATAATTACTGAACCCAAATATAAAATTACTTACAAAGATTCTAGCAAGCCATCTTCATCCTGACCTCTCCGATCACCCCACCAGGTGGGCATTATACTTACCAGACAGGCATATAAAAATAATTTATTGATTTATATAGTGGGAGACAGGACATACTGTAACTCTTTCTCCTGTAAGATGGAGATAAATCATTTGACAGGTTGTAAGTGGCCGCCTTTATTATATTCTTATGTATTTACAGTTTCCCCAGCCCTTCATGAATGGCATTACTGCTATTTACTGTACACCAAAACCTGTGATCCTCATCCTGGTAGTCCCTCTCACTACCCTTGTGTTTGTTATATCCCTTGAACTGCCGCTCCATACAATCCATACCATGCCACACAGTACTGGCTTTCTCCCTAAGAGCTTATAACTGCTGTTATTGCTTCTAGAACCAGGAGCGTTCTGGCTATAAAGTGAAGCTCACAAAGTCTAAGGCTGTGGCAGTGCACCTCTCCCAACGTAATATTACATTAATTAAGCTTCATGTTGACTTGAAAATTCAACCTTGTCTTATTTAATACACATGGATCAACTTTCCAGTAAATCTCTCTCAATTTTATAAACTAAGTTATGACTTTCTGTTAAACACATTGATAACTGACTGCATGTTTTATAGCCCAAAAAATAAAACACAGCTCAAAAGTGACCAGTCTATTTGGCAATGGATTTAAATCCTGTTCCTTCGAGCTTTCGTTTCTGCAAACTGATCAATGATGTCATCAAAGCTAATCTTCATTGCATATTCATGTTCAATTAAAAGCATAACAAGATTTGTCAACGTTGTCTCACTCATGGTGGAGCGAAATTTTTTAGCAGTTTTAATTTTGAAAAACTTCTTGAAGCAACAGACACACAGGGAGTCAAAAAGGCTATTAAACACAGTAACACGTTTGGCAGAGATGCACAAAAATTCTATTTCACAATGAACTCCAGGAGCTGCAGTTCTGCCCATTTCTTTGCCTCTTCAAACTTGATCTTGGCATTCAATTTCCACATAAATGTCTTCATCTGAAAATTCGTCAAAAATCTCACTCAATTTTGCAGTATAATTCTAAAGATCCTTTTCTGTTGCAACAGCCAAAGAGTTTGGCTGAATAATACCAAAGATTGAAATTATGTTTTCCATTGCCTTACAATGAATTTCCAACCACATGTCAAAATTCCAAGTTGAAAAACTAAATTGCCCATGTCCCAAATGTGTCCCTTTACCCCTCAAACAACCCAACAAACTAATGCTTGAGTGGTATCACTGTACTCTAGTGAGGTATCTGAACACATGTCAGGGCGTTGTTTAACAGTGACATATACCAGGAGCTGTAAATTCATACCTGAAGTACAATGTGTATGGGGGAAAAACGCAAAAAATTATTTCCGCAAGGTTTCACAAAATACCCTGTTTTAAAATATTTATATGGTTTGATGGGTGTAAATTGAATCGGCCTGCTTCAAAGATGTCCCAAATAGGACATTGGGACAAAATGACCAGTTTTAAAAAAATGGTTTTGAAATAGCAACATGCTTCTTGCACTTATTGCCCTATGAAATATTAGGTATTTCTAAACTCTGGACAACTATAAGAACCTATTTAGCACATTTTTTCATTCGCTTTTGTAGACGAGTTAAAACATTGAGTCTGTTTTAACATTTTCCCCATGTTTTATATTTTGTTATTGTAAATTAGATGATCAAAATAATGGTATCTAAAGAAAGCCCCTCTTGTCGTAAAAAATATATAGAACTTGTGTGGGTACACTAGATGACAAATAAGGAAATTATAGCTAAACATGAGCACCACAGAAATGTTAAAACAGCCATTGTCAAAGTACAAACAAAACCCGGACTACAATTCTGTGTATTAAACTACTGTGTTTTACATGTATCATATTTATTTCAAATAACATTTAATTTTATAACCTGTCTTTGTTGCTGATACCTACTGTACCAATAGACATAAAGTGAGGAGCCCACTGCTGCTGTAGGATCCACTCCATCATGTCCAGGGTGGAGTTCCAGCAATTGAGTACATCCTGAAATAGAAAGAGCTGGGGTAGACTCACCTTCTGCTGCTTGTCAGCATGCTGATATGTAAATGCTTGTCCCTTCTTTTAAATATTGATTGGCCAGAGTAAACAAAAAAAAATCTCCCCTCATCAATCACAGCCATAACCATCCCCTTATTGGCTACTTCGATCTATCAATCATTTATTATGTACCCACAGTCCCTTTTCCTTTGCCCTCATGAAAGAAACAGCAATATGTGTTTCAGAGGTTTGCCATTGGTTTTTTTCGTTGAATTAGTAGAAGTATTTGGATATAAGAGCAAATATACAAGGGCTACAGAGTTGTTAAAGGCTCTGTATGTCAGAAGTTTACATTTAATTCTGGAGGATATTTGGAGCCAATAGAGTGGCTGCTAAAGTGGGGCAGCAGATGAAGAGCAGTGGAATATGAAAATTAGCCTGGCAGAATGTTCATCATTGATTTGAGTGGTGAACGTGGAGAAATGGAATACTGATTTTTAAGGAGCTCCAATAACCCAAATGGTATATCACAAAGCAATTCATTAAAGCATTTGATTATTTATGTGAGGAAAGACACATTCACTTCTCACATTCACTTCTCAGGTGAAGTTGGCAGAATTTTACAAGTAACTGGATATGAGGAATAAAGGAGAAAGCAGTTGAGTGTGACACTGAGACAGCAAGTTTGGTCTGTCCAGTATTGTGCAATTGGGAGGGACAAACGACATAGGGTAAGGTGGCAATAAAATGACCCCCAGCTTCGTGACACAACCCCTTAAATAACCACCAAACTTAACCCCACCACTAGCTAACCCATGCTAGCCCCCGTGGTCATCAAGCAAATAAGCAGAGAGAAATGCGTTTTATGTTTTAGCAGCAAGGAGATCATTAGTGATTTTGATGAAGGCTGTCTCAATAGACTGTTGTGGAATCTGGATTGTAAATGGTCATGCAGGGAGAAGAAAATGGTGAGTTAGGCAATTATGGGTGAAATGTTACAGAAGTTTAGCCGTGGGAAGAGGAAAAACAAGGTGTAATACAGTGAAAAATGTATCAGTATTCCTTATGTAACACACTGAATAGAATGTAAAATCTGCTATATGCACACAAAGTAAACCGATAACAATAACATATTTATGTTTTATTTTTTCATTTCACATTTGCATATATATACATACACACACATATATAACCTCTTGGTTGAAAGGGGACCTTTACATCTTTGTGTCCATGTGTGTTTCGTTCACAGCTGAGCTGACAGGAAGGTCAAATTATCCAGCACTTAACACCAAATAATTTGAGGAGCCAAGAGCAGTTATTACTGCACTGTGTAAACTGAGGCAATTATAGGCAATTTCAGCCCCAAAACAAAAAACAACTAAAAGAATCGACAGCAATAGCAAAGCATGATAATACAGGGCAAACTAAATTGATTTTTTTCTTCTCCAAGTAAACAGCTATTTTGATATAACTTGCTGAATTTTGTGACTTCATGTCAAACAGCTTAGAAAATAATCTTTTTGTTTATAAGTCGTTCATGTTTGTCAAATGTCTCATACTTTTTAAATTAAAATTGCTTTGTGATATTGTTATTTTATCAGGATTGCTCTGGTTTTAAATATCTTAATGAAATTTAATTGCAAAGTTCAAAAAGCATACAAATTATTTTAAATAAAAAAATAGTTTTTATTATGTATTCTACCCATTTACAACAGGACATTTGGTTGTGATCAAGATCAAGGGGTATATTTTCTAATGGCTAAACTGGCCAAAGTCCCATCTATTCTCCAAAGTATATAAAAGGACTGCTTTATTTGGTCTTTATGATTTTACTCACTGGGATAATCTTCTAATCTAGGTTTAGGAAAGACATGGGGAAACTCTATTAAGAACTTCTCTAAATTGTTCAGCCTTTATGAACCTAAAAAGCCAATTGAACTATAGGCTAATTGAACTATTGGCCTTGCGCAAAATCGTTTCAGAAATATTTTTTGTTTCATTTTTGATATGTTCATTTTTAGACACCAAATTTGTTTTTCCAACCGTTTTTAATGAAATTCTGAGACTTTTTTGTATTCTGATTCTGGAGTGCTTGGAAAAGGGGAGGTCCCTGACACCTTCTGTACTCACTTTTCACTTAAAGCTAAGGGTTTAGGAAGAGATTCTGACTTGATTTGGTTTTGCACTGCAGGACCACCACCACCAGCACTACACCAATGGATACACACATCCAAGATAATGCTATGGGACTGAATTTTTACCTTTTTGATTGAATTGATCCCTCATAGTAAATAATGTGATAAACAAGCAGCAGCAGTAGTAGGTCACTAGGGAAGACACTAGCAGATAGGCACACCCAGGCTATAACAGCCTTCACTCTTCTATGAAGTCTATCAAAGAGATTTTGGAGTGTGTCTGTGGAAATTTGTGCCCATTCAGCCAAAAGAGCAGGGCCGGCCCGACAATGGAGCCGAGTGGGGCAACTGCTCCAGGCGGCACTTTTGAAGGGGCGGCATTTTAAATTTCGCCCCAGGCGGCATTTTGTCTTGGGTCGGCCCTGCAAAAGAGCATATTTGAGGTCAGGCACTGATGGCGGACAAAACTCGCATATCAGGTTCCTATTCATCCCAAAGATGTTCAATAGGGTTAAAGTCAGGGCTCTGGCAGGTCAAGTTCCTCTGCACCAAACATGTCAAACCATTTCTTAAGGCACCTTGCTTTCTGCACAGGGGCACAGCCATGTTGGGATGTCGGAACATGAAAGGGCCTTCGCCAAGCTGATTCCACAGTCAGAAGCATACGATTGTCTAAATTGTCTTAATATGCTGTAGCACTGGAACTAAGGGGCCTAGCCCAAACCCTGAAAAGCAGCCCAAGATCATTATCCCTCCTCTGTGAAACTTTAAAGTAGGCACTATGTGGTCTGGTAGGTAGGGTTCTCCTGGCATTTGTCAAATGTACTTATGGGGGTACTTGGTGTGAAAGAGGCAAACCAGACGAGGGGCGTGGACTTCTGAGGCGGGCACCCAGGATCTGTCTTTGGGTCCATCACCCTTTCAATGAACTAGATATTGAAGAGTCCCCCGGAAGATGCAAGAGTCGAGGATGGAACAGATCTCGTGGTTCCATGGGACCAGGACAGGTCGGCGCACTGGAGAAATGGGAAAACATCACCGGCTTTAGAATAGAGACATGAAACATGCGAGGGATACAAAGGTTCAGTTCAGTTCATAGGTAACAGGGTTAATATGACGGAGCATGGAATATGGCCCAATAAAGCAAGGTGCCAGTTTCTGTGATGGAGAGCAAAGGTATATATGGTGGGTAGAGATCCAAACCTTGTCCCCAGGCATATAGTAGGAGCTGATAACCTTTTACAGTCATAGTATTTCTTTTGTGTACAAGAAGCAGCTATGGGCGCAGAGGACCAAACAGAAGACAGATGTTTCAGATGCTGGTCCAGATGCTTGTGAAAGCTATAGACGCAAAAAAGGGGGTATGTTGGGTGGAGGCTTGTACAGAGTTATTGAGGGCGAATTCCGCGAGTGAGAGAAAGTCAGCCCAATCTTTCTGATTGTCGTTAATGAACGCACATAAATATTGTTCAAGACGTTGGTTTGAACGTTCAGCTGCTCCGTTGGTTTGGGGGTGATAAGCGGTGGAAAAGGAAAGGGAGATACCCATGGCTTTACAGAATGACCTCCAGAATCGGGAAACGAACTGGACTCCACGGTCAGATACCATTTCCTGGGGTAACCCGTGGAGTCTCTGTTCTTTAGCCGTAGGTAGTTTTACAAGAGGAACAAAATGAGAAACGGTCCACAATAGTGAGTATGGTGGTGTAGCGATGAGACGGAGGGAGCTCTACTATGAAATCCATGGCAATATGTGTCCAGGGACGACAGGGTATCGGAAGGGGCAGTAGGTGACCGGCAGGAGTCGTCCTGGGGATTTTGGTAGTGGCACATATGTGGCAGGACTTTAGGAAATCAGCAACGTCTTGTCTCCATGAAGGCCACCAAAAACGGCGTCCTAGAGCCCGACTGGTGGGTCAAAGACCAAAGTGGCCCACAAAATTAGTGGAATGGTGTAACTGGAGTATTTTCTTGCGGTATGCAGGAGGGACAAATAGTCCTGCTAATGATGTACCCTAGGAAGGATACGTGGAGACTTCAAATTCGCACTTCTCTAGTTTTGCATATAAGCTGTTCTCACGAAGACAAGTCAGGACCTTCTTAACATGTATTCGATGGGAACTCAGATCCGGCGAGTGGATTAGTGTGTCTTCAAGGTAGAGGACCACAAATTGCTTAAGATAGTCCCAAAAACATTTGTTAATGAATTCTCGGAAAACAGCTGGGGCATTACATAGCCTGAATGGCATTACTGTATACTCATAATGACCAGAGCGAGTATTAAAAGCAGTTTTCCATTTGTCGTTTTGTCGAATACGAATGACATTGTACGCACCCCATAGATCCAATTTTGTAAAAATCTTTGAGCCTTTAAGGCGGTCAAACAGTTCGGAAATAAGGAGCTGTTGGGACGCGTCGCAGGAGCAGCCACAGAGCGGGACCAGAGAGGCAGGTAAGTCCGTACATCTAGTGAAGTGTGACTTATCACCCTAGTGATCATGTTTACACTCAGTGGAGGCTCCTCCATAGGAGCACATGGTCACGTGAACCCCCAAGCGCAAAAGGAAAAAAAAATGCAAAATTCATCAAAAATGGATTTTTGATGAATTTTGCAATTTTTGTTTTCCTTTTGTGCTTTGGGATTGAAATGCCATGAAGCCTCCTGTCCAATGTTGTAGCCTGCCTATGCCTCTGCCTGTCGCATGTGCGGTAGGCAGAAGGATCCTATTTGGCTCAATGCTGCCGCACTTGCTAAATTGCCGGCTGAGCCTCCCATTTGAACCTCTGTTCGCACAGTAAAAGCTGTACGATCGGGGGAGGAGCTCCCAGCCCTCAGCTTCCAGCCACCACACTCCCGCCCAGCCAGGAGTCTCCCCTCCCTCCCCAGTGACTGACTGCAATCCTGGAGTTACATAGACGCGCCCATTTCCTTATAGCATCACCACGGCTCTAACTGTAAGTATAAAATTAATTATTAATATATTGGGCTGCTGAAAGTTAAGGGAAGTGGGGGTTAATTTACGGGCAGTTACGTTAATGGGGTGTTTAGGGTTAATTTAGGGGCAGTTATGGTTGATGGGGTCTTTGGGAAGTGGTGGGATTCAGCTCGTTCGCACGGACCGTTTCTTAATTACCCTATACTAGGCCACACTTCCCCCCCACTTAAAGTAGTTGTGCAGCCTATAATTGGGGGGAAGTGTGACCTACCCTCCTCACTGAACGGGGCTGTCACCGCCCACGAAGGTCACTGAGTCGCGCTGGCCAGCTGACTCAATTCTATTTCGGATCAACGGGGACGGCTTCTTAAAATGCCACCCCTGCTGATTCCAAATAGAAGTGAGTCAGCCGCCGCCGCTCAATAACTTTCGTGGGCGGCACCAGCGCTGCTCATTGACCTTTGTGGGCGGTGTCAGCCCCGTTCAGTGAGGAGGATGGAGCCGCCGGCAGCAGCAGCAGGAATCCAACAGAGTGCAGCACGTCGGGGCCTGGTAAGTTGAAGTAACTGGGGGCATGCTTGGCAGTGGGAGGCTGGGACAAAGAGGGCTATGGGAGACTGGGGGCAAAGGCAAACTCTGTCCCCAATTTCCTATAGGCATCTTTGTCACTAAATAGCTTCCCATAATCTCATGTTTAGTGACAAAGATGCCAATGGGAAACTGGAGGCAAAAGCAAATTCTGTCCCCAGTTTCCCATAGGCATCTTTGTCATTAAACATGGGAAGCTGTTTACTGACAAAGATTCCTATAGGAAATTGGGGACAGAGTTAATTAATGTGATGCGAGAGAGAGTGCCTGAGTCTCTGTGTACATGTGTGAGAGACTGCCTGAGTCTCTGTGTGCGTGTGTGAGAGACTGCCTGAGTCTCTGTGTGCGTGTGAGAGAGACTGCCTGAGTGTGTGTGAGGTTTTTATTTTTTAGTACGAAATCTAAAGTGGTTACAAAAAAAATTGAATCCCACCACTGGTTAATAGGATATATCATCCTGTCTTTCAGTTGATCCATACTTTATAGGCAATCAGTCAAAAATATGTTTAAGGGCAAGTCCATAGTATGTGCTACAACAAGCAAATATTAATGTGAGTGTTGTATTAAAACCTAGGGGGCTAGTATGGGATACTATAATGGCTGTTTGTGGATGGATTATGACTGCCTGCTAGTCACACATGAGTACCATGGGAATTCATTACCTTCACAGCTGTCTCACTATTGAAGGTAAAAAAAATGCATATAGTGCTGATTAGGGTACTGAAGCTTAATTAGCTTTCCCCAAAGAAGTTTAAGCACGGCATATGACCAGGAGAAAGAACAAAACTATTCTGTAAAGAGCCATACAGGTGCAACTAATTTAATAGAAAAACGACAAAAATGTAGCAGCCACAAATCCCCAAAGCAGCTAGATGGAGGGTGACAATGCCCATCCATCCTTGCAAATAGTATTTGGTCACTGTCCACCTTCATGGGGCCCAGATAATAACTCAAAAATCCATTATATAGCTTACCTTTACATGTACATCTATTATTGTGAAAATACGCCCTTGAATTCTCATGTTCGTCATATGGGTGAAAAAAACAGGAAAAACTAAAAAGAAAAATCAACACATATAAAATATAGTCCTTGATGGCACTATAGTAAAAATTATTAAATGTATTTATGGAAGTTGTATGAACTCACTTTAGTCCAATCTAATTCAATGTAATGGAAGCTAGTTTAAAATCGTATGGGTTTATTTTTCTGACGGGTCATTTTACTCATGTGAAGATGAAGGGCACTGCTTTAAAGCAATGGACATAGTCCTTTCCATTGATAACTCGCAAAAAGAAGTGTATTTGAAAGAGTATATTGGAAACAAAGAAACAAAAACAAATGGATGTGGAAAGTAGAAAAGAAAAGATCATTTTATTTCCTATTTGGTACACATGATAGTTTAGAGTCACAGAATTTGAATACCCATGGGCCTATTTTAGTTACATTAGAAAGAAAAGCTACTCATGACCTTAACAAACATACAATTACCAGAAATACACCTTCTGGCCCCAGGAGACTCCATGGTCATCTTGGCCCTGGGCATCTGCAAGAGGTCTAGACCTTGTTTATCACAAAATGGAGGGCTTTTGTAGTTCTCCATTGACCATAAGACCTGCTATCATTGCCAATCCAGTATGGTCAGCCATTATTGCCAATTAACTAACTCCAACCTCTGTAACCATCATCCTCAGTACAAGCTTTATTGTGATGTCTGCATGATATAGATCATCTTAAAACACCATATCCATTACACCAGTGGACCTGTCTTGCCTTATCAATGCATTAGATAGCCCCTCAAACCACAACCCAGGGCCATTTCATGATTATGAAAACTGCATTCCCGACTATTAATGAAATTGAATGTAATATACTTGCTTTATACACGACTAACAGTATTGTGCTAAACAGAGTATTGCTCAATTACTCTGAGTATATACTTGCTCAATACACTGAGTATATTTGCTTAATGAATGGGCCCACATGTGAAAAAAATGTGTAGCCTAGATGGGCTGAAAAGTCTATACTCACCCCGGCACTTCATAATCTATATATATACTATTAGTGTATATATATATATATAGAAAAGATAATAATAATAATAATATTATATAGAAAAAAGACAAAATTTTCTGTAAGTTGGGACATATAATCCACACTCCTCATATCCAGCAGGAAAACTGTGATAATGTTAGAAAACTGTACCAACAACTGTGTGTTATGTCAGATGGGTAAGCACACCGGGGATATTTACTGATTACTCATGTACACAAAATACACCTGGCAAAGATTTATAGAGCACAGAGAATAAATGCATAAATACAGCATTTTGTAACAGTTAATATACTAAAATCTGTAGCAAACATGGTACATTATAAACCAGATCTGTGGAACTGCATATGTGATTTATCTCTGGAGAGATTTTCTCACTGCCGAGTAAATATAGGACATTGTGCACACACATCTGAAACACACAGTCAGATAGTAACTGAGTGCACGATGGGTATCTCCATAATGTACGAAGTCAGAGAATAGTGGAGTGGTTTGTATGTAACGTCTCTGGGTAGGATATATGTCCATGTCATGAAAATACTTCTGTAGAAATCATTTGCCTTATACATTAGATGATGTTTGGGTATAATGTGTGTCCCTGGTGTAAATGTGAGTAGAATTTGTGCTTTTGATTGATCAGTGGTTAGAATAAGCTTCCCAGATATATATATATATCATTGGGTAGGTGTATCAGTGTGTAGAATGTTTGTACCAGATATGTCGGTAAGTAGGTTAGAGGGGTACAGTTAGTGCCCCTGACATATGAGGAATAGGCAAAGCGTCTGTGCTAGGACACCAGTATTCATGGGAAGATTTGTGAAGGTTCACATCATTAAATTGTCCACCACTGACCCCAGTAAATGTCCACCATAAGCAATGTTGGTGGTGACCCCTGCATATCATTGGTTTAAGAGTTTGACTGTAAAATATGTTACTAAAAAGTATGTGCCTGGGGTGTGTGCCTGGGGTATGTACAATGTCCCTTAAACCGGATAAAATGTATGCCCCTAATGTATCAATGGGTATACTATCCCCTTTGATTAATAAGGGGTTGAACTGTATGGGTCCGCAATTTCTCATTGGATAGAATTATGGGTCCCTGATTTCTTTTTGAGTTTATTAGAATTATATGGGCCCCTAATTTCTCAGTGGATTGAATGTACTGTTTGAATCTAATTGTTTGAAAATATAATCATTTACTTCTCAGTGGCCAGAATTGTATGGTTCTCTGAAATATATATCAGTGGATAGAATTGGACAGATTCCTCATTTCTCATCGGATATACCTGCATGGGCCCCTGATTTCTCAGTGGGTAGAATTATATTGGACCTGATTTTTTAATGGGTATATTGTCCCCGATAATTAACATTTTTTATGTGGGTAGAGTGTAAAGATCTGTTGTCTTTTTTATTTTTACATTTTTTTGGGGGAATGAGCGTTTTTCATCGGTCAGTGGGTGTGTGGGTAGTAGGCAGTTGTCAGTATGTGAGTGGGTAGAAAACATGCGCCCCTGATCGGTCAGTGGGTGTGTGGGTAGAAAGTATATATATGTGCCAGATTTATCATTGGATATATGGTAGGGATAATGAGTCATTCCTCTGGTATGATACCGGATGATGCAGTAATCACTTTGACTGCGTGCATTGTCTATATTCCTTAATATCCTCCTGCCCCAGTTCTGCTCAGTAGCCCATAAACAGCAGCATTAGAGCGACGTCTTCCATTACTGCCTTCAGGGAGTAGGCTGCTGGAGAGCTCCTGGCATTGCACTCCCTCCCCCTCCATGATGTTGGAGTAAGGGACAAAGCTTCAGAGCTCTCAGCCACATCTCTGTTTCTTGTTAGACTCTCAAATACAAAATGCAGTCAAAGCTGTTCAGCAAAACAGATAATGATCCATCGGGCTTAGTTTGTTACTTCCCAAACACAAAGGGAGTTATGTACTACGGCAAATGCTGTTTTAAGGCAAAGCTCATTCAATTAGCATCCGTTCAGCACTGCTGTGTGATAAGCAGCCAACAGAAACACGGCAAATCTTTTCACAGCAGTGTAGGGTTTGTGGATCAGGCACCCATGACGATTGGCTGAAGAAGCTGCTTCTATTTGTGTTTTTAACCAAACGATCAATGGCATCCATTTCTTTTCACCTTCCTATTAATTATGTCTCCTATAGGTTTATACTGAAGCAAAGGAAAGGCCAATACAAGCTACTGATTCCAGACCAACTTATCCCTTAGCCTGTACAGAAATATAAATTAGAACACACCCAGAAAATAGATCACAAGAATAACACATTATCAGTATATACAGTTATATAAGACAGTACATAGCTACTGTTGCCTATAGGAGGGCAAAATATATGGTGCTCCCACTGCCCAGTTGGAGGCAGGAGGGCAGCCTCATTAATGTGATGGTTTGTGCAGCACTCAGCAAGTCACACATGACTGCAATATATTTGCACCATTAAGATGCACAGTGCATGCAGTTATAATATATACAGATGACTGCTAGATTAGTAATGAACGCTGACTCATTTGTTCGTACCTAAATGAAGTGTCACTGTTAGGTGGCAGTAGCATTGTAATCTATGACTATTTGCTGCAGCATTGTGTGAAGACACTTCAACATACTCATAGAGAGAGCCAAATTCACTTTAAGCCACCTCTGTGCCGCAAGGAATGCTTTTAAATAGGGCCCCGTAAGTTGTTCACAAATTAACAAATAAAAATATACCTTAAGGTCTAGATCTTCCTTTAGTGCTACTAAGTAATGTCCCTTAAAAATGGCTGTACCCATGAACTAATGTCATAAAAGCCATACTCCATTGAAGCTCCAGGCTAAATGGGAAATGTCTATTTACTAATTGATTTTTATACAAAATATTAATATAAGAAACTAAAAAAGTCTGGCAGCACGGATGATGATGCTTTAATGGCGGGCCTTGGGCATTTGCCACAGTGGCATAGCACCAATGAAGACTTACGGCACCTTTTCTGAGAATCATTATCACAATTAGGGATGAGGATTTCTCCACAAAGCAATATTATTCTGTCAGTGTAACATATATTTCTATTTAGTCTAATTAGCAAGGAAATATTGAGCTACATTGTGATATGCTAGAATTATATGATATGCAAGAATATGCTATGTAAGGGTTAGACAATCTTAAACTCTTCTCTCCTCTTTTTGTTATTGCAACTCCTAGCTACATCATTAAAGGGGAACTCCCTTGATAGTTGGTCATATTTTTTTCATATACAACAGAATCTTGTCAATTAGTATTCAGTAGCTCACTCAACCATTCAATGCTTTCTGCACCATTGTGGTACCACTGCACTAACATTAAAAAAAAATCAAATACTGTATTGGCGCGATTATAGGCCGCACCCTATTATAGTTTGGTGCTATTCGAAAGAAAATAAAAATTAAAAAAAAATTACACTTTAGTGGAATAGTAAAAACAGTATTTTATCTAATATATCTATATATAAGCTGAAAACCAACACCAATTTTAAGGTCGCCCTTAATTCATAATGCACCTTACTCGTTGATATGCCAATCTGCCCCCCAGATATGCCACTCTGCACCACAGATATGCTACTCTGCAGCGCTGCGGGGGACCTGGATTCTAACCCTGCTGCTTGCCCACAGCAGGGTTAAATAAAATAAAAAACACTTGCCCAATACGAATTGCACATCCCTATGCTAAACCCCAATTATAGGCCGCACCCCCACTTTAAATTAGTTGGGGAAAAGTGTGGCCTACAATCAGGCCAATACGGTATTTGGTCTGAGCACCCTTTTCCTTCTAAACCACATCAATTATACTAGGTACACTTGCACACAGTTAGGTAGGTAGGTAGGTTCCAAACACCTTGAAGAACTAACACAGTTCTGTGGATTTAGGCAGCTTCAGTTGCTTCTCTCTCTTCATGTATTCCCAGACAGACTCGATGATGTTGAAATCAGTCTGTGGGGCCATACCATCACTTCCATGAGTCCTTCTTTACACTCACGATCACGCTTAATGACTATAGCTATATGCTTGGGGTCGTTCTCATGCTGCAGAAGGAATTTAGGGCCAATGAGATGCCTCACTAATGGAATGGCATGATGGTTGAGCATCTGTCTTTAATTCTCAGCCTTGAGAAGACCATTAATTATGACCTAATCCCCAACCCTATTTGCATAAGTCAACCCCAAACTCGCAAGGAACTTCCACCATGCTTCACTGTTGCCTGCAAACACTTATTCTTGCACCGGTCTCCAGCCCTTCAGTGAACAAACTACCTTCTGCTACAGCCAAATATTTCATATTTGAATTTTTTCTGCACCCCAGACAAATATTTCTAATTCTGACTCATCAGTCCAGAGCAACTTCTGCCATTTTCCAACACTCCAGCTCCTGTGTTTTCATTAACAGTTGAATCTCTAGGCCTTGTTTCCACATCAGAGGTATGGCTTTTTGGTCGCCACACTGTTTTCTATCAATGCTGAGCTGATGACAATGCTGGATGTCTTCCAATTGTGAAGGGACGTAAGCAAGGTGTGTCTTACATCTACTGCACTGAGTTTCCTTGGCCAACTACTGCATCTACGTTGTCTGGTATTTTGTGCTTTTTCAAAAGAGCTTGGACAGCACACCTGGAAACCCCTGTCTGCTTTGGAATTTCTGCCTGGGAGAGACCTTGCTGATGCAGTATAACTACCTTGTGTCTTGTTGTTGTGCCCAGTCATGGCGTCATGACGTATGACTTTTGACATTAAACGGTCTTCAGCAATCTCACCATTACCTTTTGTATTGGACTACCAGTATAATGTAATGACAAGATTTCAGGGGTCTTCCCTTCATCTCTTAAAAGCTTGTCATTACAAAATAATGTTAGTCCAGTTAGTCTGTTACTACATTTGATTTAGATATTATATATATATATATAATATATATATATATATATATATATATATTATATATATAAAATCAGGTTACAATAGAGCAGTGATTTTAATGCAGTCCTGAATGTGCGTTTTTTTTTGTAAGCTTCTCCATGTAAAGAAGAAATCTGGAAATCCTTGTTAACAGGCCAGCCAGGAATGATGTCAGAGCTTTCCCAAAAAGATAGCTGAAGCCAAGGCAGAGGCTGGGCTCAGGAGAGACAGGACATCATTCTATGCGAGGAGGAAAACCTTTGTAGTAGTACCCACTAATTCCCTATGCTGTCAGTAAAAATTAGCAAAAGGAAACCAATCTGGTTTTTTCCTTATATAGCTAAGTATTTCAGCTACTGGGCTATGTCCCATTAAAGCATTGTGTGATATAATTAAGTCCATCAGACAGCCTTGGGTCGTATGAACGCCACTGACATTTGTACTGTACTCATCAAAATCAGATGCTTCTCGATAATAGAACTTGATTCCTATTGTTATTATTTAGGGCTAGTGTAGCTTGAGGGTATTGAACCATAAGAGATGGCACAGCTATGGAGTCTGCAGGCACTTTATAAATAAAATGTAGTAATAATATGTTTTTGCCACAACTAGGCACCCCATTCAAAAATCAGGTTGCACTGTGTTGGCCCCTCGAGATCATTTGCTTTTTGGATTATTTTTTAAGCTTTGTTCTGTGGACATCTATGGAGATTTTTGTTGTGTTTTTGCATTCCTTTTGCATTGCATAAAAGGAATAGAGAAATATTCAAGGAACTTCAGTTTCTATGGCAACAACCTATCAGAGCCTGCTTTTTGGGCCACATGACCTGACAGCAATTATGAATTTCTGGAAAGTATTTGGTACAACTACTAGGAATGATGCATTAAGTTACAAAAGTGTTAACTTTAAGTGAGCACTAAATCAAAAACTATTTATGTTACATGTGATTGTTGCCTCCACTATTTAATTATGATGTCAGTGTTATGATAATATTATTTCTTGTAAAGGTTTGTATTTTCAAGCAAAGCTTTTAAAGCCAATTGTTTTGTTTTAGCATACATACTAAACAGGTGTTTACTGCTAAGTTTAGGAAAATGGTTGTAATATCCTATGTATGCTTCTCATCTTAAATTTCACCTTGCCTAGAGGTCTGCTCAAGATACCCCATATGACCAAAAGTATGCGGACAACCCTCCTAATTATTGAGTGTGACGGATCGTCCTGTGCCCCAGACTGGACACATCCGCCCGTCAGCTCCTTCCCTCTCCCAGTAAGCGGACGCGCTGTGGCTGTCCGAAGGAGGCAGTCACAGACCAGCACTTCCCTCAATCATGAGACAGAACTTCATGCTTTGAGGTTAAAAACAGAACTCTCTTTATTACAAACACAAAGAACTTATATACAATCTACATTCACCGTGCACCGAACCCAACCCCCAATCCTATCAGCCACATCCCATCACAAATCCCATCAGCCACATCCCCTCACAAATCCCATCGGTATACAGGGGACGTATCAGGTGAGGGGGTTAAGGGATACAATGGGTTTCCCCCACCTGTGTTATCCCCCTGTAGTGCGGGTGCCGTCTGGGCAGATAGGGCTGTGCTGGCTGATTAAGAGCCCCAGCCAGATTATAGGATCGTCTCTTTGAAGGCTGGGGCTGAATCCACATTCAAACCGGGTGCACATAAATATAATAATAATAATAACAGTGAAGATCAGACAGGGTTCTTCACATTGAGTTTAGGCGTTTCAGCCATGCCTATTGCTAACAGGTGTATAAAATCAAGCTTATAGGCAGCCATCTCCATAGACAAACAGTGGTAGTAGAATGGGTCTTACTGACTTTAAACGTGGCACTGCTAGATCTGCCCAGTCCACTCTAAGTGCTATTATTGTGAAGTTGAAGTGTGTAGGAGGAACAACAGCTCAGCCATGAAGCAGAAGACCATCCACATTAACAGAGTAGGGGTGGTGACCTCTGTGAGCGGGGCTCACTACAACAATTAGCACAAGCACTGCGGGGAGCTTCATGAAATGGGTTCCATGGCCAAGCAGCTACAAGCCAAAGATCACTATGCACAATGCCAAGTGTTGGTTAGAGTGGTATAAAGCACACTGTCACTGGACTGGACACTAGAGCAGTGGAAATGTGTTCTCTGGAGTGATGAACTGGTCCAAAAATAGCCCCAAACAACATGCCCCACAGTGCCACCATTGCCCTAAACAGCCTGTGACCTCCACCTTTACCCCAAACAGCTTAAGTGTATTTGCACCCAGGGAGCTTATCAGTGCCATCCTAGCCACCAAACAGCCTGTCTGTGCCATCTTTGCCCCAAACTTGTCAGTTTCCCCAAAACAGCTTATCTGTGCCTTAATTGTCCCAAACAGCTGGTATGTGCCATCATTGCCCCCAACAACTTATCTGTGCCTTCTTTGCCTCTTGCCCCCACCAATAAACACTATGACACATATATTTAAACACATTTACACAAATTACACACACTTACTCATGCTCACTAACACAACGTATGCATTCATTCTAAAACACACTCCATCTACACATTCATGGTCATACACACACAATTACACATACAGGCTTACACACGTACTCGCATACATACATATGTATTTTGAACCGATAGAAGGAGACAGGAACAACGGATACCGCTGTAGTTACGCTAAACTCCAAAGCACCAACTCTCTACTCACCCAAAGCACTAGCTGAAGCTTAATGCATTCAGAGTCACACACTGGCTTTTTTCCACATAGTGGAATACAATATATATACCACAGTATACCACGGGGCGGTATGTCAAACATTAAACAGATTAATTGAAACAATAGCTTGTCACTCCCTGGTTGCATCCTGGCTGTCTGACAGACATAATCCCCTCAGCACGTGATAAGACAATATACTTCTGGGGGTACCCAAAACAGGGGGTGACAGAGGAAAAGGTTATGACATACAATAAATAATTGCATAACCATAATCTGTGTTGGCACAGGACCTATCCCAAATCAAAACCAGCGCTCCACAGTCCTCAGAGGTGTGCCTAAACACACAAGTCATTACAAGGCCAGGCCCCATAGTCAATAGGGAGGGTTCCGTCACAGAAGGATAATGGTCTGGGGCTATTTTTTCAGGGCTAGGCCCCTAAGTTGCAGTGAAGAGTGATATTAATGCTACAGCATACAAAGGTATTTTAGACAACTGTATTCTTCCAACGTTGCGGTACCAGTTTGGGTAAGGCCTTTTCCTGATCCAGTATGACTGTGCCCCTCTTCACAATGCAAGGTCCATAAAGACAAGGTTTAACAAGTTTGGTGTGGAAGAACTCAAGTGGCCTGCACAGAGTCCGCACCTTAATCCTATGGGATGGATTGGATCATCGATTGCAGGCCAGACCTTCTCGTCCAACGCCAGTGTCTGACCTTACAAATGCTTCCTAGAAAGGGTAGGGGCTGCTACATCCCCAAAGTGTGTGTAGGGGACAACTCAATGTGATGTTACAATCAAAAATATAGGGGTGGAAAAATCCCTTACATCTTTACAAAAGATGGATATTTTACCATGTCACATATGCAATTAAATAACAGTATTACCAATTGGTATGAGGTATGCAGGATTTTGTTATCCATAATCCATGGAAACAAAATATTTTTTTCACTTAAAATGTTGTATTTGTACACAAAATTACAATTAAAATATACATGACATAAACTGGGATCATGTAAAGAGCTATACGTGGAGCAATCGGTTACCACATAAATGAAGAGTTTCTAAAAAAATTTAAAAAACTCTTATCTTTCACTTGTTGGTAACATAATTCCATTGTAGTCATATTTATACTCGGTAGGTGGTTTATGGAAAGGAAACATAGTACTTTAACAAGTTTGCACCAAGATGAAGGTGGAAAGGGTGGGTCACTGGCTGTTTATTTAGCACCAAAGGCAGAGACTTCAAGTAACCTTCCAAGGTCAGTATGATTTGGGCCCTGCTCTGAACAGCATTTCCAGGCAGGCTGTTAAAATCAATGCATAGGGAGAAAGTCCATCTTTCACAAAATAAATAACTGTAAAGAAAAGCAGGCAATATCTTCTGCCTGACTTACTTTCTAAGAGTGTGCCAATACCAGCAGTAAGTCCTGCAGTGTCACTGAGCTGCTGGTTATCTTTTTTTGTTCAAACAGATTCCTAGATGTGAGGTAACAACAGTCTCTTTTACTCATTAACTGGGAGTGTAAACAGAAGCAAGACATTTGTTAATGTTTACACACCTCTCTATTTCCAGTAAATATCACAGCACATACAGCTGTGATTGCCAAGGAAGACAGTAGGTGTGTACCTGCAGACTGGACCCTGGCAGGCCAAGATTGATACCTGTGAAAGTTACCCAGCCTATAGGTTTGTTAAATAGTATCTTACGTAGTTATGGAACACACTTTGTAAGGGGCTTTCCTGCCATCATATCCACTTTAATGTATATTATAGCTGTGTATTCGCTTTATATTTTCATGCAGTCCATTTAGTAATCTGCAGGAGATATGTTTGACCTGCACATGATGTACTCACCTTCACTCAGCTGCAGTGTGGTACTGGTGAACGCTAAGTGTAGGGTATCTTCAGACCCTAGTGATGAATGTGTAAAGTTCTCCCAAATGATTTCAATGGGGCCACTTTCTTGTAATTGATTGACAGCTTCAATCAGCCAATCAGTGGCAGGGAATACTAGTCAATGGAGGAAAGGGACAGCAACCTCTGTGCAAGATAAGTACTATATTTTTCATTTTTTTAATTTACCATACTTTTATTTGTATTCTTCTATAATAGGACTGTCCTTTTGATAACAGTATAGAACATGCAAAAATATGAGAAGGGGCAGCCAGGGTCAGATATTTTCCCAGGGAATCACTCATTGTCATGTTCAAGAAACCAGTTTGAGATGATTTGAGCTTTGTGACATGGACCATTATCCTGCTGGAAGTAGCCATCAGAAGATGAGCTGTGGTCATAAAGGGATGGCCATGGCCAGCAACAATACTCAGGTAGGCTGTCGCGTTGAAATGATGCTCAATTGGTACTAGAGGGCCTAAAAGTGTGCCAAGAAAATGCCCCCCCCCACACACACTGTTACACCACCACCAGCCTGAACCGTTGATACAAGGCAGGATGGATTTAATGTTGTTTACGCCAAAGTCTGACCCTGCCATCTGAACGTTGCAGCTGGAATAGAGACTCATCAGACCAGGAAACGTTCTTCCAGTCTTCCATTGTCTGTGCGAATTGTAGCCTTGGTTTCCTGTTCTTAGCTGACAGGAGTGGCACCCGGTGTGAATCCGGCAACCTATGATTTTCTGTGGAGACGCGGCGAAGCAGGTGCCATGGGACACCCAGCGAGGTCATGGCACCTTCTTCAGCACGCCCACCAGGAAAGTGTAGGGTGCAGGATTCACAATGGTAGCCCTGGCTAGTCTTAACTCCCTTGGGCAAACCTTGGGCACCAGGAAGTGGTTTCTTGTCGCCAATAGGATTTGTTTGTTATACTATTATGTATAAAGGCTATTATGGATAGGCGCACAATGTGACTGATCCTCTGGGCAAGGGTCCTAGGCATGTACACACATCTACAAATTAGACATTCATCTCACACCAAACATCTGGCTTGCCTAAGGCTTGTTAGTCCTTCACTGACCTGAAGTGAACAGTGCTTTGCTTGTAGAAATGTATCAGTTACTAGAGTTCATTCTTTTCCCCATGATACCGGGTGTGATAGTCTGGAGTTATTCAGAAAAGCTATTTACTATCATGTGGTTGACATACTCTGCATCCCAACAAATATTTAACATAAAGTCCCTTATATCAGAGCAATGACATCACACACACACACTCAGCACACAATGCCAAGTCATACAGCAAATTACCAAACCTCTGCAGTTTGGGATTAAGTACATCATTCCCTAGCAAGATTAGGACAGCTATCCAAGGCAGAAATTAAACGTGTGAAATGAGCAGCCTGCATTCAAACAGATGTTATGCTGATGGCCTGTTTGTTATAGGACAACCAAGCTCTCTGTTGAATCAAAGGATAAAAAAGATGATTTCGGAAACAAAAAAAACAAGATGTCTGTGTTAGGTAGGTCTCTGATACAAATGAAATCAGCAGAAAGGGTAGCGAGCTACTTAAAAAATAAATAATGAATTATACTGAAAAGGGCATCTGATATTCTTCTTTTCTTTTTGATATGTACCGTTGTTATTTCTAGTAATTCACAGAAAGATTTCTAAAATATAAAACTATATACCGTATTTGCTCAATTATAAGACGACCCCCCAAAATCTGAATATTAAGTTAGGGGGAAAAAAAAAAAGAAAAGCCTGAATATAAGACGACCCTATAGGAAAAAAGTTTTACCAGTAAATATTAATTCATGTTAACTATGTAAACTATTTTTTAATAAAAATATTTTGTTTTAAATTCCTTTCATTTTCCAACCTGCCCCCCCAGTTCTGCACATCTGCCCCCAGGCTTGTCACTCTGCCCCATAAATGCCTTAAACCCTCTAAATGCCACTGTGTCCCATGATATGTCTTTTAACCCTCTATATGCCACTGTGCCCCATGATATGCCTTTTGACCCTCCAGAAATGCCTTATACCCCTATATGCCACTCTGGAATTTAGGGGGTTAAAAGGCATATTATGGGGCAGAGTGGCATATAGGGAGGTATAAGGCATTTCAGGAGGCAGAGTGGCATTAAGGGGGTTAAAAGGCATTTCATAGAGAACTCTGCCTAAGTAAATGCCTTATGCCCCCCATATGCACCTCCTTCCGGTCTACACACTGCCCCGGCTACACACCGGGG
Source organism: Spea multiplicata (assembly GCA_009364415.1). NCBI lineage: Eukaryota > Metazoa > Chordata > Amphibia > Anura > Pelobatidae > Spea > Spea multiplicata. Next base: position 44,206,023 of record VKOC01000001.1, read on the forward strand.
ACTCAGAAGCACCGGTAAGTTGGGGGTGACAGGAGGATCCAGGTCCCCTGCATCGCTGCGGGGGATCTGGATCTTAGTCTCCTAGTCAGACCTATTTGAGGTCTGATTATAAAACGACTCCGATTATAAGACGGGGGTATTTTTCAGAGCATTTGCTCTGGAAAAAACCTTTTTATAATCGAGCAAATACAGTATTTTTCAGGATAGCCAAGGTTTTATATTATAACATGCAAGTGCATGTGTGTTTTTTTGTGTTGGAAGGATGGCAAAATGCCATTTTGGTTTCCATGTTGTTTTCGTCAGTATTTTTCGTTTTCAGAGAAGCTCATTTAGAGCTAGGTATAATGTGACCCATAGAAATGGCCATCTTGCTTTCTCTCACAATTTCCTAAGACGATTCTTTCTGGCAAAATAGGTCATCCTGTTTATCTTTACTTGATTTCTTGAGAGCGGTAAACCAGTAAAGGGGAAGTGCCTGGTTTTGCGATGCTGGTTAGTTGCCTGTGAATGTTTGTAGCTAAATCTCCTTGAACTGCAAGGTGCAGGATAATACTGAAGCTATATAGAGCTAATGAGCCTGATGATGGGTTTAATTGTACATTCCAGGTTGGCTTGTCATCTGGTGACGTAAGTACTTAAATCAAAGGCTTACAACAAGTGCTTCAATGACTACATTGTGTAAACAAGCAGATAGTTTAGTATGATAGAACTCTTCAAGAGGAATGCAAATGAATGGAACAAAATGTACCATTTATTGGGGTTTGATCACTTTATATCATGGTGCTTAGCCACGCATTATAAAAAAAACAGTTGCTGTCTTCTTATTTTTTTGGCAGGTATCTATTTCTGTTATACTTAATTAATCATATTGGGGATTCTTATTAAAATAATATACAATTTGACAATTTATACCAACTCTATAGACCTTCTTTGTGTTAAAAGGGCTGCTCCAGCATTATAAAGTTATGGTCGGTCCACTTTGTTACTCTATTACAGGATTACGTGTTGAGTATCCCTTATCGAAATGATCCAAAATCCAATTTATTCGACTGATGGGGGACAGGAAAGTGGTGTCTGACATCTCCTGTAGTCATTGGATCCTTTCCTCGCGTCCTTTTTCGGATTCTCACCTGTGTCCACATTGTTCTTTAGGCTTCTCCCCGCGGTCCCAGAACAATTCTGGGACGTTGTTCAGGCTCCCCAGAGCACTTCCTCTCCCTTCCCACGTCAGAGTGGACACAGGTGAGAAGACAGATCTGTTCTGGTTCCAAGCATTTCAGATAAGGGATACTCAACCTGACTACCCTTGTGTAACACGAGAGCTCTATTTGTTACTCCTGGCTTTGATATAAACAAACAATTACACTATAAAACTGTTGTCATTTTGTTGGGCGACAAACAGATCTTTATTGGTTTAAGTCAAATTGCAGATAATAGGCATTCTCAAAGGAGTCAAATATGCTTCCACATAATCCAAACCTGAGCATAAAGTCACATGCACATTGCCACAGACAGCCCACAATTTTTTGTATAACCCGGATTTGCACATAGACATCTCACAAAAACCCTAAACCACTTAGGGATACACAGAATGCCTGGCCTGTTTGCTGGACTGGTATTCTGCATTTCTGCCGTAACTCTTAGTTTATATTGTATATTAGCAAGAACTTTCTGAATAAAATCTCCCTGCACCAGGCACCGTGCCACTGTCTTCTAAACAGATCTTAATGAACCTCCCTCACTGTCCAATATGTTTGTTTTGTGTGTCATTCTGCTGAAACCTGTGTGAATCTGAGATGTCCTGATGTTAGGGTGATCACATCAGCCGTGTTTTCCACAACATATCTAGTTTTTACATATTGTTGACTATCCCAGATAAAGCGCTCCCCTGCAGTATGGGGGATGTATAACTGATTATTTGGTTCCTTTCCATAAGTCTATACATCCCACATACTGCAGGGCAGCATTTTATCTGGGCTGATCAGCAATATGTAAAAATTACACGTCTCCTGGAAAACATGGCCGATGCGGTCACCCTACCTGATGTATGCATTTAAGCGCATTTAAGAGCACAGTTTTATTGATGCATACGTTAATCTTGTCAACCACCTGCTTCTTTTACGGGACCTAGGTAGAGCTTGGTGCGACAGCGAGATTCGGCCCGAAGACTAAGGACTAAATATGCTTTGAGGCTTGTATAGTAGGAACAGATGGGCTGGATGGCTCTTATCTGCTGTGAAATTCTATATGAATATTTCCTGTTCATACTGTATATGAAGTCTGTCAGTATGTAGGTGTACAGGAAGTCCAAATAGGCAATGCGTGTATGGTGGTGGGTGTACTTGCACGGGGCACATTTCCAGTTGGATAATGTGCGTAGGAACAGTGCTTGCGTACAGAGCTCTGTCTGCCTCAGCAGTGCAGCATCTGCTGTGTGATCTTCAGAGCTCTCGCTCTGTCTCTGAATATTTTAACACTGAGAATACTGTTATTTCCATGGAAACCGGAAAAGCTCAGTCATAAGGATTCCAAGAGAACGGAGAGGACAGACGGAAAGGTCTCTTGTAGACTAAGCATACAGCCTTGAGCTTCAAGAGATCAGCACAAGATGAGAGGGAAGCAGCTGGACACTAACAGGCCAAGCTTGCAAGCTTTTTTACAGACACTAAAAATATAAAATAGGTATAATCTCATATAAGATATATTGCGAGTCTCGACATGCGTCTGTGTAGGTCATTTACCCAGGATCTGCGGAAGGCTCCGGGCATAGAATGGTCTAATTTGTTTATATATTTATTTATTTTTTGCTGACTGGCAATGAGAAGGGGATGTTATCAAGATCTTGGAAAAGCAAAATGCCATTCTTATCTTCTCCGTAATAGGCAAATGACTCCCAAATACATTAGTCCTAAAAGTTAAATATTTGTATTATAAAGTAAATATTAAATATCAGTTTGTCTTTAATAATAGGTCCACTGCATGGAAAATAGTAAAGATAGTTGAATTGTAGAAAAAAGGCCAGTCCTGGTGAAATACGTGTACAAATAATAAGAAAGATTTTTATTGCTTATTTTGTTTGTTTGCTTCTAGTGTGTGGGAAACAATATATCAGTGGAGATAAATATAAAAGGTAAAATTTAGGTGCCATTAGTTACATTTTAGGAGCCATAGCTACTGGATTTCTAAAATGTTTCTATACCCGAGGGCTCATCATATATGTAATTGAAAGCTCTGTGAAATAATAATAACCAGAGAAATCTGAGACACAAGGTAAGAGATCGGAGACGGTTTTCTCTGCTGCAATCTCTGTCTCCCATCTGCTTATATTAGAAACAAATAGATTTTGCAATGTTTGTGTCCTGAAATGGGAGTTTTCACTGTTTGGTGAAAGCATTACACTTTATATTGATACATACAGTAACATGATAAATATCGCATCTTCAGCAGTAACGTTCCCTTGCAAAGTCAAGGTCATAGCGGGAGTCTGGAAGGCGGGGTAGGACATTCATGAAATTGAATCAAATGAAAGTAGGGATGTAAACCATGCAGAAACCTCTTCTCCTAGATAAGGACTTAGATTTATGAGGATTTGAACACAAAAGTAAGGATTTTATATCTGATTATATAAATGGAGAGTAAGTGAAGGGATTTGAACAGACATTTACTTAATAAGATGAACGTGGTATCAGGTGTTTGTAGGGATTCTGGAGAGTCAGACAATATGTTACAACAACAAAAAAACAATTTTGTTTTTTTATGCCCTTTCCTTTTCCAGCATGACCAGGTCATAATAACCACATACAACCCACTGCCATTTGCATTAGGGACATATGTGAGATACATTTGTAATATACAACGTGTATGAAGTGGGCTAGGTAGGTAGGGGCAACTCAACATGTAATCATATGACCTCTCTGTGGGCAATATATGCGTCAAGGGAAGCACAGGAAACACCCTTTTGTTTACCCAATAATGACTTTACGTTGTCATAATGAGAGTCTCAGATACCAAAAGTAGTATACCCTTGAGGCTAGCAAGACAGCCCTCGTGAAAAAAATTGCATTTTTATTTATTCTTGGGGCTGCACAGACCTGTAGCTTCTCATTGTAGTTGCCATTTGGACAGCAAGTCCCTATAATATCATACTGCCAGGAGACTTGGCTTTACAGGGGTAACAAATATCCTTTGCAGCATGGTCTGCACATGCTCCGTCATAGTGTTTAAGGTTCTTGAACAGTGTTTAATTATTGGTACATCCTACTGAGTGTCCCAGAGTGAAACATGACACCAGCAACCAAAGTATGGATTGGGTCCCAAAGCGTGGAAGGGTTGCATGGTATGTACCATGCGCCTCATAATAAGAGGCGTCATTGACAGTTAACCATGGAACCTGTTAAAGTTTGAATATACGGAACCCAACCATTTGAAAATATTTCAATTGGATAGGAATTATTTTAAATATGATCAATAGGGTTTTCAAGCAGACACCTATGAGAAAACAGCCACTGCCAGAATCAAAACAGTGTATTTTGAAACCATTCCATTTTCTGGTAGAGCTTTTTGCTACTTCCATCAGAAAGCACTTTTATACCACAAAAAAAGCATCTTTAATTAACGGAAGTACATGCCAAGTCTTTTAGTTTGTTCATGTTTTAGGAAACATAGTATCGAGTTGGAAGCCGAAATGTCCAAAAATGGTTATGGAAGAACTTGAGTGGCCCGCACAGAGCCCTGACCTCAACCCCATCCAACACCTTTGCCATGCACTGGAACCGAGATTGAAAACCAGGCCTTCACGTCCAACATCAGTGCCTGAATTCACAAATGCTCTATTAGATGAATGGGCAAAAATTATCACAGAAACTCTCCAATCTTGTGTAAGACCTAACCTCAAGAGTGGAAGCTACAAAGGGTAGACCAACTACATATTACTGTCTATGTATTTAGAATGCAATGTCATAACGCTCCCTGTTGGTGTAATGGTCAGGTGTCCACTTTGGTCCATATAGTGTGTGTGTGTGTTGATAGATGGATAGATAGATAGATAGATAGATAGATAGATAGATAGATCTCCCTTTTAGCATAAGCCTTCCAGTGCTATATGAATGAGCAGGTTACAAAACTGATCTAGGAAGCTTTTGCAGGGCAACATCTGAACCTCCCTTTGGTATATATGCTCACAAGGCAGAGGGTCACTGTTAACAAGGTTAAGCATATTTGACCTGATGCTACCGCTGAAACCAATTTATTCTAAACAGTGAATGACGTATGTGGTTGGCCAGGACTTATTATCCTATCCTGAGGTGTACATTGGTAATCATTGCATATATTCCCACTATGGGACAAATAACACTAGTAAATACATGCTGAAATCCATAATCCACTAAATGCAGTGCATGGAAAAGAGTTAATCCAAGCTGAGCTGGTCACATGAATACTATATTGAATAGATTTTTTTTTTAATTCCCTTCAACAGTCTGAAAGGCAAGGTTGTTACAAACTATTTGATTTAGTTGTGTCGTATAGTAAGCTTTTCATACATTCTCTGCAATGGTAAGATTTTAATGCATATGTGCTGTTAGACACAGGCCCTAAAGGTGACCAGATTCATGATAGAATTCAGTTATTGTACTGTTTGGGCCAGCAATGTACCCTCTGATAACTAGCCCTACACAGGCATGAGGATGTCTATTACTGGACAAGTGTACCAAGTGCTACCTCTAGGTACTACTGGATAGTCATAGCAATACCTTCTGCTCGGTGGATTGAAATTCTCTACTAAATCTACAGTATTTCACCAGCTGAGCCAAAGTATGTGGCCATTTTATCACTTGGGCTAAAAGAGTCTGCTGCTCTTGTTCATGCTGTGCTTTTAATTTGCTGCTATACAGTATAGTAATTGGATATTGGAAAGACTGCCTGGCTGCTGATCACTTGCCAGCAGTGAGCCCTGTAGTTTTTGGGTTACTGACGTGAGCAGCACATTCACTGGACATTATAGCCGTACGTCATGCTTTTCCCTTTTATTCGGTCTTGAATGTAACTTGGAATTTTCCTGTCTGAACTGTGTGTAGGCTCACTTGGGTGCCTCTGCTTGGAGACGCATAGCTTTACATTCCAGCTGTGCTATGACAGCGTGTATTTATCTGTCTCCACCAGGACACAACCTTTATCTCCTGTGTTCTAGGAAGGAAAATCTGTTGTTTACAAAATACTTTGAAATGTGGTAATCGGTTTTCTCATGCAAAATCTTGTCTATAGACAAGGAGATTATGGCAGAACTTCCCAGGTAGAGGAAAATGGATGTAGTCATGGAATAGCAGCACCAAAAAATGCTGTCCTCATTCTATCACTTCTAATATCTAGTACTGACAACACCATTGTCGGGGTTGAACCGATGGCTGCTGGAAAATGGAACTGCTACTCAGTGTACGATACAAAACAAGGCAGAAGACATTATGCATCAGGGTTTCCTCTCTAAAGCACAAGTTGGCAGGACAGTTTACAGAAGAGTTGTGGTTTAAGCTTGCTTAATTTACCATACATTCTGAAGAGCCATGCCTGTCAAGTGTTTTCTATGAGAATTACTGACTCGTCCTGGAACAATGTATAATTCAATCAACTAGGTGAGTCTTACTGATTTCATTATGCATTATCCAGGGCTAACACAATCTTCTAGAAGCAGAATAGTGTTGTTGGCTTTTCCTAATGTATAGTGTATAGTGAAGTCTCACAGTTTTTTAATTGTTTTGAACACCGTATTGCCCTATGCTGTGATGCCCACAGGAAATAATTTTAACCTTACATAAATATTAACACCATCATATTCCACAGAACAATGGGCAAAATGGGCAAATGAGATATAACAAGTAGCAAAAATAGGAGATAGGAGGATATATTACTCAAGTAGAAACACATAAAGACTGACTAATAAGTATCACATTTGTAGGAAAGGAGATATCTTTTATCTGTATTTGGGTTCCTGAAGACACATAGATTGTTCTCAAGGTATACTTAAAGTGTTGTTCCGCCTGCTCTGCTAGGGTACATGTACCTACTTTAATTCATGCTCACTATAATCGCAAAGATGGAATCAACACATGTTCTAGTCTTACATAAAGAGGCAATCTTGCTGTTTGGCCAGAAAGGACGATAACACATGTACGATTGATTCCAGGGGAAAAACCTTAATGAAAGTAGTGTTTCTCCTCTGTAAATTACACCCTCTAGTATATATTATTTTTATTTTATAATTTGCACTAAATTGGGATTACATAGGAATTCAAATTAAATATCTTTTTTTTTGCCAGTATGAGTCCGGTTAGCATACTCCATTTGGGTATAGGTGCTATCCTGAAAGATTAGCCTTGGTCGACATTCCCACTATTCCTGTAGAACAGTTTACTTGAAGCAGTTGGTTCTAGCATGTGGGTGCTACAGAAATGCAACACCAGATGCCAGCTATTGAGACATGAAAAACAACTTTGTTTTTTCTTTTTTTTAGTTTAAAGTAGACCTCATTACTGTTGCCTAAGACATGGCTGGGGTAGCAGAAACACAGCTCTCATTATGCTCAGCCAAAAGGTGGCCAAAACATTAAGTCAGTTGTAGTTCAGTAAGATATGGAAGGCCATCACTTGTAGTAAAGGGACAGTACGGTAAGGTGAAGCAAACCAACGGAGAGACAATACATTATTTTATAAAGAGTTTGGAGGTGTGTCCATTTAATAACAGAGCAAAAAGCAAGAAAATGAAGAAAATATAACATGATGGTTATGGCTAAATGACAACAAATACCGGTAGTAGATTTTAAAATGACACAGGCTGGCGTGAGTCAGAGATACAAATCACTCTACAGAGAATAAGAAATAAAAGGTTATGTTGCCAACAATGTTCTTTTGTTATTGATGGATGAAATAATTTTGCAGAACCTTTACTTTTTTGGTGATGTCACCTTTTCATCCTGCTGCAATCCGTAACCTCTCTATTGAGAGATTTATTTGAGATAAACATGGATAACAATTCCTTACACAAAGTGATGTCTGTGAGATTATGGTCTTCTTATGTCAAAGGAGTGTCTGGGTGTCCCTTGCCACTGCTGCCCAGGCTGTTTTATCTCTTACAGAATAATCCCCGTTGTCAAGATATACTCAACAATGTGCTATACTATATTGTATGACAGGAGTTAATAAATTCACTTACACCTTAAAATGTAAGTTGACACAACCCTGATACAAATGCAATACTCCTAACACTACCAGAACCATATGCAGTAAACACAACACACCTTGATATTTACTCATGCATACACAGTATATGTGATAATACATATATATTGAAACATTAAGTCATTTCAGGTTTTACTGACTGCTGCTTTTGGGTCACTGCCTGATACGTTCAAGTTGTGTATTTATACATGAATAGATTATACAGTGTTGGCCCTTGACTGCCTATTGGGCTCCTGCAATGCAATTTGTAGGGCACAGTTCTCGGTTTCTCAGACAGCAGGTACCCTATGACCCATACCTGTGCTCAGCCTTCTGCTATCAAGCAGGGATTTAAAGCACGAGTGCCAGGCCTGAATAGTGCTAAAGGTTTGTGATTTATTTAATAAAACTCACGTCCTGGATCAGTGGACTAATTGAGCAGAAAGTTAATGTAACGAGGGAGGTATTCATGAATATAGAAGTGGTTAGCTCCATGAGCAAAGATATATAGTGCTTTATGTGAAAAGCACACCGTGTTAGTGGTTATTTACTAAGCACAGCTGTATGGTGTTTCTGCATCTACTTTGCTATGGACTCGCATTGTTGTAAGTGGCAATTATCTAAATAAAAGATACTGAAGTTGAAGTCCTCAGTAGAAATTTCTCTTTCTACTTCTCTAGCACCAGAGACGCCTACAAAGAGTGACTGACAAATGTTTCTCTTTCTCAATTATGTGTCAGCAAACACTGTTGGGTCTGTCTGTCCTTAATTTATTATCTCTCCAAATTTGTCTGCACAAACATAGCTACATAATTCTAAATGATGCCGTGTGAATGGCGGCGGATCTCATGGACATGCTTAACCCTTGTGTGAAGACAGGACTAGTAGAGCCAGCATATTAACTAACCTCATGCTACATGCCAATATCTGAAGGAACCTAGGTAAACACCATAATCTCCCAATGAATCCAAGCCGCAATTAAGTCCAAATACTCTGTATGCCTACCTAAAGCCCAAACGTAGGCATACTGAACTTATTCTCTGTTATTCTCATGGAACATACATTACTTTACTCAGGAACCCAAATGTAAGAGTTTAATGTTATGGTTACATTGGTCATAGTGTTTAGTATGTGTTTTAACTACTCTACTCTCCTTTGGTCTACGTAAACAAGTACTACAATCTATTAGAATTATAAAGAGCTTTATATTAATATAATGGACATATCATGGCTGACAGAAAGACAGACTGTGGGTGGATCTACAACACAGGAAACTATAAATTTCACCCATAAATTGTGGTAAATTGTAAAAACGTCATAGAGCAAACAGAGCATTGTAAACCTTCCTCTGGTGATGCAAATGTAGCATTGAACCCTTTAAAAAAAACAATACTGTATCTGCTCATGTAGTCTGAGGTTCTCTACAGGTTTTATAATATAGTTAATAGATGGTAAACTGACCATCCTCTTCTTCTAATGTAACTATAGTTCACTACTCTTCTCCATGGACGAAACAGCTGTCCATGAGTGGTGATCTGGCTACTGCACCTCGTACCCAAGTTTTATCTAAAGGCTGTCTTGTACAGCGGGCGATTACTTTCAAGGGTTCCATGTATAAAGTGGATATAGAGGCAAAAGGTGATTATTGTTGACCTGATCTGCATGCGCCCTAACCTCAACTTCATCAAACACCTCTGGGATGAACTAAAACGTTGATTGCGAGCCATGACCTCACAAATGTTCTACTTGAAGAATGGGCAAATATCCCCACAGAAACACTCCAAAATCTTGTCGAAGCTGTTATTGCTGCAAAGGGGGGGGCTAATCACATATTAATGTCTATGGATTTAGAATGCAACGTCCCTGTTGGTGTATTGGTCAGGTATCCCAATACTTTTGTCCATATAGTGTACTTTACCTCACTATTTGCTGTATAGCTTGTATGAATTAATAGACGCATCCAATTGCCTCTTGGGGGCTCTTCACTGCTAACAGAACATGTTCCCAAACCAAGGGCCACACACCTGCACTGCAGTCTGTGTGTTTCCATCAAACCCTTGCACTGTTTTGTGTACATCATAATAACAGGTATTTCTTTCCAATGAAACTTAATTAGCTAGCTCTTTATAGAGTATGTTCTCAGACATAAACTTTGTATTACCTATCCCACCCAATAAAGGCAGAATCCCAAACGAGATCTTGTTTAAGAACATTTTTATTACTTCTGTATTCCTACAGTTTCAAGTCCTTGCCTTATCATATTTTGAGGAACTGGCCTTCCCATTAACTTCTTAAAAATGTCATTCGCTAAACATCTTGTATTCTTGTTGTTATTACAGTATCTCTTATACACCTTGCTGTACAGTCACCACCTACCATACATTTTACCAAAGCATTGCCATTCTGGCCACCAGGTTAAAAACCTAAACTGAAGTAGAGGTTTTTAGCGTCATTCTCATCACAGCCTGGTTGATGTAGAGAACTTCAATGGAAACTGAATATTTTTCAGATGCAGTCTTTTAAGCCTTCTTTATATCTACTTACTTGCATTTGTGCCATCTTGTCATCCTGATGAAGGCTCAAATTACGAGACACAAAAAGTCAACTATTTATGAACGTTAGTCAATAAAAGCCTCTGATTTGGAGAGCCTGAAAGTTCCATTTATTTTGCCTATTGAGTGTATGTTGGCGCAGTCTAGACCATAAGCACCTTAATTATTGAGTTTGCGAAGTAATACACATTTGCCTAACTTGTGAATTTGTGTGTAACTCTGTTATCTTTGTTCTATAGAGCCGCATGGCAGAAAGTCTTCGCCTGTTTGATTCTATCTGCAACAACAACTGGTTCATCAACACTTCGCTTATTCTATTCCTCAACAAGAAGGACCTCCTAGCTGAGAAGATCCGACGCATTCCTCTCACTGTCTGTTTCCCTGACTATAAGGGACAAAACACGTATGAGGAGGCAGCTGTCTACATCCAGCGTCAGTTTGAGGACTTGAACCGCAACAAGGAGACCAAGGAGATTTATTCACACTTCACCTGCGCTACGGACACCAGCAACATTCAATTTGTGTTTGATGCAGTGACAGATGTCATTATCCAGAACAATCTTAAATATATTGGTCTGTGCTAAGGTCCTTCAGGAGCCTTTTCAGAGAACGGGATGTGTTTCTAAACCCAAGACCACATGCCAAGGGGTTCAAGCAAACACAGAGTCATGGGGATGCACGCCAAAGCCCCCCACATAAGCACCGAGAACCCTGAAAGAATCACTCACCTCATCACCTGCACAAACTGTCAATTTTAACAGGAAAATAAGTTGTGTTTTATTTCTGCAGGTTGATAAGGTACCTATGACATTACTGGCCTCTAACAAAGAAGATGGTGTGTGTACTCTGCTCCCTGCATCATGTGCGTGGATGTGCGTGTGTTTGTGTGTGACTGGTGTCTGTATGGTTTAACTTAGGGAGATTTTCTTTTAATTCAATGTAAGGTTTGTTTTCTGATCATACAGTATGATCTAAGCCAGACAAGGAACTGACTCTTAGAGGGGATTTTAACACCTCTTTACTAGCATCGAACAAACTAGAATGATAACACATCAAATGTATTGGTCCAAAAATACCTGGCATCTCCTTTGTGTGCCATATCTAGAGATCACAGGGTTCAACAGTTTATAGTAACATTACAACTATTGTCCATTGCAACTCTAGCAGTTCTTCAACAAAACAGGAATTATCGGAGGACAGAGTGGGTCATAAATGATTTGGTCTGGTGTCGGGGAGTGTGGCACAGGAATAATCAGAAGACAAGTTGGGCCATAAATGATTTGGTTTGGTGTCTGGGGGTGTGACACTTTCACAATAAAAGGATACACACCTACAGCAGTGGTCGGTATCTGCTGAATCCTAGTTGTTGGCCTCAAGCCCCTTTCAGAAAATTGTGTGGGCAAAAAAAACATTCCCAATGTTACAACATATAGTACAGTGCTTTGTGCCTTGAAAGAGCAGAGCCATCTCAGTTTACTCAGTTTCCAAAGAGGTTCTGCAACATTTGAGATACTTTTTGTTCATTCTTAAGGTGGCATGGAGCTATTATGTCTCCATTCCATATCCACATCTGACTGCTGAAATACACGTGTCTACAGATATTCCATAACAGAAAATACTATTTCTCAGACTAAAAAATATCTTGGGGATCAACATGGCGTCCGTTCTTCAAACTTTAGACCTGTTTTGCAGCTGCTAACTGATGCATCAGAACAACAGTATCTAACAAACTGTATTCACTCTGTTCAAGAGACACTTCATTTCCCAAAAGGTGTTTAATCATAACTAAATCCACACATTATCTATATACCACAAGCCTCTCTTGTGCCATATTTGCTTTTTAACAAGATATGGGGCCTTCTTGTTATGGCTTCGTCATTACAAATGAATTGGTGTAAACCATGCATGCCAGGTGCAGAGAAAGGTCCAAAAGCATTATTCTTTACACACACAGTATGGTTATTTCCATGAATGCCTTTGGTTTTGTTTTTCGCACAAAGAAACAGCAGGAGAATTTTAGGACATTTTAAGAAGGGTTTGGCTATTCTTATCTGTAAAGAAAAAATATATATACAAAAACACTGGAAAAAAATAGAACACTGGTTATTTATTTTGCAAAAAAGAAACAGAGGGGAAAAAAGCTCCTAATTATTTACACAGAGAGACAAAAGACTTTCTGATTTAAGAATTTTCTGGGGGTCAGTCACATCTCTCATCTTTTTCATATAGACAGGAGCAGAGTGGTACTAAAATGTCAGTGAAGCAATATGAACAATACCATCACATTTTGCATTTGAAATTGCTGAAAAGTAAGTTTTGGGTGCAGGGCACTGAAAGTATTGTACTGTCTGCTAATTATTCTAATGCAAACTCTATAAGGAAGCAGGTGGTGCCTAATTTCTATTCTTTTCTTGATGAATACCCTGGATGTCTGTGTGAAGTCTGTGTGTAAATAAGTTGAGACCGTGTAAAGCACATCCACTTAGTAAGCAAACGCTGCCCTTTCCAGCTTCATGTGTAATCCCACAGTGCCCTCCCGAAAACACAACGCCCATAAGACTAATGTACGACTCCAAGGGCTTAATTCCTCAGGGCTCAAGAAGACTGCAGTCCTCTGTGTTCCTGTTACATGGCGGTGGCCACAGTGGCTTGCAGGCAAATCCAGCCCTGAAGATTGATGACACTACACTTTCAGAATAAAATTCTACTGGCAAAAAGGGAAATAAAGATTCTGAATGGTTCTGCGTGTGTTTTATTGGTTCCCTTTTCTTTGGGGGGGGGGGGGGCTGTTGTTTACACTATAAAAAAAACATAAATACTAGAAATTATATAAATTTGAAGATCATGAACCTGAGGAAGGCAGGGTGGAATTTTGGGAACAGAATGCAGAATACATATCATGTCATATACTTCTATGGCGACAATGCACTGAACATAATCTGAAGGGTGTGGGGCTCAAAGTGTTTAACAGTCAAATGTCTTTTGTTAAAATGTGTTTACACCTGGAACTTTATAAATGAGCTGACCCTTAACCACTTCACAATCCAGGATATAAGGAACACCTGTTAAGGACGTTCTGCGTTGTTTCGGTGCAGTAGAAGATCTCTGTGCTGATCCATGGGAGATCAAGCCCAATTCCCCCTCTGTCAGCAAGTAAGTGTAACGGTGCCTGGATAGACGTCAGCCCTGCTGTGCTGATCACAGCACGTGCGATCAGTGGCAGAGGGGGTCCCTAGAGACCCTAGGATGGAGACATCACCAGGTGTACCAATAAACCAGCGCAAAAGGATTTATGAAAAAATGAAAAAAAAATTATAAAAAGAGAGTAAAAGAAAAAGGCTTGAAACATCTTGTACAAAGAAAATTAAAAAAAAAACATAATCCCAACAGCCCCAAAAAATGTTCTTCTTTTGTTTATTTGTATTTGCTATGAGTAATTTAAAATTGGTAAAACAAAAGCTGGCCAATATCCTCCGTACTTACCTGATCCGCCGGATCGAGTGCCGCAGTGTCCTGCCACAAGCTGCTACCTGAGCATAAAAAGCAGCATACGGCCTCTCGTACTGAGCCATCAAACACACTTATGTCTTTGTCGGTCGCTGGCCTTAACGTGCCAGGGCTGCCTCTTTGTCCCCAGTCCAGCCATGCATATACACTACCGTTCAACAGTTTGGGGTCACTCAGAAATGTTTTTTATTGGGGGGGTTAAAGAAAAGCAAACTCAGAAGAACAGTGCAGATGGTGCTAATGCTGTAACTTTTGGGTTCCAGTGGAACGTTGTGTTTCTTAATCCAATTTTAAGTTTAAAAGGCTAATTGATCATAAGAAAACTCTTTGTTACACAGCTAGAAATGTCCTTATGTTCCATGGAAACAGTGAAGTGACCACAAACTTTTGAATGATAAGAGTATATACACACACACACACAATTATATACCGTAGTTTATGTGGCTACACCGAAGGAGGAAATGAAGATTTAAGGTTAAACAAAGACATAGCAAAAATGCTAAAACTGCATGCATAAATAATTCTAAAACTATCTTGCATCCTTTAGGAGTTAAACCCTGCAAAATATTAACCCTTTTGAACACATTAGTGATATCCAAAAAAACTGTAGTGATGATTAGGACTCGAACAGATTTTTGAGTCACCTGTATTAAAGCAAGGGGTCCAACTATTTTGTATGAGCATAGTGGAATCAATCAGGAGGCTTCCGTACCACAAGGTGTTTGAAGACTATAAAGGAGTCTGCTCCAGATTTGGAGACATCAACAATCCAGCCCCAAGACCCCTAAGAGGGTTACGTCATATGAGCATTATTTTAAAAGGGGCTGAAAATCCATTATGTAAATCAATAAGGACTGATCAGTGAATAAGATGCAGCAGTAAATAGAATCAACATGAACATCTAGTTTGAGTTACTGACAATTAGGTATATAATTGATCCTGCTAGTCTAGAGTAGGTTACTTGGCTTATACTGTATCCAGCTGACCTGCTGTATCCTTGAGGTATCTATGATTTTATCTGAAGAACATTTGCCTGGTACTGAAATATATCCAGCCCAAAGTGTATAAAAAAACTCTACACTGGATGAAGTGAAGGTAAGCACTTGGCCATTTTCAGATAAGGGCAACATTTCACATGTAGAGACAATCTGCATCCAATATTAGCTTGGTAAGCACACACAAGCATGCATGATTGCCAACCCTGGCATTTTTCCCAGTGATCCTTTGTCACCCATGTTGCAGAGAAACAGATGGAATATTATTACTAATAAATAATAAGCCACTGAATGGACACAGCTCTTATGACAAGCAATGGAGGCTGGCAGATGATAGACAACTGTGCCACCTAGTGGGAACTCCATCACTGGCTTTATCTTATCCCCACCCTCTCCAAATTAATTGGGCCCCACTATAACATTGGATGGGAAGGGAGCATGATGACATTCACAAGTCTGCTTATCTATCTCTCATATCCGGTTTGTGTTTTGCTATTTAATTTTGCTTTTTCATGTCTGGCCTTTGTTTGGCCTCCTTTCTTTTTTGCTTGTTACTCAATCTCAGTACTTTCCACTATCCTGTTTTTAAGCTATGACTATTGTTCTATTTTCCACTTATGTCCATTCCCCTCATAAAATGCTACATTGCCAGCCTCCTGCATCTCTTCCTCCCATCTCCGCCTTATCCTCATCTCTTCATCCCATGTTCTCCTATTATCCCCCATCGTATTCGCTGTACCTCCACATATCCCATCAGTATGATCCATGTCTTTTCATTTTCATTATTCTCTCTTATATCTTTTTCGTCCACCCTTACTGTCTTTACATGCCGATTCCCTCTGGCTTTTAAGCTCTCATCATAGCTTTCCCTCTCGCCTCAATAATATCATATAGTAATCCTGCTCCATTAACCTGTTCTCCTTTACACTTGTTCTCTATTTCCAGGATCTGTGTTTATATGTCAATGTGGAATCTAAACTCCCTTCTAAACTCATCAGAAGGTTCATAGTAGACTAAATCTAAAAAAACACATGGACATGCTGTACATATATATATAAAGGTGAGTGCGACTGGTAACTAGAACTTCCTCTCTAAATAGAGTGCAGTAAAATATGGGATTAATTTAGTTTGCACTTTAATATTAGCTCATATTCTCCCATACATATATAAATCAATTGCAAATAAAAAAAGTTGACTTATTTCTCTCCAGGGCTCCTGCAGAATTGTGAAATATGATCTGTCATTTGTATAGCAAGTTTTTCTCAAGCCAAAAACAGTGTTTCTTACCTGCTGGGAGCTCAGCCAACATCTCAAATGTTTGGTGTACGTTCCTCCTACAGATATCAACAGGATCATCCAGAAGCTGGGATAGAGCAATGATAATATCACTTCTCAAGATACCTTCCCTAGAATAAGAAGAGACGCTGTGCAATGCTGTCTTCACGAAAGATCCTTAGAAAGTACATTTATTCTTCTACAGTTCTTGTAGTGAAAGTATTATACTATTATATACATTTGCTCTTTTAGGAATGAATAGGGGGTCTGAGCATGAGGAGTTTTATGGAACAGAAAGTCACAATATGTAATGTATTACAGTATTCACAATTTTATTAAAAGGTGTTACACCACCACAAGTAAACAAAGCAAATCCACATGTGCTCATGTCAACAGAACTGAACGGTTCTGTTGATTCTTCAGGCTAGGCAATTCTGAACTAAGGGAAACTATGTACATTTCACAATTATTATGCTTCGAGTTATTTAGACCAGCTATGTCCTTACTATTCTTGTGGGAAGTTGAAAAGATGTAGATATGTAATATTAAAATATACAACTAGTTGTGCAGGACTGGTAAAGCTAAGTCTAGATGGAAAACAGATAGGTGGCTCAAAGGCCGAACATGTCTATATACACATTTACAAGTTCAACGTAAGTTAGGTGTCATTCATGGCTATACTTGCTATTTCTATCTGCAGTATATATCAGCTAGGAACAATTAAATGTCTTTCTGGCACCATTATGTCTGGGATAGAGGGATAGAATGATAAAATTATACAGCCTTGCAATAGTCATTTCCCCTTTTAACAACAAGATATCTTTTATTACTTTTTGTTACAGGATAACCTGGCGGGTGTCCGTTTAACATTCACTTCACACCCACCTTCCTATGTTGTGCCCCGCTATGATGTAGAAGACCTCTGTTGTTTTTTCTCGGACAGTGCGGTCTTGGTCATACAGTAAATATTTAAGACTTTCCAAGAAACCTGTACATGAGAGACACATGAGAACACATGGTTATCACAGTAGTTTTCAGCCCTACCAATCTTTTTAATTGTTGGTCAACTGCAGAAATCATCTGTAAGATTTAAGAGAGAGCACAGACTATTTCTGCTGCGAACTGATGACTGTGCCATGAGCAAACAAGCCAAACGTTAATGGCTCTTGTACCCATCCCACTTGTTGGTCAGATCGTATTGAAACCACACTGAACCAAAGTAAGCAAATAATTGAAACACTTAAAAATTCATCTAGAATTCTGAATAAACAACATCCAAAATGATATATTCATTTACTTGAAAGTTTATTGTCTGTTGCAAACTGATGTGGTCCTTTTCATTGGTTTGAAACTATTGTGTGATTACTCAAGAAGAGTAACCGGCGAGTGCCAATAATCTGGGCTGTTAACCTTTTTAACCATGTTCAGCCCACTATATAGATGAGTTAAACAGCCTCCTTGGGTATTGTGTCATATAGCAGGTTTTCTTCTAAATTAGAGAGTGGGTACATGCATATATTAGTGCAAGACGCATGGGAACACATCTTATGTACACTGAGCGGTGCTGTGGGCAGCTTTTGGGACTGAGCTGCCAATGACTGGCATGACAGAGGAATAAACATTGAATTCCAGGTGTGATTGAAGAAAGTAATGAAAAAAGGAGACAAGAGTACCACAAAATCTAGTTCATCCAGACCACTAGTCTACAACCCACCTACCCCATTAGTATGCAGGAAAGAGTTTTTAACTGGCACCCCCTGGTCTAGGTAATTTAACTAGGTATACTCCTACAGATATTTTTGGCTGGGAGTTTTTTTTTAAAGCTCTAGAAATGTACAATTTCCGGCTACATTTGCATTTACATTTAATTAACATTTTGCTGTCAAACCATTACAAGCATTGCATGCAGCTTCAAAGATCACAATACCTCCCTTTGCCTTGTCCGTTAAGCAAATGCCAAGGGTTAAAGGCAGCGAGGCAATGTGAACAAAAATCAGCACATATGGGCTGACTTGGCTTGCTTATACGTTGAACAATTCTACCACTATATCATTCTGCCTGCAGTGAGATTATTTAAGGACAGCATTCAGATTAAGCCAGGACTATAGCTATGCAACAATCTGCCCCAAATCCCCCAGATGTATTACAATTTGGTATTGATATGTTCAAGCAGCAACTCCGACAATGAGAACTTCTTTCAGCAATGTGGTGCTTAAAGTACAAAGCGGAATCTTTGTTGTAGTCATGGAGATTTGTGTATTATTTTCATCAATCTTCATTTAACAATATTTTTGTCCAGGGTCTGTGCCCAGAGGACACATTGGAGTTTATTTCCTAAAAAGTCAGGTGCAGAGATGAAACAATTCACCTCACTGCATTACCTTTGCATTATGTTAGGACAAATTTGCCCTTCACAAAGTTTGGCCTTCCATAATACCCAGCGATACTGGTGAGATGAAATGTTTAGTTTGCAGTGTGCATAAGTAATTAGAGACCCAGTCAATGCAATTTCCATTATTATTATAACCAGGACAGTATAAGATATGGGAAAATGCTTTAGTTTTCTCCCCTCTGCTTCCTCTTTGCTATATCGTTGTTATATTTCCCCTCTTCTGTACACCTCATACTATCCTTATTATATTTCCCCTCTTCTGTCCTCATTGTTCTATCCTTATTATATTTCCCCTCTTCTGTACCTCTCATACTATTTATTATATTTTCCCCTCTTCTGTACTCCTCATTACTATCCTTAATAATATTTTCCCTCTTCTACTCCTCATACTATCAATTCATTTTCCATCTTCTGTATCCTCATACTATCCATCTACTGTCCTACTACATTCTTATCCTCTATTATATTTCCCATCTTCTGTCTCCTCATACTATCATTATTTATATTTCCCCTCTTCTGTCCTCATTGTTCTATCCTTTTATATTTCCCTCTTCTGTACTCCTCATACTATGCTATTATATTTCCCTCTTCTGTACTTCCTTCATACTATGCTTATTATATTTCCCCCTCTTCTGTACTCCTCATACTATCCTTATTATATTTCCCCCTCTTCTGTACTCCTCATACTATGCTTATTATATTACCCCTCTTCTGTCCTCATTGTTCTATCCTTTTTATATTATCCTTTTTATATTTCCCATTTTCTATCCTTTGTTCCTGCTATATCTCCCCTCTTCTGTTCTCCTCTCTCTATCCTTGCTAAATTTCCCTTTTTCTGGCCTCCTTGTTTTGTCCTTGTTAAAAGCCACCTCTTCTGCTCTCCTCCCTGCTTTAGCCTTGTTATATGCCCCCTCTTCTGATGTCCTCCTTGCTTTGTTCTTGCTATATTTCCTCTATTCTGCTCTCCTCCTCGCTCTATGCTTGTTATATGCCCCCTCTTCTGTACTCCTCTGTCCATGTTATAATCCCCCTTATGTATCCCCATTCTTCTGAATTATGACTCTAGTCATACTGCCTCTTCCTCCATTTTATCAAATATAATATAACTGCCTCCAGTTCTACCTTGAATTATTACCTTTATTATTCAAATACCAAAACCAAACCACAAAACACATTCAAAAATCAATGAACACACCGACATTTTCTGTAATGACAGTACTTACCCAAAGTCACAGCCTTATAGACATTCTCGGGATCGTGTACAAGATCACATAACGCCATCAAGGCTCTCTGACGGGTAATAAGTTTGGGGTCTCCAAGCTCCTCATTCAGTTTTGGTAAAGCCCTCTCTCCAAAAGCAATCGGGGCTTTTGTTGGATCAATGTCAGGTGGTAGATAACTTGAAATTCGGGTGTTCGCCATCCTCAGACCACAGGCCAGAAAAGAATGAGATCTTGTGAAGTGTTTATTTCTCTAAAGGATAAGCCAGAACATTATTGCGCTTCAATATAATGGAGTATATGTCACTGACTAGTATCCAGTTATCAAATAAGACTAGCAAAAAAAAAAAAAAGGATGAAAGTTGCAGGTTCCCCTGATGCACTTTTGGGGCTAATGCTAACTAGACACATCGTAAAAATTGCATGGTTCATAAGACCTTAAAAATTCATCTGTGTGTCCCAAAAAGGTATGTAATAAACTTTTTTAATAAAAAAAAAATAGAATGGGGACCCTACATCCACTTACGGGCCGTTCACACATGTTGCATTATAAAAGAAATTACTCATTTCCAAGTTCTTAGGCAGGGAAAACATTTATATATAAATAAAATATATAAATATACAGTATGTTATATATATATGTATATCTATATATCTATATATATATATATATATATATATATATATATATATAGCACCCAGATGGTTACATTCACAGGCTTGAATATTTTATCTTTTAGTCCCCACTCAGACAGGACACTCACATTTGCGATTACATTGTCGGTTACATTAATGCATTAATGCAAGGTGTTTATTCTTTTTTTTTTTTTAAATACATTTCAGATATTATGATGAGGAACTGAGCACATTGGGTAATACAATACAGTGGTTGGTGCAGATTCGTCACATAACTAGCATTTTATCAGCAAGCAGGTACAAATTCACATTAATGGCCATTACCCAAAGCAAACAAAGAGGGCGAAGAAGATGGAACTTACAATGGGAGTTATTATAACCATGCTAATGCAAAAATACTCCATAACCTCATCTACTAAGTAAATGCACTTCGATTCACTTGACAATCGGTTGGTGGCGGCAGCTGGTAAAATGACCTTTGTGAAATAGAATAGGTTCTCTTCTTTTCAGAAACTTCTACATTTGTGGGGCTGTTTAGGGGAGCTCCAATATGGCTAAAATGCCAGCATATTATATTAAAAATAATACTAACAAGTCATATAATACCTAATACGTAAATATAAGAAGTGTTTCATATAAGTGTACATGTATATACACTATATATATATATATATATATATTGTATATACATGTACACTTATATATATATATATATACCGGTACATACATATACACTCATGATTAAAAAATGACATCACCTGCGTACACTTCAGAATGGGTAACTGTGTAATATGTGTAACACTGAATGGGAGATTGGGGAGGGCATTGTGGAAATAAAACAAAAACTGTTTAAATAAATGTTACCTATAAACTTAATTTGAGGGGTTGGGAGGACTCTTTTCTGTTAAAAGGTTATTAGATCCCATAGTACAGGAGATGGTGGGCCATCAATTACGTTTGGGTGACAGACTGCAAAAGGTTAATGGTGGATGGTTTTGGGGGTCTGTTTCATATGACAAGGGGTAACGGGTTGTAAAAACTCTAAGAAAAGCGCCACACCTGTCCGTTCAGCTGCAAGCGATGCTCCTCCGCTCGACCGTTCCGCTTAAACTCTACTCGGCCTCACAAACTGCATGCGAGTTGCGGTAACCAGGCAACGGCAAGCCTGGCGTAAACAAGGAATTCTGGAAATCCGAGATGCGCACGCACGTCCTTTACTATTCTGCGGGCTACGCAAACGCCGAACGCAAACGCCTAGTGGTGTGGTAGCTCGCTTGTTGCTATGGTAACAACAAATAAATGATCTGCGAAGGAACGACCTGATCACAAAAAAACATATGTATCTTATATGTCAATGTACCCATTTTACACTCATATAAGCCACCACGTACAGGATACGAAAGCCGTTCGTCTCGTTTCCCCACTGGCACACTAATCGTTACCATGGTAACCATTCCCCCCCTCCGACCCTTGGCCTAGCTGTGGTAAATGTGTGTCAGGCGCGCCGCCATGTGACAACCTGGTGCAACTACACAGCAACCAAAGCAGCCTTATGCTGAGCTGGAAGAAGCTAACTGGTACTATACCTTCCATCATGACAAACCAGCCGAAGACGGCACTTGGTCTTTAAATGGTACTTTATATGATTCCTATCCAGCCATTTTCGTGCATAGCTCTGGTGATCTGCCCTCTCCTAAAAAGAATTAAAATGTGATTTACAGAGATACTTCAGCCTTTTTTTATAGGTAACCTAGTAGGGGACTCTGAAGGCTTCGTTGGCCTATAACAGGGCCATGATGGTCTAGATTTGGAATGAACACTCAGCACACCGTTAACGAACAGCAACATCCCCAACATCGCGCTCAGAAAGCACAATTTGACCTTCGCTGTCTTCGCAGACCACGCCCCCTACCGCCCACAGCATGTCTCCTTGCGAATAACCACTCCCCCCGCTTCCCCCAGCCGCTGCCATGGCAACCTAATAGCGGCCAGCGGGTCTATCCCCAACACTTCCTATAATACAGCCGAAGAGAGCCATGTAATGGACGGTGACCTTATCACTTCTATATTCTGTATAATCCCTCATATTATCTGCTCGTACCCTCACTGTCCCCGTTATCGGTAGCCTTCTTTCATTTCCTTCCCTCTTTCTTCTCTAGTTGTGTCTGTTCTTCCTCACTGATCTCATCGCTTCCCGATGCTGTCTGCCTCATTCGACTTTCTGGCCTTGCAGAGCTTCAGTACCTACCTGTGAGAGGAGGATCTGCCACAATGCTGAACCAGCAGATGCTACCTGTAAGCAAAGACAGAGTCATCTCAAAGATGCCCAAGGTAAGCCTATTCTGCCAGGACATATGGTAGGGCAATAAGGGTATTTGCTCTCTTCCAGGGGTTCAAGTTAAAGGTTGTGTGTTAGATGAGCATAGTTGGAAAATGCAGCATGCTATTCAACGTATACCGATTTGGCTACAGATCCACACTCAGTACCAATATTACATTTTATTTTATATATACACTCACTGGTCACTTTATTAGGTACACCTGTTCAATGGCTTGTTAACACAGATTAATTGCATGGCAGCAACTCAATGCATTTAGGCATGTAGACGCAGTGAAGACAACTTAATGAAGTTCGGACCAAGCATCAGAATGGGGAAGAAAGGGGATTTAAGAGGATTTAAGTGACTTTGAATGTGACATGGTTGTTGGTGCCAGAAGCATTGTTTCAACGCGACAGCCTACCTGAGTATTGTTGCTGGCCATGGCCATCCCTTTATGACCACAGTGTACCCATCTTCTGATGGCTACTTCCAGCAGGATAATGGTCCATGTCACAAAGCTCACATCATCTCAGACTGGTTTCTTGAACATGACAATGGGTTCACTGTACTCCAATGGCCTCCACATTCACCAGAAATCAATCCAATAGAGAACCTCGGGATGTGGTGGAACGGGAGATTCGCATCATGGATGTGCAGCCAACAAATCTGCAGCAACTGCGTGATGCCGTCATGTCCATATGGACCAAAATCTCTGAGGAATGTTTCCAGCACCTTGTAGAAAGTATGCAGCGAAGAATGAAGGCAGTTGTGAAGGCAAAAGGGGGTCCAACCCAGTACTAGCAAGGTGTACCTAATAAAGTGGCCAGTATATATATATATATATATAGATAATACTATTATACTAATTTGTTTGTATACATTGCAGTTCAGCAGCATTGGCCTCTTTTGTAAACTTGCACACTGAATGGGTAGGTGTTGTCACTCTCCATAATGCAGCATGACAGCTATTTTCACTTTTCTTTCTCAGTGTTACACTCCTGAATCCTGCCTCCATTACAAGTCCCAATTTGATGAACAAGTAAGGACAGCTTGCCAGCAGCGCCATGCGGGTAGCTTTGGGTGAGTCCATTTAGAAGTTGAATGATCTTTTATGATACAACTAAAGGAGCAAGAGTTGGCCCAACACCTGGCCTAGCTTGAACAGTGCAGGAGTGGAGAGAGACAGAGCCTGCAATGCATGTGATGTGGGAGCAGTTAGGCAGGTGGAAGACCATGGTGTGCATTTGAAGAGGGAGCAGATAGGCAGGAACAAGACCCTGGGTGAAGGGAGAATGGGTAGCAGTGATGTACCTTGGCTGGGCACTTCCCTGGGCCTGACCCAAGACAGCTGCCCTGCTGCCCCAACCACTTATCTCTGCGGCCACCGTCTGCTATACTTAGCACAAGGATATGATGTCAAATGCCAGAGCTATGTCTGTGGTGTATCATGCCCTTGGCTGACTAGGCCTAGGGCGGCAGGTCCAGGGGGGGCGGCAGGTCCAGGAGGGGCGGCAGGTCCAGGGGGGGCGGGAGTCAATGGGCAAATTACAGGGGAGATCTTTGATCTTCCCAATCTACCCATTTATCCTACGGAGGCTGCGTCGACTCAGCACAGCTGAATAGACTGCCCTTATCCACGACATTAATTTTTCCCAACCTAGTGCAGCTCCCCCATTAAAAGGATGTGTGCCTAAAAGACATGGAGCACCGGAATATGATGTCTGAGTCTTAAGGCACAGTAAGCCTTTTAATAGGGGCGCTTCCCTAGGTAATGGTAAATACGTTGATGGGTGTGATGCAAGTGAGCTGTGAAATAATGGCAATATAGAGGCTGTGCCAGTTAGGCTCAGTACTCCATATTGTATTTGGGCCAGTTAAAAGGAAGATCTTTGATCTTCCTAACCAGCCAAATGATACATGGGAATGCACCAATGGTGGGTAGGCAAGAGAATATGAATCCCAGTGTAAAGTAAAATGAAAACTTAAACAGCAACAACTGTTTTTTTTTAGGCATGTCATTTTAATTAACGGCACATATGCCTATCAACAATAAACTCATTCAGCTGTGGTCTGATTCACTAAGCCGTGCTAGGCTGGGCAGCTGTCACAGGATCAAATAAAATCCCTCAGATCACCACTATGTTCTTCTATGGGCTTCAGTATGGGCTTAGTATGTATTTACAAAGAAGAGCAAATGTAGCTCAATGGATTAGACGAGACTTAAATAGCTTGACCTGCATTAAGTGCCCACTTTGGAGAGTCAAAAAATGTAAAGCACTTGTGCCATTACATAGGTAAATGTACAACTGTATAAGCGGAATAAAACTGGGTGAGGAACAGCCAAACTCACTAACAAGGTGAGGTTGCTGAAGACAGTTTAATGTCAAAAGTCATACATCATGGCAAGACTGAGCACAGCAACAAGGCACAAGGTAGTTATACTGCATCAGTAAGGTCTCTCCCATGCAGAAATGTCAAAGCTGACAGGCATTTCCAGATGTGCTGTCCAAGCTCTTTTGAAGAACCACAAAAAACAGGCAATACTGTAGAAGCAGTGGTCGGCCAAGGAAACTTAGTGCAGGAGATGAAAGATAAATCATGCTTACTTCCCTTCGCAATCAAGAGATGTCCAGCAGTGCCATGAGCTCAGTATTGGCAGAAAACGGTGGGACCCTTGTACACCCATATACTGTCTGGGGAAGTCTGTTCAGAAGTGGTCTTCCTGAAAGACTTGTGGCCAAAAAGCCATACCTCTGATGTGAAAACAAAACCAAGAGACTCAACTATTCATGAAAACACTGGAAGCCAGGTGCAGAAAAATTGGAAGAAGGCTCTGGACTGATGAGTCCACATTTGAAATATTTAGCAGTAGCAGAAGGTAGTTTGTTCAATAAAGGGCTGGACAATAATGAATGTTTCCAGACAACAGTGGAGCACAAATAAGGCTCCTTACAAGGTTGAGGCTGCATTTCTGCCAATGGAGTTGCGGATTTGGTCAGAATTGACGGTCTTCTTAATGCTGAGAAGTGGAGGCAGAGATGAATGCATCATGCAATACCATCAGGGAGGCATCTGGTTGTCCCTAGATTTATTCTGTAGCAGAACTGTGATTAGTTCTCCAAGATGCTTGGAACATCCTACCTGCCAAGTTCCTTAAAAAATTGTGTGCAAGTGTACATAGAAAAATTGATGCTGCTTTGAGGGTGGTTGCACTAAATCTTCATGTGGTTTAGATGTTTCTTATGTTGATTCAATTTGCATTTTTAAATGACAAAAATAAACTAATCTTTAAAAGATTCTTACTTTACAGCATTTTTTCACACCTGCCTAAAACATTTGCACAGTACTGTATGGCCATGACAATTTATTGAAACCATGCCTCTCCGCCTGGCATCTTTTGGTTGACTTAAAGCAGTCAAAACACACAAGACATACTTGTCAATAGGGATCCCTGGAAATGTAAAGGCATGAGCTACAGCATCCACTTGACTTCAAAGATTGATCCACACACACATATATATAATAAACAAATAATAAAATAAAAGGATTTATACAAAGATTTATTGACTAAAATTAGTGCATTAACAATAATAAATAGTTTAGACCATTGACAATAATATCACATTTACTTTTTGTGTCATAGATCACCATAGAACCCCGTAGCTCACAATGGAATTAGGTTTAATACATGTTATGTATATTTTATGCATATCTTTGTTTTCTAATATGTTTGCATGCTGTATTGCACTGTAATGATTTATATAGGAGAGACCACACATAATCACAACTGAGCACTAGACTGTCCAGAGGACCAAAAACAACTATATTGATTGATTTTTTTTTCATTGTAAAATGAAAACATATGTATAATTATTGTTTATTATATGAACACCTATTAATTTAGCAGCACAATATAATAAAGAAAAATAATCTTTACACAAAATACACATTGATTGCCTTTTCATATCTGTGGTCAACAGGTTGAAGATGTCCAAAGTTGTGATGGTGGGAGATCTTTATGTGGGGAAGACCAGTTTGATCAACAGGTAAATCCACCTTTTTTTCAATGCTTGCTCGAATGCGTTTCTATAAATCTTGGTTAATCAGTGACATTATGTGATTATTGGACTTTGATCTTTAAAGTACCACCACCATAGGTTAGACATTGTACTGTATTTTTACATACTTTAGATATTTTACATATCTTATTTTCAAGATATTTACCATTCTTTTTTTGAAAAAGGTAAAAGAGTACCGGTATATATAAGATTCCAAGTTGGCCAGAAATCCCCCATGGTAGAGTCATATAGTCAATGACCCTTCATCACTTGATTTCATAATAGTAAACAATAAGATACATGATTGCTGAAAGACAGGAGACTTTTAAAATGTGTAGAGTAACATATGCACAGTTTTCATTGCGTTTTAAAAAAGTTTTGTGGTGAAAGATCACCTTTATCAACAAATTCAGGGTATCTGGAGGTCCCAAGCCACATTATTAGTTACTTCCCTAATTGTACTTTTTGTGTTGCAGGTTCTGCAAGAACGTGTTTGATCGGGATTATAAAGCAACAATTGGAGTCGATTTTGAGATTGAGCGGTTTGAGATCTTGGGGGTTCCATTTAACCTCCAAATGTAAGTGATCTGCTTAAAAAATGTAATGCAAAGTAAAGATTGTGTGTGGCTGTGTTTCACAACAGTAACCACGCCTTTCTGGGATTTAATGAGTTCCATAACATTGACAGTGTTGTTGTCGTTCCATATTGACAACAATATTATTTTTTTTGCTTCAGTATATATTTTTTTGCTTCAGTATATAGCTTGTAAAACATTGTAAAACATTGTGCAACGGCTGAGGGCCGTGAAAAATTACGAACGATTTGTTTGTCTTGCTGTATCATGAACTTTGGGTTACTTTGTTGAATGTTTACAGTTTATGGAAATGCCGCCCTCATTTGCCTAATATTTCACTATTTCTTATAATTTCTCTCTCCTCTTTAGATGGGACACAGCTGGACAGGAGAAGTTCAAATGCATTGCTTCAACATACTACAGAGGAGCACAGGGTAAGGATGTACTTCTGTAAAATCTAGTATGCCTTCAGAGTTATATTTATATCATTGGAAAGAGAAAGTTGACTAACCTCCCCTAATTCAACTGTCTGTTAAATCAGACAGGAAAAAAAGTTTTTTAAGCAAAAAAATTGTACTGAAAATACTTATCTCTAGTATAACAATTGTCTACCAATGTTCCTGCTGTATAATAATAATAATCAGATAATGGACCTTGTGTTGTAATTGTGTCACATATACATATTACATGTTTTCTAGATCCAATAAATCTCTTCTGCTTTACAACCCCTGAAAGATGTACTGGCAATCACAGTATAATCAGAAAATATGAAACCTCACATTTATTGATTTTCAGCTGAATTGTCTGTTTTAGCACAGTTCAGTGCATAACAATTCCACCACTAGTGTTTTCAACCAGTATAGAAATGTTCTTTTCATGCTAACTTTTTTCCCTTTATACAGTTTTGCAGGCATTTTATATGCTGTTTAGAGCAGTGTTATTCTTTTATAACTTCTGTGTTTCAGTGATCATTACTGCATTTGATTTGGGTGACATCCAAACCTTGGAACACACAAAGTAAGTTAATCTGAGAGTTTGGTAGTCCTGGTACCACATGCATTCTTCAACACAAAAAAAAACCCCACTTACATGATCTAGAAACTGCAGCCTTATTGCTGCAGCTGCCCTTCTCCTCTATGGTCAGAAATTCCTTAACAGTGGAAGGAAAGGGCTCATGTGTGCATGTGTAGGAGAGTCTTAGTGTCCACCATGGCAGTACTGGAGCTGCCTGGCGGCATTTAGGATTTAGGGTTGTACTCACACTCGTCTTTAATTTTCAGACGTTGGGTAGAGGATGCCCTCAGGGAAAATGATCCTGAGAATTGCTTCGTTTTCCTGGTTGGCACAAAAATGGACACATTGGTGAGTAAATCAGTGCCACTGGGAGGTAATTATGAGAACATAGTCTCCATCCTTGTGTATTATATACAAAAAATAAACCAGTTCTTCTTTAACCGTAATGGGGGGGTAGACTCCTATTTATTTTAGTTTGAGAACCTTTTTACAAGTTTAACTCACTGGCTTTTGAAAATGCATAGTGTGTGGTATAATTGTATAGTGTGGAAAGAGACCACACGTGTGACGGCATTGGGGTGAGATGACCAAGATGAGGTATCAGAAGAAAATATTTTATTCCTGGTACAGATCAAGACTGCGGGTGTGCATATGTGCTTATAGCAATGGCTGTCATGAAGATAGCATGCAACTGAGCCAGAATGTATTAATCTTCTTCTTTTCCAAACCTTGCTTTCTTTGCAAAATATTTATTCACTGCAGACAATGTGGTATGATTCCGGTCATCATGTGGTTTGTTATTTGAAGACAAAACGGATAACACGAATATTTAAGGGGGCCACACAGCTATTATATGCATTAAAGAGCATGTGGCGGCTGGGGTCTTCATTTAACCCTTATCTCTAGAAACAATGGAACAAAAACCTCACACTTGGGAATTTAAACATGGATGGGGTAGGCATTGTTGCTATCCTTAATCTAAGACGAAACCAAGGACTTATTTAGGTTTGAGTGTTTACATTTAGCCAAGTATATTGATCTAAAGCTAGGCTCTGTTATTAGGACTCCTGTTCTTAAATTGTTCAGTTTTGTGTTTTCTTTTTTTTTTGCAGTCTGGAGCAGAGTGTGAGCGGACGGAGCGTGATGCTTTAAAATTTGCCACGGAAATTAAGGCAGAATACTGGTCTGTCTCAGCATTAACAGGTTAGAACCAGAAGAGAAGAGAGTATTTTATTTTCTTGTAATCAATCAAAAGATCTAGCGTAACTGTGCGAATGTTAGTTGCCCAGGATTTGCAAGCTAGAGCGCTGACATCAGTTACAAGTTAGTTTTTTTTAAAACTACGTTGTAAGAAACCTTTGGATTGGCTGTTACTTAAACCATTTCAGTGCCAACCACATATGTGATCCATGCTTGAAAAAGCGGATGATGTCAGGCACATATGCCATATGTGATGGCACTATGGGAATCCCCTATCCATGATCAGTTTCAACTTTTATTCTGTAGAGAAAAAGAAAGAGAAAAGCCACGCATTTACAGTCAGATAACAATCGGCGGCTTCTCTGACAATTAAAAAAGGAGTAATAAAAAAAGTGAAAGAAAAATCTTATCAATGGCAGGGTTTAGTTCATGAAGCAGGCAGCTTAATATGGCTGCTTGCTACAATGATAAATGATACTACACAACACATGCACAAAACAACTGCACTAGCTAGCTTTTTGTGTTGGAGCGTTTAGGGATCTGGCTCTATTTTCATCTGAGATCCACAGGTGTGTAAGGTTTTGCCATGATAATATCTCCCATAATCAAAAGTGTGTTTATCAGTTGACTAGTGTGTCTACATTTAGTACGACAGAATATGCCTTTATTCAAAGGAAAAGCCGGTGCACATCTGTCCTTACATGGAAATGTTATATTTTTGTGTCTGTGTCCCAGGGGAGCGCGTAAAGGATTTCTTTTTCCGAGTGGCAGCTCTGGCCTTTGAACAGTCAATGAAAAGAGAACTGGAGAAGAGCAGAGACGGCACAGCTCAGATTGGAACTGGAACCCTCATACGTATGTTTGCCTTCCCATTGTAATGTAGGAGAGACATGGCATCTGTGTACTGTGTAGGGGGGGGGGACGTCTGTCTCTAAGTGTTTGCTTACTCTCAGTTTAATAATTAAACACATATGGGGGTTTAGGTTTCTTTGTTTGAGATGCTAGTGAAACCTCAGGCTTAAAGAGACACTAACCTAAAAATAACACTACTTGATCCAGTAACATGCTTGGGATACACACACATCTGAACTCTTAAGTCAGAATTTATGTTTCTGATATTGACAGCTTTGTTACCTTTGTGCCCCTTGAGCAATCCTCTCTACTTCTAAAATAATGTCAGGCTCGGGGTGGGTTTACAAGATTATAAGGTATTTTTTATACTTAGTGCCTAGATTTTTAAAACCCACTGAATATACAAAAATATAGGAAGATGTATAAGACTTTTTTGTTGCTTTACTCAATATTTGTTTAAAAACATACTAACACGGCATGTCCATCACAAGCATTGTTTTTCTTTGTTTTTTCAGAACTGGAAGGAAGCTCAGTAGGGAAAAAGGAAAATGATAGCCAAATGAATCCAAATTGCTGTTAGACTGGGGCAACCAAGGGATTGAAGAAAGTGCCAGCATTAGGCCCCCTCCGCTAATGGGCAGTGCCCAGCTGCAGCCAGCAATCCACTCTCTGGTATTCTGAGCCTCCTCCAGAAGGTGCCTTATAGTGCTTGCCCAGCCAATGTCCAGCTGCTGTGAGTAGAGTTTGCCCTGTATTGGTGACCTTAGGCATAACAGCACTGTCACTGCCCACAACATATAGACAATTAAAAGTGACCACTCTGAGCAGCTGAGTAATGTACCTAAAATACAAATTCATGAGCTTAAACAGACATATCTGAACTGCATAGAGAAGAAAGGTATATTAACAAAGTTCTTGAAGAACATGGGCTTCCGATGAATTTGATCACTGTGCTTTGATGTGAAAACTATTTCTTTGTATCTACTTTTTTTGTCAATATGTGTCAATTAATCATGAAATTAAACGCATTGCAGTTGATGTATAAGTACAGTCCCTGTTTTCTGCCAAATGCTCTCTGTCATCTGCCTATAAAATAACATGAAGGTTTATTCACAACCAGTTGCAGTAAAATCACTTCCAGGTTGATGAATGTAGTTGAATAACTTCCAGGACACAGCAAAGTAAAATGGCAGCCATCCCTTTGGGCTTTTCTTACTTCTGCCTACTGAACTCAATGTGAACTTGCAATTACTCAGTTTTGTTTCACAATTCCTTGCGAGTTAATCGGAAAATCATCAGTGGCTACTCAGTTCTGCAGAGCTCATCAAAGTGCAAGCAAAAAAGAATTAATCTGCTGTGATGGCTTAAAGTTCCAGTGCCACTTCCAAAGCAAATATATACGCACTCACACTCACTGAATCACTCTTCAGGCTCCTGGCGCCGCTTCTCCCATACTGGTACTGTTAATGCCACCCTGCTGATCACCTGCCTTCTAGCGATAATAGCGCAATGGCTACTCCTTCTATGCACTGAATGTAATGCTTCCACACCTCCACAGGCCACATTATCCAGTTGAAGCACTAGGAATCCCAGGAATCAGGGCTCATAGGATTTTTTAACAATAGTGGGAAAAATACAAAAACCCAGAGACTTACTTTTCTCACATTATTTGTGAACCAAATAGTAAAAGAAACTAAAACTGATAATCTTAAGAGCTCTCACTTGTCTTAGTAAACCTATGCAATGTATGTGATTGTGGCCCATGTAGGTCACAGTACACAACATAAAGCAGAATGGACACATTAGAAGGGGTTAAATTGCATAATAATGCTAGCCAAACATACTCTTAAATAAACTTGTCTATGGCAACATTTTTGTTTGCATCAGACTTTACTGTGTATGGAACATCAGCAGATATATATTTACCTTGAGTATTGACCGAGGGCAGTGGTAACAGCCACCGTCCTTACTGCTGAGCAGGGCCAGACTGGCAATGAAAAGCAGTCCTGGAAATATTTGGATACCAGGGGTGAAAATTGCCCCGGGGCACCCCAACTTCAAAAACAACATGTCCCACATGCCACCAAACAGCTTGTGCCACCTTTGCACCCAGGCAGCTTGTTTGTGCCCTCTTTGCCCCAAGCAGCTTGTTAGTGCCCCCAAGCGGCTTGCCTGTGCCATTTCTACACCTAAACACTTAGCCATTTATTGGTTCACTCACCCGTTGAAGTTATTTATGTAATAGCAAAACCTAATAGATTATGTAATAAGTGATAAACTGTGCGGTAAGTGATATATTTCACATATGACAACACCCCCCTTCTACTTCTTAACACATACAAGGCAAATTCCTGACCAAGTCTCTAAACCCAGTCCTCTCTTACTGAGTGTAAGACATACTCATAGTTAGCAACATTTTAAATAACCCTTTTATTGAATGTATATGTATCTTCCCTATATGGCAATTCACTCTAAACCACATTTCCACATCATATTTAATATCCATATGTTACTGTCAATCAATCTTTCTTTTATTGATCGTGTTCACAATACATATGATGTCACTCAAATCATCGTTGTTGAATGTATAGCACTGCTATATGACAGGTCATTCTTAAGCCTGTCCATGAGTGATCATGTGTAATAACCATCATTTTACATTAAAATAGTGTTGTGTGCCCTGTGCCTCTCACCACACCAGCTGCACCCTCCCTCTAGTTGTCTCAACTATAAATATAGAAAAATAAATTCAATCAATTTAGGATAGTGTGCTTCATACAACCAAGTGTAAGAAAAAAAAAAAGGCACCCCACAAATTCCAAATGTACAACTCCATGTAACAGAAAAAAAACACAATATAGTGTAATATAGTCAACAAAAAACAAATTCTTTCAGTTAAATGTGGGCAATAACTTTATTAACTATATCTATATTACACTATATTGAGGGTTTTTTCTCTGTTTTTATATACATACATATGGAGTTGTACGTTTGGATTCTGTAAGGTGACATTTTTTTATTTTTTTACACTTAGGTATATGAAGCGCACTATCCTAAATTGATTGAATTTATGTTTAATAGCCATTTCAATGTAGGAAACCTCTTCCATAACTTGCATGTATTGAGCACTGGTAACGTTACTTCTTTTTTTGCATGTAATACCCATAACTGACTTCTCACTAAGTGTAAAAAAGCTACTAGTCAAACA
Source organism: Spea multiplicata (assembly GCA_009364415.1). Lineage (NCBI taxonomy): Eukaryota > Metazoa > Chordata > Amphibia > Anura > Pelobatidae > Spea > Spea multiplicata. Next base: position 44,240,035 of record VKOC01000001.1, read on the forward strand.
GCTTTTATTGAACTGTTTCCATAAATAAATGCTTCTATGGAGACAGCTTCATCGACAAGTGACATAGAGGGATCTGTTTAGACATAGAGGGGTTTAATGGGGGAAAATTGAACTGACGGGCTTCAAAGATGTCCCTAATGGGGCGTGGGGGCACCAATTTTTTTTTTAATAAATTAGATAATATGATCAAAGCACCGCAGAAATGTTAAAACAGTCACGGTCAAGAAGGGTATAAAAACGAAGTAAAAAAAACCCAGCCCAGTTAACACTCAAAATTGCTCTAAAGCCATACATATACATTCTTTTTCATGTCCCTCCTCTCAGTTTCCCAGGCACCACTAACCCTAGGCTTATCTCTACGACTCCAACACCATACACTGGCATACTCACACGTGCTAACACCATATATTAACACACACACTACTGCTAACATCATTCACTAACATACTCACTAACATACTGAATTTACACCTTCTAGTACCATACAGTAAAAAGCACACACATGCTAATAGCGTACAGTCACACATACACAGAAACACCATCAGATCCTGCACAGGTACGCTAACACCGTAAACCAAATCACACACAATCTCATAATATATGCTGACATACACACTGATGCTAATGCCATTCGGTAACATACACAACACCAAATGCTCACACAAGCCAACACCACACTCATACACATGCACACATTATCCAACAACATAGGCTAACGCACACTGACTTTAACACTACACATATACATACACACACTAACACTACATATATATATATATATATATATATATATATATACACACACACACACACAATAGACCCTTGAATTGCTTTGATTTTAAGTTTTTGGTCCACTTTTTGTGTTTGCTTGTAATTCCACATATAGCCACCAGGGTGTCTCATAAAAGTACTCTAGGCAGAGTTACAATGTAACTGGGTGCTTCCTGGCTTTCTTTATGAGTTTCCATTTATAGGGACACTCCAGCCATCCAAATGCATGATAGGATAAATGAGTTATTCCTCTAAATAATAATTTCTTCCCTTCACAAATGCATGGAGGGATTATGCAGGAGGAATGGTTACGAAGGGGTCTAATAGTTCCATTGATTCATATACACTGACAAACACATATATATATATATATATATATATATATATATATATAATATATATTATACATACACACACACACACACCGGTATATAGATATACACTACCATTTTTCCCAGGACACGTATAATTGATAGCTGGCATGTGATACACTGCAGTATGTGGTAGATAGAGAGATAGATAGACAGATAGATAGAGAGATAGATAGATAGATAGATAGATAGATAGATAGATATAAGTAATTTATTTCATTATGTGAGTTTATGATTGATATTAAGATGCACCTTGGAATTACCTCAATGCCCTGTTTAATGTCACAGATTGTACCCCTTTAGGACCAGCCCTACACATATCATACATGATAATACAAAACGAATTTCCAGAACAGATCATCTGCCACCCTTAATATGACATGTGCATAAAAGCACACCATGAGTACAAAGCACATGCAAGAAGCCTTCATCTAACATGTCGCTGTGAAATCACGTTGCCACTACCCACATCTTCTATTTCCCTCTAACCACTGCAACGTACTGAGCATGTGCGACACCCACAGCCAGCATGCCATTCAGAGGGCATTCACAATGCTGTTTATATGCACATGGGTGGGTGTACTGACAGCGAGCATGCGCGTGACACTAAACAGATAATTCAGTGACACTGAGCGTGCACTTTTATCATTAGTGCTACACAAGAGGTCCCTTCTTACAGTCAGTATTGCGATTGACAAAATCCTGTTACGTTGTAGTAATGAATGGTAACCGCCTTAGAAGAATTTTTTTATATTTGCTGAGCATCAACGTTACTAGGAGTTATTCAATCTTTATAGGGTTCCTCGAATGGGTATTTAACCCCCCGGGAACAGAGTAACCGGATTAACGCCAGATATAATCGTACAGTCATTATTACAATATTGAGTTACATTTCCAACTATGTTTTAATTATATTACAATTATACAATCCTCACAATGTATAACACAGCAGACACAAGGGGACATTCCTGATGTTATGGATATAGACAAACTGACAGGCGCGTGCATCCACCTTTTAATGAAAATATACTAAATATTAACCCACTAAGTGCTAGATGGCTAATCAGCCCACAGCTGACCTCCTTGTCATTGAAATGATTAACCTATTCATTACTTCAAGGCGGAGAATAACTATTTGTTAGGGGTTCAGAGAAAAATGCAATGGATGCAGGGTGCCCAGAACTTTACTGGATGAGCTTGTAGGTGGATATTCGGTATGTCCTCCCCAGTCCTTGGTCTCTTGGGATAGGACACGGTTGCACCAGCCTCCATGTTTCTGTGTTGTTTGCTGTCATTCAGTAGCTTCGCCATCATTCACCCAAATCTGCCACACAATAATTATACAGTAAAGCGCACACTTTCAGAGCACATAATGGAATTTGCTGCATTGTTTATCATCAAGGCCATAGACTCCTCGCAAACGGCGTTTCCACCCTGTAGATGACCTTATCTATAACGTATGCTGCGGTGGTGGGGGCTGCGCCATTCATCATCATAGCACATGGATCATTAATATCCTAAATGCACTATAATAAGGGGTTAACCAGGCGAGAGCCCTCAGCACTCTTTAGCTTAGTGCTAAAACACAGCAGTGGAAAGCTACACCCACGCGGCAGCCAAAGGGTCAAAGCTGCTATTCTGTCATACATCGGGGATCACACCTAATACACACTGACTTTCAGGGGCGGGGCTATGCGGGATCCGCCCACTGCACGCAGAGAGAGACTGATACACAATAGAGGCCGAGGATAACACAGGAGACGCCGCCGAGAAAAAGATATCTGGAATAGAGGTGAGAGCGCTTTACACAAAGACATGGACCGTGCTAACCCGAGGAGCTGCCCGAACATCGCTTGGTAACAGGGAGGGTAATGGATCCGGAGCGGCTTAACGAATCGATTCGGAAGCTGCTGCGAGCTTTCTGCTAGATGAGCTATGGCAGAAGCCAGGGTTAACGAGCGCCCTACATAACGAGAACGCGTATAGCAGAGGGCCCCTACCCTGTGATCACGGGCCCGGGCACTCACACACATCCTTCACGCCCTGCGTGTCAGCGTATACTCGGCACTGATTCCAATTAGACAGACTGACCGGTCTCAGACAGCGGTGCGGCCATGTTTGGACCTCCATGCTGAATTTGTGTAGTTTAACCCCTGCCGGTCCTGGGGCCGCGGAGCAGGATGCTGGAGCCCGCGGGGTTTGCCGAAGCATGGCGGGCACAGTTCCCGGACGCGGAGCCGCCCCGCATGGAGCTGCGCACGGTGAGGGACATGGAGCAGGAGCTAGAGAGATGCCGGGCATCGGTTCGCCGGCTAGAACGCGAACTCAACCGGGAGCGATTTCGGATGATCTATCTGCAGACCCTGCTGGCCAAGGAGCGGAGAGCATATGACCGGCAACGCTGGGGCTTCGAGGAGAGACCTTCCCCGGGCGGAGAACGACTCGCCGGCGGGGAAGAGAGGGCCAGGGGCCCAGGCAAGGAGCATAGGAGCCCAGAAGAGAGACCCCGGCTCCCGGGCCGGAGGGAGCCACCTGTTGGGGCCCCTGATCTATCTCCAGGTGATGTGCCCAGGGGCCCCCGCCGCCTGCTCAGTTTGACAGAGAGAGATGGGGTAGAGGCGCGCTCGGATAAGCTGCGGAGAGCATCGTCGCATCCTGAAGGCAGTCCCGGGCCCAGGGCCCCGCGGGCCATGGAACCCCGCCGCGGCCGATCCTCGGACAGCAGCTGTGGCTGGGATGGCGAGTACGAGGAGGCCGAGCTAAACCCACGCTTCCTGCGGGACAATGCATTGCCTGGTCCAGGTGGGCACTGGGGAGAGGCCTGGCCCCGCCGCTCCTTTTCGCCCCAGAGCTTTGAGGACCTGGGGGGTGGCTACACCCCCGACTGCAGCTCCAATGAGAATCTGACCTCCAGCGAGGAGGAGCTTTCCTCGGGCCCCTCCGGCAGAGTGTCCCCGCGGGGGCTGTGGGGCCGCTCCCCACCTTCCCCTGGCAGTGCCAGCCCACCCACACCACAGGCACCTGCAAGGCAGTGTCAGCTCAGGATCTCTGAAGCTGCCATAGTTGGAGTAAGGAGGAGTGGACAGATCTGGCCTAGCTGCGCAGAACCTGCTGGACGGGATGGGGGTTTCCATGGAGATGCAGGTGAGGTTCTGCAGGGGCGGGGTTACACTACATTAATGCAAGCACTGCTTAGGCTTATGGAGTACTGGTATAACTAGGCATTATGAGGCATATTTATTTATTCTGTAGAAAAGGGCAGCAGCACCACCTCAGATTGCTGCAAAATAATTCAGTAAATCCTATGGTGGGCAAAGAGCCCGAGCTGCCCACTATGTATTTTGGAGTCCCTTTTCCAGTTTGCAGAAAAGTACATGTTCTTGGGAAGAATATTTACCCAACCATCTGCGTGATGGCACATCGGACCGTGAACAGCATTTTATATATTATTTGAGAACATAGGCCCCGTTTTAATTTGCTATATAGTGTGGCTGTGTATTGATGTTACTGTATTACTAGATACATCAATATTCTGAGAACCAGTGGGGCATATTCACATTGGTGTACATTTGACTGGGCTTAGAACATTTAATTGTCTAATAAAAATAAGTCTGTCCGTTTTGAAGAAACAGCGAGCTCTGCGGAAACGTTCAAGAGATCCTTGGTTGGTGGGATACTGAGAAAAGCTACTTGACACAGAGTTTCTCCAGTGATAAAGTACCCCCAGCAATGCGGGTACAGTTGGCCCTTTCAATAACACAGATCTTAAACTAGAGGTGCACAGCTCCAGCACTCCTGGACCACAAACTGGAGATATCTCAGCTGGGAGAACCAAAAATGTGTGCAGCCCTGGAGGATTGGAGTTTTGCACCATTATTTAAGACCTGAAAATGGATTTGGGTAAGGGATTATTGGCTAAAAAGGAGAGTTTTCAGGGGGGTTGTGGTCTTAACTCCCACTTCGTTATTCCTTATGAAGGGCTATTCATGGCTAGCCTTGCATAATGTATAACTCAAATTTGTAAGGAGACTGGTGAATGCTATATATATATATATATATATATATATATATATACACATTATTCAGGGCCAGTCAAGCTATTTCAGCTCCAGAAGTTTGCTGGGATTGGCTCTTCATGATGCATGGTGAAGTCAAGGAACTAAAACACAACTCTCCTGCTAACACCCCTTCCTTTCTCTCTTTGGTGAATAAACTTCAGTGTGGTCTCGAGCCAGGCGCTTGTGTCATGCAGATGAGTTCTTAGCAGAGTCAAGTCTTAAACTCTCCTTTCTCACTGCATCCTTAGAAGGCAAGCTTGCTTATGAGTGAGCTTGGGATTTGACTTGGCCTCAAGTCCACTGGTAGTGCTCCATGTCTACTTCTTCCCACCTTAAGACGTAATGGTGCAAAACAATTGAGATTTAATCTCTGGCAAATATACTTTTTTTAACTTTACTCTTCATTATGGTAACAAGCACATATAAAGAACTGCGTTATTTGGGGTGTATAAACGCACACAAGGAAATCAATTACTATGTTATGCATTTATTTATCGCAGGGCAGCACTTTACATGTGCCGCTTCGCATTGCCTGCATGTTGTGTCGTGTACAGAATGGTCGGTGTGGTCACCCTATTTTCAGTTTGAGTTTGGTGCTTAAGAAATGATGCCCCTTCACCTTATTGAGATCTATAAATGTGTGTGTATATTATGCCTTAAAAGAGGCTCCTCATCGGAGCCCAAAATGTTGACATTTTGCTAATGGCTTGCTTACAGACCATAAAACGAAGTATAACGACCTTTGGCTAGATTGCAAAACACATGAGATATCTAGTGTTATGATCACACGTGCTTGTTGTCCTTCCTTTCTGCTCCAAGGTAATTAACTTGTACCTTTTTTTGATACATTTGCAAGCCGTTGTCTGAGAAGCAGGAAAAAGCTGTGTAGGCCCCAAGCTCCCTTGGGTTCTGTGCTGGGGTTAAAGAAGACTCAATGAGTGTGTTTCTCTTTCCTCTCTCAACCTCTCCGGTACCACACACACACACACACACACACACACACACACACACACACACACACACACACACACAAATGCCTCTCTCGTTAATTATCATATATTTATTACATTTTATGTTGGCAGTGACACATTCTATTCATTTTCAATCAGCAGAAGGACTTTACTAATAGCTTTTCCTGTAGACCGGTCTCTCTCCAGTCTGAACTGTGATTGACCCTGTGTATTACTTCCTATTACCCTGTATTGCATATAATGATGACTGTTCTTTCCTTCTCACGCTGTATGTCTCTAGGATTCAGGTGCTGATTGTTGGATGCTATAAAAAGAGCACTCTACAGGACTGCTACACCCACCTACTTAACAGGCTTCAGACCTGTCTGTCCTGGAGGCCACCATAATGATGGCATAATGGGGCATCACAGAGCTTACGAAGCTCTCACCATACTTGTGAATGCATGTGGCTGAGTGACGTCAGTAGGCTGGTGCTAGGATAATGAAGTGTTTCTTATTGATACAGGAATATTGATGCAAGTATTTTTAATAGTGCTTTGAATTATAAAATCCCCTTACATTACTGTCTCATACTTCCTCCAGTCACTGCTTATAGAAGCTCTGTAAAAGTTGAAACCCCTCTATTACTCCTCGTACTTCCATTCAGTTGCTCATATTGATCCGTAAACAGTTCACTATATTCTTTCATATCTCTGATTTTGTGTACAAATCCATAATATTCCTTATAAATAAAATAAAAATCTCCTTCAACGTCCGCGACTCAGTGTTACAATATGTTCTAATTGTTTCTATAATGCTTTACAATGCTTAATATATCTTCCTAGTTAGCGCTGTAACAGCTACTACATATTACTACTTTTGTTCAGTATAACTGTCCTGTTAAACATTTAGGGCCCTTGTTTCCTTATCATCTTCACCATCTCCTAGATTCTATATGAAGTCTCTAGAACTCCTTGTAACTATACAAGGGCTTCTTATCAATCCACCCATTATTCTACCCAATAACTGATCATATTTTTCTGAGTGAAGCAACTATATTACTTTTCCTGTTACTCCATATGACAGCCATGTCTAACGCCTCTTGTCACTTTTAGATGAGCTTTAACATTGGAACATAACTAGTAAACATACAAACATATATTTTAACCGGAACCACTTTGTCCCTTTAGAAAACTTTAATTTTGTTCTTGTATCTTTTATTCAGGATAGCTGTGAACATTTAGTCCTCTGTGGTGGGTACTTGTTTGCATAATGCTTATCATTGTAGGTCCTGATTTGTAAAGCTTGGTCGAAACCTGGAGATCGTTCCTGGTTTGGTAGGGCCCTAGGAAATATAGCATCTATGGTTATAATCTGCTTCTGCTACTACATAAGATGTTGCTGACCTAAATAACTATGAATTTTCACCTATGCAACCTCCCAGTATAAAGCATGTATGCAAAATTACATACCACGAGGGCTTGAGTTTGGTGCAAAAGAGTTGAATATAAAATTCCCATTACTTATTTATAAAGCCATAAATGTTAATGGGGTTGGCAAACAAGCTGACACAGAAACAGGTTACATGCAAGAGGTAGACAAGTGTTACAGCTTCTGATCGTGGGACCTGGCGATCTCTATTTTCCAACTGAATTCACCTTATCAGTTCACACTTCTTTTCTTTTTTTCTGTGCCTTTCATAACATCTGTCCACATTTCTTCTAATACGTCTCTCAAAGTCTTAAGCAGTTCAGTTCAGACCAATAAAGGTATCATCATCTTTACCAAATCCTCCTGATCTTTGCTCCAAAACCTCCTCTTCTATTATTCCATGTAAATTATTAGCTCTTCCACTAATATGCAGGTATCACAGAGAGCTCTTTATAGTTGCATCGTGCGTGCGGCCAACCAGAACTGCTCATTTATGTCAATAGTCATAAATAATCAAGGTAGTCAAAGCATGTGTTATTGCCCTACTGCTGTATGCTAAAGGCGGCAGTTCAAACTGTGTGGAAGCCTTATTCTTCAACTCGCCCTTCCCCCTTCTACGGTTTGTCTTGTTCCTGAGAGGGCACCACCAGGACATATCCAGAAAATGGTTGAGGGGGGAAAGGAGGAGGGAAACTGTTAATCAGCAGCATCTTGTACAGGCCATCTGTCCTTCTTCTACAGAATGGCCAGTAATGTTAGCAGTGAACAATAGCCATGTGGCACCTGCTAGTCTCCCAGCAGCCAGAACAAGAAAGCTAAGTGTCGTCTCCCTGTCTTTCGACATCTAACAGTATGCCTCTCATTATCAGACAATTCTACAATTTCAGAGTGTGTTCTAGAAGTAGCCAAACCAAACCATTTTTGGCATGCTTTTGCAGTGTGTACAGTGGGGAGGCGGTGGGCTACACATAAATCAGTGAGATAAATTGTGTCTCTGCCCTTCTTATCTAAAAGTAATTTCACACCATAATGAGGTGGAACGTTAACGTGCCTGTGAAGAATATAACACATAACGTAGTGTCTGATAATTGAATGCAGTGTAGAGCTTTTAAGTGTTTGTTGTTACCGTGGATATTATGACCCAGAAAATAAGTTTTGTGTAGACGTGTATGTAGCAGGTCAACACTAAATGCCTTTTCCTCCTAGTAACATCCACATCCCTGCAAAGGCAACATTGCATCACCTTTCTGCTGTACGTACATGGGAGCTGGGATCACTGGATGAAAGACATGTTCCTAATAGCAAAAGATTATTGGTTTGATATGTGATGGGCTGCAGAAGACTATGTGATATGGGTAATAGAAAGGGTGGTCACATGACCTTGGAAGGAGCGCAGTGATAATGGGCACAGTGGAGGAGGTCATGTGATGTTCTTCTACACTGCAAGATTTACAGCCTAATCCCTTTGTGTCTACTCAACACTATCAGACTTAAAGCACCTTTTAATGGGCAAGCCAGTTAAAGCTTCTTTGTATTAATGTGTTTCTAATGCACAAATCTTTGCCTTCAGACCCCCATGGCAATCTTCTAATTGAAATACAAATTCTTAAATTTGTTTTAAGATATCAATGTCCTGTGGCTGTGTTCTTTAGAGATGTGATCTTATACGAGGCAGTAACGCAGAGAGTTTTTTGAGTAAGAGTGTGTAAACGGAGACACTCAATGTGACCATGAAAACTTTTTCTCCGTTCGGACGGATCAGAGCTTTTTTATTTGACTTTAGGTAACCAGGGTTTATTTACCAAGAGTTGATAAGACACGTGTAAAATAGCAATGCTATACGTTTTCTTGAAAGAACGATTAAAAACTGAATTTTGCTTGCGTATGTGACACATTACTTGCATAAATTACATTAGAACACAAATAAACTTCAATCTTCTAACGAGAGCTTACTTGAGCAATTCTGTCTTTAAGTAGACGCACTAAAGGAGGTTTATTGGTTCCTGTAATTCGTTTCGCTGTTTTAGGTTTTTTTTGGTCTGCAATTACCGGACTATTTAACATATTTACTGGTCAGTGTCCATTGCAGTATTCTGAAATGTGTTGCTCACCCATCTGGAATGTATAGTTTGAGTAGTATGCAAACCAGTCAAAGACAGAGCTCCAAATCCCCAACACAAAAGGTTCACTATAACAAAAAGCTAACAGGCCCTGGTCCTCTTTGTAGAATTATTAAGAATGCCCCCAGCCGCTAGAGGACTAACCAAAGGCACCTATTCAGCTTCATTGAATTGAAACAGGAGTCCTTATGTGTAGCTGAGGATCGTAATATAACATACTAATATAAGTAATATAACTAGAAACAAGAATACTTTCTACAGAATGCTTCCATAACCTTTCGTGCAGTCTGTCCCTTCCTATGAGTGAGTGGGGGTGTTGCAGAATGTGTATTATGAGTGCTGGATCAGGGCATATATAGTACATATGGCGGTTATCTGAGTATGTGACTATATCAGAGAAGACGTTTGGGTCTGTGTGAAAGCCTCACAGAGATGATCTATTGTGTCTTGGCAAGGGGGAATATGAAAGTCTGTAAGGCAAAGGTATATGATTAGGTCTGTTAAGGTAATTACCAGGCATACACTATTGGCACGCTTAAAATGCACTTGCTTTTTACGGTGCTTAACATGGTCACAGTGAAAGGACATTTGGGAAAACCCACTAATTCTGGTAGTTGGCAGTGTTTGTAATTGTCGTGTATGTGCCAGTGCAAAACATTTTGGCAGAGGGCTGAACATACGTCATCTGACCATCCCTAGACTTTACCAGCCATGATCTACAAGAAATGCAGACATGACGGTTATAGACTTGGTAGGACACAGGTGGATGATATAACATAAAGTGTAACTTTGGAGGACCGGTGTGTGAATATATCTGAGGAGGTTACCTGTGGCTGTGAAATTATAGTAGCCCCTGTCTGTATCCATACACTCTGAGTCATTATGAACACATTGCAGGTGTGATCTGTGTTTTCAGTGAGGTGCGAGAGTAAATATTCTGAGTCTATATTGCAGAACTTGGCTCGTAAACCTGCTCTGCGACTGAACGCAGAGAGAAAAGTCTGTACATCTTGCACGTAGGAGCTGAGCTCAGTACTGGAGAATGGATGTGTCTCGGCTTGCAGCTGGTGATGTGGCAGGTGCAGTGTATCCAAGGCACGAGCTTTAATTAGCCACATGTGCGTTACACCTGTTAACACTGCCCACAGATGCATGCCACTTGGTTACTGACACTATGTAATCCCCCGAGTGCCAGCAGTGCATTGCCGAGTGATACAATCACACACGCCACCTGCTCCAAAGCTGAAGCAGCTCTGCTTGCTATGCAAGTCCCAGTTGATCAGCTTAATAATGACTAGCAGAAAGCGAGGGCCTCGCTGTCAGAGGAACCTGATTTTATTGCCAGCAGTAGGATACTAATACATTAATATATTTACATTGTGTCTTATGCCATAATTTTGGTGATGAGTGTTGCCGAGCATACTTTGCCATTGCTTAAGTACATAGTGCAGTAGTTAGCATTGCTTATCTGGGCTCTTTGCATGGACATTGTAATAGTTGGCACTGGGTTTCTAGAAAGACTCGGTGGTGGGGTCACCACACCAGCCATGTTCTCCAGAACATGCATAATGTTACTTACCAGAGTAGGTAAAGTCCTGCACTATGTGGAATATATGGAAAAGAACCAATTACTCATTATACATGAGTACTGTACTGGTCAGCAGTATGTGAGTATTGCATGTGTTCTGGAAAACATGGCTGATGAGGTCCAACCAGTCGTTGTAGGAGTTGCCCCATGGTTTTTTTTTTTTTTTTTTTTGCGGTTCATCTAACACTGCATTAATAGTGTTTAAATCCAGCACTGGATGTGTTTATTAATCAGAACTTGTACATGGTGTTGCTTATTTGAACTGATACAGAATGTGAGATTTTCACACATCCCAATGTTTTAAATGTACAGAAAAAGGGATATGGCTAGAGGGTAAGACTTATGTGACCATTTTTACCATGTAACTCGTAAGGAATACAGAAGACAAGTGGTATATGGTTATAAATGGAATTTATAACCATACACATTGTATATTGTTAACCCCTTAATGACAAAGCCCATACATGTACGGGCTCAAAATGCAGTTTTCAATGGGTTTAGGGACCGCCCATTGTCCTTACTCTGCCCTCATTGTCCTTACTCTGCCTCATTCCCCCCCCCCCACACACACAAATATTAAATAGCTGGATGTCATGTTGTGTGAGTTGCTGCATGGCACTCATATACCCTATATTACCAAAAATATGATGGCTCCTGACCTTCAAACCATGGATATTAATATGAGGTCTTCCCAAGCACACTACACCCCATTCAGCCAAAAGAGCATTTGTTTAAATCAGGTAATGATGTTTGCTAACCAGGCTCTCTTATCTATCAGCATCCCAAAGGTGTTTAATGGGGTAAGGTGAGGCCTCTGTGCCGGCCACTAGAGTTCTTCCACAACAGTCTCATCAAACCATGTCTTTATTGACCTTGCTTTGTGCGCTGAGGCGCAGTCATGCTGGAACAGTATAAAGCCTTCCCCAAACCTGTGCCACAAAGTTGGAGGCATACAATTGTCTAAAATGTCTTTGTACGTTGTAGCATTAACATTACCCTTCACTGGAACTAAGGAATAGCCTGAAAAAATAGCCCCAGATCATTATCACCACCAAACTTTACAGTTGGCACAATGCATTCTGCCAAGGCTTGTTTGGTATTGTTCTGTTTGCCTTGTGGGCAGATGCTTGTCTGTGGAAACCAATTTCATGTAGATCCAGACATGCAGTGCTTACGGTGCTTCCAGAGGCAGTTTGGAACTCTGTAGTGAGTGATGCTACAGAGAATGGACAATGATTTTTCAGCACTCAACAACCCTGCTTTGTTAGTGTGTGTGGTCTTGGCTTTATGGCTGAGCTGGTAATACTCCTAGACATTTCCACTTACAGTGTCACGTTTAAAGTCACTGAGCTCTTCAGTACGGCACATTCTACTGTCAGTGTTTGTCTATGGAGGTGGCTGCCTATGTGCTTGATTTTATACACCTGTCAAAAATGGATATGGCTGAACCACCTCATTAATTAGGAGCGGTGTCCACATGCTTTTGGTTATATAGTGTACATTATGTTTGTGCGCATTGCCTGTACATTATGTTTGTCCTCTGTGCCTATATGTGTTGAATGTAGTGGCTTTACATGATGGCTAGTGTGTGTGTTCATGTTTATACATAGTGTTGGGTAGTGCCTTGCTTCCCAACTGGCCACAAACTATGAGAAGATACCTGAACTGCTAGGAGGCCTTTAGAACAAGGCCAGAGTTGCTTTTCCCCCAAGCCTGGGTGTTGGTTTGAATGTGCTAGTTTTGACTTTAACCTAATTGTTTCCATGATCTGTGCAGTTTCATGACCTACTCCCTGAGCTTCCTGTCTGCACAGTATGGAAACTCATCACGGGACTTGTCCTGGCTCTTCTGCCTTCTTGTTTGTTGTATTGCCTCTGCTGTACATGATTTTTCACTATAGGTATTTCCTCATTTTAGCAATCTCTGTCTCTCATCCTGTGAATTACATCATGACATTCCACTCTCATGGATTCCATGACTCTCAGTCTATGATTACATCTTTGCAATGTTGTGATTTTTGCCTGTCAGACAGGAAAAACAGCCCTGTTAAACTGTAGAGGGAAAGGAGACAGGAAATTCATATACTTTTTAATCTGGATTGGCTAAGTTTATCTTGATGTCCCTTAGGAGATGATACAGTAGAACTCAAATCACCTTCAGCCATGACTTGCAATGCATAGTCTTAGTTACCTATGGAGGGTGGTTCCACATATGCTCCATATATGCTTTAGAGGAAAGGCGTTGTTACATTAATAAGAGTGGGTTGCTTAACTAAATGTACTGCCACATAGTAACCTCGTTCCCATGATCAGCTGCAGCGAGGCCTGTAAGTACAAGGGGGTTTACTCCCACACTCGCTGTATATCTGCATTTAAGGATCTTTTTTGGAACTAGTGTCCAACATGGGTTAAATTAACCTGCACACACCACTTTGTAAATGTGCTAATTAAGCCCCTGAGACATAGAAAGCATTAAAGATAGGGAGGGGAAAAGTATGTTGTGCAGAAGAAGAATTGTGAAGGCGAGGTCACAGTTGAACACTAGCTTCAGAGGCTATATATAATATAAATTGAATATCAGTGATATGGGAATAAAACCCGTGAATGTATCGTATTCATTCCTTAATATAAGACCAATCAGGAAGTTTAGGTTTTACCACAGTTTGAAAGTGACACTCTAATATTTGTCACTATGATACCTGCTTCTTTCACTATTACATTAGCTTGACCTGTCTGCAGGAGATACTCCCTTATTGGATTACTCACAGTTAGGTGAGTCTTTGTTTACTGTAAGAAGTTTCATTTATGCAAGAGTGGTTTTATGCTGAGTCTTGTCTACTCATAGATGCTTCCCTCTGCCGGACGCCCCCCGGTGGTACTGATGAGCAGCGGGCTCAGCACGACCTGATGCCCTATATTGATGACTCCCCTTCGTCCTCCCCTCAGCTCAGTGCCAAGAGCCGTGGAAGCAGAGAAACAATTTCCTCTGGGTCTTTGGAGTCCAGCAAATCGGTGAGTACAACGAGAGCTGCTTCACCAGTTGGGCTATTTAGAGATGAACTCTGGATTTCACAAATGGGAATGGTCACTATTCATCAACCATAAGCGATATTCGGTGAAGACTGTCTTTTGGAGATGAATTTGTTTGAGCATGCTAGTGCTAGATTATGTCAACTTAACCAACCTAACCTAAAAGCGGATTACAGTAGAATTTGTAAGAAACGGTAATACAAAGACCAATCGGTCTTCTACATGAAGAGATGCTTTTCAACTTATTCTGAATAAACCACCATAGTGGACATATAAAGGCTGGATTATAGTTTTCTGACTCCGGGGTGGGTTGAAGGGGTAAAAAAAAACATAGATGGGGAATGTACTGTCAGAAATGCTCAATCAGAGAGTGGCTTATCAGAGAAAACATGAGTCATAGGTTAGGTGTCCAAGCCTCCAGACCACACAATTTACACTGTGAACCAACTCAGTGACTAATCTCAAGATCAGTGTCTCAATTTTGTGAAAAAGTGCTGAAGTGCTGAATTTGGAAAAACACATGGATAGATAATTGTGACATTTAGTTTTATTTAAACATAGTTTTTAAAAAAAATATAACAAATACTGATAATGAATTTTTTTCAACTAGAAATGTTCTGTCCAGTGAGTGTTCCATTCAAATCTTATGCTTACACTTGCAGTGTGTAAAGCGTTTCACTATTGTATCAAGATGGAATTCTGGAATTTTTTTTTTAATTGAAGGTGTCCTTTGGTCTCACCTGATCTGTCTTTGTAGAGTGAGCTGGACCTGGAGAAGGGGCTGGAGATGAGGAAATGGGTGCTGTCTGCAATCCTGGCCAGTGAAGAAACCTACCTGAGCCACCTGGAAGCCTTGCTACTGGTAAGGCAGGTTAAGATGACGTGAGCTGATTTTTGTTGATATCGGTAGGGGTGCGTACTCTTTTTCTTTACTTTTGCAGCCCATGAAGCCTCTAAAAGCTGCAGCAACCACTTCGCAACCAGTACTGACTGTGCAGCAGATTGAAACCATCTTCTTCAAGGTCCCCGAGTTATATGAAATTCACAAAGATTTCTATGATGCACTGTTTCCACGTGTACAGAAATGGAGCCATCAGCAATGTGTGGGGGACCTGTTCCAGAAGCTTGTGAGTGTTACCCCATCTGCTTATTTGCCAATTCCATCTGTTTTTTTTATCTATAAACAGGATGCACAAAACACTATGCTGGATATGTGCTTCTAAAGGCCTAAAAGCCGAGCATTGTGTTGTCTGATCTCTGTCCCGGTTCCCTGACAATTGCAGTGTAGATTTCCTTCAGGGGTAGGTTGTTTATTGTAGGTCTCAATCTTCCATGGTTAGTAATGCATTGTGTTAAATCTTTTACATGCTATAAATATTTGAAGAGTAACTTATGCTCTCTTTCTGTATTATAAATGTATACTTTCCTGCTTTTTCTTGCATTCCCCACCTATGCATTTTGATGCCGCCCCTTAACCATTGCGCTTGTATTTTCTCTCTCAGGCTAGTCAGCTGGGTGTATATCGAGCTTTTGTTGACAACTACGAGGTCGCCATGGAAACGGCAGAGAAATGCTGCCAGGCCAATGCTCAGTTTGCTGAAATTTCAGAGGTGAAAAAAACCTTTCGTGTCACCCTAGTGAGAATTGCGCAAAGAGAAGTACTTGTAGTAATATATACAGGCGTGCTTGATGAGAGGCATACACAAGAAGGCGGCTCAGGCACAGACACACGGAAACGTAGGCAGAGATGATTAGTCTCGGAAGGACGTTATGATATCGTTTTGGTAGTCCAGCAAATCTTTCACTCAACTTCCAATGACAATGCCCAGAAAAATGACTCTCCAGAGTGTGATTAGTAGATGTTTAAAATCATGCCACTTGATGAGGTGTAGTGAAATGATTGCATAGGAAAAAATACGGTATTTTGTAATAAAACTTCTGCTAAAAGTCACCTGGTGCTTTCCTCATTTGGCCACACAAATAATATACGCAGAGATGTAGGGTAGCTGTTGCAGAACTGTATATCCCATAGGACATGCCTAGCCATAGATACACTCCTTTTCTTGAGGGTTTCTTTAAACTGATGATTTTAGTGTGTGATTAAAACAAAACCAAAAAAATAGACTTAACATTTTCAGGCCAAGTGGGAGTTAATTCCACCTTTACTATATGGGTCCTATAGAATCCAGGCACATCGAGCATTCCACCAGAGAGACGCTAGTCAGTGAGAGCTCAGCTGTACCCGCTCCTGTAGAAAGATCTTCCTTATTAACACGTCTAGTCAGTTAAGAACTCTGCCTGTAATGCACATTAGTTCCAATATTCCACAGTATATTTCAATACAATTAACATGTAAGGTGTGTATGTTTCAGAATCTAAAAGCCAGAAATACAAGGGAATCCAAGGAATTAACAGCTAAAACCTCCCTAGAAGGTCAGTATTAGGTGCTTTGCTCTCAAGGGTTTGGCAGCAATGAAACGTTCGGTACACCTATAGTACAGTAAAGTACACAATCTTTCTTCTGTCCATAGCTCTGCTATACAAGCCTGTGGATCGTGTTACACGCAGTACATTGGTTCTTCATGTGAGTAGTATATGTTCCTGCTATTCCAATGCCTGCAACACATGTCCTGCCAGTACAAGTCTAAAACTTTCCGGTTGTTTACAGGATCTGTTGAAGCATACACCAGCTGGGCACCCCGACTATCCTTTACTTCAAGATGCTCTCAGAATTTCCCAGAACTTCCTCTCCAGCATCAATGAGGAAATCACTCCCCGCCGGCAGTCAATGACCGTGCGGAAAGGAGAGGTGAGGGATGGTGATGCCTTGCAAATTTCTGATAAGCCATGTTAAATACTGGAACATTGATTTTAGTTACCATGATGTATGTAAACTTAAGTATGCGTACACGCGTACACGCGCACATGTGTGCAGTTTACATATTTTTTTTTTTTACAGAAAGGAATTCTAGATTCTAAACTTGTTTCTCTAGATTGTAGGCTCATTTGAGCAAGACCCCCCTCAGCTTTTGTTTGTCATTTCAAATTGTTATGCAATGCATGGCGGCTTATATCGTGTTTACCCACTCTACTCCACTGCAAGATATACATAATAGTTAATAATGTGTATTTTTTAAGGGCATTAAACAAAGTTCAGAGTTTTAGCATAATGCTGTAGCGTATGTCACGTACCATATAGTTAGATGCTGAGATGGGCGCTTCACACCAGCTGACACGTGTTCTAAAAGCAACACGTATTGAGTTATATTCCTCACTATGTAAACACTTATCTTTAAAGATAATATTAATGTACTCCAGTATATAGCATTTGACTCACTAAACACAAGAACAACCTGTTTACAATATAGTAATAACTGGTGCTGAATTTTTATATGACTTTGTAACTTTATATAACTATGTAACTTTAGTAGCAGGGCCAACTGGATGTAGCTCGCTGATCATGCCTTTAAACAGTTAGCGGACTTAATCTTGCTATATCTTGTCAGATTTTATGTTGGCCTCAGCCTGTTATACTAAGGGCACCTGGTGGTGACCCGCTGGTGTAGCTAGACATCCTCTTTTTACCATGTTCTCTCCATAGAAACCAGAATGAGTGATATCAACCACTGGTTATATAATATCTAAGTTGATGTGATGTTGATTTTAGAAATTTCAGATGCAGAAGTGCTGAATTCATGCTATATCTGTGTTAAATGTGTTTGTAGAAGAGAGAAAAAAAGTTATTGGTTGATTACCTCTTCAAAAAAAAAAAAAAAAAAAAAAAAAAAAAATGATTTTTTTGTGCAAAGTTGTGGAAGTGGTCTTGTCGCCATAGCTTCCAGCCGAATGATTTTGTTGGCTAGACCATTGGTTGCTATGTTGACAAAAACTCTTTTTCAAACTTTGCACCATAATCACATATACCCAACACCAACTGTATTGAAAAATGGCTTGCAAGTGTTTAGAGTGTATAGTTTAAGTAGCGTTTTGTTTAGTAATGCGAAGTGTTGCTGATCATCAACACACTTGCCTTGATTTCTTCACAGCACCGGCAGCTCTTGAAGGACAGTTTCATGGTAGAACTTGTGGAAGGTACAAGAAAATTGCGTCATGTCTTCCTTTTCACAGATCTACTGCTGTGCGCCAAACTGAAAAAACAGATAGGAGGGTAAGAAGTCACTGAACTAGACTTGATTTCAATGGGTTTACCCTGGTCTTTTCTCTCTCTGAGAGATGTTTAGATGATATAATTTATCATCGATGTCCCCCACCCCAGAAAAAGCCAGCAGTACGATTGCAAGTGGTACATCCCTCTTGCTGACCTGAGCTTCCAGCCATTGGATGAAACAGAGACTGCTCCCAATATTCCCCTTATCCCAGAAGAAGAGCTAGAAGCCATCAAAGTGAAGATATCCCAACTGAAGAGTGATATACACAGGGAGAAGGTACACCGTTTGTGTGTTGCAAGTCTGTAATATACACAAAACACACAAAATTATGTTTCACAAAGCACCGCCTTGGAGTTTTACATTGCATGTATTCCTTATGGCCAGAATAATCGCTCTGATTCTTTAGTGCGTCAGAGCTGGTCGTTGGGTACCATTACAGGGATAATCACTAGAACACAGATATACTAAGACTTTCTTTACCATATGTGATGTGCTCCTCTGACGTTCATTGGGTGCATTGTTCAATAAGCCACCAAAACTTTTTTATCTTTTATTTTCCCTGTTTACCAAAACCTTTTAAGTCAGGCTAAAAATAAGTTATGTTGTAACAATTATGGATCAACATTGCCTCTCTGTGGGGTGGAATTTATCTACAGTGGATTGACAGGAAAACTGCCACATGTGGAAATCTGTATTCTACTAGTGTTGCTGGTAGTCTGATACATATTAATGCCATACATACTGGAATGCGTATGCTTGTTAATGTTTATCTGGGTATGCCTGCTTCCATATCTGTGCAAATTGTGTCGTGAACCCTGTTCTTTTACAGAAAGCTAACAAGGGAGGAAAGGGTCTGGAACGTCTGCGCAAAAAGCTGTCAGAACAGGAATCCGTCCTCCTTCTCCTGTCCCCCAGCATGGCCTTCAGAGTGCAGAACCGCAACGGAAAGGTGACCACCTCCACTCACACTCAATATGGCCTCTCAGCTGGCTGCTGTCACTCCCTTACATCACTTTATTTGCTCATGCTTTTATCTTTAAAATCTTCTTCCAGGGATACACTTTTCTCACATGGTCGGATTATGAGCGAGCTGAGTGGGGAGAGCATGTCCGGGAGCAGCAAAAGAAATGTAAGTATGTGCAATCTAGGTATACGTGTGCACACACCCATATGGTGGTAACTGATCCTATGTTTGCCCTGTTTTCCAGGTTTCAAAAGTTTCTCTCTTACATCCCTGGAAATTCAGATGCTAACAAACTCCTGTGTGAAGCTGCAGACAGTCCATAGAGTTCCCCTTACTATAAGCAAAGATGGTAAGAATGTCAGGGCAGGGAAGACTTGGGTTAGCCTCCCATGCCAATTTAGAGTTTAGTTACTTTAGAGGGTAGTTTCAGTAATTGATGTGAACCAGTTCATATTCCACCTGTTTGAAGTTTTCCATTTTTGTTTATTATTCACTACATTGCCTAGTTACTTCGGTTACCTATCAGTTGTAAAATATGTAGACTCCAGGTATAACATTTGCAGTGTTTCCTGTCCTTTTAGATGATGAGTCTTCTGGGCTATATGGATTCTTAAATGTCATTGTTCACTCAGCTACTGGATTCCAGCAAAGCTCAAGTAAGTATGTTTAAGAGTGTAATATCCACATCCTGCATACTGCCTGTATATCGGTACAGAAATATTAAGGGCACACAACATATGTAACAAAAACATAAAAACTAAGCAAGTTTACTTTACATATAACGCACGTAACCCAAGATGCCCCACTTTCTCACAATGCCTTCACTTTACCAGACCTGTTCTGCACACTGGAGGTCGATTCTTTTGGTTATTTTGTTAACAAGGCGAAGACCCGTGTTTATCGGAACACTACTGAGCCCAGCTGGAATGAGGTAAGAAGGAATTACAAGATTTCTGTTAGGCTGCACCATACCCCAGGAGATCATTTTAAGCTGCCTCAATATTCAACACAAACCTCAAAACCCACTTTTTCAAAGAAGAGTACAACCTATAAGGCTAGACCTTATCTGCCGCTGGTAGATCTCCAACATTCATTTATGGCTCTATCGCACCCTCTTTCTTTGCATTGCTTTTCTATACCCCATTTTCCTCTAGGTTGTAAGCAGGACCCTCTTTTCCTAATGTAACAGTTTGTCGTAGTCAACTCTTGTTTACCAACCCTTTAACTGCATGAAAAGCTGTGTAAATTGTTGGAGCTTTATTAATAAAAGATAATTGCTGCCAGTCACTACCAAACCCTACTTTTACATATAGACATGGTTCAGTGTTCCCAAAAAGCATGGCATCACTTATCCACTTAAGCATATAACCTTGGGAACATGCAGTCCTTGTTGCATTCATTTTAGGGTCTTGATCCTATCTAAAATACTGTGAAAGATGAGCTTTCCAACCCACTTACAGCCCTTATGTCCACATTGAAGAGGCATTTTCGAAACCCATTATTTTCTGCTTGTTTAATCTCCTCTCCATGTGAATGGCATCTGCAGTGTTTAACCTTAACTTATTTGTTTTCAGGAGTTTGAGATAGAACTGGAGGGGTCTCAGACCCTGCGCATTCTGTGCTACGAGAAGAGCTACAATAAGAATCGGCCCATTAGAGAAGATGGCGGAGAAAGCACTGAGCGGATGGTGGCAAAAGGGCAAATACAGGTAAGGATCAGCTTAGATGAGTGGATGTGTGAGTTAGAGATAATTTGGTTTTAATCTTTGATTGAAAACATTTCAAAGAAGGTTAAGATCTGTCGGCGTACAACTACTTAGAGTTCATATGCTGACCTTACAGTGTCTTTCTCTCGCCCTAGCTTGATCCACAAATAGTCCTGGGGAAAGACTGGCAGCGATCCGTTGTCTCTATGAATGGGGTAAGTAATGGTAGTGGAACTTAAATGAACAAAGGCAGCCATCTTTCTTCAAGCCTTGTGCCCTTGCACTTTTTAAACTCCCCTGTATCTGTTACCCTAACCTTATGTAGCGTGTATTTTGTGGCATGTTGCTTGCACTGCTTATCCTTCATTTGCTCCTGGGGCCCCACCCCTGATATTTAGGCCCCTCCCCTCATTTCCCAGGATCCTGATACCTTTCTCTGCAGATTGAGGTCAAGCTGTCACTGAAGTTCATAAGTCGCGAGTTCAGTCTCAAGCGCCTTCCTTCACGGAAACAGACAGGAGTCTTTGGGGTTAAAATCTCTGTTGTTACCAAGTAAGTGAAACATTTATTGTATACTCCGAAACATCATGGCTATTATTGCCATACACATGCAGTTCATTGGGAATGTGAAAATTCTGTTAGGGATCAGTATTTGTCATGCTCAGTAATGGTTTCTACTTAATCCACAGGAGGGAACGTTCCAAAGTTCCATACATTGTGCGCCAGTGCGTGGAGGAGATTGAGAGACGTGGGATGGAGGAGGTTGGCATATATCGGGTGTCTGGAGTGGCCACTGATATTCAAGCCCTAAAGAATGCTTTTGATTCAAGTAAGTACAAAAAGACATATAAGACACTGGCACATTGAAAAATAAAATGTATGGAGATGGAGAGAGGGGAGTACTTGGAAATACATAGGGCACAATGGAAAACAAGAACATACACAGGTGGTGTGGAAATATCAGAAATGATTTCCCAGTAATTTTGTCTCTTCTGATTGATGCTTTCCTTGACCCATCAGATAACAAAGATGTATCGGTTATGATGAGTGACATGGATGTGAATGCCATTGCTGGGACCCTGAAGTTATATTTTCGTGAACTTCCTGCTCCTCTTTTTACAGATGAACTTTACCCCAATTTTGCAGAGGGGATTGGTGAGTTGGAGATTTAACATCCATATGCTGTACCTCCTCATACACTCCCAGTTGATACAATGACATGAAACTATTCCTTTTTTCATCAGCATTGTCTGACCCTGTAGCTAAGGAGAGCTGTATGTTGAACTTGCTGTTGTCTCTGCCGGAGCCCAATCTGCTCACCTTCCTTTTTCTGCTTGACCATCTCAAGAGGTACTGCTGATGCATATCTTGATACATTCACCAAACTGCCAAACATAATCATCCACCATGTGTTGTGTTGGCTCATGTGGCCACTGCTAGGGGAATTTCTCATTCCATCCCACATCTTGACCGCCCCACACTGATGAATTCTACTTCCAGTGATCATATATTGGAATCCCAGTGCAGCTTCCCTCTCTCCATATTTTGTTGAAATTCCTCTGGGTTTCATGTACAATCCCACACACAGCTTTTAATTAGTGACACTTCCAGAAGTCTGTCTGCACTGTGAGGTTTCTGCAATGTGACCTAGGAAGCATATTTAGTATATTTTTTCAGAGATGTAAAATAATCCTTAGGTTCCTTCACATGTTTGCTATTTCTGTGTCCTGTCTCAGAGTTGCAGAAAAGGAAAGTCAGAACAAGATGTCCCTGCATAACCTGGCCACAGTATTTGGTCCCACTTTGCTTCGGCCATCAGAAAAGGACAGTAAGATCCCAACCAATCCTACACAACCTATTAGCATGGCTGATAGCTGGAGTCTGGAAGTTATGTCACAGGTGAGCTATAACTTCTTACATTACATTGCCCTGAATGGCAAAAAGGTACCCCTTCTCACCCTGTCTATGAACTTGCACCAAAATACATTTAGGGAAGCAGTTTGTTCAATTACTTGTCTGATTCTTTCTCTCCATTTTTGTCTTCTAGGTGCAAGTTCTGTTGTACTTTCTTCAACTAGACACTATTCCAACTCCAGACAGCAAACGTCAAAGCATCCTCTTTTCTACTGAGGTCTAAACTTCATCAAGCTGCAGCTAGCAGATGGTGTTGAATAAGATTACTGCCTGTCCCTCTCTGCAGGGTTATACACTCTGGAAAGGGATTTTGTTGGACCCTGCCACCTATGTAAAGGCTCAGTAATCTATCAGAACTGACAGAGTATTTTTTCTTTAATTTATTTATTTATTGGCTAGTAGGTCGTTAATAGGACAGATGCCGGTCCACAAACCTACCCTTGAATGTGGGGACCAGTACCTGGATAGTTGCAGTAATATATCAGAAGCCTGTAACTTGTCAGGGACCAAGCAAGAAATAATATATTCATATAGGTTTATCTATAAGGGAGGTGTATTACCTTTTTTTTTTTTCATTCCCATATAAGGGTAATATGAGGCCACTGTTTCTAAAGCCTGGGGTCAGTTTTTACTTTTTTTTTTTATAAAAAAAAAAATATTATTCAGCTTGAACATTCTACAGTTTGCAAATTCTATGCGAATCTCTTGAATATCACTAATATGTAACACTTGGTTAAGGATGGCACAGTGTTACAAAATGTTTTAAGCAATATTGTATAGGGAAGGGGAAGGTGACATGATTCATCTTTCAACTTCGATTTATACCAATGCAAAATACTTTAACTGTGGGACTTTCTTTACTCTTTTTTACTAGTAAGCGACTGCAGTGATTGCAGAGTGCTTGAACCGTGTTGGTTCACTCCTACCAATCGCCCACTGGCACATTTCATGTGTTAGTTCACTCGTGCGGACTGCTTTTCCAGATCACATTGACCTAGTAAAGAACAAGGTCCACAGCTTGAAACCGCTGTTCTAGGCTCAATTTTATTTGCATAATGTTGTAATAAAGGGTTTTGGGTGGTTGCAAAGCTTAACACAGTCACCATGTCAGATGAGTGAAACAAATTTTAGTGTGGGAGATTTAGAAAACCAATGTTTTAAGTGCAGGGATGCTTGTTTGGTTGGTCTTGAGACCCACTTTCCCAATAGAATTGTCAGCACAGGTGGGAAATAACACTTTAAAGTGTTTGCTTTAGGAAACATTTAGGGTCACCTGCTTAGGGTCAACAGCCTTCACGATTTCAGTAAATGTAGCCTTATGATGTACAGTAAATATATAAAGTTAAACTAGCTTCACGTTAGGTAGATGTTATTACCGGAGGCAAATAAACGAGAAGTTGTATAAATGTGGGATCTAATTGATCTACCGTGTAATAAAATACACTTCCTAAAACAATTATCACATATGTGTTTATCAACACTAATAAAAGCAAGATATAGCCTTATTGATCATAGCCATATTGATTATTTAGATATATATATCTGAAAATAATCAAATTGAAATCGCCTTCAAAAGTCTAAAAAGGGCACTGGCTGGAAAGTCTAGCTATATAAGTCAATATTTGAAGACCATTACTGGGTTTCGTTTGTGTCTTATTTGAATGGACACTTGACCCTCCTGTGCAGAATATAGATATCTTTCCCAGTACTAATTAGTTGGCTTCCACTGCCCCACAATTTCAGGTGTTTGTGTAGTAGTTTGTAGAATGACTGTTGTCTGTGGTATTTGCAGCATGTTTTAATGGGTTATTTTGTTAAGATAAAGATAACCCTTCATACTACAGAATTTTAGACAATATTATCATATTCAAGTTTTATACTGGAAATATTTAGGGACTTATTAGGATTTTTTTGTTCAGTTACAGATGACCTTTTATCGGGTTTGCCTTTTCCCCCCACCCTTTTATGGTTCCACAGCTCCTTTTTTGTCTGTCCGACTTTAATCAGATATATGCTGCTTCTTTGTATTCGGCCAGAGGAGTGGAATGAGTCATCGACGTGGTTTATTTAGTGACTCCTCAATTGTGGAACGTTACCCCATTACCCGCTACATGGGGATCTGAAGCCATAAAATGGTTGTCCCATTTTGAGGGACATTCAACTTGGGCTATGCCAGACTCTGCACATGGAGCTGGTCTCCGTGTTCAAGTGCTAATTATACATAGACCATAATACCATAAGAGATCACTGCCAGAAAGACGGAACTGTTTTCCTCACATTCTTCCCACTCTGCTGTACTTATGCATACACTGTAGGTGATCTGTGTAGAGGACATGTGATGACCATGTGCAATGATGCATGCCCTGGGATTTTGAGGATATAGGGCAGCTGCTACACTTAAAATTGGCTGTTTGTTGAGGGCCATAGCAGGTTGAACTCCTTTTATAGCAGATATTCTCTCTCCATGGTCTTAAGCATGATTGTTTAACCTCTATATCTACTTTTATTGCACTGCTAGATAGAGATTAAGAGCTACAACATTTCTGCGCAAAGGAGTTATGGACATTTTGTCAATAAGGTAAAGGTACCAGAGAGATCAGATCCCACCCAGAACCATTTGCCTTTGTAGATAAACCAGCAGTTTACAATACATGGACCCGTACACATTGCCAAGATTAGGACGTTACGGTCCATTCAAGCTATGGCAGTGCTTTATTTTATACATGGGAGGATTGTGGGAGCTGTTTGCAGCAGACCCCTGCTATTTACTAATACAATGTTATTAAAACCCATGGCAACAGCAGGTACAGCAACATCAGTCCTACAAAGAATGTTTCCTTTTTTTCCTTTTTATATAATGGATAAATAATATTTAAAAAAAGGGAATTATATTGTATTTGTTAAAATATTCAAAAGCATTTGTAGCCTGTTTGTACACAAGCTGTTCAATAAAAGATAGAAAATGATATACTGATTCACCGTATTTGCTTGAAAGCTGCTGTAAAGACAGTGTTTCTTGTGCAGGGTGTGAAATGTCTCCATGACTCCAATAAAAAATTGTTTGTTCTGTCTAAAAACCATTCATGACAACTCACAGGAAACAAAGAGGTTTTTTTTTTTTACGTCGATTTGTTCTGAACTGCAGAGCAGTTTCATTTATTTAATGCCCAGGTAGCTGACAGAGTTTAAATCACTACTATATTCAATTGCATCCTGAACTAGCTTCTGCCATTAGCCAAACTGACCCGCTAATGGGGATAAATATTGGTTGCAGCAGAGATAAGTTGTGGGCAAGTCTGAGAAACAATTTTTTTTCATCCCCCCCCCCCCCCTCATCTGCCATGAGCACCCCTGTGTGGGGCAAATGATGCTTTTTGTTTTCCTTCCAACCTGGAAGACAGTTAGGTAGCATTATTAACAATACAACATTGTGGAGACAGTTTCCATATCTTCCCAGTAGACGTAAGACATAAGAATTAACAAGGTTGCTGTAGACCTAAAAGATGCCTGTCAATTTCAAGCTGTTCCTTTCAGGATATCCTCAGCACCTTTTTGGTTTTCACCAAAATCCTGACCTCAGTAACAGCACATCTACACAGTCAAGTTTTAAATACTATTCCTTCTATAATCTATGACTGACTACTGAAAGCAGAAACACAGATGAAGCTACAGATTCAGCTTCAGAGCGGTACAATATTTGTGTTTGATCTTTAATTTTCTTATTCTGGGTGGCTACTGACCAGATAAACGTATGGTTACCAGAAACAAATAGGGTTCAAAAGATGTGGACCCTTAAGGAAGCAGCCATCTACCAGTCCATAAGGAAAATTGGGTCTCATAGGTCTAAGGACCTAATGGTTTATGGTACCAGAGGCCATGGCACCAATGAGACCTCTATAAAACTTCTTGCCGATATGATATGATGGGATGGGTCAATTTGTTCCCTTGACTCCTTAATAAAAAATTCTGTCACTAGTGTTGCTGGACATTCAAATGCTCCTGGGGGACTGTACATTGGATAGTAGTCACAGGGGCAAGGAGTAGGGGATGGTAAGCCCATTACAGGAGCCTTCTATCCAGGATACATCACTCTAAAAGAGTAGCTTGTTGCATAGAATTGCTTCCAGCACTTCACAGCCTCACCACCTGGAAATCCAGACTAGAAGGCCAAGCTGTCCTGCTAAAGTCTAACAACAAGACCATGGTTGCTACAAACAATTAGATACCAGAATCCACTTTGAGCCCCCATCGCTTTTTTTCTTGGTAGTATCGGGTTTAAAACAAGTATTCAAAAGTATTGTGCCGTTTACTTTTCTTAACAGTATTATTGTATAAAGTTTTCAGAGTTGCATATTAGTCATTTGTATTAGCAGTGTAATCCTAGCACAATCTGCTAGACAGTCTGGCTCCTTTTATATTATAGTGTGATTAATAACAGAACAACTTGGTCTTAATCATCCAGTCTTATACTAATGAAAGTTTATGGAGGAAGCAAAACCCATTGTGCAAGCAGGACTTCGTTAAAAGTGCCATAAAGAATATGTTCAATGTGGTGTTTTGAGCAGGAAAGTCATCCAATATTTCACATGAATGACAATGATGGCAGCCTCGGTCTGATAAAGGACGTTTATTAAAGCAAATTTGATGTTCAAGGGTTTTTTTATGCTTATATAACTGCTGAGAGAATAGATTGTCCAAAGGTGACATCTGCTGCCAAAGCCTCCAGTCAGTGATGCCCGCATAAGGTATGACTACTGAACCAGGCCGGGGCTGTACAGTTCAGCCTTGGGAGAAAGAACCTTGAGGAAAGAAGAGCGAGCCCTATGATCTTATCATTGTTGGTAGAAAAAGTGTGAAAGGAATAAATAATATTCAATGTTTGAGTGTTTGTGAACAGAGCAGCTAATCCTCTGAGAGATGTGGAATTCTTCTTGACAAGGACAAGACCTATGGTTAAAAAAGCATAACTAAAAGAAGACAGCGCTCCGGCAAAGTGTAATATAAAAATATATAATTTATTAAATGAAGAGTAAACAAATATTAAGCAAGAAAAATATTTGAAAATACATTTCAAAATAAAAAATAACAAAAAAGACATACAATAATAATAATAAAAAATAATAATAAACAATGAAAAGAAATCTAATAGAACTCACTGTGCAATAAGTAATGCCTGGCCAGGCTAGGCGCCAAAATGTAGGACAGGTTTCGTTTAGGTACTTCAGCTGCAGAGAAACGGCGCATCAAATTAAAAATGTAGCAGTCTTGTGAGTGGATTCTCAATGGCGGGTAGTCTGTATGCCTTTGGAAAACCAGTAAAATATATAGGCTGCGGTGCCCATAATTTGATACTCCCTTCATCCGGAAGATGGTAGGCATCAAGTTCTATTTGTATCCTTTTAATAATATTAACTGCAAAATTAGTGACTCGCTTTAAGTGTAAACCTTAGTGCTGCCAGTAGATGGCCTTCTTTATAACAAAATCAGTAACATTTCAAAGGATGGCATTACATTTTTTTGTGTTTGTTTACTTTTTGTTTTTGCTTCAAAAAACATAATTTCTATAACAAAACACTATGCACTAGCAATTGAAGGCAGAAATGTGAGTGCCCTACTTCAATAAAAGGAACTTTCATCCAAGGGTTATTTGAAACTTTTTACAACACGTATATGTCACCCCCGCCGGTTCCACACCTGTAAGGTTCATGGCTTAGCCTTACAGCTTTATGAGTACGAATTAGCTTTCATTATATTCGTTTTACAGACAAGAATGGCAAATCCTACCTGTGCACCTGTACTTACCTCAATTTGTCGCAACTTTTGTTCCTTTTTCCGGAAACTGCCTGGAACGCTCAACCCAATGGAGACCATAAGGAATAGTTTACAGCTAGCTGTCCTTTCTCAATTTGAATTTGAACCTTTATGCTCCTTTTTCTATTAAGGAAGGTAAGAATATTGCTCTATTTAATATCTTTAATGAAGACCTTCTTTTTGCCTACAGTAGTCTGAGTGAACTAAAACTGTTCTGTAACTTGGGTCAGAGTGAATTGTAGATGGACATAGCTGGCAGATTCAAGGGGGTAATTCAGTAAGACTGTACCTGGCAAGATTGGTAATTGCCCGCTGTTCACACAAGTTGGAGGTCAAATTATCTGAGCGCTTTATAACCTATTCCTTCTCGGTTTAACTACCAGATCCTTTAGCTAAATTTCAGAGTCTGAGTAGAATGAACTTCCTGAGAATGATTTCAGCTAAAGCAAACAGGAACTCTCTGGCAGTAACAGGTGATCTGAGTTGGAGTGCAGGTCATTGAATTGCTGAGCATGTATTCACAGGCAAAAGTTGCTTCTTAATCGGCCAACGTCTTAGTCATACACTGTTAAAATATCTTTAAAAGATGTCACTGAATACTAAGAAATCTTTAACATCAAATAAGTCTAATAGCAATCTACTGTCACTAAAACTGATACTTTGCAAAGTAAATATCACCATGATATTTCTATATGAAGACCACCCTGGTCGGTAATATTTATAATGCTTTCTATACATTGGGTTTTCTTTCTACCTTTACAAGTTAGTAAAGTTGCCGTATTTTGTAGTTAATTTTGCTAGTTCTGACTCAAAACCTTTTATGTATTTGATGCAATAAAAGCTATATTAGGGTATCTTCCATGTTGTCAAACTGACAGAGGGCACCACAGCCTGATGTTAAACACTGGTGCCCTCTGATAGAAGGCAAGTGTGGGAGAGAAATATGTGAAAGAAAAAAAATACAATGCAATAATGTAGTTTAGCATTGGCAAAAACCGTGCTTTTATCTTGTTTTTTTCCTACTACACTTCTTTTATTTGTTGGAGCAGGGGTGGACTGGCCTGGGGCAGAGGGAAAATTACCACCACCCCAGGTCCAGTCCAAGTTGATTCTGTGAATAGCCACCTAATGCAAAGTTAAGTGACCTTGCAGTAAAACTAAAGCTGTTTTGTAAGTGTGTGGTTTAATATTAAAGTGTATGTGTGTGTAAATATGTGTGTGTATGTTAGTTATCAGGGAGGAGCAAGGGGCCACTAGGCTTTTCTTGCCCCCCCCACACACACACACACACCACTGCCAGAAGATGCCAGGTCTTATACTGAACTGCGTCACCTGTATTGAAACAGAAATTTGGAAATTTTAGAAAATGTAATATTGGTGTAGAAAGAGTACAATAAAAAAAAAAATGAGATTTGGGCTTCATGCAATGTGTCATGGGCCACCAAGTGTTAGCTGCACTTTCCAGTGGGAGCACTTACACTGCAACACTGGAGCTGTAAGGTTTTTATAGGCTGCAGACACAAGAAGCGGCAGCACACTATGGCACGGATGAGCAGAACTGCCACGTTGTACTTCTGGCAATAACATTTGTATTGTTCACCTTTCATAAGCTGTGAACATTGTGCTTATTGAAGAAGTGCAGTATATTGAAACACCATTGATCTGTGAAAACCGACCAATTGGTTAACTCCATAGCTTTCTCTTTCAGAGTACTTGCTCAGTGCAGCTCACCCAAGCTGTGGGTGACTTTTGTTATTATGTAACTTGTAAATGTTGGCTTTTTAAAAACTGATTGCATGCTCAAAATCATTTCAAAAAACAAAAAACCCAAAACCCTCATTGTTATAATGAAGCGACATGCCCTTGGTATTCCATTGCATCTTTGCCTGTAATTGTAGCTGATCTGTTGGATAAATGGTTTAGTCATAATTTGTTGGTGGACCTTAACGGAAGAATTTAAACAACTGCTAAGACACAGAAAGAATGGAAATGCCTTGGGCACTACAGAGCACAGAATTCACGGGAGACATGTCTATAAACATATGCAATTTAAAGTTACTGGCAAAGTAGGGATACCGTATAAAATTAGGCCTAGATTATTTAGATAGAAATCGGGGGTAGGTTGGTTGTAATATATCTGCAAAACTTAGTTTTTTTTAAAAAAAGAAAAATTTAAAAAGTACCTTAATTTGCATTCTTTGTTGGTTGGTCTGTTTGGGACACTAAATCATCCCTGTACGTGATGGGTGGATGACATGAAGAAAAAAAAAATTCAGAAGCGCATTTGTGATTTTTACCACATGTAACTTAAGCTGTAAAAACAGTATTTTACATTGGTTTGTATTATCCTGGGGGTTAGCATGGGCTGAAGTGCTTTTAATAACTGGAACTATTTTTAGCCCCATATAGCCTTGGCCTGGATCAACTGATCCAAAATTCTTGCATGTAATGAGTCTCTTTCACATTCCAAGATGTCACAGAACGGACAGAGTGAATCTCTGTATTACTCTTCCCCGATGGAAAAGAAATAAAAGTGCGAAACCATAAGAAAAATCATACCTAAAAATCTCAAAATATTAGGCAAAAATGGCTGTGTGCTGCATGCCTGGAAGATATACTCTGAAACTATATAGCTTGAGATTGTATTGCTGGTCCTTCAGGGCAATGTGAATCTCTGTCCACAATAGTCTATTACATAGAAAAAAATATTGGGACACCTGATCATTACAAAAACAGGGACTTTTATGACAACTTTGCAGCTATAGCAGCTTCCACTCTTCTGGGAATTTTAGCCCATTCATCCAGTAGAGCATTTTTGAGGTCTGGCACTGATGTTGGACGAGAGCCTGACTCGCAATCTTCATTCCAGTTTAGTTGTCAATGAATTTCATTATCGATTAGTTGAGTCGATTTTATTGAATAGATAACAACACTAACATCCGGATGCCCTGCTCTGGACCTTCCTCTCTGACAGCCTGCGGGCGTCTCTGTGATGTGCGCAGACATAGTCTGCTACTATCCTCCACTTCCGCAGGGCTTATATGATGGAGCACCAGCGTGACACGACCCTCCTGTGCTCCACCATAGAAGTACCGGCCAGCAGCGGTGGAGGTTGTCTGTGCACAACGTTCGTCGGCTGCCAGAGAAGAGGATGAGCTGCAGCGCTGCAGGAGACCCTGATCTTCCTGTCTGGCAGCCGGTGGGTGTCTGTGCGATGCGTATTAAGGGGGCAGAGTGGCATATCTGGGGGGAGAAAGTGGCATATACACTGTGTAAGTGTATATGCGTAAGGGCAGTGTATGTTTATGGGCAGTCGTGTGTAAGGGCAGTGTATGCATGTTAATGGACAGATGTGTGTGTAAAGGCAATGTGTATGTGTATATGTGTGTGTGTAAGGACAGTGTAAATAAAACAACCTCTGTAAAAAAAAAAAAAAAAAAAAAAAAACGGGGGGGGGGGCACAATTTTCCATTCTTGCCTTCGGTGCAAAAAGAGCTAGCTACGGCTCTGTGTATGTTTGTTGGTATAAGTGTGTAAGTGCGTTAGCAAGTGGGGCACGTCCCAATGCCTCTCCCATGACCCATTGTTTCCATCCAAAGACCCGGAGTCTCCAGAGAAACATGGAGAGTTCTCAGGTATGCCTATAGTGAATAGACCCCATTGTCATTGTATTGTTTATCACGGGCAGTATGATAAGGAAATAAAATATGCGTGCAGACTAGGCAATGATAACATAGCTAAAACACATAGAAATTACTAATATTTATATGCCTGAAAACATTGCATTATACAAACACAAGAACAGTCAAAAAAAAGCTGCAGAAAAAAAATCAATGGGAGTAGCAGCTTTGAACCATGCTTAGGAGGGCAGGTGGTGCAAATGTTCTGGTGTCATTTGGCCTGGGGATTTGTTATACCGGTTGTGACCGGCTTGTAACAACGCATAAGAAGCAGTGGTTACGTTACTTATATTGAATAAGACCGCATTAAGCGATATATGGAACACCCACCCACCACGTCTTGGTGGAGTCTTACAGTACGCGCCAAACAAGAAACCACTCGGCGCATGCGCTCTGCAGCAAACACGGGAGGGGCTGGCGCACGGTGTAAGAGAATGATGCGCATGCGCGCTATGGGTTTTCGCCGTTTGTGCCTTGTCTGAATCCGTGATCTGCTACAGCGGAACCGGAAGTACCCCGACGGATGCAATACCGAGAGGACCGGAGCTATTTCGAGGTGAGAAAATAATTGATATGATGTGTTTTCATGTAGTACGTGTTTATCAGGCGGCACTGCAATGCACGAGTGGCGTATACGTTACGATATAAAGATCTGTATACATAGAAGAGGAATTTTCATACACTGTCATGTTAAAGGCATGTGTATTATAATCTGCTCCGATCGGTGGGTTTTGGGAACGTAGTGTCTGGGTGATGGGAGATGCGTATTATCAATCATATGCCCCGGGCAGTAGTACGTGTTATATACCAGGCTTTACAAGCGTTGCTTTCCTCTCCTCATTATTTCATATTTTATTTAATTTTAGAAGTATGTGGGGTTTTTTTTTTATATAACACACGGATACAAATGTTTGTGTGGAAATGTTGATAGTGTTATTGTTGGTGGACAGTGGTCCATTGTTTAATTTCCAGTTGTTATTGCAGAGATGGAGTAGGTTGTTACTGTTAATATTAATAGGTAAATTACCTAATAGATGAGACGGATCAAATTAGTTAATGATGTAATAATGAACAATCCATATTTACAAGGGCAGGACTGACAGTGTGTTAAATGTAATCACCGTTAAAACCAATGGGATATTTGGGCGATTGCTCAGAATTGGTCCTGGGTTTTTACGTTACGTTTTATTTATAGCCCCGAAGCACATTCCATGCCCCCGTTACAAAAGGGAAGGAAAAAATAAAAATGTAAAATTGACAATTTACCAAGTTGGGGCCCTGCTCTTAAACAATTTGTGTTGATGAATTTGTGCGTGCATCAATTAAACAGACATTTGTTACCATGAACAAGGGGTTTTCTTAAGGATGTGTAGACCTTTGTGAACTTTGTATTCCAAGACCTTTATAAAAAGTAGCTATACCGCAAAGGTATTTACAAATTTAAACAGAGTACACACATTATATATATATATATATATATATATATATATATATATACCTATAAATTAATATAATTATATATAATATATATACCTAATAATATTTGCGATATATATATATATCGCTACCCCAAATCCCTTCTGCACCTCATCTGTCCGCAGCCCTTTATATTGCATTTGTGTGAGGCTGTGAGCTTAGAGTAATGGGTGTTCATAAACTAGTGAATGCAGCAGATCCTGTTCTCTATTGGTTTAGAAAATGCCAGAGTGTTTACGCAGCTGCACAAAGAGAAGACACAGCTGAATGCCCGTGCCAGTAGAAGGTAGGCACAGTAGCACAGAGCCCTGTCCAGTGGCTTACTGCGTATCAAGGAGAATATATATGTCACCAGAGAGCATGTTTAAAGGGACACTCATGCCATCATATGTACCGGTCCTTAATGCGTGTCATAGGATTCTGCAGAACCCCCCCTTCCCCTTTCATGTGCCCCTTCATATTGCCCCCCAGCTATTTTGCTGCAGGGTATATGTTCGGCCAAACATAATCCTCACATATGATATACTCATGTGAAGTCAGCTTCAGCGTTGGTTCTGTGAACACTGCAGTGCTCCCCCCTGTATATACCGAAAGCACTTTTCTGCCACTGATTGCCACGCCACAGAGGAGTTGGGGAGCTGCAGCTTCTACCAATGGTAGAATGTTCCCCTTTTGTATAATGAACAACAGGAGTACAAAGTGTGCGCTCTACCACTATATTGCTGTAACATACTTTGGGAAGATAACGGCAGGGAAGAGTTGGTGATGCCTCACTTTGTCCTGAGCATCCAGGAGTTGCACGGCTTCATTGGCACTACCTCATGAGAACTGGCTGCCCTCGTTCAGGGTCTTCCCTCTAGGGTTTATACACAGCCTTTGAGGAGCAGCTTCCTAATATTTGCATTCCAACTTGGAGCCAGGACTTGTTAGAGCTCAAACTCCAGACAGTTAATTGGCAGGGGGGAGTCAAGACTCAGTTCAGATTCCTAAATATTTGTCCAGCCTTCCTAAACTGCTACAGAAATGATTTAAATGCTACTCTGTGAGCATTGTATTCTGAAACTTTACGACTTTTTTCTTCTTTGCTCCAGTACAAGATTTAGACGTTAATCTGGTCTAGCCTCACAAATCAAATACATGACTGATCTAAACAAAGCATCATGTTTAATAAAGATCCCACAGGAAGTTAGCTTTGGATTCTTGCGCTGGAGCCACAGGAGAAGGTTTCAAATTGAATTTAACAGAATGTATCAAGTATACTCTGTATATGAAATGTAGAGGGTAATGATGCAGCAATCAAGACATGCTCATTAGAGGAGCTTGAGGTTCTTTCTTTCCCAGAATTTATTTGGTGTATGATTTAGAGGAGAGTAGTACAGCGAGGCAGCTGGTAGCCAACACTCTGTTACAGGTATAGCACTGGCTTGAAAGGAGCTGTCTATTTGGTAGTTGCTTGTCTAGATTGTCCAGGACATGAGTAAGGGTTATGCCAGTGAACTTAATATGTAACTCTTCAGCTGACCAAGGATCTCACGTAGAAATTATACTCATGGAGTCCCTCTTTTTCAAGACATATCAGAACAGGAAGAGGGGACCTGCTCTTACAAGCTAAGAATCTATTTGTAGCATCTGTGTCGGCGAGTAGTGGGTATAATAGTACATTAGCAGTCAAAAAATGCAGTCTTCAAAGGAGACTTTTTCTATTAAATTTTAAACATAAATTGACGTAATTGTCATTTAAAGTTTGAAGCCTTCACACACGTCTCTTTCTGCCTCTGTTTTCTGATATCTTTGTAGAGTCTTGTGGAAGGAGGCTCAATGACTCCATAACACATGGCACTATGAAAAACCCTTGTAAACACAGGTGCCTGTATGGCGACTGCTTATGTGTTGGGATCTAAGCCTCCACCAGTAATAAGTATAATGGAGGAATGGTTCCACTATACACTTGCAACCTTTGTCTATGGGGGTGGCTGTCTTGCATTAGGACAAGATTATCCTCAGACTGTGATAGAGCTCCTGTGTTCCATTGCTTTCATTCACCCCTAGCAGCTAGTCTACTGAACCCACTCATACAGGGTTATGTATAAATGTTATTTTCGTGCAAATATAGTTACCCAACAGAGAACCCCACTCAAAAGGAATATTCATTGCTGTGGAGCATGTTGCTCTAGAACACAGTTTTATTAATAACAGCCATGGTGTTCTCTGAACATGCCCAGGCACTAAAAGCGAATGCATATGCCCACCACTTTTTAAAACTAGGTCATTTGGCCTCTGAACACAGTCCTAATGTTTTATAATCAGATACACTGAATTTTAGGACTGGCATGGTTAACGCTTTGTATAATCTGCAGGCTATTAAACTGCTCAGGCTGGTAGATATGTACAAAGGGTTAACTGAGCTCGAATGGGCATGTCTGTCATAGAGCAATCATTGTTTGGAGTGCATGCTCTATAATGGCAAATGTACGCAAGCTCTCTGTACAACATCTGCCACGCATAACCTAAATCCTTTATTGTGCGGTGAACAAACAGGATTATATTGGTTCTTTTGAAGAGCTGTGCAATTCAAGGTAATGCAATAGAACAATACCTTTGTTCTGGTGCATTAAAGGGTTAACACCCTTTTTTTCTTTCTCTTTTTTCAAAAGCATCGTCCCATCAGTGGAACAATATACCACCCCAGTGCTATTTGCAGGGGATTTACAGTTTTAATTTCAAACTCCAGATGAGTATGTACAAGGCTTGTCCCATACAGCAGTTATGTTTTTAGAAGCCAACCTGGGCTCTCCAGCTTATATTGTAAATCATCCATGGAGGGGCTTTTCATCCTGCAATGTGAAAAAGGGGTCTGCATGGTGCTTGCAAAAAACCCCCCACCACAAACGCATGATTAAAGCATGTTGAAACAAGCGTGAATGTGTTTGTCTGGGCTCTCATCTACAGCTTGAATGGTGGCTGTCCCTATCTTGTTATCCATGAGTGTAAGGGACGTTTTACTGTTGGACAGATGCTGCATATGGGGGGAAGGAACTCAAGTACTCCTGTCTGTCATTTCCAAAGAATGCCAAGTATTAGGAACAGTTTAACGGTTTAACGGCTGTCAGAATCCCTGCAGTGTTTTACAAGATTCCAAATAAGGAAGAAGGGTCCTTTCTTTGTAAGCTGCCTTTTCAGTATCACACGCTGGCTTTTACTCTGACCCATCTGGAGCTGTAGCTTTCCCTGCTTGAGGTCCTTCGGAACAGTTGAAAGCGAGAGGTAGAAAGGATTGATAACAGTAGTTCATCACACTGGATTGCCTTGTTTTTCCGTAAGGTGAGCCGAGAGCTTGATGTGTGGGGTGTCTGACTATTGATCTTTGTAAATAAAACAAACAAACAAACAAAAAAAGATTAGATCCAGATAATCTCCTGGATGAGTTCAACTTGATCTTGACCGTCTTTTGTAACTTCAGTTTCATTATTAACTTCACTGTATGCATGCAAATGCCTGACCACAGAGCACAGACTCTGCCATAGTATAGATGTCCTGTAGAGGACAAATTTGTGCATGTAGATGTTGTGATTTTAGTCCATACTATGCTTGCATTGGCTGCACATAGCTCATGTGCCTTTTTGATCAAGAACTTGTAAGAATTGTCCCTATGGGAGGAGGGCTGGCATCTGCTGATATAAGGCAGGGGTCGTCAAACTTGGTTTGGATCTAGGAGCAAGCCATAAAAACCTGGAGCCATTTTTTTTTCTTCCCCAATAGTGTTTTTATTTTCATTTATTACCCTCTGGTTTGCAGTTAAAGGATTAATTGGGGCATAAAACACACCCTTGTTCAGCCTTACACTGCTTTATACAATTAACCCCTTCATGACAATGGGTATTTATGCCATAAAGGCTCTGTGTGTAAGTATAAAAATAATGGTTTAACATACAAGCCTAACACCATACAGTAACAGACACACACTAAAATCTTATGCTTACTAACACCTTTCAGTAACACACACACACTAGCATTCTACACTCGTGTGCACAAATGCTAAAACCATACACTAATACACACACAAAATATGCTGATACACACGCGCATGCTAATGTACTGAAACATATATAACACCATACACGCTAATACTACACTGATACACTTGCATAAGCTATCCAACAACATATACATACTCTAATACTATGAGCACATATACACTGAATCCCCGGCACTACAGTATATGCACACTGACTCCAGCACTGTACTTGTATAAACGTACACACACTGACTCCAGCACTATGCATTTACACATGTACACACCAACATTGACACAGCAGTATACACACATTCACATATTGACTCCAGCACTAGACACTCATACACACTGACACCACAGTATACACTCGCATACACTACTCACACCTCATGGAAACCTGCCACGCTTCTGCCTCTATTCTGCCATTGTTTATCTGGCACCCTGAGCTTTCCTCAAGAGTGATGTGAGTCGCCCATCAGGGACATGTAACCTGCATTACATGACCTCATGGATTCACAATGGCAGCCCTGGCGCCTGGGGTCTATCACGCCCTGGTCTAGAAGGCAATAACATGACAGTGGCCTGTTGGGGATGATCTTGGCCTGTGTTTCTGTTATAATACACACCCACATATAAATAAATACGCAAAAAAAACACTTATCCACTCACATACACTTTTTTTTTGTGTCTGAGCGCTGGGAAATGACATATACTGGGGCTCAGACTCAACGAGCATGCTCTGACTGAAGGAGCACTGATTAACTGCGCTGAGGGAGCCTCAATAGACTGAGGCAAATGGATATTTGTCTTGTGTGTCCTTTAACCTCATTTTCTGACAGTGTTTGCACAGAGGTCATCAAAGGGCCATCAGTACAGGACGCAGGTATTGTGGATGTAATTTAGTATATCATTTTCTGCATGTGTAATAGATTAAGAAAATCACATGAATTGGGAGGTGACATTACGAGGGTTTTGTGTTCAAATGCTCAGTAATAACACTTTTGTGGAAAATGTGTTAATCAGCAAGGGTAAGATAGAAAGTGACCATTTTGTTCCATGTCTTTTATATAGCCGTATAGCCATCATGGATGTTTAAATTAAGTATTATAATAACAACAGGAACCTGGGACCCCTTTCCATTGACAGTTGTTAAATGAAGATTGTCTTAATTTTCAAGTGTGTATAATTTATTATTGGTAAAATGTGATTTGTTTTTTGTTTCTTACTTGTATCTATTGAAGTTGTGGTATTTGGCTTCTTTTCTGTCCATGTGTAAAAATTGCAATTAAGTAAACAATGACAACAGCTTCTTATATATCTAAACTCCCAGATTCAGGTGTAAATGCATCACAAACAGGCAGCACACGATGAGGAAAGCAACCAGGAGTTCAAGCTCAGCTCCAAAACTGCCTGCAACTAGCAAACCACAGGCCACAGAGAGGGTAAAGTCAGAAAGCAGCAGCACATCCACAGCATCTAAGACCTCACGGCCAGGATCTTCCCTATCAAAGGTGGGTCTTTCTGGGACACAAAGCTTCAATTGATTATGTCGGTCAAAATTAACTACCGGTAATATCCTACAAGCAATTCAGATGCTTTAAATGACATGAATAATGAATGAATAACTGTTCTGACTTTAAATCCAAAAACTCTTGCCTTACTGTTCCTGGACAGTTGTTTCCATAAGAAATGGTCTGCAGGGCTATGTTTTTTATTTTTATTTTCTTTAGACGTGACCCTTTAATTTTGGCTATTTATTTTATTAAGGCAAAAAGCAATGATGACCTTCTAGCTGGAATGGCTGGTGGACCTCCAACAAGCAACGGTGTAAAGCTAAAGAAAAGCAACACTGCTACTAACGCCAATTCAGGGGCTGTGATGAGTGGGCAGGATGGGAAATCACGGAGCGGTGCAGGTATGGAGACTTAAGAACCTAGAGCATATCGTCACATCCCTGATCAATGCAAGTTTATCTACAGTTACTAAAACCATTGGGAGATTGTGTCTTTAATACTCTGACTGCCCATTCTGGTGACCTTTATGTAGTTTAAGAGGAACAATTTTTACCGTTTTTATTATCGCTATACTCAATTAATGAAACTTTTCATAGCTTGTCTCCTGGGCTCACCAACCATATCTAATCACTTCCCTGTCCTGAAGTTGCTCCGTTTCTCTTCACCCACCCTTACAAAGGGTAACTGAACTTATCAACAGCATTAACTAACTTTACAGTAGGGGAGAATGCAGGTATTTACCAAATACTGTATTTGCTCCTTTTAGTTATAAGATGACCCCCAACTTTGGATCTTAAGAAAGAAAAAAGGAGAGGCCTGATTATAATAATGAATGTCCATGTCTCCCAACCATCACCGCTAACCACTTTCTTGTCCCTATCTTCTTTTTACATAGCTCTACTTGCATCATCTTGTTGTTTGGTTCTTCCACAAAAAGGCAGAATTTCCATGCACACACTCTTCCCTGTTTGGAGAAACGTGGGAGAGGCTGGAATTAAAATCCAGTAGGGTTCCATATTCTGACACTCCATAAAGGGGAAGTCCCACCATGACTGGATTTTGTATCTCAAGGAGAAAAATGATCCCTGTTTTTTTAAACATAGGAAATGACTGTTCTCATAATTGGGCCTGACGAAAACATTGCATGCTTACTAGGGTCTTCCATATGTTCTGGTTCTGCTTATATATTTTAATGTCTCTATGACCCCTTATAGAGAGCTGTATAATCCATGAATAGTGTAGATATATAGATATAAAAGGTATTATGGGTGGTTGATTTAACTCTGACAACTATGAGCTAAATAAAACGAGAGTTTTGGTTGGTGTAAAGATGAACGAAATTCAGTCTGTGTGAAGAGGTCCATTGCATGTTAAATGTTAGTTATGGTGTGGTTTCAGAGCAGCTAAGTGTTTATAAAATGACATGTGAATTGGGTTCAGGCTCTGTCCTTTTCTTTTACTCTTTGTTAAATCACATTGTGTTCTACGTTCCAATAGGCAGCAGTTCCAACTCTAAAAGAAATGGCTCATCTGGAACCAAAGATGCTGGATCCTCCCGCGAGAGGGTGCGTGAGCGATCCCGTTTAAGCACCAATAAGAAGCCACAAGGATTGAGTGCTGGCACAGGAGATGCTTCTGCCCCCATCAAGCGGTCGCGAGGTCGAACAGAGTCAGACATGCTCCGCATGAGTAAATCCAAGTCTGACAATCAGATTAATGACCGTGCCGCTCTAGAGGCTAAAGTGAAGGATCTTCTAAACCTGGCCAGCAATAAAGATGCAGAGATCTTAATGCTTCGTACCGAGCTAAGGGACACCCGCGTGCAGCTGGGGCAGGATCTCCCTGACAAGAGTTCTGAGGAGCCTCCCTTAATGCAGTTGCAGGAGCAGAATGCTGCAGTACGTGAGGAGCTGCAGCAGCTCAAGAGTGAAAACCGAATGCTAAAAGATCGTCTTAATGCCCTGGGCTTTTCTCTAGGACAGCAGCCAGGTATGACAGAAAAACTGTATGACTACCAATCCATGGCCAATTCTGCTGGAAGCCACAGTGAATTTGGTGGAGGGACTCTAGCCTCCTCTGTGGAGGGTTCAGCACCTGGTTCAATGGAAGATCTCTTGAGCCAGGATGAAAACACACTGACTGGGGAGAGAAGAAGCAGCTCTGCCGATAATTTAGACAGCGAGTGCAGTGAAGTTTATCAGCCACTCACCTCCAGTGATGATGCTCTGGATGCTCCCTCCTCATCCTCTGAGTCAGAAGGCCTTCCAAGTATCGAGCGATCTCGCAAAGGCAGCAGTGGGAATGCTAGCGAGGTGTCAGTTGCTTGCCTCACAGAACGCATTCACCAAATGGAGGAGAACCAGCACAGCACGTCAGAGGAGCTTCAGGCCACCCTACAAGAGCTAGCTGACCTTCAACAAATCACACAAGAGCTGAACAGTGAAAATGAGAGGTTAGGAGAAGAAAAGGTCATCCTGATGGACTCATTGTGCCAGCAAAGTGATAAGCTGGAGTTATTCAGTCGTCAGCTGGAGTACGCACGGGCACTGTTGGATGAAAATCATGTACAGTACTCTCTCGATGAAGATCTAAAGAGTAGTCGTTACCTGGAACTGGAGCAAAGGTACATGGAATTAGTTGAGAGCACACGTTTTGAACGTGAACAACTTCTAGGAGTACAGCAGCACCTTAGCAATACACTAAAGATGGCAGAACAGGACAACAAGGATGCACAGGACGTTATACGGGCACTTAAAGAGCGCAACCACCACATGGAGCGCATTGCAGAAGCCGAGCAACTCGCAAAACAGGCAGTGGCTGCCACCCTAGAAGAATACAAAGCATCTCTGACCACAGAACAAGCTGAATGTTCACGACTGAAAACACTGCTGGAGCAGGAAAAACAGAGAGTAACAGAACTTTACTCCATACACAGCTCTGGGGATGTATCTAATTTCCAGAACCTCCTGGAAAGTGTCAGATCTGACAAGGAGAAAGCAGAAAGCTTGGCAGTAAGCCTGCAGGAGGAGCTGTCACATGTGCGAAGTGATATTGAGCGCATACGGGATGCCTATGGAAAGGTGAGAACTACATAGTCTGATAGAAACATCACACAAAACATGGCCTCCTCACAGCTGATGGCTGCACATTGTTACCTGCTCTTGGCATGTAGTCTGTTTATTTCTCTCAATTATTTTTAGCTAGAGGACGAGTACAGGGCTTTCCGAGAGGAAGCACAGAAGCAGGTGACGGATCTGACCTGTGCTCTAGAAAAGGTGAGGGCTGACCTGGAAGAGAAGGAAACTGAACACAATGACATGAAGGAGACCATATTTGAGCTAGAAGATGAAGTTGAGCAGCACAGAGCTGTGAAACTACATGATAACCTTATCATATCGGACCTTGAGAGTAAGTATTTTCTGTCTTTTGCCAGCAGGGGGCATTGTTACACAAATTTGTGTAACAACAAGGTGTACAACCTGAATATAAGCAGCAATGTGTGGGTTACTGTGTGATAGTCGTGCTGTAAATTACACATTAAGTGCTAGATCAGTGAGAAAATATTTTCTTAACCTCACTTTTTTCACTCCTCACTGCCGTCTTCTCTTGTTTTTCTACTGTACCACTTCATCTATCTCCTTTTTTTATGTATATCTTTTATAGCCATCTCCCTCCTTATGTATTTTTTGAAGTATTACCATAGTTTTTCTTTGTGCTCATTTTCCCTATTATCCTTTACTTTTTACCTCTAATTCACTTCCTTTCACTGGGTTCTTTACCCCCCACACTTCACTTCCTGTGTTGCATGTGTGCCATTCTTCATCTCCCTGCTCCACTTTTTCCTCACTATCATGAGATTAGATCACTCTTTTCTAACCCATTTTTTCAACTCCTTTTTCTAATCAACAGCACCTCTTTCCCCATTGTGTATGTATCCTTATCTCTACTTTCAGATATTCACAACAGAGGATTTTAACAATGGGGGTGTCAGGGAGACTTGAGTTTATGAGATGTAGGACCTTTAATCTCCACAAATAAAGCTTCCAAAATAGTTGTTCAAGTTTCCATGGCTGCTCAGTTAGGTCATTTATTTCCACAGCCATATTTTACCTGCACTCCTTTCAGTAACTGCTTACTTGCATGTATTTGAGTCCGTGAACTATTTTGCCAAATAATAAAAGATAAGGGATTGTGTATTGGCTGCCTGTCCGCACCCCTGTGCTCCAGGATGTCCTGTGTTTATATCACAGCCGTAGAGCGCTTGTAGTTGTGAGGGAGTAAGTCTGTGGTGAACAGCGGGTTAAATTGTCCCTCTTGCATTCGGCATGGGGCTGTATGCACTACTATTTGGTGAGAAAAACCGCTTCCCTTAACTCTGTATATAACAGAAGCAATGGAAACCTTGACTTTCAGTATCTCTTCTCATTTGGCCTTTCTACCCTAATTACGTGGTATAACCGCTGCTGGGCTGCAGGCGCTTTAATTGTCATGGTTACAAAGAGCCTAGAGGTGGCATCCTGTCCTGTACGTGCTGGTTGCCTCTTAGCCCCACTGTCTTCCTGCTTTGAACAATAAGGCTGAAGCTTGAGCAAGTCCTGTCCCTGGCAGTCATAAATCTTCCTCAAAGGAGGTGTTAGAGTGTTGCTATTTGAGGGACACGTCTCACACGTCTTGCTTGTAGCTTTAGGTTATATCTGCATATTTTTCACATTTCCGTCTGTACTTTGTATAAACCACTCCTAGGGGCTTTCATACTAGAATGAATTCCCTTCTCTGTGGGGACTTCTATCATCTTTCTATGAGTTAGCGACCCCAGGGTTCTGTGAATGTCAGGTGACTCTTCTTTTCCCTTTCTAATCCAGATTCCATGAAGAAGTTGCAGGACCAAAAACATGACATGGAGCGTGAG
Organism: Spea multiplicata; assembly: GCA_009364415.1. Lineage (NCBI taxonomy): Eukaryota > Metazoa > Chordata > Amphibia > Anura > Pelobatidae > Spea > Spea multiplicata. The sequence continues at coordinate 44,284,511 of VKOC01000001.1, forward strand.
ATCAAAATACTAAATCGGAAACTGCGTGTAAGTTAAGGACAGTAGCTGCAGTGCCTGTGTGTTCCTGGTAATGCTTCTGAAACAATTCATCTTTGACCTGCCTCATGTACAGAACTGATCTCAGTTTTGCTCCTCCTGGGCCCAATCCCATGCTTTCTCAGACATAAGTATATCGTGTTTACAATACACTTGTGGCCCTCCAGGATTTTGTCATTTATGATATGCGTGGTAGCTCCGTATTTAATAATATAAGAAGCGCAACAATTTAGTTATGGCACCTAAAAGTCAGCTGGTTAAGCCGTGTAAAGTGGAAAGCATGGCTTTAAGTAACACAATAACTGTTACTGGAATATCGCTAACACCTAATTGTGCGCTAGTAGCCCTGAGACTGCATGTTAACGTATAAATATAATTTCAAACTGACCACTACACCTTTGTGGTATGTATTACAGGAGGAGTCTGCTGAGTGGCGCCAGTTTCAGGCCGACTTGCAGACTGCCGTAGTGATTGCTAATGATATCAAGTCAGAAGCCCAGGAGGAGATTGGAGAACTCAAAAGGCGACTCCAGGAAGCCCAAGAGAAGAACGAAAAGCTTACAAAGGAGATGGAAAATGCAGCATCTCGCAAGTGAGGATAAAAGTGCAATTCTGTCAAATGGGGAGCATTAATTTTCAGACCTTACTGTATATAAAATGGTGACCAACTCAAGGGCTGCAAAAAGGCCACGGTATCTGGATATCCCTGGTTGCGACCCTGGAGGGCCGAAGCTTTGCAATCTGCTAAATCTGTGTACAAACAATCTAAATGTATAATATGATGCTAAAATATTTATGTACACTTACAATATGTTCATGTGTCTATGCAGGCAGGAAGAGGAGCGAGGCCGGGTCTATAATTATATGAATGCCGTGGAAAGGGACCTGGCAGCTCTCAGACAGGGAATGGGTCTCAGTCGCAGATCTTCAACGTCATCAGAGCCCACACCCACTGTGAAGACCCTTATCAAATCCTTTGACAATGCTTCATCCCCAGGTAGTTCTCATGCATCCAGACACCTCTGGCCAGTTACTTTAAATATTATGGTGTCTTGATGATGGTGCCTTCAAAATCTGTAATCCCATGTTCAGAAAGTCAAATGTTGCTTTGCCTTTCAGCCCCAAGTCCAACGACAGCAGCAACAGCGACAGCTACGACATCTATCCCTCGCACCCCTCTTAGTCCTAGCCCAATGAAGACCCCTCCAGCTGCTGCAGTCTCCCCAATGCAGGTAATGTTTTACCTCTTCCTAGCAAGTTGTGCATCTAAATCATCTAACTATAGAATACATCTGTTTCTATACATGCTTGGTATGAAACTTATTTATACTGATCTGTTATGGTCAACTTTGCACTGAAGTGGTTTTCCTGTATTCCCTCTTCCTGTTCCAACAGAGACATTCAATCAGTGGACCAATATCTTCTTCCAAATCCATCCCAGGCTTGTCTGAGAAAAGAGCCAGTTATGCAGAGATCCCAGTGCAGGGTAAATACATAAATGCCAAATGATGTGCTCTGTTAGCATGTGGCAAAGATGGCCAGAAGATACATTTTTACTCAGAAGCGTTAGTGGAAATGTGACAGTAAATGTGTTTACTCATCTCCTGTTTTGCTTATTGATTTATATTGCACTTCTAAATTCTACACGGTACATAGATTACAAAAATAAATACTACTATAAAATACAGCCGTGTGAACAATAATTATTTGAATTCTATGGCTTTACATATAAGGACATCTATTCCTTAGCAGTTCTAAAATTAGGTAAATACAACCTCAGAGAACAGCAGCACACGACACCCGTGTCATGATTTATTCAACAAAAATAAAGCCAGAATGGAGAAACCATGTGTGGAAAAACTAAGTACACCTTATGATTCAATAGCTTGTAGAATGACCTTTAGCAGCAATAATTTAAAGTAATCATTTTCTATATGACTTTATCAGTCTCTCACATCGTTGCGGAGGAATTTCATCCTACTTTGCAACGTTGCGCTTCAGTTCATTGAGGTTTGCGAGCATCTGTTTAGGTCCAGGCACACTTTTGAATCAGATTGAGGTGTGAACTTTGACTGGGTCATTGCAACATCTTGATACTTTTCTAGTCCGGCCATTCTGTTGCAGATTTGTTGGCGTGCTTGGGATCATTGTACTGTTGCTTGACACAATTTCGGCCAAGTGTTAGCTGTCTGACGGATGGCCTCATGTTTGACTTTAGAATACTTTGGTACATAGAGGAGTTCATGGTCTGCTCAATGACTGCAAGGTTCCCGGGGCCTGTGGCTGCAAAACAAGCCCAAATCATCACCCCTCCACCACCCGGTGTGACAGTTGGTATGAAGTATTTATGCTCATATGCTGTGTTTGGTTTTCCCTAAATGTGGCGCTGTGCATTATGACCAAGCATCTCCACTTTGGTCTTGTCTGTCCAGAAGTCTTGTGGTTTGGTCAGATGCAAATTTTTAAACCTAAGCAGTGCTGCCATGTTTTGTGTTTTTTTTTGAGAGAGAAGAGGCTTTCTCCTGGCAACCCTTCAAAACAAACCATCTTGAACGTTAACATTTAACGTGCTAACTTAGGTCTGTGTCTGAGATATAACTCTTGGGTTTTTTGCAATTTCTCTGAGCATTCCACCATCTGATCTTGGGGTGAATTTGCTGGAACATCCACTCCTGGGAAGATTGGCAACTCTCTTGAATGTTTTTCACTGTAGAATGATGGACTTTTGGTTGTTTGGAAATGGCCTTATAACACTTCCTAGATTGATGGGCTGCAACAATTGCTTCTCTAAGATTATTGCTGGCGTCTTTCCTCTTTGGCATTATGTTAACACACAGATGAGTGCTTCAGACCAGCAAACTGCTAAAACTTTGGCTGTGATTAAGGTTGTCACACTCGCTGATGATCAATGAATCAAGGCCACTTGAATTCCTATGGGAGCACTAAGAATGTACTTAGTTTTTCACGCACGGCTTCTACATTTTGGCTTTATTTTTGATGAATAAATCACGACACTGTGTAATATATAATGCGTTGTGTATCTGAGGTTGTATTTACCTATTTTATAGACCTGCTAGATGATTGATCTTTTGTCCTGATATTTAAAAACCAAAGAATTCAAACAGGATGTGCTTTTTCACACTAATTTATATGTATGAGGATATTAAAGAATGTGAATGAAGATTACAGTTCATGCTATGGGTATGTGTATTTTTAAATTTATATTCTGAGATATTTGCGTTTTGCTCATTTTGTACAGAGCACCTGTTAAGAACATCAAGTAGTGGAAGAGCTGCCTCCTCATTACCCCGCGTACCAGCCATGGACAGCTCCAAAAGCATCTCAGGTAAGTTCTAGATTAATCAACCAGCTGGGCATTGCTGGCAAAATAATAACTTTGTAAATCAATGGCAATCAATATATCTTACAATCATTTACTTACACCAGCCTCTCCCTTTCATGGGATGAGAGAGAACACTTCATAGCTAGTGCAAAGTGGCAGTGTTCGAGCCATTACACCAATAAGGAAAAAGGACCACCTCAAGAAGGTTTTTGTTTCACATGGCTTTGGAGATCTAAACCTACCTTCAATTAACATTAGTTGGTACAGTCATTCATAGTTATTTGAAGACATGGATGGCTCTTGGAACATGATTCTCCTATATTTCCCGTGAGACTAGTGCATGTGTATTAGTAGATTGAGAATGACATCAGCAGAACGCATATGATAACATTAAAGACCACCTGTTACATGCAGTGGCTATAACTTTATGCCTGGTCAGATCTGGTGGGAAGATGTCTAATTGAAAGCATGTGTATTAATCTAGAGGGGAAATGATGTCTATAAATGATTAATACAATAATTGATTGGCTCTAAGATCATATAATTTCCTGTTTTACTTTTATGGTTTATACAGAGCAAACAGGCAGACTTGAGACATTGGAAGGTTATCTGGTGTCTAATGTTTTTATCTTACAAACCTAGACTATCATGCAGAGTGGTGAAAGGGTTAAACAGTACTGGCTGATGTGGGAAGATAATGAAGTGGTCTCTGGTGCTGTGTTCTCTGCTGAATTCTGTTATAGGAACCTCCTTCCTGAATAAATACAATACCTCTTTTCAGCGGAACTGTCTGACCTGGACTTACGCGTGCTCTTCCTGTGCGCTTCCTGTCCATATCTGTGGTTCCTCTAGGATGCCTTTGAAAGTCTTAAAGGATATCATTAATTAGATGTTTTAAAAAACCTTAGTTTTTATCAGTCCTATTTAAAAAACAAACCCTGTCTCCAACACCAATCTATCCCTTGCTGTATTCTGGATAAAGTTCCATTGAAGCAGGGAGTGACCGGCATATGTTACCGGATAGTAGGTACGACTAAAAGGTAAAAACCACCCAACACGCGTTTTACCGGCAAACAAGCCGGCTTTGTCAGCGGCATACAAGGTTTGGTCTACAGCCATACTTTTAAAGGGGAGCTTAAATTAACGGCACCTCCTCCTCCTAACGCTGATTGGCCAAATTGTGAACATCCCTCATTGATGCTATGGCAATAAAATTTCATTGGGTGGAGATTTTTTAGCAAAACAAAAAAACATTTACGTTACGTGCATAGACTTTTTAATTGTAGGCAGTTGGCTAACCCATTCCTAAGGTGTTTCTAGGAATTATGAATTAACGGTTACGTTTTAACTAATTAGGGCTCCTATTCTATTGGTTTAATACTACAATGTAAACACATTTCAACTATATTAATATATTTTGTTGATGCTTACCCATAATGTTTGTCGGTGGCTGTGAAATATTGTACATTCTCTATGTCTTTAGTGTCACGCCGAAGCAGCGAAGAGTTGAAACGGGATATTACAGTGCCAGATGGGGGCTCAGCTTCTCCTTTGATGTCAATGACCTCACCTTCACCACAGCTGTCCCTTGCTTCATCCTCTCCCACTGCGTCTGTGACACCTACTGCCCGTAGCCGCATCAGGTACAAGAGACTTGGGGACCGTAGGCCAAATATCTTTTCTTTCTAACTTACCCGTGTTGGACTATGCTATCTATTTCAGATTTGTGACCATGACTTGTTTTGACCTGTCCCACTCACTACTCACATTGTACCATCTGGTACTCATCCTTTCTCTCCAAATTGCCCATATCCACTCATTCATTGCTATTTTATTTAACTACCTTGACTTGACCTTGACTTTTTCAGTACACGTTTGCATCAGTTTGACCCATTAAGTATGTTTACCACCCCCAGCACACCACCCAACTCCTTCCTGCAGGGTGACAGACAAATGTGTGACTTGTTGCACATTGTACCCTGCAGGGAGGAGCGGAAGGACCCATTGGCAGCCCTTGCGCGGGAATATGGTGGCTCCAAACGGAATGCGCTGCTGAAGTGGTGTCAGAAGAAGACGGAAGGCTATCCGGTAAGTGCGGTACACGGTGCAGATCACAGAATGGACTTCTGCCCACTAGACGCTGCACAGGTTATCATCTAAGTGTATATGACCTTTAGCAGGCGTAGGACGATCGTTGGTTAATTAGATCCTGGGTTATTAAGCAGCACTCTCCCTCCTGGGAGCGGATGAAGGATAGTTACTGGGGATACCTGTAGCTCCATCTGTCCACAGTTGGGAAGGAATTAACACACACGCCTTGTCATAAACTTACAGCGAGTATAGAGCTCCTCCCACTGCCCATCCCCATTCCTCCTGTTGTGTTTCTTACCGGGGCAGATTTTTTATATGTAATTTACACAAACTGTTAAACTGTTTAAGTGACATTTCTGCTGTTTGAGGATATGGATTTGGAATCTGCAAGTTCAAAGCAATCCTGATCAAGGGTTGAACAATGATTCTTTATCTGCACCCAGTTATGTCGTTGTCTTTGGTTCCAACAATGTGTAGGTGACATGTAAGAAATGCAGTTACATTGTCTGGCTTGGTTTTCATAAATCAGTCATCAGTCATTATTTGCCTGGCTGCCCACTTTTATACAAGGAAATAGATGTGAAACAGCCATTGATTTTTATTGCCATTTAATGTTAATCCCATCTTTAAATATTGTCAGATTGTTTTAATGTTAATAAATAAGTCGTGCAAAATGTATTCTGCTTAGCCTTATTACATAGCTGAGAAGTTTTACCAATAAACTATATAGATCATTCATCTAATGTATATATCAAATAGGGGTGCATATTTTATTTTTACTTTTATTCCTTTCTGTTTTATTTTGTTATCTGCTTTAATCCTCTTCATTCAGGCTTTTTTTTCCATTCTTTACACATACAGTTACTAATTAAAGTTTTTTTGGGGAGTTTAGTAAGGGTGAATAATTAGTATGTGAAAAAGATTAGTCACAAGGTTTAAAGTATGACATCTATTCTGATTTAAAAGCTATTTTACTTCTTCATGGACTTACTTTAAATAGGTTTAAAGTATTCATGTTTGTGACCCTTTGAGCTTTATTTCCTTTCAGTAGTAGGCCACTGACTTTATTAGAGATCTGCAATATGCATGTGAACTCTAGAGGACAGGAATTAGTGGCATGGAGACGAATGTGCCTGTAAAATTAATGCTGATGTCGCTTTGCAAAGTCAGGCTAACTTGGGCAGTAGTTCAAATTGGTTCATACTCCAGGTGAAAGCTTTTCATGCTGCTCAGCCCGACAGGACTACACAATGCAAAGTATCTGGATAAGCAGTTATTTATTGAACTAAAGCACCTTGAAATATGGTTTATTAAATTTAGACATTGTCATCATCTTTTAGGTTATATATATATATATATATATATATATATATATATCCTTTATAAAATAACCTGGCAATATAGATTTAAAGGGGCTTAAGAGACTTTGTATTCAGAGGGTTAATATTCTCTTTTATAGTATAGCAAAGTTATCCCCTCTGATGGCCTTAGTGTAATGTAGATTTGTGTTCCTGGAGAGACCCCATGTTGACGCCATACGGAGATTAGATGAATGGCGCCTTTCTGTCTCCAGCTAGAACCCGAAGAACAGAGAATTCTGTCCCACCAAATAAACGTGGCTCAAAAATTCAAAGTACTAAGTTTTCCATAAATCTATCACCTATTCTAGTTCCCCTCTCTACCAACGATCTCTCCGCTGCCTTGTTCACTTGGTTTACATGTTTCCTGTAGTCTAGCGACTGTCATCCAGTTATGCCTAATCACCCTTTAAACAGTTGAAAGCGTTCTATGACCTGGGAAACATTACTGGGTAGATGAGAAAATAAAAAATTGCAACATGTTGATTTTTATAGCATAGTTGTTGTGGCATTTATATACCTTAAATGATTGGTTAACCGCTTTTTTTTATGAAAAGGTAAATACACCATTGCTTTATGTCTTATTTCCTGTACAGCACTTTGAGAAATGTTGCTATAATATGTAAAGCCCTGCTCCTTCCCGTCATCATAGTTTTTAATGAATGAAATTATTCCCTCTGCTTTTAATGTGATGGCCGGAGCTCTTAAAACCCTATATAGAATCCTAAAAAATGGTTGGCAAAATATATTCTACTGAGAATGAGTAGTTGATGCTCCCTGAGCTGCGCCTGCGTGGTGTGAAAATACATAAAGTGACTATTGTTGGAATAGCTTTCCTTGCTGGTTTGGGTGGAGAACAACAGAGAAACTTGCATGTCTACCTGTAAGAGTACGCACTCCGAAAGAGTTGAAGCCGCTTTGTTACCGGTAACAGTACATACCATGCTCCTCTTGGTGAGCTTAAGCTTTTCCATAACGCAGATATCCAGTGTTTATTACCCAGTGATTCACTAATGCTATTCAGGGGCATAAGCATTGTCAGTCTGCACTCACCCTAATGTAGCTGGGTAGGGACCCTCAGACAGACGGTGGTAAGCTTGTGTGTGTTTCAGCACGTACAGCTGCACAAGTGGCAGGAAGTGAATTCTTTATTAATATTGGTATTTCGTTTCTTCCCAGAAATGAATTTGACCCCGGGAGGGGAAGGGGGACGTAGACAGAGATAGTGGGAGGGCACTTCCTGCTCTGAACTAAGGATTTCTTCTGGCTAGGACAGTCACACATATATCAGGATACTTAGTTTACATGCTACGTGCCTCCTTATAATCCATTCTATGTTTGTTGATACACTGATGTGTACTGATCTGTTCACACGTGGATGTTTACAAATATATCTTTTTGTTTTGTCAGAACATTGATATCACAAATTTTAGCAGCAGTTGGAATGATGGGCTAGCATTTTGTGCTTTGCTGCACACCTATCTACCAGCACACATCCCATACCAAGAGCTCAGCAACCAGGACAAGGTAACTTAGATAAGGCACATTGCAAGTTATTTTTTTTTCTGTCCACATCCTTACAGGGCTGGTAAGCACAAGTCCTCCTACTGCTGTCGTTCTACACAATATACTCTGCCAGCCAGTGCTACAACAAGAACAGTGCGAGTGTTATGGGAAATATAGTCTAACAGAGTTATGGAACTGAGCCTCGATTTCATATAGCATAAATGACCACAACACATTTTGTGATTTCCCACACTGCTTTTTTCTTTCACTTCTGCAGAGGAGAAATTTTACCCTGGCTTTCCAAGCTGCTGAGAGTGTGGGGATCAAATCTACCCTGGTGAGTTTGGGAAGAAGGAGGGAAGGCCTCCCAACAACTTGATTGTCAGAATGTACATTGTTTTATATTAGATAAATATTACCCTTGCACTAATAACCACTTGTTACATTTTTGTCTTTCACAGGATATTAATGAGATGGTACGTACAGAGCGTCCAGACTGGCAGTGTCTCATGACATATGTAACCTCTATTTACAAATATTTTGAGACCTGAATCTGTGCCAACCACAAACCTGCCCACCTTGTCATGTACAGCATTCCTTGTTTTCATAAGGATTTGCCTAGCCTTGGACTTTTGGATTCACCGATGTTCCTGATGACCTGGAGAAGCCATGCCATTGGCCTATCAACATATGTTATTTACACATCTCAAGTTCCATCTGTGTCTGCCATTTTCCTCTGTGCCTGTGTCTTCCGCACAGCCGTTAATTCTGATACACAAACCATTTAATTTCACTTTAAGTCCAGATGAAGCTGTGTTACCTGTGAGTGGAAGATGTGTAAAGGAGACCGTTGGACTGAAGTTTGTTCTTGGTCTTGCTCATGTTCTCCTGAAGCTAGTGCCTTAGCAAGGTGTGCTCTTAACAGTTGCTGCTTCTCCACCCTTCTTTGACTATCCACCAGGAACTGTCATATGTTCCCAAAAAACATAAGTGGATATGACAGTATATTAATGCACATCTTGTGCCAAACTCTCAGCTGCTGCCTTCTGATTCCTGATTGTCTATAGCGCTTTGTGCCTAGAACACTAAGCAACAATACATTTGAATGTTAAACTGTATCTGGCTGTTGTCTTTTGATCTGTACGGACAAGCCACAGCCCAGAGTCTCCAAAACGCGTAGGGGGAAATGCAACAGAATGCACAGTGTGTAATCCAGATACCATCTGAGCTACCATATTTAACTGCCCCGTCATTATACAAGATGTAGCCTTTTCAGAGTTGTTGATTCCTACATCTTGGATGGTCCAGTTTAAAGAGCTACACCCTGGGAACCTGTGTTGCATTCTGCCTGAGGACCCAAGCATTGTGGAAGCGAATCCTTCTTAGTGTTTAGTTTATTTCATATTGAGCTGACCTTGAAAGCTAATTCCAAGAGTTTCTGAAGCTCTCCCTTGGTTATCTAGTTGGTAAACTCTGGATGGAGATGTCTTCTATGGGACTGTCGGCACACAAGTCTGTTTTTTTTTTGTGTGTCAAGAAGGTTCCTGGAAATCTGAAATAAGGGACTGTTCCAAGGTACTTAACTATCATATTAACATGGCAATACAAAGCTCTCAGCCTAATAAACATTTATTGTTTTCACTGCCCGGCAGAATGTCAGAATGCATTGCTCCAAAGAAGCTAATGCAAAGTATTGGTTTTTTTTATACAGTCCTTTCCAAGAAAAGCACAAAAATGGTTTTAATTAGCACCGCACTGAAAAAAAGACTGAAGGTATGCTGAAATCTTACAGTGCGTTAATCTGTTACAAGTGTGACAGGACTTGAACAGTCTCCACATAGACAGGATAGTATGTAAAGCGGAATCCCTGGCACTGGGGAGTTGGCTATGTCATTGCATTGGTCAACAGGTGCTGAAGTTGTGGCTTCGTTTTCAGATACCCTTATTGAAAAAGAGCCTATTTCAGCAAGAGCTGAATGTATAGCTTTAAAATAGAAATGGTTCCCAAGAAGCACTCTATAAGAAAGATGATTCTTATCTTTGTGTGCAAACATTCGCACTTGCTAATCTGTTATTAAGCAGATAAGCAGCTAAGACCTGAATGTTTTGTCTGCCCCATGAAACTATTTGGTTACATTGGGTAAGTGACTGCTGCCTTTTGCCAGATCATGGGGTGTAAGACAAGGTATAGGGCATTTATTGTTAAATACCATTCCTAGGGGCTTACAGCCTCCAACCTATTTTGTTTTGAGTTTGCAGCATTATTTATTATATTTTACTATATATATATATATATATATCAGTTTATTTGTTAAGTGCAGTTGTATATGTACAATTTGCCAAACTCTTAACAGCTTTTTGTACCGGGATCTTTGATGATATTGGATTTCTCTGCAATGTATATGACAGAAGTGTTCTTTGAAACCACTTTGGTTCTTGTTGGTTGGACTGATCTGTGGGTGCCCAGTCTGATATTGCAGATGCGCCAGGGAAGACCCCTAAAACAAGGCCTTCATTAATAAAATTAATCTGACAACAGAAGGTTGCCAACGGCTACCTTTCCATGTATATGATTATATGCAAATACCTCTAAGTAATTGTATGATGAAAAAATAGAGTGCACCAATGTGTTCTCCTAGGGCCACATGGCAGAGGTTAAAAACAATACCTCCTCTGGTGGCTATGGACATATTCAATGAATTCTTCTTTTAATCATAGATACCTGTAAAATATTATGGTCTTCCCTGGCCTTGTGTAAAGGAAGTATCCACCCATTAAAGTACCCACTACAAAGCAGTATATATCGAGTGCAGGACTCTTCTGTTCAAAAGAGCAATGTTTTATGACTTATTTTAATCGCAACCTATAATATATATTATGTATGCATTTTCTTTGCAATGCATATGGGCATTTTTTAATAAAGAAATGAAGCTCATCCTGTCTTCCTGAGGTCACTACGTGGATCTGAAGCCATCTTTTATTGAAATATGCATATTTTATAAATATATATTTAAGCTGAGGTTCACTAAATGGAAGTCTTTCATGCGCTGCATTCAGACTGGAGACGAGAAAAGGATGAGTGACATGATAAGCTATGGCAACATGTTCTATTAAAGTTCAAAGGAAGAACAGTTCTCTTGCAGTGAGTGGTGCAGCACTTGTTACATTAATATTTTACTTGCTCACTTGTGTGACAAATTGTATTAAGGCAGTGGAACTCCCAGATTGAGGAACCTGTTAAAATAAATGTTAAAAAATAATTAAATGGGCTTATTATTGATCATGCAATATATAGACATGTAAGTAATTGTGTAGTTAATCTGTTGGAAACAGACTTAAGTAATATTTATACACTACTGGATCTACATGTATGGTTGTTGCACCCCATGAAGTATGTATGTTATACAATTCCGGGTGATGTACAATAAGCAGACCAAACCATTAATGGGATATGGTTAAGGGAAATGCATGGTTTCAGGCTGTGTTGATTTTTATTATTAGTGTTCCACTCACTGTTGTCACTCACTGATGAGGATTTGTCTTTACCTCTAACCCGCATTGTTTTTAATGTTAACAGTCAGTGGTACCTGTATGCAGACAATATAATTTTGATATGCTGTTGTTATAACGTGTGTATTATCAATATTAATAACACTTTTTAAGTATATGCAGAGCAAAGCCAGCCAATGTTTTAATATCTGTCTGCTACAGTCCCTGTACAGAGAATAGTATATCACTGTGAAATATGGATCTGGTGCTTGAATAGCATTGCTTTAACATTAGAAATAAAGAAGTGCTCAGTATTAGCTAGAGTGCCCTTTGACCCTAGAAACCCGATGGTTATTACATGCCAAGCTGCTAGCTTCCTATTTGCATGCCCTGAACACGGGCACAGAGTACAGCTTCCATTTGAAATCACATAGGGCTTAACACTAATGATATTTCAGCACATATAGGGCTGTTCTTGATTGTAGGATCACTGGTGAATTGACATACAACTCCTTGTGGTTCCTTTCAATGGAATGATTTTATACAATAGCCTCACCTTCAGAAAATGTTAAACTTTTTGTATATGTTGGGTAATAGCTAGTTGGGTAATTCCAATGAACAGTGACATCAATACACCGTAATTATACCTGGCTGCCCCTGCAGTGCAGGTAGGGTGGGGACATGGCTCCCAGATCTGCTTGCATATTTTCTGCTCAGTATAGCCACATGTATGGATTTGTGCATGGGTTGGTGCTTTATGCTTGATCCAATGGGTCCTGTCCCCCTCCCTTCTCTCGTATGCGCTGCACAAATCACAAAAGTGTCTAATTTCAAGCTGTCCTTGCGCAAACATTTCTACTGTTTTTAATCATCACCTATCAACAGTCTTTGTTCAGCCCTTTAATTATATAGCTGGATTAAACTAAATCTTATTGAAGCAATAGTGCCAAGGGAATGCCCTTAACATTTCATTGTGAAATGAAAGATAAGATTCTGTTTTCCATCCGTAAACGGGCAGACATATCTGAGTGATTCAGGATGCAAATGGCTGTTTGGAAACACTCCAAGTCTTATAAAGAAAGTGCTTGCTTCCTGTAAGGACATGAGGTCAGGTGTGTGAGGTCTGATACTGGGTGAAGAAGGAAGAAACCATTCAGTAACTGAGAATTATCATAAGAGAACTATGGTGATATTATTAGATAATAGTTTATTGAATGCTGGCCATGGCGTTGAAATACGGAGATTTTGTATGAAGCACAATATTACATATCTGCCCTTGCTGTGAACCATCACCACCATCCCGATTCCTTAAATTGCCTTTTTGATATATATATTATTTATAGTCAACTGAGAGCTGTGCTATATGGGCGATACATTTAAACAGACAAAAGGTTTGAATACCCTACACTTTACAATAAAAAGTTGCACCTTATGATCTTGGGTGTTCATGTCTACAAGCGCTTGAGCACAATTTGAAGAACCCTATTAGGTCATTTTGGTTCAAAACGTGTGAAAAATTGGCCTTTTAACTATAGCAAGCAGCAAAATATTCTTCTTGATTGGACCATTCCATTGGGTGCTGGTGATCACGTTTCAAACTTTGTACTTGAATCACCTTTTAAGCATAACCTACATGGTGTTCCTAAAGCAAGCCTTTACTTTCATTCCAGGATCAAGTAATGGGAGGTTCCTGCTGTGTCCCTTTTATTAACATATTTTAATAAGGTTATAATTTACCTTTTAATTCAGTCCTAATTAGCTGCTTCATGACGACAAGACCTTGCATTTCTTTGCTGTTTATATTAGTGTTGTGTTACAGGTTTCGACGAGTACGTAAAATATCTCATAATGTATGATTGGCCCATGCAACGGAACATGGCAAATAATGGAAGACGTTTTGATTAGTTTATTCACCTATTAGTTTATAAACTGCATTCACATTGTGCAGATTTTTCCATGTTTTTTTTTTTATTCATTCAAATCGTTTGATGCATATGCAGTTGAATGTGGCGTAAGACCCATGTGCTGCTAATACCATTCTAAATTATTCAGTAGGCGCTATTTTATTCATGAGCTTTGTAGGTTTGAGTCATACAATGATATAAACCATTGTAAATAGAAAATAAAGAGCACATTCTGCTACAAAATGATTTTCGTTAAGTTCAATCTCCGTTATTGGTAAACTTTTTTTTTATTGTCTAAAAGGGTTTTAACTTTACTTATATTTTCTTGATCCATACATCCATAAGGGCAGTCTTCCTTTCTCACTCTTTGTGAAAGGAAATAGTATATATTGAAGACCCTGCAGCTTACCTTTTCATTAATATAAAATGTTAGGTTGTTCAGCAGACTGGCTTATCAGTGGCACAGATGGGTTGTTGCAAGGCTCAACCCTAAACCTTTCCGAAAGACAGCCATAAGTAAAAATAGCTGTTTCTTTAAAAACAGGCATGGCTGTTCCTTCGAATTAGACTGATTACAGTGTTTTATTTACACATTGCATTGTTTAATCAAGATTACTAGACAATGAGTAGATATTGATATTTACATTTGAAGCCTGTTCCTCTCACCCTTCACCCCATGTTTACATTGGTAAATGCAGGGAGGAAGCAGGTCTGGGATGATATTCACTGCCTGTAGCAACGGGACTAGAACATATCTCCTAAGTGTCCAGGTATTCGCTGAGCAGTGGGGGTCATAAGTTGGTTGGGGAGATCATCTGAGGGAGCAGTAAAATAATAGACCTCCATTGCCTCTTTGGGCAAGGTGAGCAAGTACCTGCGTCTCTGGCCCTACCTGCCTCTAGCAATTTTGGTTCAAACCGGTGGCGGTGGTGCACACAGCAGTATCACTCTCAACGCGATTCATATACTATGGTGGATTCATAAACAGAGAAAGATGGGACTGGTAATCGGGCATATAGCAAGAAAAACTCCCATTTTCAGAAAATGACATTGTGCTCCTTTAAAACTGTGCCTAAAGTGACAATACAAACGTAGAGCCTGCGTTGGCTCGTGCTAATATAAACTTGCCTTTCCTGTGACGGCTTACAAAGTCATGAATCATTTTCTGACCTGTTTGTTTTAATTACTGTTATCCTCAATCATACATTACTCTTTTCTTGGATTATTTATCTCATTTAGGTTTTACCACGGTTTGCTTGGTCATTGGCCTGCTTGGTGCGTTGCTCTTTGTTCCGATGGCGTTTACTTTCTTTAGTTCTTTAGTAGGTTAAAATTAAAAACAAAATATCTAGAGCCATTAAGGAAAAGCCATCTGATGGCCAGCATGATAATTCTATTTGCTCTGGATAATGGGGGGAATAATAACTTTATAGTCTTTTGTACTGGCAGTGTAAAGATTAGGCTAATATAAAAACCCTAGTTTTTTTTAACCTTTACCATGCCAGAGTAACAAGTACCATCTGACACATACACAGGAATACTATACATAGACCTGCCTGTCTTTGTTACCCCCTTCCATTTCCTCTCTATCCTGCTCCACTCCTCAACCCCCACCTTCTTTCTTCCTCTGTATTTTCTCCCCCTCCTCTTCTTTTCTTTCCTTTCCCCTGGGGGATTACTATTGTTTTAGTCATTTCACCCACTTAAATCTTAAATTCTTAAATTAACACAGTACCCACGGTTCACGCAGTGAATACTCTGAATTCTCAAAGGATTCTCATAAAAGATGACATACGTGTAATTGTGCGGCTAGTTGAAGTAAGCAAGCACTGTTTCTTCTTTGTATGAAATATTTAAAAAGAAATGTGAAACGTAACCCGACCATGGGCAACTCAGTGTGTCCTACAATTCTCTGAAAGGGTAAGATAACATGAAAAAGTTTATGTAATAAACTAAAGGAATACGGTATGTATTTTTTAAATGCTCTCTTCCCACCGGGTCACCTTTCTTATTTCACTTCTGCATCATGGGGGGACAACCAGGCTTTTCTTGCTGGTGAAATTCACCCTTTGATAATTAATAATGCATAGGGAAGTGGGTAAAATTTAAGATGAAACTAGTATGCTCTGTTGAGTATCTCTATATATTGTGCGATTATGTAATTTCTGGATTAGTATATGTTAGAAAAAATGTGAGCTTCATCACAGATATCCAGGGTTAGCCAGCCTGCATCGGTCTTGCAAGAACAATGGTTATCCACGCACATTTTTAGTTGACCAGATCCTCTGGTGTATATGTGGGTTTTATTCCTCTCAGTTGCTAAACATTTTTATAATTTTCTCCACAATGTTAAAAGTAACCCATAATTTTAATAATATTTTAAATAATCTGAGTTTTGCCCCATAGTAGGTGCAAACGTAACATTTTCTCTATCATTTACAAGCCTTACTGGTCATAATTTAGTACCCCTTGTCATGATAATTCAGAAGAGCTTTATGCTAACTGGTTTCTTATATTTGACCCTAGCAGTGACTCTGTAGAATGATGATTTACATTTTAGTTAATGAATTATCATGCAAACTCCCATAACTGGGACAAATCTAGTGGCTTGTGACTAACTGTATCCAGTATTTTCAAAACATGAAAACGTATGTTTACAGCTCCTCTTGGAGACCCACCAAGAGTATTGGACGCTTTTGAACACCTATAAGTGAGATGCTAACTTACATTGTTTATTGATTATCAAACATGGTATACAGAAATGAAAGCGAAATTGAAATAAGTCAAATGTTTAGCACTGGACTACCTTTTTAAATCACAGCAAAGAATACATAGACGGAAACAATCAGTTTGGCAGTAATTATATGTAACTTAACGCTTTGCCCCGTTAACCCTCAGCACAAATCGGCTACACTTTCCGACCCTAGGTAACTTTGTCTTCATCAGCTCCCACTGTCATATACAAAAAAACCCCAACATTTTTGTGCTATGGGACAGAGAAGAAGTAGGCTAGTTCCACGGTTCCAGGAGCAACAACGTCAGAATCCAGCCTTAGCTAATAAAATCTAGCTTAACTTACGTTAATAGTAACAGGTTACTCTACTTTGAAAGTCAATAACAGCAACGTAATGATGGGTTTGGTTCCGAGAAATTACAAAGTAGCCACAAGTTCAGTCAGTTTCAAGTCTGGGTTGCCACGTTGCATGGAATCCCTTTATGTGTTTATTATATGGGCTTTTTAAAAGCTGCTTAGGCACTGGTTGAAGAGGTAGGTGCACGGCCGGCTCCATTCCATTTAAATAGTATTTTTGTTTTTATACTCTCAAGAAAACCATTACGCAAACCTTAAAAGCTTGCAGAAGCCAGTCCCTGGTAGTACAGGAGTAGCTATGTCTATAAGGCGGAATGGGACCCTCCGGGATTTCTACTCTTGTCCTTGGCGTTAGATACAGGAAGCCAGGACGGCAGTTTGGGCATCAGGCGTTGGTTGGGTAATTGTAATCAATTAGTACAGAGTGAGCAATGCTGGCTCCTGTTTACAGGGGAGACTCCATGATGTTGTACTATTATGTTACTACAGTCATTTGGGCTACTTCTTTTCAGACATAATAATACATTCTAACGGTCATAAGAGGTTAAAAACATTTTGACTGCTTCCCCTCCCCCAAAACGGTAATTATTTATACATATGTGAAGACAATTACTACATCACAATTGCACGGGTTTTAATGATAACCCCCGATTATTATAAGTATTATAAAACTTCCGTTATAACACATTTAGCACTTGTGAAATGGATATTAAAGTTTTCAAGTCCTTTTGGCTTCTCCGGAAGCAGCTTACCACAATAGCATTAACTGCCTTTAAAGAAAGCAGCTGTTATCATCTGAAGTGCAAGCTGCTTTCTCAAAATTCTTGTTGCGTCTCAAAAATTAATTTGGCTTCTCTAGACGGGTTTAGTGGTACTTTCAAAATAATCATATTTTTTTTTAACTACTGTTAATTTGTTACATGGCCATGTTAGTGTTTATGTAGCAGCCCTAGGCTTAATGTAACCATATTCAAATCACAATTGAGATTAGATAACCTGGTTTTAACCACTCTCAGTTATTTTTGACAGCTGTATTTATTTTGAATGAGTAATTATGTGTATCAATAAAAATAAAGCAATTAGTCACTTCTTAGTGTTACCATATCTCAGCCTGCCTATGAATCCACTAGTATGCAATGAATATTCCGGCCTAATGAGCGTAAAAACCCGTATTAGTAGCTGCCCAAGTTGCTGTCTATTGTGTTCCCATAGCAACCACCGACTCTGGGCAAATATATACAAATATGAAAACACAAAGTACCATCGTTTGCATATCTACTGACAGTCTCTGGCTGTCGCTTATGTACTATGCACGGAATATTTGGAGGTACATGAAGAAGTGATCATTTATTTATGGATCGTTTATTTCCCCCATGTTATTTGCAACTGACGAAAAGCGTTAGCGAGTTGTGTGTTTTTCTGTAGACTTTACGGATCTGGAAATAAATTATGTTGGAGGACATATTTATTTCACTAGCTCCTGTTTAATTACCCTTTCTGGAGAATTTCGACAATTTTGTCTCCAGCATGGAGAGAGAAACAATTTCATGGTCTCGCATGTCTACAGTTTTCCAATCAGTCAACAACAGACCAAGCAAATACCAATCCCCTGATTAGTAATATGGACAACAATGTTGATTGAATCCTTGATTGACAACCTATTAATTAGAGAAAGATTAGAAGCTTTTTTCACATGTGATTCCATTACTATAACAAAGCAGAAGGCAGATAGAAAGACAATTACACTACGTATCATAAATTAGTGGTTGTGCCAGTTATGTAATCCATTAAAATATATGGTTTTTGCCCGATAGTACTTCAAGGATATTCTACTTAGTTTAATTCTGTACATTTGTACATGGTTACAATAAAAAAAAAAAGTTGTAATTAGGTGATTCCCATAATTTTGACGTTTTTCTTCAACACAAGTTTCTCTTTCTCGTTTAGTGTATCCACATAAATTATAGTAAAAGTAAGTGCTACCAACAATTAATCTTATATTAATGTTAAATATTTACAATTTTATATTTAAGTGTTCTTATTGGTAACTAAATCAGTGCTGTTTGTTAGAAATGCCCCTTTCCCATTGTCGTCCTGGGTGAGCAACATATGTGTAACATATACTGTATTCACAAACAACTTTGCTTGGGCACCTCCAAGGTGTCTTGAAAGACACAGAATTTGGCACTAAGGTCCTATCCCAACTGACTAAGAGGTGGTGGGGTGGGAGAGGACATACTGAGAGATATTGGCTTGTGTTAAGTAAAGATTTGGAGTCCCTACTTCCATTGCATGTTTCTTTGAGCCCCCAGCAAATACGTATTTTCCACCTCATACATATATAAACATATACATACATTTTCCATCATACATACTTGTATATACATCGGTTAAGTTGACCACATCGGCCGTGTTTTCCAGGTCATGTATAATTTTCGCATAATGCTGGCCAGCACAGGTAAAGTATTTCCATGCAGTGGATGAGATATATTTTTGGTTCCCCTCCATACACGCCACACACTGCAAGTGCTGGTTGCCACTATGTGAAAGGTATAAATGTCCTGTATAACATGGCTAATGTGGTTACCCTGAAATGAAAACATTTTATTAGCCATATAATGACTCGCTTGTTTGCACTATTATGTTTAAAATGTCCAATTAGCTATAAAAATTTGGCATTATAAACTCATTGTTTTAAAGATTTACATCATAGTTCAAAGAGATATTGTACAAGCTAATAAAGTACAAAGAAGCCATTGTTCTTCACAAAAGTGACACAAAGTGACACTAATCAAGCTCAGATTTCCCCAAGGCATGTGTCTGGTGCTTCATGTTTTTAGGAATGCTGTGAGAAGCAAAAGGAAAGGGCTTCTCTGCCCAACTTCGCCAAACATCCAAGGGGTTTAAAACATATTGCTCAGCCCTCCTTCAGCACTAAATCAGTTAATGTTTTCATGTCATTTTTGGTTGTTTCCATCACCCTTGGTGAAAAAAATCAACTCATTAGGGCAGGCGTCTCAGTGAGTTCCAAAACGGGTGAAGTTGAGCAATTTATTTAATGGAAACAATGTGAGGCAATGGGAGGCTTGTTATGTCATTCAAACCCTTTAGCTGTGCAATTTAGGATACAGGATTTCCCCCACTGTGTCTGGCTGATGTGAAAAAGTGAGGCATTTTGTATATACTGCACTCAGAGCAGAGATTTTGTCCAAAACTCACACTCTATTGGATGATAATGCCTTTGATTCGTGATGGTACGAACATATTGTCGAAAATTACTGCTTGCTGAAGTCTGAAACCAAAGCCCCTTTGCATTTGTGACACCTGTACTCAGCCTTTTAAAACTGAATTTGACAGCGGACAAGCAACAGTTGTCATTAGTAGCCTGGATATCCTTCTACTTTCCTTAACTGGAAAATAAAGCTCCTTTTAAACAACTGTCATTTAAAAGTGACTGATTCAGTCTATTTTCCACATAGTTAAGCAGACACTCAACTGAGGTAATGCCAAGGATCAGCTTCTAGATGTCCATACAACAAGTTCTTAACTTAGTGTTAGCATAGGACATTTGGGTAACAACATGGTGGTTTTGCTTTTCATCCTCTTTAACACTTGCCATTTTACCCAATCTTGCCAAGGCACAAGCATTTGGACACAATACACTCTAGAGCAGTGTTTCTAAAAAGTTATTCCAATAACGTGGCGCAGTAATATAAACATACAATAACGGCCCTGTTTGTGAGCTTACAGCAACAGACAGGTAACTTTTGACCAAGTAACACATTGGTGCTTAACATATATTGGAGGAATCTGATCCTTATTTGCAGTTTAATATCCCAGAACGTCTTTGTAACAGTAGTTAAACATTGAGGGCGCAGTGAGAAACTGCGAACCCTTGTGTGATCCAGTGACTCTTGAGAGTCTCTAGCCAGTACATGGATCCTACTTTAGCTGTTAAATGGCAGTGATGCTGATGGAAAAAGCCATACTTTTAGGGAAAGGCTGGCAAATTAATCCAAGGGAACCCAATGACAAGTGATGAAATATTAAATAGAGCCTAGTACCCCACCTTCAGCCCACTGAGAAAAAAGCGTACTAGAACATGACTGCACATTATTATTATTGTTATATATAGCTCCATCATATTCCATAGCCATGTAGTGAGCAATGAACAGGTCTCCACATGTGAGCCACAATTTTGGCCACATCAGCATCATGGACAGGGGTTGTTAATGAATGAATGAATGGGTCATACGCGGCAGTAGCTAAGGCTATCGTTAAGCCACCTCCCCTATTACAGTTATATGGTAATTAGAAATAGTTTTTACTTCATTCATCAGTTTAATTCCATAATGAGTTTAATAATAGCATAAGTGTACAGATGCCCATTTCTCTTTCAAAACATCACTTTAATATTTTCCATTACCTAATATATATCCTAATTATTTTTCCTTTAATTTTTCAGTATTTGTTCTAAGCTATACTTATAGTCTTAGAAATGTTAAAGGTTTGTAGCCTATATGAAAGGTCATCCATTAGGGTTTGTGACTGTACATGGTGTCACCCTAGGGGAAGTACATTTGCCAGCTCCCACCACTCTGCAGCAGAGCCAGATCTGTCACCCTGGTCCTCAGCCAAAAGGGAGTAAAAAAAAACCAAAAGTGTTTGCCTCAATATTAACCATTTATTCTTTGGGAAGAATGTAGAATGCATAAATGTTTTTAGGGCTTAAAATATCACTAAAGTTTCTCTCTACACCTTTGGTGGGAGGTGGGTCAATGCTAGATACAGCATGGGTCCACCACCATTAATGCTACATATCACTTGATATATAATACAAATTCAGCATGAATATCTTTATTACAAAAAATACATGCACCCTATTCTCAGAACAAGGACATAGAAGGTATTTAATAGTCTGGTTGGTTAAAGGCTAGACTATTAAATACCTTCTAAGGAGAAACCCTATGTACTTGGTCTGAGAATAGGGTACACCTATTTTTTGTAATAAAGATATTCATACAGAATGTGTACTATAATGGGCATTTGCTCTGGACGAGGTGATGGTGTACATGACTGTCATAAGCTGTGTATCGTACGATCCATAACAATGCTTTGTTCAATATGAGGCGTACCTCGCCTAATCAAGACTTTTTGGGTGAGGTGTTGTCAGATGCTAAGCAGACTTCCGGAAGACATCACTGAATTCAGATGGAGAGGTACAAAGGGGAGGCAGAGGCTATTTGGCTGGCTGGTGATTTCTCAGGCACTCAGCATGCAGTAAATTAGTTCATCTTACCCTGGGTGGGCACAGCTTGAATAAAAACCATTGAATGCTCTGTCTATAAAGGTGGTATCTGAAGTTACTGTGAAGGTTTTTCAGAATCAACTGGATTTCTTTTTGGCAGCAAAATATATTCACTGTTATACCTTTTTATTTAAATTATTATAACTGCCCAAAGAGTCATCAACGACTGTTTTCTCCCTTTCTATGCAAATGCAATATGCTTCCATCTAGATCGATATCATGGATATCTTAAAACAGTTGGACATGATGGGCTTTTGCCTTTTTTTAATCATGCCATGTAAATGTGTTGTGTCTACATTACTACATGACAAGACTGGCTTCTCAGGATTGTGAACATAAAACTGCAATTCATTCTCTTTTGCAGATCAAAACTAAGCCACTGATCTTTCAGGGAAAGTTCTAAACCTTTCCCGACAATACAATTAGAAAGTACTAAAGCATCACATTTATATGAACTGAGTCATGTAAATTATTTTATATAACTCTTCTATCAAAGCAAAAAGGTGCCCTACCATGCTCCACAGAGTGTTTCTATTTAGAACTCGCTCCAGAACTACTTGGCTCTTTCCATTCTAGTTTGATGGCACATTAGTCTGTCTTGCAAGCTTATGTCTTAGACAAGGACTGGTGTCAGTGGGGTTTAATCCTGAACCCTGCTACAAAAGGACAATACACTGGGATCTGTGCTTCCAATGCTTGTCCATTGACAACCCACGGCTATGCATCCCATGAACCAACCACTGGTGAAAAGAGTTGTACCATGTTATCCATAGAGACAGAGAGATCAAACTTTGGAAATATAATACCTTTATTGGTTAACTGATTCCAAGCTTTTTAGACTATCTAGGTATCTTCTTCAGGCATATTATACATATTATTATTGCCTGGGAAAACACTTTGTTGGGGACTCACAACATTACTAGTATAATATTAAAATTAGTTGTTAAACATGTTGTGTTGTTTTGTGTTTCAACATGTTTTTCACATGTTTTGGGAAGGCTGTATATTAGCCATGTGTATGTGTTATCGCTCTGTTATTTTAGCCCAATCTACAGACAAACACTCTGACTTTATGATACTGCATTGTGGTAAACAATAGAAAGGCTTGCTCTAAAAGACTAAGCCCCATGGGTAAAAATAAAAATATTTGTCTCTTACCATAATCCTTAGATTGCTATATTGCTACTGGTCTTTGTACCCTAAGTAAATCTCTGTATAATAGCCTTGCATTGAAAATGTGTGGACTCGAAAAGCAACCAAGACAGTAGGTTTGGACCAATTTTCAGAAATGCTTGAATTTATGTATCAATGTGATGAATATTTCTCTAATATCAAGAAATAAGATCCAAAAGTTTTAACTATCTGTGCATGTGAGACTTGGACCAAGAGGCACTGAACTCTGGTCCTTGAACCCAGCAATGGAAACAGAAAAATAAACAGTGGTAAAAAAAAATAAACGCCTTACCTTTAAAATACCATTGGTGTAAATTTGCCCCACCATTCCATTTAGGGAGCTTATTGCTCCATGTGCTCCGCCTTTAATCAGGCCCTGCATATAATATATACACATACACACTATATGGACAAAAGTATTGGGACATGATTATACCAACAGGGATTTTATGACATCACACCGCCCATACCATTATTCCTGCTCCATCAAATATTACAGTTGGCACAATGCAGTTAGGCAGGTAAAGTTCTCCTGACATCCGTCAAACCCAGACTTGCCCATCAGACTGTCAGAGAATCGTGATTCATCCCTCCACAGAAGACTTTTTCACTGCTCCAGAGTCCAGTGGCGGTGTGCTTTATACCACATGATCTGACGCCTGGCATTGTACTTGGTGATATGAGCTGCTTGGCCATGGAAATCCATTCTATGAAGCTCCTGCCGCAGTTTTTGTGCTGATATTAATGCCAGTGGAATCAGCAGAGTGTTGGCAACTTACGCCACCATGCGCCTCAGCACTCGGTGACCCAGCTCTGTGACATTATGTGGTCTTCTATGACACACAATTTTACTCAGATGATATTAAGTGATAACATTTCATCTGACTCACTTAATCATGCCAATCCCGTTATCTGGGAAGTTTGTGTAGTAAATAGTAAAATTAATTTGTCAGCTTACTATAAATGTAAGCCACCTGTATGATGCAAAATTAGTTGGGGAGCATATTCTATTTATTCTACTGACTCTATTGGAACAGCGCTACAGAATCTGCTGGCACTATATAAATAAATGTCACGTACAGTATATTATTCACAAAACAACTGAAAAGTGAAAGTGATTTTTGTTTTGTTAAAGTTTAACTTGATGTTAGGGGGAACATTACATGAAGTTGTAGGGGACCTAATTTAAATGTAGTGCACAAACATTCACACAACCAGAGAATAAAAAACGCAACAATCTATATTGGATGAATCAGGCCGTGTGCTTTTATTTAGTTTTACCATCACATAACAAATACTTTCAACTATAACTTGTTACTTATAACTGGTACTTATACCCAACAAAACTTCAGCCCTTGGCATAAGCCCCAGAGCACATACAAAATCTAATCTTATTGCCAACCGCCCTATAAGCCAGCTGACACCACTCAAAACTCCAGTTCACCCTACAAATTCATAGGGTACCATACCCCAATAAAAGCCATGACAAATAAATTTTATTATATTAATATATAAAATATAACAATATTTATTATCTTTTTTTTTTACATATAAAACATAAGGGTGGGAGGGAGCATCTTCATTAATTCCTCCATCTTCAGCTCACCACTTTGCCACTGCTCACCAGCCTCAAGGACAGTGCAGTATCGGCTTAGCGGTTCGCCAGGTAAGTGAAAAAGCTCCCTCATAAGCCCTCTATTTATAGTTAAAATTCCCGCCCTTAGCGCGCGATAGGGCAAGGCCCACTAAACGCCACGCGAGGCAGACGCGTGACGGCACGAGGCAAGCTGAAAAGCGCGGCAATGCGCTAGCGCAGGCGCAAACCAGGATAACTTATATAACAAATTTTTTTAAAAAAAAATTTAAACTTGACCTTTCTCTGAACCCTTTTAACCATTACAGCAATGCTGTTAACTAACCTATACCTGTCCCCACAACTTCATGTCAGCCTGCCCTATGGTTTGCAGGCTTTATCATTATGATGGGCCAACCTAGGAATATTTCTCTAGAAGGAAAAGGTGAGGTGGCCCTGCATAATATATAGTCCAAGTGGTGAAATGTCCTGTTTCTGATTAGGCTACGAGCGTTTACTTGCTGCAATTTAAAAAGAAATGCATCAGTAATAAAGTATAAACAGAAATGAAGTTGCATTGTCTGGTGTACAAACATAAAACACAAAGTTGAATTCATTTAATGGGGTTTTAAGAAAAAAAAAAGAGCAAGTTGCTTTTGCAGGTTATGTTACCTTTAGGGCTGCATAGGTTTTCATGGCATTTTGTGGGAAATTGTAAGTGGGGACAGAAGTCTCAATCAGAAAGCGAGGACTTTTATAGCTATAGATAAACAATTAGCTGATATACGGTAATTCAGTCCTATACTTTTATACAGATTAAATGCTGTCTCTACCAAGCATTGTACAGCAGTCCCCACCCAATCTCCATTCTCTTGAGCACATATTCCCTATTCTCACGCTAAGGATGGGAAACTTCCCAAACTTTCCATGTGTCAGATATTGTGTGTGTGCTTTATAGATCAGTGGTGTTCGCTGTTTATTTGTGTCTGTACTACTGGTGAGTGCAAAACCGATGTTGGCACCATAAATCTGTCTCTGCGGAGTCTTCTAGAAAAGACATGTTTTTTTTTCCTGTTTGCTTTTAGGGTTACTTTTTTGTTGTTGGAAACTCAACTGAGCTCAGAGCGTAGACGCTAATGTTCAGCTTGGCTCCGATATGAAGCGGGGATGCACAGCTGGATTTAGATCTGATAATCTCTGTCTCCTTTAGTCATCCAGTAATTTATGTGGTTATTAGTTTTAAAAGCAAAAATAAAATTCGGAATGGAATATTACTTAAGTCTGAATTAAATAATTATCCAGAGGCAAGACACAATGGTATTCGCTGCATCTCAGGCATTTTACACAATACCACTGGTGTCATCTCCACCCCCATGGCAAGTTGCAGCTTGCTCTCCTTTTGCCTTACATTTCTGGTTTGTCCATTCAGGTCCCCGTGGCATGAAAAGGGTTACAGGTGTCATAAACTTTGACTTTTCCCTCCAGTTTGAGGCAGAGTCAAGACAAGCCCCAGCAAGAAGGAGGCAGAGGTTTTGGGCATGTGGATTGCAGACCCTGAAGGCTGGGTAGGAATTTAGAAGATGTTGCAAACGCCACACGCCAAGCCCAGGGGTTCACCGGGTCCAAACAATCTATTCCAAATGTAACCTCTTGCTGACTGCAGACGTGATGACCACCCAGAGGATTAAAATTCATCTCTCTCATGAAAATAAAATTCCTGAGGTGAATAAGCCACCTGCACAGGTTTAAGCAGCCTCCAAATCAGCATCATTATGCGCATGAAACAAGCATCCCAGGCTGAAATACTACACTAACTCCTCTGCCTCTCCCGCCATTTCACTACCCCATGAACCTATTCACAAAAGAACAGGATAATTAGAAGGTGATCAGGGGTCTGCCAGGTAAACAGTTCCAGGACAGCACGAGTGGAAGATAACCGGGGCAGAAGCACTGCTGTGCAGTTAGAGAGACACGGGGTGACGGGGATCATGCTTTTAAAACTCTAGAAATAAACTCACAGAAAGATATGCAACTAAAGGGCGCGAGGGTGTGACCGAGAGAGATAATGGCAGCAATGTGTGCGAGCGAGAGATTACATGTAACAAAATAACAATAAGAATGGACAATGAGGGCGGCAGTAGGTGCCTCAGGACAAGACACGGACGTGGAGGCTCGGGGCAGCATGGCGGAATATTACAGCGACTAACGGGCTAGAGACGGGCCAGTGCTCGGCAGAGCTCAGAGAGTGACGATGAAAACGGTGCGAGACGTGTGTGAGAAGAAGTAACAGAGGGGACCGGCAGCGCATACACAGGAGGAGGGAGAGGAAAGGGAGGAGGAGAGCCCCCAGCGGCAGCGTGACACAGAGCAGGAGATAGGAAACACACTGAGTGCGGGAGAGCGATCGCTGCAGCTCTCTCCAGCGAGCGCCCGAAATAGGTGAGGAACCGACGGGGCATCTGTGGAAGGGGCTGCTTCCAGAACAATGCCGGCTGCCTTCTAGAGCGCTGCCCTCACGCGTCTGTCCTCGGAGTCACGTAGATGCCAACTTTTATGAAGACCGCGAGACTTATTTTATAGTTTTTCTGGATGAATGATTAAACAGAATACGTGGGGTGTGATGTGGGTGATCAGAGGATTGAGGATCGCGGGTGAGTTAGGTTGTATGGTTGCTTTGGGGGTTTTAGATTTTGCATGTTAAACGTTTTTTTGGGATGAAGAAGACTTAACGAGGTTTAGCTGTATTTTATAAATGAGTGGGGCCATTTCAGTGTAGTCTGTATGCACTGGGAGGGAGTCTGTGTGACTGTAGAGTGAGTTGGGGTTACACTGGGGTAAAGTACTCTTACTCTTTGGGGTGACCATAAGGGTCTGGACTAATAAATATTCGTTGTATGAGGGTTTCAGGGGTACTACAGCTAAAGTATATACTGAGTTGAGATGGGGGGGCAGTAAGGGTGTGAAGTGAGGCTTCAGTGATGGTAACCTGGTGATTTAATGCTTGCTTGGGGAAGGCTGGAGGGAATATAGCCATTGGAAGAAGTGCAGGTATTATATTGCATGTAGTTCTTAAGGACCGTACAGAGCACACATATGTATAATGGCACAACAGGCGTGATATTCATCCTATATGTGACTGTAGTGTACATACAGCATATTTGTTTGTATTTAGTTCTGCTGGGTGTGTTAGTGTGCGCATGTTAGATAGTGTATATCGTATGTCCAGAGGAAAGTGTCGCCTGTACATAGGGTTTGTCTTTGCCCTGCACCTGTCACGGGGCTGTTGGGTGTTTTCCGCGCTGATAAGTTATATGTATGCGGATGGAGCTATGAATGTGAAAAAAGAAAAAAAAAACCCTTAAATCATTACGCTTAAATTATACGAGCAGCTGTGAAACCGCTAGGTCTCACGATGACACCAACATACAGGTGTGAGCTGCACATCCAGCTCGGCGAGCTACTGTACATGTGAATTCTGCACTGTCACCTACTTACAGATTGTTAATACAAACCTCTAGTTTGTGTAGTATATTCATGTCTGAAATAATCCCAAAGCGTTTAGGCGATGTACGAAACTTGATCTGAAACTTCCACCCCAGCCTTGTTTAAAAGCAGTGCTTCATTATGTTCTAATTACAATTTACAGGTTGGAAAGCCTTACAGTTTCGTGGATGGAGCCTTTCTATCCATCAACAACAATCGCCAGAAGCACATATCAGTCCGATGGGAAATAACTGAGTTTGAAGAAGTCCGACCCAAGTGAGAATATCTGTGGATTTGGATTTTATGTTTCTGCGCCATTGTTGGGCACAACATACTGTTGACTGGTGTAACTGTGGAAAACAACATTACCCACTCTAAGAGGAGGTGGTGCTACTGCCACTATGACCGCTGAGGAGCCCCCACTCTCCTGCCCCATGTCAACACCATGTTAAAAAATTGGGACCTGATTTACATTGTCCTAGAGGTGGTCACTGCTGTGTTGGCCATTCTTGGAAATGTGCTGGTGTGCTGGGCCGTATGCATCAATAGCAACCTTCAGAATGCCACTAACTACTTTGTGGTGTCACTGGCTGCGGCGGACATTGCTGTGGGTGTCCTTGCCATTCCATTTGCTATCTCAATCAGCACTGGATTCTGTGCCACCTTCTACTCCTGCCTCTTCATTGCCTGCTTCGTTTTGGTGCTGACACAGAGCTCAATCTTCAGCCTCCTTGCCATTGCTGCCGACCGCTACATTGCCATCCGCATCCCACTCAGGTGAGTGACCTGACCTGTACAGCTGCCACTATCTGTCATGTCTCCATAGCACTTTATACTATGTACCCCTGCCAATAACCTAGTGTCCTGCCCAAACTGAATCTAGGATCACATCTCAACCAAAAATGTAAATGCAAATGAAATCCCAAATTTAAAAAAAAACCTTAAAATACTAGAAAACAAGACAATATTTAAGATGTTTACATGGTTCTATGGCAAAACAATATAGCTGGTATAATGTCCTGGTCTACTGGAGCTATTTCAACATGTATATTCCGGCAGATTTGGAATATAATAACTACAGATT
The DNA here is from genome assembly GCA_009364415.1 of Spea multiplicata. Classification (NCBI taxonomy): domain Eukaryota; kingdom Metazoa; phylum Chordata; class Amphibia; order Anura; family Pelobatidae; genus Spea; species Spea multiplicata. The sequence continues at coordinate 44,313,950 of VKOC01000001.1, forward strand.
AATAAAGACTCCTCATCCGCTAATGTCCTCAAGCTAAGTTCGGCAATTTTAGCTACTGCTATCAAATGTTAAAATGATAATTAAAGAGCCAGTAAATGTTCCTCATATGAAACAAAGTCTTTGCAAACATTTTGTGTAAGTTTTTCAGCTTGATGTAAAACAAGTGTTCTAGAGTCAATGGAATTGCCATCTGCAAAGTCTATATTTACTGTTGGATCCTTTCTTCTGAAGGCGCTGGTACCCTAAAGTTGATGATGGAAAGTGGGTGGTAGGAAATGATCAGCATACCTAGGAAGTCTCCAGGTTTGGCCTTGGGTCCCTAGGTGAAGCACTGCTTCCCTGTCATCTTTCTCCGGGTAGGGGGTGCTGTGTTTATCCTCACTCACCCCCCATTTTCCTTCCTACTTAAGACTGATTGGGGCAAGCTGCCCCTCTATGCACACTTAGCCCTGTCCAATGCATAGCTAGCCCTACATACATGACTGGCTAGCAGTGTTCTCTGGGCAGTTCACTTGGTAGCCTGCCCTAGGAAGTTCTCACGAATGGTGACCAGTGGTATGGTAAGTAAAGCTGTTTTTTTCACTCACTTAGGAAAATGGCAGTGCAAACCATACTTTTCATGTGACTTAAGTTTCTTAATAATTTTATTAAGTGTCAAAAATAAAGTTTACTGGCCATTTAAAGGCACAGTATACATAATGACTAACTTGAGGTGTGGTATTTAGATACCACAGAATGTCAATGGCCCTTATAAATATCTTCACTAACTTCTCTCTCTTATTACCATAAAATATCAAACATCTTAGTATAGCGAATGTAAGAAAAAATTTTTTAAGGCTCGCAGTATTTCTAAAAACAAAATGTCCCTGGATTTCCTGCGAACAAAATGTATCCCTAGATGCAGAATTCGAAATCAACAAAATGTTTACAGCCAATAAAAAAAGGCGCCGAATTGTTAATGTTTCAACACATAAGACGGCATTCCTCCAAAGAGAAGAATATAAAGTCCACAAAAACCCTCTAACCGAGGATCCAAATTAGAGCGACCCGTGGAAGAGCGCCGTAAAAAGCGTGTTAATGTCTAACCTTGATTTTGTGATTGTGAGCATGCAAATTGTGTGGCCTACAGCGGTACAGAAGTATTTGTTTAACGTCTGATACTACACTACTTATTTTGACATTTATATAAAAATAAAACAAAACTTCATTCTATAAACATAAAGCAAAATATGATCTGTACCTATTTAACAGTGTGAGTAAGATAGATGGATAGATAGATAGATAGATGCTTTGGGTTCCGAAGAGTCTGAATGATAATTGTGGTTTTTCAAATCCACAGTTTGTTACAAAGGGCCGATCCTGGCACATTTCTCCTACAAGAATGCCTGAGCTCGCCCTGCATAATGCATAGTTCAATCTGTGAGGCAACGTTCAAGAAAATATTAAATGAAGTGCTACACTAGGCTAACTCAGCTCTTCTTGAGGGTGAAACTCACCATAGGTGGCCCTTCATAAGCTAAAGTTGTAATTTATAGTGAAACTGCAACTCTCCTGCTGACTCTTGCTTTATTGAGTAAATTCCATTTTCAAAATCAGTGTAGCTTCTACATTTTAGTGAATAGCACCCTGTGGTCCTGAATGCACGTGGGACACTACCACGCAAGGTGTATTTAAGTTGGATAGCAGAGCACGGGGTGGTTTTACATTTTACTCAAGCAAATTGTGGGATCTGTATCTGCCGTCTTTGTTCTGAACACGATAGTTTGCTTTATGGGTCAACTTCTTCAGGCGTTTCATATAGGGTGGACACATCGACGCAGTACTGTTTATTTCTGAGGAGATTATTATTAATCGATCCAAGCGTTCTATTCTTTCCAGCAATTTATTCAAATAAAACCTGAATGTTCTTTTTAACAAGTCAAGAGATGAAGGTCAATTAAGAAATGGTAATTTTATTAGCTCTGACATCTATATTGATCCAACCTCATCAGCTTCAGTGCATGATGCATTCACAGAACAGTACAGAACAGAACTGTGGACAGTTATTGTGTCTCTCTAAATAAAAGGACATTCTTGGGATACTTATTAAGCTGCATAAACTCTCAAGACCCCTAATGTGCAACATATATATATATATATATATATATCATAGAATATATCATTGTGTCACATGAATAGAGATCCCCCTTGGGGTATCCCCAGGGATCTCAGAAACTGTAGGGGTGCGTTTTATGATGCTTTGTTGGCATCACTGGTGTTCCTAAACATGCATTAACTGTTCTTTTCTTTTTTTCTGGTTTTTGCCCCTGTAATTTTATAAAATGACTGTTGGTCACAGAGTGATCAGGAAGCTTGGCTGCGTAGCCCTGCATTCCTGATCACAGTATGTGTAATCAAAACAGGAGAGGCTCATCAGAGACACTGTCATATGTCAGGGTGAGACTGCTGGATGAGAATGCCTGCACGTCCATACCCAGCGCGGTTACTCTGTGTATATCTGCTCACAGCCAATGCTGGCTCTTACTGACAGAGATGTACCAAGTACATTCCTAGTATATCAGGCTTTGAAAGGGTTAATAATGTAAACTTCTGAGAGCACTTATTTCCAATATGATACAAATACTGGTCGGAGCACTTATCCATCACAGTGTAGAGCAGGGAAGTACTGTATCCTATGGAATATATACACTGATCAGCCATGACATTATTACCACCTGTCTAATAGTGTGTAGTTCTCACTTTTGCCACAAAAACAGCCCTGACTCATCGAGGCATGAAGTCCACAAGACCCCTGAAGGTGTGCTGTGGGGTGAGACCTCCATGGATGCATCCTGGTGCCGTATGTTCTCCAGGTAAGCGACATACCAGGCCATCCACGTGATGTAAAAGAAAACGTGATTCATCAGACCAGGCCACCTGCTTCCATTGCTTCGTGGCCCTAAATGCAACAAACTGTGATGCACTGTGTGTTCTGACAGAACCAGCATTAACTATTTGAGCTATGGTTGCTCGTCTGTTGGATTTGACCATAAGGGCCAACCTTCTCCCTTGGCCGTCCACGAACCTGTCGCCGGTTCACCGCTTTTCCTTCCTTGGACCACTTTTGACTGCAGACCGGAAACACCCCACAAGAGCTGCAGTTTTGGAGATCCTCTGACCCAGTTGTGTAGCCATCACAATTTGGCCCTTGTCAAAGTTGCTCAGTTCCTTACACTTGCCCATTTTCCCTGCTTCTAACACTTCAACTTTGAGGATGAAATGTTCACTTGCTGCCTAATAGATCCCAGCCACTGACATGATAAGATTATCAGTGTTATTCACTTCACCTGGGAGTGGTCATAATGTTATGGCTGATCCGTGTATAAATCTCCTACTACAAATACTACAAATTCACGTACCAGTCAGAAATCGTTAACAGCTAACTTGACATATTTTTAGTAGCCAATACACGTAGGAATATACAGATATATAGGAATCTTGCAACAACCTGCTGTTTTGAATTGTATAAGAGGTCACTCAGGGCATATCTAAATTCTTAATGCAGAGCAATCGCCATGGAAACCAGTGGCATCTTCTGCTGATTGCACTAAACTGCTCTTTATGATGTTATTTATGTTTTTATCACTGGGCATGCGCTGAATTCTTGCTTTGTTATATGTACTCATTGGCCATTATTATTCTAGCAGCAACCTGGGAATGTGAATTTTTATTCCTTTTATGCTTTTTTCAGGTTGTGCATTCCTCTGATTTGATATATATTTTTATGATCTTCATAAGTATGCCACAAAATGTGGCAGCGCGCGGGTGGGATTGTAAATATCTTCTCTAGTTACCAGTGGATGGTTTGGGCCTGGTCTCAAGCCATAAAAAAGCAGGTAGAGCCTTGTAAAAAGTCACGCAAGGACGGTTACAATTGTGTGGCAAATGTTTCAGAGGAGATGATAACTTTTAACTGTGGGGCGTTTAGATCAAATCAGCAGTTTTTAGCACATGAAAAGAATTTCTCAGCTGGTCGGATGTAAATTATCCACAAGTTTTAAAAACTGTGAAAAAAATGTGTGTCCTCACTGACGGCCGGATAAAAAGACTCTCAGTTCCACACTAATTAACCCAAACAAGTGCCAGCGGGGATTTTTAAATCAACGAAAAAAGACCTGTGTGCCGCTGGTTTGAATTATGGAATAATTCAACGAGGGGCATATATAAAATAGCACAAAAACTCCAGTGTGGTAATCAGGAAGACAAGTGTCCGTCATCTGGCCTGCAAGAAAGTAAGTGATTTGTTTGATGGTGGTGGCATTTAGAGAAGGAATAAGTTGGAAAAAGCCAAAGCTCAAGTTATCTTAAGGAGTCTACCCCCCTGCTTGTGGGGGCTCTATACAAGAAAGTAACCATTTCCAGTCTCTCGCTGCACAGTTTAGTGGATCTGTCCTGGAGAATGGCCAGTTGCAATTGCAGGAAAACATATGCTCCTTAGTGATTTCAGTGCAAAACAGAGACAACTTGTTGTGTTAATTTTGAAAAACCATGTATGGCATGGTTTTAATCGTGTAAGAATGGTGTACATTTGCTGAATTGAACTTTGGGTAATACTGCTGCGTTTCTGGTGACGTCCTCCTCGCCCTGATCCTCCAATTCAAACTAAAACTCAGGGCAAAAATTCCTGCCGGGCTAAGTCTGCAGAAGTGTGGACAAAGATAGAAGATTTAATAATCTGCTAGAAAATATAGAAAATGGAGAAGAAGATGCAAAAGAGGTTGATTTTTAATGGAATATCTTCATAGATGTACAGAGACCGTTTATCAGCAACCATCACATAATTAAGTTACTTGTTTTCCATTGAAACAGCTAAGTGACAGCACATTTTAAATGGTATTGTGTGTGTATGTATATATGTGTATGTATATATATATATATATTAGTACATTTACTTTACTATTGCCTAAAGCCCATGTTACTGGCCCACTGCTCTGCCTGATATGAGCTTCTCAGAACAACTCTTACATAACAACTTTATAGAACCTACTTGTAGCAGATATTTTATTGTGAAATACCCATGCACATTCATCTACTAATTCAGAAAAGTCACTCTCAAATGTTCTCATAACTTCATATATCAATGTATTTCTTAAATAATGCTGGTGGTGTGTTCAAATACTGAGCGTACGTTTCCATACAGATGTATTAATGATTTGTAGCTTCACACACAGACTCTCCTATTCCGGTACTGGTAACTCCATGTTCTGATGAGGCTGTTGGAAATACTGTATATGGAGATGTTCTGCATAACAGATCCTTGAAGTGACACATGGCTGGTTCAGGTGCTGCTGGTGGTCTCAAGGGGTGCTGTGCAGGACATTATGGTCCCTGTTAATGTGTCTCTCAAACTTGGCCACCGTCATCTTTGCTGGAATGTAGAAGCTTTCCAGCTGTTATCCCATGAACAGAGGAAGCTTGAGATATCTCCCAAAAACAGCCAGTATTCCCAAGGAGCCTCACCTCTCTGACCTTACTCCTAGTTTTCCACCCATTCAGTAATGTTTAAAGTAATCTCGCTGCTTAACTCCAACTTTGCATTAACCAACACACTATTATTAGTATTATTATTAGTATTATTATTTGGTCTATTTATGGCAGCAGTTATTTTGGTAGCGAATTTCAACATCCCTCTCTCTTAATTCAGGTTACTACAGATATGTGCTAAATTAAAGGATTAACCTAAAAAAATACCAAAGGAAGGATAAGGCTAAGGGATGGCAATTTTTTTTTTAAGAAAAACAACTTAAAACTGAGAGTTTATTTCTTAGAGGTGACATGTCTCCAGACAGGAGCATTGGATCTTGGGCTCACATTTTTTCAGTTTCTTGTCTAGTAAAACTGTATTATTATGCCTATTTCAAATAATTAACTAAAAATGTTATCATAAAGGCCACTTTACTTCTCTGGATTTGACTACACAATGCATTTGAGTGTAATATATCATCATGTGCTCCATAATACTATACTTTCCCCATTCTGTAGACTGTAAGCTCTTATGTCAAGCTTTTGCTACTACTTAATCCTCAGCTTTCCATGTTTTTTTTTTCTTTTCGTTTTCTAGGTATAACAGCCTGGTAACCACCCAAAGAGCCAACGCTATAATTGCAGTTTGCTGGCTACTCTCTTTTATCATCGGTCTCACCCCAATGCTTGGTTGGCACAAGCCGATGTCCCAAGCGATAAACTCATCGCGGTGCAGCCCCCAGATGTTGGAGTGTCTGTTTGAAAGTGTGGTGACTATGGATTACATGGTGTATTATAATTTTTTTGCATGTGTTCTTGTGCCACTGTTGCTCATGTTAGGCATATACCTGCGCATTTTTATGGCAGCTCGACGCCAACTGAAGCAAATGGAGCTTAAAGTGTCATGTGGCGAGCGCTCCCGTTCCACACTGCAGCGAGAGGTCCACGCTGCAAAGTCTTTAGCCATCATAGTGGGGTTGTTTGCCCTGTGCTGGTTACCCTTGCACATTATTAACTGCTTTACTCTTTTGTGTAAGGAGTGTGCACGAGCCCCAATGTGGCTTATGTACTTCGCCATTCTCCTTTCTCATGTCAACTCAGTGGTGAACCCCTTGATCTATGCGTATCGCATACGTGAGTTCCGGCATACTTTCCGAAAGATATTGCGTCAGCACTTACTGGGCCGAGGGGAGCCTTTCCAATCAAGGACCGTCAGTGCCAAGTCACTGACCTACGGGGTAGATGAGGAAGGAGGGAGCATTCACATCCGTCATAATGGCTCTAACCTTTGCACTCATGCCAATGGAAGCACTTGCAAATTAAAGGAGGCTCTGCATCAAAATGGGGGTCCAGCTGGACAAAAAGATGAGAGGACGGGCTGTCATAAATTTGAAAAACAGAAGAAAGAGAAGCTGGAGAAATCCCAACTGAGGTCACTCATGGAAACCCCAGTAAAATGACACTTGGATGTAGACTTGTGCACATAGAAGTGAGTGTGTGCTGCTCACTACACGCTCTTTTACTTGGAAACTTCATCTTTTATTTATGGGATTTGCAGAATCTGCAGTGTTAGCAATGAGACTTGCAGTGTGCACCACCCCCACCGTGATCTGCAGAAGCTGCTATGCAAACCTCTGTATTTGGCCCAGGGGTGTCAAATGACTGTAGGGCCTGGTGCTGTCCCCTGTACTCCATGTCATGATTTTATATTGAATATTAAATATATACATTCTGGTCAGTCAACTAACCAACGGCAGCACTGGCTGCAATCCGGTAATACCATATCTTGTGTGTTTTCATTCTGTCACAATGTTCATCATACAAAGACCACTACCTCACAACCCTTCCCAGACGTTGAACAAGACATATGTCCTCCAGCTGCAGAGCCAGAGAATCAGGTTTCCCAAAATAGTTTTTTTCCCACAGTCTGAAAAGGAGGAAGCGTGCGTTCTTATACAGCTGCCATTACGGCATAGTAGGATCCATACAGTAATACCATAATGTCATACTGTCTGTAGCACCCGTCTCAAACACCAGTCTCAATTACTGCTCCGCATCCAAATCTGGGATGCTTTACCTCTAGGATGCCCTAGGAGAATATGCTTTGGCTCTGCCTTAACGATAGGTCTGCTCTTTTTATATGCAGTAATTGTAAGTGTTAATACACACGCAGAAACATTTTCCCAGGTCTGCTAGCCTGATGCAGTATTTACGCCGGCCACCCACACCACTGATAAATTTAGAAATGTTCTCTGCTATATGTTTTTGAAAATGGATATTTTGGAACAAAAAGTCTATGTTGAAATCGTGGGCAGGTTCCAGGCATCGGGTAGAACAGAGTTTGTCCCTGATCTTGATAAGAAGTTATACAGCTCCAGCTGTGTTAGACACAACAGTGACAAATCCCAGACTATAGCCACATGTAGCATCCAGACCCCCTACCCGGCTCTTTATTACATTATCAGTGAGAGCTTCCTGTAGAGACATCAGTCCAAGCCTGGGGGGGGGGGTGACACTGTGCCATATCTTCTTCTCTGTGTACCTCTCTACAGACACGTATACCAGCATTACTATGTCATAGTAAGGAAACTACATTGTAATTCAATATGGTGCAAAGTAACATGGTTTTAACACTTTCCACTGATTCCATAAACGACAGAGTGCTTTTATAGTTAGAACAATGCTTGCAACCCAAGGGGTAAAGTCTGTCAGAATCTTCTGCTTGTGCCCTTATTTGTATGCACATCACCCATTCCAGAATTGTGGCGCTCAGTGCTACATAGTTAATGAAAGCCATCTGTCAGTACGATTCAAGAATATTGTGAGAATATTATAACAATTTTACTGTTAACGGAGTGGAGCAGAAGGGTGAGAGGGCTTGTGGAAGAGCAGTCCCCGTGGGAGCTTTGCTGGAGAAGAGACATCTGATGGCAAAATATCGAACAGATTGGGAATAGGCAAAACATTAACATTAATCTACAAATAATGAATTTTGATCCTCGATACTCACTTACCACCCAACTTGGTTCCTGTCCAAAAGAGAACTTGGTTCCCCACGCATATTTTTATCTTGGGATTCATCTGGGTTTACTGTTTATATATATCCACTAATACAGGTTTGTGGTCTTGCCTTGAAATCAGAATAAACTTTGCTTTCAGTTTTTTTTTTAAATTCTGCTTTGCTTTGTCTTCAAAGATGTCTGCTTTTTTGCAAAGTTTAAAGCAATTGACAAACCATTCTGTAAGACGTTTAGCACGCACATTAGTGGTCCACAAGCTTCAATTAAAACCATTCATTAAACAAGTCAAAAAACCATTTTGAAGATATGAGCTGGTGCCTAGACACACCAAGACCTAACAATAACAAAGTTATTTTTGTGTAGTCAGCAGTGCCACAAATAACACAATTATTCTCTTTTGGGTCATATGTAACCACAACATGGGAAACGTCTGCTGGAGGTCCCCACCTATAAATTCCATGCCTCTAAAGAGACGTAAAGAGATGTCGGGATACATTATTCTTTCTTTATTTTTAGATGTGTCGGTATGCAAAATAATTACCTGTGGGTCCCGGGTAGAGTTATGAAAATGACATCCCAAACCCAATTGGACTCAAAACGATATGGCCTAGGTGCTTTATTGTATTGAATTTATGTTTACTTCACTCTCTTGCTTTTACAACCTTGCCAGAGGGTACATTTTCTAAGCACAGGTTAATGAGGGTCTGAAACTTGTAAGAGGGTGAAAGTCATGCAAGGGATATGTTAACACGTACGTTACAGCCACAGCTAGACAAGGTTTGACTTTCAAGTCTTGGGTTTACTATTTAACAAAAATGTATATTTGAAAAATTAAATGATAAAGTTGGATGTTAACAATCCTAAAAAAATAAATACTGATTGTAAGGCAGGTGGTGCCTATTTGGCGTATTTAATCCGTATACTCCCCTTGCCATACGGATATTCTTTGTTCAGCAGAGGATATGCATTCTTACTTATTACTTTTGCCACATTTGTAGGAAGGGTATCAGTATCTACCGCTGACTGACAACAAGCGCTTCCTGTTTTTCAGTGTGACTTGGTAATCTCATACGACATTCTTATTGCTCATTATATGCTTGCAGAAGCTAACAGTAGCTACGCATGGCTCCCCGTAGACTCGCAGGAAGTGGAAGATCAATGGAATAGTTTTTATTTCCGCTGTCAGCCAGGAGTGCACAGCATTGTTTCTTATTTTTGTGTATGTGTGCATACACACGTACCATGATTTATTACCAAACTTACTAGTTAACTTATAAGTTAGTCAACCAAGTTCCCCCTGGGGCATACGTAAAGTGCTGCCCTGCAGTATGTGTAACTGAATGATTGATTCCCATCTATGTTTATGCATCCCATATACTTCAGGACAGCATATTACGTGGACCAGAGAACAACATGTGAAATGTATATGAGAAGTCTCCCAAAATGTGTTTTTTTCTCCTGGCTCCCTGGCGCACTCAGGAATATCCTTGGTGCATGCTCTATTTCAATCTCCCGTCCTTCTCCACCGTGTCTTCTTCATCTTCTCTCCGCTATCAACTCTGTTAACCAGGCCTCCCGGAGCGCTTCCTCAAAAGTGCCGAGCCTCCGCGCGTACACCCTCTCCCTTGATTTGAGGAACCTGTCCTGTTGGGGAAGTATTCCGAGATGCCAAATTATTGCAGATGGATTCGAGGAGAAAGAGAACCATTTCTGCACCTCTCATTCTCCGCAAATCTGTCTGCATTAAACCTAATGCACAAGACTCACTTGGACTAAACAATACCACAGGCATTTCTAACAAGTTAAAAAGAAGGGAACCTTTTCCTGTGAATTAACCAACACATTTAAAAAAAACACATAATCAGGCAAAACAAACGAAACATACATAACCACACTGAAACATACAATCTTAGTATTTGCATAATAAACTCTACACATATGTAAATTTTGACACTTCTGTGTCTTCAGCAATGTGTAACGGCATTAAACGTATGAAGTCTTTCGAGCTTCTGGGGCTCCGACCCTGACTGCCCTCCAATCTCCCTGGAGCACATTTTCTAAACTTGGGACCTCTGGTATATGCCAGATATGGCAACCCCAGGTAGCTTGGTTTAACGTGAGTTATAGCTACAAGTTGTGGGACCTGCTACACACACACAAGTATTCACATATTGCAAGTGCACGCAGACATTATGTCTGCACATGTGTAGTGTACATCACATACGCATATTATACAGGTGCATAGATGTCATTAAGGGGCTGGTTTTACGACACTAGCTGCATTACAGGAGCTGTAGAGTGCTCTTGCTGGCATTGCTCCCAGGTGATGAAGTGCATTTTCACTGTGCAGGAAGTACACATTCTGTGTAATAGGATTATATCGGAGAAACAAACCATATTCAGGATGAGACGGAGCAGCTGTCCCTTCCAGATACACAACAGGTTAGGCGCAGAGGTGTATGCAGTCAACCACATGTTTCATGCTGGTTTGCTTTGATCTTGCAGGCAGAATCCTCTCCCACCCTACAAAGCCTTCTACATATTATATGCCACATAATTAACCCACGAGCTGCACATGCATTATTTACTCAGATGCTGCCCTGCAATGCCTCAGATTTTCAATGCATAAGCAGCTGAATGGCAACCCCCACTGGAGTCCATTCCTCCACATATACCGAACTAAGCCGTCAAACTAATAACAGGTGTGCTTCTGGAAACTTGAACCTCATTGTAAGATATTTTATGCTCTGGAAACTGATATTTTCTACGTTTCTACACCCTTTTGTGTACATAAACCATTACTAAGAGCAGTAGACTTAATTTATTGCTGTATATTGATCAATTCACTGCATTATCTAGCAGTGCTGGAAGTGCTAGAACGCTATGACATCATACAGAAGTATTTCTGTTCTATTTGTTAAGTGTTGCAATCATGAAATAGCTGAATGACCTGTGATGTCAGTAGCCAAGAATTGAGTTTTTTCAGGAGATGACATTTATCTGATGTCAGGCATACCTCCCAGAGGATTCACTCCTCAAGACTGACAATAATTTTCAGGACTCATGACTCTGCCCTTCTTTTGTCCCCGACGTCCATCTTTACAGCAGATTAGATTGTCTAGTGGGATTCACGGTGTATCTCAGTGTTCTACAGCCATTAACATTACAATAATGTGTATTTAAATAACGGAAAATGTGTTTATATATTTGTGTAAATAAAATTCTTTATTCTTCATCTAAATGGCTTAATTGCATAAATGGTTGCCAAATAGTATTTGTTAAACACATATTCCCTATCCATACTTCTTGGCTATTAGCAATGACGTGAGTGGGGATTGTACTGACTTTGTACTATAGTATAGTATTTCTTTATTATTTGTGTATATGTAGGTATATGCGTTTGTTTTTGTGTACCCTATGAACACTTGCGGTGGGGGAGTGGGAACTGGAACCAGCTGTATCTCCTATATTTCTGGAAATGTCGGAAGGAAGTTTAGGAAGCCACTGGTGGGGGAAGGGGTTCCCTATTGTACACATACAGCTAATCTGCACGTCTCTTCTAAAATGAATCTGTTTCACCGGTTCCCTGGTTTAGCTGATTAATAATCCACAGATAATATGTTTTTATTTGTTTATTTATTTGTTCTTCTCTCCTCTCCATCTTACGTGAGACACCTATACATGAAGTATAGTCACAAGCGGTATCATAACCCAATCAAGAATACTAGAATCCTTCATCTTTCATTACACTAGTATTAACAAATATACCGAAGGGTTCCTAAGTTGTATTGTGTTAATAAATGATTCTTTCTTTATAAGTTATGTGCATAGGTGACCTCTGAGTCCTTGTTGTGTACACATGTGATCATTAGGCCCTGTTCTGCCTCGCTGCCTCCCACAGACACAAACACATAATGTTCCAGGTCTCCCGTCATTAATCTCACCCATTCTTTGATTTCCTAGTACAAGTCACCAAACCTAGAGCATTGTCTAGTGTGTCTATGACGCTGCGACAGGACAAACAAATAAAAAGAGGAATGTTCTACTTTCATACGTGGCGTAAAAAAACTGTGGTTTTTGGACATGGTTATTGAAAGCAAAGAGACCAGGAACTGTGAAAAGGGAACAATAGGACATGAGATCACCATTTTAATCACAATATACCACTGATACAGACAGTAGGAAGCTAGGCATTTATCATTAAAAGAACATTCCTTCTTTTAGAATGTTTTCTTTTTTGGTTAATATCGTTTTTATTATTATTTCAACTTGTAATCTTGCTGGGGTACAGAAAGAAAGAAGGGTACATCACAGAATTTATACATTGTTATAGAATTTTTTCTTTAAAGGAACACTCAAGACATCGTATGCGCCTTAATACATATAATGATCAGGTGTCGTGTTCTGGCAAGCAAATGCATGAAGGGATGCAGAAGATGTATTTGGCTGAACGCACGACCTGATTACCAGAGCACATGTACTCCCCACCAGCCAGCTCCAGAGCTGATTTGGGGTCTAATGAGACCCCCTTCACACATGCGTGGAAAATGTTCCCATTGATTTCAAGCCCCAAAGGCTTGAATGAATGTCATCAAAAGGGGCCTACACAAAAGGGTCACAAAATGTCACTTTCAGACATATTATTATACTGGCATATATTATTTCACGTTACAAGTATTTTAATAACTTATCCCCCCCACGGACAGTGTTCTCCCTAATGCCAAGTAACATTAACATTTCCCTACCCACTAAAATGTGACAGCGACACAGACAGACGAGACATGACACAATACATTCCAGATGCCAGGGTGGGATTATACAATGCCAGAAACAGTATGGGGTCACGAGTGTGGAGTATTTGTTGCTTCGGTGAACATTTTTATTATGAAGCTATATGTTATATGCAGAACCATCTATCAGTAAAATATATATATATATCTTAACAAAGGTCATCGATAAGGTCCGAAATGTCAATAACCTGGGACCGAAAGCCAAAGTCCTGTGAGTTTTTCTATATGGACTGGTATACATACGTGTGTGTGTGTTGTGTTTTTGTTTTACCACTAAATCTGACCTAAAGTTGGAAGCTAAGAAAAGAGGAACAATGAGTCAATTGATTTATTTATACTCGTAGGGGGGCAATAATGCGGTCACTTTAAGGAACAATATTGTATGCGATCTATATGATATGCTATGTCACTTCCTCCACAAAAATATACGGTATAAAGTGAAAAGAACAATCCGCTCATCCGGCCAGGATTCTGGGCTATAGAGGCATCAGCGCTACTGTCTGAAGACATGAGAAGGCTCTCTATAAACAGCAAGGAATTTGCTGCCCCCTGCTGGACAAAGAACTGCCCTGCACATCATTCTACTACATTAATTTGATATTCTTGTAAAAAGATTAAAGTTAATCTCAAAGTTTAACTCTAAAAATATGTCTCACACTCTCTCTTCCATCCTGACAGAATCCCTAGCGTTGCCAGTTTTTCAGGCTGCTAAGGGTAAAGCGGTGGTTGGGAATTGTTTGCAGAATGGCAGAACATTATTTGGACTTGGTTGCCACTACATAGTCATGGTTATAATCATACCTTGCTGCAGTCTGTCTAGAAAAGATAAAAGGAAAAGAAAAGATGAGTTGTTTCCCTTTACATAAACCATAAAAACACCTGTAATACAGGGTACTTGCGTTCTGATTACGTATGATCATGATGTATGCCTTTGAACTCATTTGTTCAATGGATAAGGTAAAGGTCTGTTTTTCCTCAAGCAACCATAATTTTTGTGGAAATTCATAATGTACTCGCCATAGCAATATTAATACTAGTTCATAGTCCGATTGATGACACCTTAAAATACCTAACAAACCTGTGCATGTGGGGTTAATACTGTGATTAGGGGATGTTGCTCAGCAAAAATGGATTTGCTTTTATCAAAGTAAAATTGTGAATTTTTTTAATTAACTATTTCTCAGCCCTTAAATAACGTGTTCTATATGTCAAAGGAAAGTCCTGCCCCCCTCCAAAATGTAAACAATATATATTTCAAGTGGCTGCCTAACACAACAGTTTATCCGTTCCTCTAATGTAAAATATCCCTAAGAGGTTATGTCTCAACCACATATTTAGCGCAGCCTCATCAGTATTATACACTCAATGCATGCTAATACAAATACTGTTCCATTTACATCATGAAACACTTCTTAGTTGCGAATATTATTGTTACACTGCGGTAACACAACAGGTATAAAATGAAACAAGTACAAGTCTAATGTCTGACAAGGGAAATTCTTTTGACATGTAAGCGCACATATGACATCATCTGTATTCCCTTTTCCAGAGACACTCCAGCCATCATATGCACTGTAATGCATGGTCTTTTTTTTGTGCCCCCCCCCTTGCAAATGCATAGGGGGATTCTTCTGCATGGATCATCAGACTGTCCCTTTAAGTGATGTCAACATGTTACAACTGAGTGAAGTGGAATTCCACACAAACATATGTTGTGTGGGTTAGCTCGGCCTCCTACTAATATTACCTCCTCCCCTTGGCCTTTCTGCCTGCATCTATTTCAGTGCCTCCCCTGTACATGCTCCAAAGGGCAATGTCATTTCAGGGGGTTGCACCTCCCGGGGAAAAGGCGTATCTCTTTGGTAACGCCTCTGACTTTATGAATCTCAGGCCTCGGGTCTGACGCTCAAAGAAGTCACCATGTCTGGAGAGCTGGTGTCTTTGGAGCAGGTCCTGCATGAGCACATCCCAGCAGAGGAGCTCAGAGAAGTATGGAGGCTTTTATATGGGAAAGAGCTCAGGTGAGATATAAGTGTATAAGTGTTACCCTACACAAATCTTATAATTCACTCCGACAATTATTTTACTTTGTACACGAGTGTATACGTTGTTTGGAACTGGACTCCTCTTTTCCAGGAACCTGGCTATCCCAGATCATGTTCTGCAAACAGCCGTTCAGAGGAACTTTGAGTTGAAGGGGTTCATCTTTGAAGCAGCGGCAGAACAACTCCGACGGCCTCGTATGGTCCGAGTAGGACTGATCCAGAATAAAATCCAGTTACCAACCACCAAACCAGTACTGGAACAGGTGAGAGATTTATAAGGTTGTTGTGCGTGTGTTTTAGGATGAAGACGTGTAGACGTGAATGCCTTACGTACGAGCCTGCGCATAAAGCTTTACATATGCATTTATACAGATGATTGATTTAGGAATTGTCTGTCAAAAAAGTAGGGATATCACAAATTTGCATTGAGTTTAGGTCACTTTACCACACTAGAAATCTGTCACTTTGCCCCTGGTAACACCTGTTATGTGAACCTCTAAGACACAACTTGACCACAAGTATGTTTTGAAGTAAGGAGCCTTGAATGAAGGGAGCTCAGAAGTTTACGGGCGCATGCACTCGCAGTCATCAGTGTTTTGACGGAAGGTCCCACATGCATAGCATTCTGTGACTACGTAGCGAGCATTCTGGTGGCCACATTTGTAGTTTTATGGTTATCCCTGTTCTGTCAGTCTTAGAAAGGCTGGAGTCATTCGAGTGATTTACCTATAAATTTGGTAGCTAACACAGTGTATTGGTGAAAAGTTGTGCATTACACAGCGACAGTTTCTCCATTTTTATTTTGCAATTGTGCCTCTTTGTTTTCATGTATATAACACATTCAGACACTTGTATAAACATTCACAGAAGCCAAACTAGGCTTATGGGACCTATAAGTAGCGGCATTTCTCTACGTAGCCTCCTATATGGCTCATTTCCATGAACCAGTGCTCCAAATTATATAGTATAGTTTCATGAAAACCTGTATATTCTCAGTAATAAAGAAATAATTTGCAGGAGTAGGAAAGCAATCTAGAATCTCCCACTTACTGTATGCAGGCACCTATATGTATGGATAATGTACACTGCGGAGCTGCATCAGCTCTCTGGTCACTTTACCTTAACTCCTTGCTCACCGTGTGGGACTTATTACTGTACTAGTGTGTCAATTTTTGTGCGATATATTTAGAAGATACAGTCCACCCCGACACACTCTGTGAACTATGTGTCAATACTCCTCATATTACATCACCGCTCTTTATGTACAGTCACCCCTTAGGGGACAGCACTTAGGTCATGGCCTAGCATAAAACCCCATGTCATTTTGGAGAACCTAGGTCATGGGACAAATTGATGAGCAGTGTGTAGTGTATAGCAACACACATCACCGGAACAACTGGTACTTAATACTAATGTAACACAAATGAAGGGCTGCCTACATTAATGTAAAAGGCCTGGTGGAGCAGCCGGCCGTTGTTCTCGCTGAGGCTGGAAGTACAGCACTATCCAGGTAACGGGCCAGCTTGCTGTATACTAAAGACAGTGCTGCGCCCATGCCGTGTACATGCGTATAAGGAACTGGGCAATACACAGACTATACATTGCATTTTTTATTTCCCTCCACAGGTCACTGCATTGCACAGGCGCATTGCTGACATTGTGGAGGTAGCGGCCATGAATGGTGTTAATATTGTGTGTTTCCAGGAAGCTTGGAGTGAGTATTTCTTAACTTTATACCCCAATAGTTACATAAACTGGCATACACACTTCTCCCAGATTCCTACCCCTTAGGTAAGAGCCCTAGTAACCTATGTCATTCCCCAATCACGCCCTCAGAGAATATATTAAAGGGGCTGTTACACTGTTTTTCCTCTCAAAAGATAAGTGAGGCAAAACAGTTATTTCTTAAGATGAAGGGGACAAACAGAAACACTCTCCATAGCATGGGCGAGCTATGTTATGTCCTACACAGCCCCACCGATAGAGCGTGAATATTAAAGTACTTCGTAAGTACTTTATTATTTATTGTTTTATATAGCTCCATCAAATTCTGTAGCGCTGGACAACGGGTAGACAGGGCATAACAAGTAGTATGTAACATAACAAATTGACTTACAGAGACAACTGGTGAGGAGGGCCCTGCTCAATCGAGTTTACAGTCTAGAGGGATTTAGGCTGTCTAAGAATTCCTCAGATAAATGATCTGCAGTAATATGTTACATATAGACAGGACTGAGCCTGGTCAGGCAGGTAAATGTGTAACAAGCTGTAACAGTCTGTACCTCTTGTCAAGGACAGGCAGGTTCAAGGCAAGGGACATCTATTTGCCTTGTTTTTTTTGTGTAGTGTACAAAAGATGACACTCCAGTGGACAATGAATGCTTACGAAAGAACTTTTAGTTTGTAAGTATTTTTAGATGCTTTTATTGAACCTGACAAAAAGAAAAATGATACCTAAGGTAGAAGCTGCAGATCGGCAGCTCATTTTATTCTTCATTCTCTGCAGGCAGGAGTCTTGAAATAGCTCCCGTCGAAATCAGTTGGATAACTTTCCACACTTGGCATGGGGGTTTAATTGGACCCCCTACCTGCAGTGTTTGACAAGCCTGAACTGTAGTTAACTGGCAGCAACGTGTGATGAGATGTATGGTATTTCGCTGGATAGCAAGAGGGCGCCATGCAAATTTAAAGGGATCTCTCCACTAGCATATCCATTAAAGTGCATATGATGGCTGGAATGTCCCTTTCACAATTATATTAACTGTTAACTCTATAAACTGCAGGAAAGTGTATCAAGTATGTCCTTATGAATGTACACAATGCAAAGCATCAAACTATAGCCTTACTAACTAAACAGAGATAATAAAAATGTCTTCTCATACCAACACAATATTACTTTTTCATTTGTGCTGCCCTCTCTATTGCCCCGTCCCTCCATATTTATTTTAGAAGTAATTGTGTTTGTCAGGATGGAGTGTCTCATTTCACTCACTTTTATTACTTGTGTTAACTCATATTGCCCCATTACTGTACTCGGGTACGCTCACTACCTGTTTTTATCCATTGTATATACCATCTTTGCCCCACTTTCCCTATTCATTAAGTCTGCATCCTAAAAAAGCTGCTGCTTTCCTTTGCATGTACGAGTCACTTGGTCATCCCTTCAGTTGCATGAAAGGTTGTCCTATCTACCTTCTTCTGACTATCTCTCCAGCAATGCCCTTCGCTTTTTGTACGAGGGAGAAACTTCCGTGGACAGAGTTTGCTGAATCTGCAGAGAATGGAATGACCACCAAATTCTGCCAGGAGGTAATAGCACTTTCCAGGGCATTCATGCTTTTTACATTTTTTATTTCGGTTGATGTTGGTGCTTGACCATCTGTTGGGTGGATAAGCTGTCACAATTGATGCACCTAAAAAAACCCAGCAGTCTGTTTCTGAATAAAATGTTCTTATCTTGAAATAGTACAACATTTACTTAAACCATTCCTAAGACATGGTTACTTGGTACTGAATATGAATGTACATCAACTTTCTGTACATGCAAGGGCTGATTACAACTACAGTAAGAGCAAGTCTAAAATAAAATCTGCATGTTTCAATAATCTTGTTAAATCTAGAATGTTGCTTGTAAAGACTTACAATGCAGTACATAGCATGTGGTGAAGAGTATGTAAATCCAGCATGGACACACGGATTCCTGTGGTCATATTACCTGAGCTAAGTGCATTGTTGTTCAACATCATGCATTTGCAGTTAGCAAAAAAGTACAACATGGTCATCATATCTCCGATCTTGGAAAGAGATGAGTTACATGGGGATACTCTGTGGAACACGGCTGTCGTTATATCAAACACGGGAGCTGTTCTAGGAAAAAGCAGAAAGAACCACATCCCAAGGGTGGGTGACTTTAACGAGGTGAGTAACCTGGACTTTCCCAAGCCAATGTCTTATCATTTAGGTTTTTGGGTTGATGTCTGGATTATGGGGCTTCATGCTTGCACTGGCTTTCATAGTGGTGGCCTAGACACTTTATAAAGGACTGTTAACTACAACACTGTATATTTTTTGGGAAGTCCTATAGAAAGGTGTCATAAAATGCCCATTTCTTGTGTATTTGGTTTTCACGCAGAAGCTTAAAGCAGATCTGTCACAATACCCATATCATATATTTTTTATACTAAATAAACCTATGTAATCATGTTTGCAGACTGAAATGAGCTATATATTTTGTTTAAAAAAACCTGTGTACACGATGAGGAAAGGTATCTTAACTTTGTAGTCTCAGGATGCGCATGATTATTACTCCCCATTGTGTTATCTCGCATTATTATAAGACAGACTATGTAATGATGGGTAAGAAGAAAACCTTGTTGATTGAATGCTGGCTCTGCCACAGGCTGCTGATTTCATGTATGCTGGTGAACATCCAAAATATGTGCTTTTTATGACAATAATTCAGACGTATCATGAACTTGTGGGTTGGAAAATAAAAGTAATATGTGAATTAAAATAACCTGTTATTCTTGGTGCCTGTACTACAGTCCAGTTATTACATGGAGGGAAACACAGGCCACCGAGTATTCCAGACAGCATTTGGGAAGATTGCCGTAAACATCTGCTACGGGCGGCACCATCCCCTGAATTGGTTCATGTACAGCATGAACGGAGCAGAGATTATTTTCAATCCTTCGGCTACCATCGGAGGGCTTAGGTAATGAAGCACCAGAAGTGTTCCGCATTCCTGGGTCACTAGAGTTTGTACCAACAATATTCAAACTGTTATTATTGGGATTATCCTGTTTAACAATTTACAGAGTATCCAGGACAATGTATACACCAAGTTTCACAGAACTGTTACTTTTTTAATTCTAAAGAAGTCGTAAAAATCCAAATTATTAAAGGGAATCTAGTTAAGATCTTTTCCGATATAAGTGACTGCCGACAGACTGCATTGGTCACCTAGAAAAGACAACTTGTAACAGCCTGCTTTTTCAGATCCTCCCTTTCCTGTACATAATACGATCTGATCCAACAGGCCCTCAATGCAAACAACAGATCAGCCAGAGCCTTGGTATGACATACTATTAAGGCATACATAAAAGGTCTTAGAGCACTTCGCTTTAAGCCCAGTCCTCCATGGCTACCAATTCCCACAGTGACAAAGCTATATATATATGGGTATTGTGTGCAAAGAGAGAGGACCTACCAGATTGTGTTCTGTGCCAGGTGGGGGGAGTGACTGCTGGACAGTGTTGTGTGCGGGGTGGAGCTGCTACACATTGTTGTATGGGGATAGGGGCTTGCTGAATAGTGTTGTGCTAGAGGGAATACAAATAGAGAAGAATGAAGGAGAGAGTGGGAGAAAAGAAAGAAAGGGAGAGAGACAAACGCGCTAGAGAGAGAAAAAGTGCATGCTATTTTAAGACACACATATATATATTATATATATATATGCGCTTTTGTATACCAGCATTTATTTGTTATCATTGTCTACCACTGTCTACAAGTAAGGGTTTTCGTTGATCTCTTTTGTTTTTTTTTTTTTAAATCTCTTCTTGAACTCGTGCTCTTCTCTCATTTGTAATTCATGACCTGTTGATTCTCTTGCAGTGAGTCACTTTGGCCCATAGAAGCCAGGAATGCTGCTATTGCCAATCATTGTTTTACCTGTGCCATCAATCGTGTGGGAACTGTGAGTGAACTGTTACTGGACATACTGCTCCAGCAGTCCCTGACCTGTGTGTTTTTGTAATTCATATAACATTTATGCTTAGATCATACAACTTCTTTTTTTTTCAGGAGCACTTTGAAAATGAGTTTACCTCTGGAGATGGCAATAAAGGTATGTTGAACAAGGAAGAACATTTAAATAAGTAGATTACCCAGTAGCTCAATCAACCCAATACCATTAAGGACTAGCTAAACACAACTGATGAGCTGGGGTGGTTTTAGATTATAGTGTGTTTTCCCAAGTGTATTAATTTTCTACAGTTAGAAAGTGCAGAAGTTCAAAATGTAAGTCAATGGGCACTCAGTAAAGTCAGAGAAAATATTAACCGCTCCGTCAACAATGAACTGTAGTGCGCAAATAAGCTGTAAATGACTCATGGCGATGTTTTTAGGTACCTAACTTGGATAGTAATACACTGACCCAGCCAGTTTCAAATCAATGTGTGTACATTCCATGTGTTCCTCTTACTTTTGTTGATGTGACTTTTCCACCTTTAATGTAAGTCATTTACTCACAGCTCTTTGTTGCTTCATAAGTGCATGACCACCATTTTTATCCTTGAGCTCTCAAACTTTGAGAACAATTTGCGGAACTAACCCATGGGCTTTAACTACCATTTAACATGGAAAGACCTGTGTCTTCCACTACATGTGAACAGGTGTGATGCTTTGTATTGATGTACCATATAAATGAGGATCCAGCCTTATAGATTTCATTCTCTACTTTCAGCCCATCATGACTTTGGCCATTTCTATGGCTCTAGTTACGTGTCTGCTCCTGATGGGAGTCGAACCCCAGGGCTAAGCAGGGTGAATGATGGGCTGCTAGTGGCTGAGCTGGACCTGAACCTTTGTAGACAAACCAACGACAAATGGAACTTCAAGGTACGTTCCAGTGGAAGCATATCCATACTACTAGCTCTATGACTTGGTTATTTTCATATTTAAGGTTCATATTTAACATAATAAGCTTGTTAGAAGAAACATATAGGTTTGTGTATAATTTAAAGCAGCAACATATATGGTAAGACTGCCTGGTTGTCCCCTATCCGAAAAGGCCAGCATTGCTGGTAAAATGCCTTTCAGCGTCTACAGAACCTACGAGGGGTGAGTATTTCCCTCCTGTAGGTGATCAGCAGGAATAAATGGGTTTTTTTTTAAAAAAGGAAATAAAAATTTTAAAAAAGGTCTCCAAATACTCCTCACCCAGAAGACAAATAAAAAAACTTTAAAAATACCATTTAGAAATGGCATAGCATGTGAGGGATCGCCTTTTAAACATAAACCCCATATGCTTGTGGGGTGTACTCAAAAGATGTTACTGAAAGTACAAAACATGAGCAAAAAAGGTTTATTTTGGTCACATAACCTAAAATGGCAGCTGACACCACCACACAATAAATGAATTTGTTAAAACTATCTATGACTTGTGCATTTTGCTTGTCAGTGTAACTGTTCAGGCATTTTACAACCGATCTAGTGTACTGCTGCTAACAAATTTACATGGTTTACGAGGACTGACATGCCGTACATAGAATGAAGCATACAAGTATCTTTTGGAATAACTAATTAACCTTAACAGTGATTGACGGAAACACAACACAAATACATTACAGCTAACAGTGATTGATTAAATGGATGACTTAAATCTGTCAGTCAAATGGCCAGAACATACAAGTATTATTGCCTGGCTGTGCACCATGGGAATTGTAGTTCTCAGCACCTGGAATAGAATCCCATAGGTTACTTGGCATTCTAGTATTTTGTTAGGCAATTCAAAGGTAAAAGTTATTCTTTCAAGCAAGTATATTACCCATTAATCTATCAATTCCTTCCTTGTGCAGATGACTGGACGTTACGAGATGTATGCAGATGAGCTGACCCAGGCCACCAGCCCAGATTTCCAGCCCAACATAGTGCGAGAGTAATGGAAAGAAGGAACACATTTTTAACCCCTTAAGGACAATGGGCGGTCCATAAACCCATTGAAAATAATGCATTTTGAGCCCGTACATGTACGTGCTTTGTCATTAAGGGGTTAAGTAGCAGCAGTGACGCTTGCCTTTCATACTCCGGACCAAGAGATAGTGTGGAGACATTTCTGTGTAGCAGAACTGCCATTTGCCAAACAGCAGGTTATGGTAGATCGGTAAATAAAGTGTTCAATATTAGTCTGCTACCAGCTTTTGGTGTACAGATCCCTATACAAATATATATAATCCTCACTTTCAGTAGCATTCATTGGTCCATCCGAGGGTTGCAGCTTGCATCCTACATCACGGTTTGGTTTATGTATTGAAATGCATTGATAAATGATATATACCTATTTTCTATGTAAAGACAATTGGTATGTACAAAAAGATAGAAATGCATTTTTTTATAATAATTAAGGTGCAAAAACGAATGTCTTTGCCTCAGCTTTGTCTTTTACTTACTCCAGGTAATAGAAACCCCCCCAACATCCATATGGATGCATAGTTCCATTTATTAAGTTCTTTTTGTATGTAAGTGAAAAAGTTCACAAATGCAAATGATAGATAAAAGAAGGATCTGCACATGGCCAAGGACAGGTTAATCTTATATGCAACATGCTTTAAGCTTAATAAAAAGTAGAAGTCTCTTAAAAAATATTTTTCTTTGAGTTGTAAATAACGTTGTATACATTAATGTAATTTTTTCCAAAAAACATTATCGGCAGATCACAATTTTAGACAGGCATGTTATAGTTTGGTTATGTTCCAAATTCCACACTGAGAGTGGTTTATAGCAATGCTAATAAAATGCCCATAGAAACAGTGCTATACAGGGGAATGTAGGTTATCTTTGAATAATACTTCCATTCTGCTCCAATACACATCCTTAATCTGCAGCCCTGAGTTTACCATTGTTGCCAGTCACACTGAGATAATTCTTCATGGCGATGCCTGCCCACTGGCACAAAGAAATCATTTCCTCCATAGAGTCATTAGAGAGTCCGGCTTAGTGACTTAGACTGAGCCATTGTTTACAACGGGCAATATGATAGAGTCAGGGGCTTTGCCTAGTAGATCAGACCAACACAAAAGAGCTAGAACACAAACAAATGGCTAATATGCAGCTGCATGAAAACATAATATTCTTCCAAAACCAGAATGTATATATATATAAATATATACTATTAATACATTTTATCCCCCTTGAGGCTTGACATTCTACTTTTTACTATAGAATGCTGACGTAGCACGCCGCACGCGTTACGCTATGCGTGCGACGTAACACGCCTGCGGCTAGTGCCGGTCTTTGGAGACGCGTGAATGTCCGAATTCGAATTTGACCGCGAATGGGTAAATCGGCCTTGATGACTTACTGAGGTGGCCCGAGTGGATTCAGGACCTTCGATTCCGTGCTGCACCGGTGGACGAATGTAACAGCCTTGTGCTGTGATTTTCCTTTTGCTGCCCCAAGCCTCCCTCTCTGCAGCCCCCCTCCCTGTGGACTTCTCCTGCCCAGACGCAGAACACTTGATTCCTTGGTCCTTGCGTCCTTCTGCTTCCACGCGTCCAGGATAATAGGATACACGGCTCATGTTCTGACCGAATTCCACACAAGATTTATCATCTCGAGATAAGTGCTTCTATTTTTTCTAAAACTGAAGCTTATACCTTTATTTTGACTTTGGACTTTTTGCATAGATATTTGGACTTTTTTTTTTTCTTTTTTTTATATACATATGGAGCTCTATACTTGATTGTACACCTGTCTATACATATAGATTTATGCTCTATATCATGATCGTGGTGACAAGTGAATAATAATAAGAGAAGACAAGGCACAAGCTAACTTCCTTGATAAGGGGGGGGGATAGATTGCAGATTGAAGGGAGGTATTGAGGAGAAGTGGAGTGGAAGACGACATAAAGAAGAAACACAAGGCAAAAGGCGATAGACATCATAAAGAGCCTTAGTTCTGCTGAAGAGATAGAATAACACAAACTATAAAAGGAGAGTAATTTGGCCTTGTATACAAATATAAACGATGCCGCCTAAAAAAGATAGAGACCGGGAAAAGGAAAGAGAAAGAGAAAAGGACCGGAGAGTAAGCTTGGATAAATCTAAAGCTTTAACGACTTATTATTCTCCTAAATCATCAGCCATTACTACAACTCTTACATCTAAAATTCTTTCAAAAGACTCTCCCGATGTCTCAGTAGATCTTTCTACGGATACTTGTCCTGAGCTTATACAATCCAACTCAACTCAATCCATTCAAATTAATAACATAAGCGATTTATATCTTAAACTTACCACAGAAATGAAATTAAACACAGCTTCCTTGAAACATGATATTGTCTCTATCTCAGACAAACTTATTTCTCAAGCAAATTCAATTCAGGCACTACAGCTTGAACTAGGAATTGTCAGGAAAGAATCAATTGATCTTAAGAATAAATTTCAAGCAATGGAAACGAAGCTTATATACTTGGAGGATAGATCTAGGCGTAAAAACCTCAGGATAAGAGGGATCCCCGAGGACATTACTAATTTGGGCGAATATTTAAATGGACTATTATTAACCTTTATAAAGCAGGCCTTTTTGGATCATCAAATGTTTGAAAGTGTCTTTAGGATTCCGAAGCCGAAAGATTTCATCACCGACACACCTAGAGATACAATCGTCCGTTTTAATAATTTATATATCAAAAATCTCTTTATAACTGAGTTTAACAAAAATTCTATACAAAAGGAGCAATATAGGGATTTGAAGCTGCTTCCAGATTTCTCCCTAGTAACACGGAAATTCAGAAAACAATTTTTGAAGGTGTTAAGAAACTCCGAGACCTCAACATAAAATATAAATGGGGTTCCCCCTCCAAATTGATTGTCTTCAAGGAGGGTGGGACCCACATAATTAACAATCCTATGGATCTTGAAGAACTTTTAGCCACCTCAACTTTAAATGAAAGACAAGGATCAAATGACTGAGCAGCTAACTCATTCGCCTCACAATCTATCTGAATCATATATTTATTTAGATTTATTTCTATACATATTTATGACTATTTATATAATTATATACATATCGACTTATCTATTTATTTATTAGTATATTTGTACTCTCTTATTCATTATAGAGAGTAGTAGAATGCCAACAATTAACTTACTAGTAATTTTGGGGGTATTTAGGGGGGAAATATTTAATTTGTATTTAATTTTAATTATATTATTCTATTTTTTTTTTTTTTTTATTTTTTTTTCTTTTTTTTTTCTTTTGAATTGCACCTTAAATATTTGACATATTGTGACCGGCCATTTTCCATATATGGTTGATTATATTACTATATACATATTTTTTATACTATAGTGCCCTTTTTTTAATAGTTTTATTTTAGTCAACAGCATATTCTACAAATAATTAGATTAGACTTAATGTCCATACAAGACACATGAATTTGCACATTTACCCACATTACTTCACTACACTAACATTTCATGTTTACGTATATGTATAGATTTCTACACTACTACTACTAGGACTCACTCCTTTTTTTTCTTATTTGCACTTTATTACATGACATAATTTTTCTTATTAATTTTTTTTTTTTTTTTTTTTTTTTTTTTTTTTTTTTTTTACACCATGCGACTGTTGGCACAATAATATAGGTAGATGGTACCTCACACTTACAATAGTATTTTTAGCTATTGGCTTATATCTTATTTTAGTATAAATAGCTTAATACATTTACACTGATAATGCACATAAGCACTTTATTGGCTTACATCTTATTTCAGTATAAATAGTTTAACATATTTACACTGTTATTGCACATAAGCACTTTACTATTGGACTGTTCTATAAAATATAGTATCACAATTTTACTATACTATGAGTCACATGGATAAAGATTTACACATTCCTAGACTCCTTAAACGGGATAATTATATTTGTGAATTTGCACATAATTATTAACAGAATATTTATTTATTTATTAATTTATATATATATATATATTTTTTTTTATTTTTATTCTATTTTTTTTCTCTTTCTCCTTTTATGGCGAACTGCACTTTAATAGGTGATATCTAATTATTTTTTGTGACTTTGTACTTTATTCTTTACATGTAGCACCTTATTAATAGCTTTACACCTTAATAATATACTATATGAATAATTAAGGTTAGACTTAAACAATTTATTTTAGATATTTCATATAGATGCACTCTACCATTGGTTTTCTCTATATATCAAAGTAGTGACAATTTATTATATTAAGAGTTATACGTACTAGTATTTATTGCTTAACATAATTTGGATGTGTATCTTAAACATATATATTAACATATTAATATTACTAAGTACTTATTATTATCTATTTTATCTATATAAATACTTACTTACTTATACTTACTCATTTTTGTCGATAAATATATGATTGTGACGTCTCCTAATTATCGGCACTTACGCATGATACAGCCCGACACAGAGGATGGGGCAACGAGCACATGAAAAGCTTTCATGTGTAATTTGTGTAAATGTAATGTCTTTTGTGGTTTATATATGTTTTGATGGCGGACCAGGCTCAAGGGGGGGGGAAGAGAGAGTGATTGTATTTAACACTTATGACACTTAAATTTGTATCCATTAATTGCCAAGGATTAAATTCTCCATACAAAAGGGGCTTTCTATATGATCTGTTAATTCAAGAACAAGCTGATATATGTTTCGTCCAAGAAACTCATTGGAAGAAGGGTGCCTCTCATTGCTGGAAATATAAGAAATTCCCTACTATTATACAATCTAGCTTAAGTGGGAGGAAAAAAAGAGGAGTCGCAATTCTGATAAATCAAAAGATTAAATTTGAACAGCTATATTTGGAATGTGATCATGAGGCAAGATATATTATTCTCATATGTAAGCTGAACGATGTGACACATACGCTCGTTAACATATATGCACCAAATGTATCTACAGTAAGATTCTTGGAAAAAACTTTCGACAAAGTTAAAACTATCTCAAAAGGTCTCTTACTGATTGGTGGAGATATGAATTGTATTTCGGAGGTTAAGTTAGATAAAAGTTTCTCGTATCGTTCCTACCCAAATCTAAAACTGAAATCTTTAGCCAGATCTTTTTCTCTTTGTCTTGCTCGAAATCAACTATTTGATATTTGGAGGGCACACAATCCATCTGAGAAGGAGTTTACTTATTATTCTGCGGTACATCATTCTTATTCAAGAATTGATATGTTTCTGTCAGACTCTAACTCTATTGAATCTTGTGAGTCACCTAATATAGGAAACTTGACATGGTCGGATCACGCACCTATTTTCATTACAATTAAAAACAATGAGGAATTTAATATAAGATCTAACTGGAGGTTAAATGAATCTCTCTTGTCTTCTGGTGAATTTAAAGAACAACTTTGTAAATTAGCTACAGACTTTATGGAGATAAACGATAATGGAACAGTCTCAGAGACAACCTTATGGTGTGCTTT
The DNA here is from genome assembly GCA_009364415.1 of Spea multiplicata. Taxonomy (NCBI): domain Eukaryota; kingdom Metazoa; phylum Chordata; class Amphibia; order Anura; family Pelobatidae; genus Spea; species Spea multiplicata. The sequence continues at coordinate 44,342,514 of VKOC01000001.1, forward strand.
TAAAAGCACCATGCGGGGACATCTCATAAAACGGGGTGCTTATATAAAAAAACTGAAAGGGGCGACCCTTACTGATCTTTATATTAAATTAGCTCATTTAGAGGCTGCCAATAAAATAAATCCTTCAAACCAGATTTATAACGATATTAAAGAAGCCCAAGTTAAAATTAAAGAAAGATTAACGGAAAAGATAAACAGAAACTTAATATCTTTAAAACAAGACTGGTATTACAGTAGTAATAGAGCTAGTAAAACTTTATCGAATAAAATTAAAAATAAAAATGTGAAAAATAGAATAAACAAGATTGTGTTTAATGGCAGTACATATTTAACCCCAAAATCAATTAGTGAAGCTTTTAGAGACTACTATAACACATTATACAATCTACCTCCAGTTGGGAAAGATAAAATACAGATTAACTCTTTTCTTAACACTTTAAATTTACCTAAATTATCTGAGACAAAATTACAAGCCCTTAATTTACCGATTCAACTATCTGAGCTAAACACTGCTATAAAGAACTTACCGTCACATAAAGCCCCTGGCCCAGATGGGTTTTCTTCTCTTTTTTATCAAAAGTTGGATTCTATTGTTTCTCCTATATTATTGAGGGTATTTAATGGGATATCTTTAGGGAAGGATTTCCCATCCGAGATGTTACAAACCACAATAACTCCAATTTTGAAAAGTGGAAAAGATCCAACTAAAGTTACAAGCTACCGCCCTATATCGCTGATAAATTTAGACATTAAATTATTTTCTAAGATCTTAGCCGATAGACTTAGCTCCGTTATGTGCGAGCTAGTTCACTCAGATCAAACAGGCTTTTTACTGGGTAGATGTGGTGAGGACAATACACGCAGAACTTTAAATTTAATTTATGAGTTACATCACAATGAAATACCTGCCGTTTTTCTTGCGCTCGATGCCGAAAAGGCATTTGATCGCGTGAGCTGGTCCTTCTTAGAACAAACTTTAATCACCTTTGGTTTGACCGGTCAATTTTTAAACTATACTATGGCGCTATATAAGAATTTGCAAGCGAAAATCTCAGGGTTCAATCTTAATTCAGCCAGCTTTCTCATTAACAATGGAACAAGACAAGGGTGTCCTTTAGCTCCTTTACTATATGTTCTTTCAATTGAACCTCTTGCGACAGTAATACGCCGTTCGGATAAAATTACCGGTATAAGAACAGGCCCCTACGAGCATAAGATCTCTCTATATGCTGATGACATTCTCCTTACTTTAGCTTCTCCTGAAATTTCTCTTCCAGAGACTTTGGAATCTATCAATAATTACGCATTATACTCCAACTATAAATTAAACCTAGATAAATCACAAATTATTGACTTTAATATGGAACATCTTCGGTTGGAAAATATTAAGAATAAGTTGGCAATAAATTGGAGTCAAAAATATATTGATTATCTGGGTATTAAAATATATCAAAGTCTTACAGATACTATAGTGAATAATTATATGATTCTTTTAGATTCCTTCAAAACTCAATTTACCCAATGGAAGAACCTGGAAATTTCCTGGATGGGCAGACTTAATA